>JAQSUU010000120.1:47182857-47835000 GCA_038087645.1 Saccharum hybrid cultivar R570 | reverse complement strand
TGCTCCCTAAGGTGAAGAACTAGGATGAATGCAACCTTTATCCTGCAACTTCTTGATTTGTTTCTTAAGTTCCTCGAATTCATCTACCCCCATTCTATATGGACGCTTAGCTATAGGTGCAGTTCCAGGTAATAATTCAATAATAAACTCAATGTCACGGTCAGGTGGCATACCTGGCAATTCATCGGGAAACACATCGAGGAACTCTTCTACAACTGGGTCCTCCTTGTTAGCACCATCCTTAAGCTGGTTCACTGTGGCAATCTATTGCTTCTGCACTATCACCTCAACACTGATTCTATCTCCCTTTGGTGTGGTCAGAACTATCGATTTCTCCTTGCACTGAATCATTGCTTGTTGTTGCATCATCCAATCCATTCCCAGAATAAGATCAATTCCAGTTGTTCTCAATACTATAGGGCTCACTTTAAACTCTACCCCCTTAAAATGAGACTAGTCGGAAGGCAATGATAAGATGTGGGCATGCTTCCACCAGGTGAATTTACTAGTATAGAATTCTTCATGGCACACAAAGGAATACTATGTGTTCTAACAAATGCTTGTGATATGAAAGAATGTGATGCTCCAGAATCAAAAAGAACAGTGGCAGGAGTGGAATGGACATCGAACGTACCAACCATAACTTCTGGTTTCTCTGCTGCTGTCTCTTGAGACACACGATTCACCCTTCCAGTGTTAAACGCAGGCTTCTGATGACTGCTCTGCCTCTGGTGGGTCTGCTGGTTGGGCTTCTCAGGGCAATTGTAAGACAAATGACCCTCTTTACCACATCGGAAACACCTGTTGGGGGTATTAGGAACACTAGTCTTCATGGGAGTGTTGTTGGATGGGCCCTGACGCTGAGGCTGATTCCCATTCTGCTGCTGAGGGTGTTGGTTGACATTCTGGGGCTGATACGGGGGATGTTACGGGAACTGATTGCGTGTCAGGAATTGTCCATGATTCCACTGACCAGGTGGATACCTCTGCTAATTACCTTGTTGGAAACCAGTACGCTAACGAGTGTTGCTGCTAGAGGCCTATCCCTGAAGCCTTTTCCTCTTGGTATCCATCTCCTTACGCTTGTTATCCACCACAATAGCGCGATTCACAAGCGTCTGAAAATTGGGATAGGTATTGGACATTAGCTGCAACTGAAGCCCATCATACAATCCCTTCAAGAAGCGGTGTTGCTTATCATTGTCATTAGCCACCTCATTTGGAGCATACTGTGACAACTGAGCAAACTTGTCACGATACTCAGCTACAGACATAGATCCTTGGGTCAAGCTCTAGAATTCCTCTGCCTTCAGCTCTACCATCCCTTCAGGTATATGGTAGGATCTAAAACTCTCTCTAAACTCCTGCCAAGTGATGGTGGGAGCATTAGCAGGACGTCCGTACTCATACGACTCCCACCAGTCCTTAGCTTCTCCTTGGAGTTGTCTAGACGCGAACAACACCTTCTGCTGGTCATCACATTAGGCAACGTTGAGTTGCTTCTCCACCGCTCGAAGCCAATCATCCGCTTCCAGTGGATCAGCAGCATGAGTGAATACTGGGGGACGACCCTTCAAAAATGCACCACGCTTATCACATGGTGGTGCCCCAGCAACCGGCTAATTCTGCTGGTTTTGCACCAATTGTTGCATAAGCTGTGTCTGCACTGCCAAGAGTTGCTCAATAGTTGGTGGCGGTGGTGGTGGTGGATGTCACGCCTGGTTTTATAAAGAAGACCAAGCACTCGTTATATGTGTGCCTAGGAAGTCTACACACACAACAACAGAATAGAAATATCAAAACAATGTTTATATAAAGCGGGAAACATACTATATTAACACTTACAACTATCAGAGTATCACGAAACGGCTGCTAAATTTCTTCTTAGGCTTCATTCTTCTCAGGGACGGCTAACTGGGGGCTCCGTATGCCAAGCACTTCCGATAGACTCCTAGAAACTTCACTATGCCTTTATCCTTCTTCTAAGTAGCACCTTACTACACACTGGAGTGTGGGGAAAATAGCAAGGGTGAGCACATGTCGTACTCCATAAGTATAACACAGGGTTCATGAGGCACAAAAGGCTAGACACTGTTTGACCGCATTTAGCTTTTATTCATCATATAGTTAGCAATTGAGTAGCATCAAGATGAACCAATTCTCATTAATGAACCAATGATCATTTGTAATAAAGATAATGAATAGCATTAACATGAGCATAATTGTAACAACAATAGTTAAACATGATATAACAATGGTGATCAACTACTCTGTAAGAATCCCCAAGGCCGCTCATGTTCGTGAGCATAGCTAGTATACCAGTTTATTAAACTCTGCGCAGAGGTGTACACTTTCACTGTGAGTCATGATTCTCATATGCTATAGGGTCATGAATCCCCAAACACAGAAAACCATATAAAGCCATTTAAAGATTCGTCTAACAAGTTAGGGCCATTAGATTCACTCGACAGGCAAATGTAGGAACCCCCTTTTCAAATGGCACACTTTCTTCGTGGCTATACTCATAAGACTAGTGGCTGTCCTACACCCAACGTGTCAAGCCATTCTTACGCCATTTAAGGCAACCACTAACAAGCCAGAAAAGGTCTTTTAAACAACTAAAGCCAGAGTCATATAGCCCTCACAGCTATACTATCAATCCCGGTTATCACTTACAGGTAAGTCCTTACGGAGAGAAACCAGAGCAACAATATAACCCCTTGCTCTAGCCCCCTTTCCATAGTAATAAAATCATCTTTAATGATTGGTTGCTTAATTCATTAGTCATATTACAAGATCATTGTTCTTAAATTCCGCACTAGCAAAGCTACCCAAATGCACAACCCATGGGTGACAAGGAAACAAGATATCAATAGCTAAGTTATAACCTCTACGGTTGTCATGGAGGACGCATGCATATGAATAAATAATTTTAGTGAATAGGACAACAAGGATGGTCCCATGTTATACTTACCTTTTTCCCAGAGTTAGCTGCTCAGAAGTCTTCAACCTCTATCTCTGATCTTTAGCTTCTACTGTACTTGTCGGTCCTGAGCTCCTAGTCTTCAGCGCTCACGAATCACACTTCTACTCGTAGCAACCAAGCACAGCAAACAGACAACAAACACACCTAAGAACAAACATCATGCAAAGGAGACACTTTAAAAGAGAACGCACTAAACAATATAGTATGTTGCTACGATCACGAAAACGAAATAACGACGGATAACGGAGCTACCATCAAAGAGGACACGCGACTATCGAGAAGTTTGCAACAAATCGAAGAAGACAAACTATACGTTTGATTTATTTTTGTTAATGAATTAAGGTGATAGACATTTTAGAGAATTATTCTAAAGTTGAATTAATCAAATTATAAAGCTAAAGATAAATCTTAGTTATATTTTCTTTATATATATTTTATAGTATTTAAGTCATTTAAATATTTATAGCTTAAAGAACATGAAACATGTGAGAGCATTAATCGAACTATTTCATGTTTCGAGGTTGACCTAATCAAGTCATCATAATTGAAAAGACATTAATGTCGATATTCACCATAAATATTATTTAAGTCACTTAAACATTTATAATTTAGAAAGTACCGAACATGAGACAACAACTAATCTAATCAACTATATATTTTATGTTTACTAAACTAATTATAACTAACAAAGACACATTAAGGTTGGTGTTAATCACGTTAACATTTATTACAAAAGACCGAAGCATAACCTAAGTTGCTTTTATTTAGAAAGGGCAATTGAATAATCATTAATCATATTGACAATTACTACAAAAGACCGAAAGTATAGAACAAGATTGCTTTTAATAAATTAAAGTCATTTAAATAAACATTAACCAAATCACATCTAAGATGACCTTATATGAATCTTGATTAAACTAAGTAAAACATAATATATTACCCTATGTTACCTTTACTCATAATCATTAATCAAATTAATAGCACAGACACTAATAAGATTAATATGATTAAATTCTTAAACACCTAACGTGACATGATAAACATCATTACTAATGCGTAGTTTACATCGGCACAATCATGACTCGACACGCACAGAATCGCAACCCTAAGTTGTTTTCTAATTAAAGACTATTAAATAATTATTAATCAAAATGCATTTAAATCATTAAGATTCATAATTATGAAATATGACAAACGTTAGCACTACTGTGTAGAGTACGATGACACAAATTCAACGTGACTTGAATCACTCGAATCGGACGTAAAACGAATAAACGGTGGGGAATATATGATCGAGTGGCAAAACTATAAATACTTCATCTTTGTAACACCCCGGGTGTTATAGTGCTAATTAATCTGCCATGTCATCATAATGCACTGCAAAGCATCCCTGTTAGGTTAACTTTGTTATGCATCAACTAAAACAAGTTTTTTTATCTAGATTGAATGTGTTTCTCCGTGGTGTGATCCGAACCCGAAAACCCTAATTTCGAATGCCACCGCAAATACTTAGTCCATGCCCTGCGTAATTTGAGGTGTGCGACTGTGTTGCACACTAGTGTCAAGTGTAGGGTATGAGCTCAAGTACAAACCCTAAAATGAAGCTCCAAGTTTGAGTTTGAATTGGAGTCCAAAAACTTGTCACGAGTTTTCCGATTCGAATTCAAATTCAAATCTGTGGAGAAATGTAAAAGAATTTCAAAAGCTAAATTGGTCAACCAAGAGTGGCATTTGGCAACCATGTCATGTTGGTCCAAATGATGCCCTTGGGTGAGGTTTTGATCACTAAGTAATCACAAATCAAAGTAGCAACAAATTCCAATTGAAAATTCCTCCGAAAACCCTAAATTTCAAAACCCTATTTTACCCCTTTTGAAATAATTCAAAATCTAAGCAAAATTTGGGAAAAAGTTCAAAACCAAGTTTGTAGAACTTTTCAAGGGCTACAACTTTGGTGTTTTGAGTTTTCAAAGTTTTAGTGTAAAATGTGGAGCAATTTTGAAAATAAACAAATTTCAGATTTAACTCATTTTTGTCCCCAAACTAAGATTTCAAAATGGAGGCAGAATTTGAAAATGTTTTGAACAGAAAAGTTGTAGGTCTGGTCAAGATATACAACTTTGATGTTTGGATATTTTGAAGTTTCAATATGAAATCAAAAGTAATTTCTAAATTACCAAATCTGAAAAATGTGTCCCTTTTTGAATTTAAACTCAAATTTCAAAATCTAGTGGGAATTTGAAAAAGTGTTCAATACAAAACTTGTAGAGCTTGAAATTCTGAAGATTTCATAGATTGGAAGTTTTTCAAGTTGTTAAATGAATTTAAAAGTAATTTGAAAAATCAGTTTGAAATTCAGAGTTTGGGGGGGGAAGCTACAGTGATCGGCCAATCACCGCTGGGCAGCGGACGGCATGGGCGCCGGCGAAGCCGCTGCCGTCGCGCTGGCTGCTTCCATGGCCTTCCATCTTGCCACCGCGACCATAGTGACCATTTCGCGCTCTCCAGTTGCTTCCTTTGCTTCACAACGCTATAAAGGAACCATCACCATCACCGTCGTCGTTCGGTTTCACCATCGCCGCCGCCACCGTCCTCTTTTCTCCGGCCAAATTTGCCCTCCCTACTCCACCGCAGCCATCTCCATCTCGCCAATCGCTCCGCCATCACCTTGCGAATCTGTTGCGCCTCCTTGTGTAGACGCTACCGCTCAGGATCACCGGGGAGCCGTCGTCTTCCACCACGGGTCGCCGCCATTCCAGTCGAGCCCCACCACCGTGGACAGCCGCCTCCAGGGCCTCTCCGCTTCAACCGATCACTCCTTTGTGATCGTGGTACACCCCTGATGCTCCTTGACCACTCACCTTGATCTTTACACCTTCGTGTTGTCGAGTCGCCGGTCACCATGGTTGTCGGACCGCCACCGTCGTCGGTGAGGTATCACCGGAGCTCGAGACGAGCTACAAGTTAGCAAAATGGATTCACTAGGTCACGTAGAGGCTGTAGAATCGCTCAGTTGGTCGACCGAGGCTTCGGTCACCGGCCGACCACCGCGGGAGCGTGAGCGGGCACGCGGGAGCGAGCGAGAGGGCGGGAGGAGGAAGATGACAGCTGAGGCCGCGTTGTCAGCGAGAGAGAGAGGGAGAGCGGGCGCGCGCACGCGAGGCAGGCCGCCTGCTGGGCCAGTGTGAGCGCAGGCGAGCGCGCGGGCACGTGGGCCGTTTGGCTGGGCCGGACCGACACGGAGGAAGAGAAACAGCCCGGTTCGAATTTTGTTTTTGTTTTTCTTTTTCAAATAAATGAATAGTGCAGCTATTTGTTTAATTCATTAAAAATTATGTAGAGTTCCAAAATTCATGAAAATTTTTGTGTAAGCTTCTCAATGTATAAACTATCTAGGAAAAATGTTAAATCATGAATTTGAATACTTTGTGCAGTAGAATTAATTAGTTCCAATAAAGATTAAATGCAACTTCTAGGAATTTTAATAATTAATTTATTAATCCAAAAATTATGAAATTTATTATGGCCTGTTATAAATCATTCTTAACCCATAGAAAAAGTTTGAGCTTGTTTAGATAAAGTTTGATCAACTTCTAATTATGCCCTAATTATTTAAATAGTAAATAAATGTTAATTTGAGAACTTTAAGTGTTGTGTGCCCTTTTGATTGAGTGATGTCCTTAGGTCACTACCCTTTTGGTGATCTTTGGCACCTTAATTTCATGTTTGAGCTCGTTAGTAGCTTGTTTAGGTTAAAAGCTGGTATCGCTGGAAATCGTCGCTACTAGTTAGTAGGTTTTCTGTTTGCGACTGTACCGTGAAGGGAAGTTGTACTCAAGTCATAACTCGTAGCATGTTATCATCAAGCATCATGTTTATCATCGAGCATCATGTTAAAGCATGTTATGTATTCGTGTAGTTTCCGCTTTCGAAGAAGCCGAAGTCACCGAGCAAGCTTCCGGAGAAGAGCGATCGTCGGTGGGTTCCGGACCAGACGTTGGAGTCCTCGACTCTGAGTCAGTCGTCGTGCCAGAGCAAGGCAAGCCCCGGTGCATTTAAACCCTACCTTGAATTTTACAAATGTTTTATTATTTATATTATGGTTTATTGCATTAAGTAATTAGGAGTTGAGTGATAACCTAATTGCTGCATTATCATCCTTGATTATTGCGATATCAACCTTGATACCTGTTTTACAGAAAATGCGTAGTATGCTTCGCTATGCTTAGAAGTTAAGTTTTTAAATGAAATGTTTACATAGCCATGACGGCATACTTAATGAATATTGAAATATGAGAATGAACTTGAAAGATCGGGCGGGTGGTTTGGCCACTGCTAACATGCATTGGGAAAGGAGTCTCAATGTAGTGTTTCCGCCTTGTCAGTTAAGGTCCGTTCGTTGTAAGCCTATTGTGTTCGAGACTTTGCAACTAGCTTCATGCCTTGGGTAAGCCCAAAATGTTAGTGATTCCATTACGAGAACGTCTAACCTCGCACTGGGAGTGGAGAGATGGCAGGAGTAGCGTGTACCCTCAGGGCTAGAATCGGGCCGGGTTCGAGGAGTACTGTACTCTCGGGTGGCGATGGACACGTTCTGGTTTTGGGAGATCTAAATGAGGGTTGATATATGGAGATTCGGTTCTACATATGTCGTGATGTTAGGGATCCCCAGCTGGGTATAATCGGTTTGAATCGTCGTTGCTCCTCGGTTATGGAGACTTGATCACCTGACTTGCATCGTAGTTAAGAACTGGAATGAAAGAAAGAATAAGAAAGGATTTGATGATAATTACTTTGATCTAGATTAGGTTCACCTAGATTTGGTTAATGAACCATCAATGGTAAAAGTAAAATGTTGAAGATAAGGACTTACCTTAGTAAGCTTTTCTGTAAAAGAAAATTTTGATTCTGGATTACCCGTACCTTGATTCCCTAAAGCTAGCATACCCTTGGAGTCTTTGTCTTAGTCGGGTAATGATGAGATACAGGCCCGATCTTCCGAGAGGTAACCGGTAAGTTTGACTTGTGGAGATCTCGACGTTGGTGATCCGGCTTCAAATCAGACATGATTCGAACCCTGCAACCATTACACCACTGCTCCGTTGGTTATCAACCAAGCACAACTTGATTGACCTTGCCAAGAAGGCTTTTCCTGCAAGCGAATCGAAGAACACAAGCAAGAAGGTAAAAAAATCACGTAATCTGAAATTGCAAATATGAATGATGCGAATATCAATTGAGGGTTCAAGAACTCAGTTCCAAAGGACTAATCGACACAGTGGAGGAGATCAAGAACAGGGGCCCTGGATCACTATAAAAGGATTTGTCACCACAGTTACAATGAACGATTCAGTTTCTCAATGGAAAACTAAACTCTAAACAAAACCCAATTGTCTAACAGCGGTGACGGCTGTGTTTATAGTCTAAGACTCGACCTAGGGTTGAGGACGGCTAAGGGTTGGGCGCCCACAACTTGGGCTTAAGGCCTGACACGATACATGGCCAAGTTGGCCCAAATAGGTGATGCAGCACCTTGTCGTGGTCACACAGAATGATCCACAGATCTTCTGGAGCTGGTACCAGATCCAAAATGATGGCGTCGTCGTCCCCTTTCCAACGCATCCAAGAACGCCCTGTTTTGATGTCGTATGAGAGAGTTATGACCAAAACAGTGACGACATGTCTGCTGAATCCGAGGGCGACGTGGCAGCTGAGTTGGAGACGAATTGCAACTTGGAGAAGACCATAGCGTCGGTGTGTCCAGTGTGGCGATGTCCTCATCACCCTCCCCTTCTTGAATTGGTGTCATCCTTGACTCCATCTTGGCGATGTCCTCATCATCCCCTCCTCTTAGAATTGGAGTCGTCCTCGACTTCATCCCATCATCAATGAACTCCTGCAAAAGGTTAGTGACAGCAGACAATGCACCAGACATAATAGGTTGACAAAACATAGTATAACATGGTGCATTAGGATTATCACATAACTCAGCAGTAGCAGAAGTTGTAGCAAGAAAAGTACCTCCTTTTAACCTAATCCCATTATTCCCATTATTTTTAGCAATATCAGTTGGAGGTGTATTTTTAATCTCTTTAGCATGTTTAATAATTTCTGTAGGAGACAAAGGTAGCAATGTAATTGTCTTGTCCTTATGTATGATAGTGTATGTATTAGTTCTACCATGGTGTAAAGCATCATTATGAAATTCCCATGGATGACCTAACAAAATAGAACAAGCTTGCATAGGGACAACATCAAAATCTACAGTATCATGATAAGAACCTGCGAAAAAGCTAATGCGTGCTGATTTAGTTACCTTAGTCTTACCACTATTATTGAACCACTGAAGTTTATATGGATGCGAATGTTGTCGTGTGGTCAAGCCAAGCTTCTCAACCAAATCTGAACTCACCAAGTTATTGCAACTTCCGCTATCAATGATAGTGAGAACATGACAACCCTGCACAATGAAATACATGTGGAACAAATTGTTTCATTGGATCTTCATCTCGTCTTCATGTCCCACACGTGTACTTAACACACGCTGCACAAGAAGGCTAGGGTAATCCGCGGCAGCAGCCACAGAGTCAATGATGATAGCCTCCTTGTCTTGATCGCCCTCGGTGGAATCTGCATCAATGTTAGCAGCAAGGGCTAAATCATCTTCAACATCACTAGTACTTACATATCCATCCTCGGTAGCAATGAAAGCACGACGACTGGGGCAATCCTTCATGACATGTCCCATGCCTTTGCATCAGTGGCAAATGATTTTAGCGCTGGACGAGGAGGAGCTAGTAGAAGCACCTGGAGTGGCACCTTTCTTCTGCACATTAGACAATTGACTTACCCCGGAAGACAATGGAGGTGTAGATGGATGTGATGCAACAGGAATCTTGGGCGTATCCGGTGCTGAACGCTGCTGAAAATTCCTCCCATTGTTAGACCTGAAAGGCTAGTATTGTTTGCGGCCCTGTACTTCACGTTCTGCCTTAATAGCAAGATGATACAATTGGGAAAAATTGCACCATTCTTTGTAATCAAGTATGTTCTGGATATCATGGTTTAGACCACCAAAAAATCTAGCACTAGCATCATTATCATCTTCATTTATACCACAACGGGCTAAACCAATAAGCAATTCTTGATAGTAAGCTTCTACTCCTTTATCACCTTGTTTTAAAGTTTGCAGTTTCAAACGTAAATCACGTTGGTAATAAGGAGGAACAAAACGAGATTTCATATGTTGCTTTAAAGCATTCCAAGTTTGAGGCACAGCAGCAGCATTATTAGCATTGCAAAGATTACTCCACCAGAACAAAGCAAAATTAGTAAACTCACTAGTAGCAAGTCTAACTCTATGCTCAGTAGGAACATTATGAGAATCAAATTTTTATTGAACAGCAAGCTCCCAATCTAAATAAGCCTCTGGATCAATATTACCAGCAAAAGGAGGAAGGCTAAATTTAATTTTAGCAAAAGGATCATTATTACCATGATTATTACCTCCCATACCGCGATGGTTGAAGTTGAGGCGGCGACGGGCATAACCGTCAGCATTCACATCCGCATCGTCATCACCAAAATCATCCGCATCGTCATCAACAGCACGATGAGGTGGAGGACGTTGCTCGAGTTGTTCAATGCAGGTGACCAGATTGTTCACATTGCGCGTCAGCTCGGTCATAAGATTGCGTTGTTCAGTCATGAACGTTGTAAGCTCACCCTTGGACACGCAATCATTGAAGTCAGTCGGAGATCCTGCCATGGTTAGAAGATAGAAAAAGACAACACTAAAGTATTATCCCTATCAACTAAAGGAACCAAGTGGTGGTGGTGAAAGTGGAATGCAAAATCACAAGCGGCTTACCACCGTCTTGCCTGTATTCTTACCAACGCCAAACAAGAGCAAAACCAACGTGGTGAAGTAATCTGTTGTTGAGCGTGGGTAACAGTTGCAAGATGAACCTGTGCTGACAGAAGAATATGTGGAGCTATGGGTAGGCACACAATATGACAGCAAGGATTAGCAATTAACGAATACAGATTAGCGATTGTTCAATCCAGATCCAAAGTACAAATCACAGCTGCTGGCTAAGACATGTCGAGACGTAGCGCAACAAGGTGAAAACAAAGGATGATAGAAAGAACGCACAGAATAAGCAAATAACCAGATTTTTCCTTTTTCCTGAATTTTTCCCTGATTTTTCCAAAAGGCACTAGTAGGAATCAAACTTTTTTATTTTTTCACTATTTTTTTATATTTTTCTCTAAACAAGGATCACAAAAGATGCAACCATAAAAATTGGCACCTACAACTGAGGTGGGATGTGGTCTACAGAAAAATAGCACGTTCTCTGAAAAGCGTGCAAAAACTTTGACAAATTTTTTTCTTTATTTTCCTAATTTTTTTTGGCAATTTTGATGAAACCAAATAGGGCAAAGCCAAGTTTGGGTCGGCTCCAAACGGTGTCAAGAAGCTGCTGTAAAAATTTTAGATTTTTCTGATAAACGAGCGAAAAGTTATGCCTGTTTTACTGAAGGTATCTCAAGTTATGTTTTCCGGAATGCACAACACGGCAGCGGCAGTTAGGGCAAAGCATCCCTAAACTCCAACACCGATCACAAGATCGTCCCTGTGACTCCAACAGCGACAGTAGGTATTCGTCTGATGATGTAAGGAGGGCTGCGATGCAGGCAAAATAAGAGCGGCTGGCAACCTATCTAGGGTTTGCGCGGCGGCAAGAAGTCACACAAGGCGGCTAGCGGGGGCAAGTCGAGTAATATGGTGGCTTCGACTTATTGTTTGGGAACAGTGGATGGGATAGCGGCGGAAAACAAAAATCACAGCAACGGGTGATTGAACTACGACCACGAACACAATCCTAAACCAGCAACAAGACTCGACCACGGACACAAACTCAACAACGCGAATCTGAAATGAAATTGCAAAGGCACAAAGGGTGATAGGACAGCGGAAATTGAAATATTTTTGGGCTTTTTGTGGACTCTAGGTAATGAACAAATATGAATGTAAGGCAAACGAGAATATACCTCGTGGTAAACCTAAAAGCTCTGATACCAATTGATGAGATACATGCCCGATCTTCCGAGAGGTAACCGGTAAGTTCGACTTGTGGAGATCTCGACGTTGGTGATCCGGCTTTAAATCAGACACGATTCGAACCCTACAACTGTTACACCACTGCTCCGTTGGTTATCAACCAAGCACAACTTGATTGACCTCGCCAAGAAGGCTTTTCCTGCAAGCGAATCGAAGAACACAAGCAAGAAGGTAAAAAAATCACGTAATCTGAAATTGCAAATATGAATGATGCGAATATCAATTGAGGGTTCAAGAACTCGGTTCCAAAGGACTAATCGACACAGTGGAGGAGATCAAGAACAGGGGCCCTGGATCACTATAAAAGGATTTGTCACCACAGTTACAATGAACGATTCAGTTTCTCAATGGAAAACTAAACTCTAAACAAAACTCAATTGTCTAACAGTGGTGACGGCTGTGTTTATAGTCTAAGACTCGATCTAGGGTTGAGGACGGCCAGGGGTTGGGCGCCCACAACTTGGGCTTAAGGCCCGACACGATACATGGCCAAGTTGGCCCAAATAGGTGACGCAGCACCTTGTCATGGTCACACAGAATGATCCACGGACCTTCTGGAGCTGGGACTAGATCCAAAATGACGGCATCGTCGTCCCCTTTCCAACGCATCCAAGAATGCCCCATTTCGATGTCGTATAAGAGAGTTATGACCAAAACAGTGACGACATGTCTGCTGAATCCGAGGGTGACGTGGCAGCTGAGTTGGAGACGAATTACAACTTAGAGAAGACCATAGCGTCGGTGTGTCCATCATGATGATGTCCTCATCAGGTAAGTCTTGTTGAGTACTCTCGTACTTAGGGTGTGTTGAACCCCTTGTTGCAGGTGCGGTTCATGAACAAGTCTGCTTCGAGCCTTGTTGCATGACCGTCGTGGTTGAAGAAAGCAACGACGAGTAGACTGTGTGGCCTTTGGGCAAGGCATCTCGCTTATGTGATGTAATAAAGTTACTACCGATACTTCTCTACTACTGGTTTGTAATAATGTTACTTAAGGTTTGAGATTTGAAAAAACTGGTTTGTAACCCTAAGTTATTGTAAGACTTCCGCTACTTTACTCTATTGAATATTTTGAATAAACTGTTGTAATATTGCAATACTTCTGTGATTGGATCCTGTGTGGAGGAAAGCAGGCCTTTTAAGTTATGGTGAACATAAATACGGCTGTCAGAGGTCATTATGGCAATGACAGGTACTTGTGGGCCATCATAATTAGGAGGTTCTGTGACAGCTGGTACCAGAGCATAATCACTTGAGTTATTGTAGTATTACTTTGCAAAACTTCAAAATGTTTTGGGTCAAATAAACTTAATATTGATATTTTGGTCCAAATTGCTTTTGCTTATCTTAATCTATTCTATAGTTTCCTTAGCTCATATTTGAAAGCTTCGTAGTGAAGTATCATGTATAGTGCCCTATGTTATAAATATTGCATGTGTTACTTAATCTTTCGGTTAGATCGTAAGTACGATGCATGCATCATGTTTAATCAACCTGCTTAAGTTACCTTCCCTTTTAAAGTGGTTTGGGTTAAGTAAGGTTCAATCCTATTCATGCTAACCTTCAGATCCCTCCTATCTGTTCTCATCATCCTAATTCTATCTTGCTTTAGGATGGCACGTGTGAAGATGACTCCTCACAAGAAAACGGGTCCGCAGGGAGTGCCACGTCATCAGTTGGCCGCCAGAGGTGATGGAGCAAGCAGTAGCCGCTATCCGAACCCGGATTCGGAATCAGAGGTTGCAAGGCTTACATCAGAAGTGGAGCGACTGAAGCGCAACATGCGTTTTTGGAAACAGTTCTAGAACGAGTCTCTGGAAAAGGAGACAGAAGCCATGGCTCATGTTCGTGAGTTGGAGCTTTATGCGACACACCTGGAGCAATACAACATCGTTCTGCATGAGGAGGTCCATAGGCTACATGATCTGATGAATCCCAATCATCAGCCCCAGGCAGTAGAAGATGATGTCGGTGCCGTGGTTGTTCCTGGTGGAGAGGACAATGAAGAAGATTCGGAAGAAGATGAACCCATGATGGAAAGTGGGGATGATGCAAGTCATGTCACTGGTGCAAGTGCTCCAGAAGTTGAGGATGGAGTGATCGTGATCAGTGATGATGATGAGGAGTGAAGGGTCGACATGGATGGTTGTATAACATAATAGTCTTTCCTGCTTTCTAAGAACCTTAGTGGGTAGTTTCTTGCTTGAGAGCAAGTTTGTAATGAAATAATGTAAGATAAGTTTGTGTGTGTATACAAGTACTGTACTAACTGCTTTTTAATTCAATAAAGCGATATAAATGAATATGGTTTGTGTACAACAGATGGATGGTACTGGAACTTCCCAGGAAGGGGATAATACTTCGAATCCCCCACCGTTTCCACCTACCCTGGCAGAAGCTATTGCCGCACTGGTTAATGCCACTACCTTGTTGGCTCAGAATCAAAATCAGAATAGAAACCAGGGTCGTCGAGGCCGTAACAATGGAGGAGAAACCACTTATGTGGATTTTACCGATACCCGTCCACTAGTGTTCTCAAAGGCAGATGAGCCGCTAGAGGCGGATGACTGGCTCCGTACCATGGAGCAGAAGTTTAAACTTTTACAGTGCACGGAGCACCAGAAGCCCGTGTTTGCAGCACAACAACTTAGAGGTGCCGCAGGGGCGTGGTGGGCGAATCTGGTCGCCGCACGGCCTGCTGGCCACCGTGTCACTTGGCAGGAGTTTCATGATGCCTTCAGAGCACATTATATTCCAGATGGTGTCATGGCCATGAAATTAGAAGAGTTTCTCTCGCTGAAGCAAGGAAACCAGACAGTTCTACAATATGTGAGCAAATTCAATCATCTGTCCTAGTATGCAGCGGAATATGTGAATACCGATGCAAAGAAGAAGAGTTGTTTCATGAGAGGTTTGAGTACCAGAATCCAGGAAGCATTAGTCACCTGCTATAATGCCACATACCATGAGATAGTCAATGTGGCTATTGCGTCAGAAGAGAAGTCCCGACTACACAAAGAGTCAAAGAAAAAGAAGCCAGTGTTTTCTAGCCCATCTGGCGGCATTAAGAAGCGCCAGAAGTTTGTTTACCACCCTCAGAACCATTTCGGCCCAACTTATCGTCCACCGCAATACCAAGCTCAGCCGCAGACGTTTTTCTGTCCTGCCGCAACCCTGCAATATCCACAGCAGCCGAATGCCCCTGGTATTCGAAACCAGACTCCAATAACCCATAACTTTCCCTGTTACAATTGTGGAAAGCCAGGCCACTTCTCTAAGGACTGCCCGTATCCAAGGCAGTACAATCCTAATTATCCCAGAGCTCCCGTACCATAATAGCAACAACCTCAGAGCAAGAATAACAATCTAAATGTGCAGAAGGGTAAGGGTGAGAAGAAGAAGACCGGACGTGTGTTCTACACTCAAGCAAGTGCAATCCCAGAGGGAGAACCTGTTATGATGGGTATGTTCCTTGTTGCTAATCATCCAGCAGTACTGTTATTTGATTCAGGTGCATCGCATACATTCATAAATCGCACCTTTGTTGTTAAGCATGACATTCCAATTATGGGAACGCAAGAAGATTTCTTTATCCAGTCACCCAGGGGACGACTGTGTACTAAGGAGATGGTACGTGACGTACCTATAGAGTTAGGTGGGCATATATTCCCTACCTCAATGATAATATTACAGAAACAGGATATAGATGTAATCCTGGGTATGAATTGGATGTACCAACGAGGAGCCCTTATAGATGCACTGCACAGAACTATAAGGTTGAACCTGCCAGATAATAAATCTCATCTTCTTATCTAACTTCCTATCCCAAAGAGAACAGTTGAAAGGTTATGTGCAACTTCAGTACAGGAGATTTGTGATATACTGGTAGTCTGTGAATTTTTAGATGTGTTTCCAGATGATCTACCAGGTCTGCCACTAGACAGAGATGTAGAGTTTGTGATTGAGTTAAAACCGGGTACTACCCCAATATCTCAGAGAGCTTACAGAATGCCACCCAATGAATTGGCAGAACTTAAGGATCAATTGCAAGAGTTACGTGACAAAGGTTTTATCAGACCTAGTTCCTCACCATGGGGATGTCCGGCTCTTTTTGTCAAGAAGAAAGATCAGACTTTAAGGATGTGTGTTGATTATCGACCGCTGAATGAAGTAACCATTAAGAATAAATATCCGTTGCCTCGCATTGATCTACTCTTTGATCAGCTTGCGGGGGCAAAGGTATTTTCCAAGATCGATCTTCGATCAGGGTACCATCAAATCAAGATTCGACCTGAAGATATCCCAAAGACTGCATTCACCACCAGATATGGACTGTATGAGTACCTAGTTATGTCTTTTGGTCTCACTAATGCACCGGCACATTTCATGTATCTGATGAACTCAGTTTTCATGCCGGAACTTGACAAGTTTGTGGTTGTGTTTATTGATGATATTCTGGTATACTCCAAAAGTGAAGAAGAGCATGTTGAGCATCTCAGAGTTGTTCTGACTCATCTGAGAGATCACCAACTATATGCCAAGTTCAGTAAATGTGAGTTTTGGTTAAGAGAAGTGCAATTCTTAGGACATGTGTTGTCAGCAGAAGGAGTAGCAGTAGATCCTGGCAAGGTGAAAGATATTCTGAATTGGAAACCACCAATCTTAGTTCATGAAGTCTGAAGTTTTCTGGGAATGGCGGGTTATTATCGTCGATTCATACCTGACTTTTCAAAGGTAGCCAAGCCAATCACAGAGTTATTAAAGAATCAAACTAAGTTTATATGGTCTCCAGAATATGAGAAAGCTTTTAGAATTCTAAAGAAGTCATTGACAACTGCTCTAGTTTTGGCCCAACCAGATATAGAAAAGCCATTTGATGTTTACTGTGATGCCTCGGGTATTGACATTGGTTATGTATTGATGCAAGAAGGCAGAGTCATTGCTTATGTCTCGAGACAGTTGAAGTGCCATGAAGAACATTATCCGACACATGATCTTGAACTAGCAGCTGTGGTTCATGCATTGAAAATCTAGCGTCATTACTTGTTAGGTAATACTTGCCACATGTATACAGATCACAAGAGCTTAAAGTATATCTTTACTCAGTCAGAATTGAATATGAGGCAAAGAAGGTGGCTCGAGTTAATAAAGGACTATGATTTAGAAGTACACTATCATCCTGGAAAAGCGAATGTTATTGCTGATGCACTCAGTAGAAAGAATCATTGCAATTACATGACTGTGAAGCCCATAGATTACAGTTTATGTTATGAATTGGAAAGGTTGAATATTGAAATAGTTCAATAAGGTCAGTTGACTAATGTCACGGTAGAATCAACAATTAAAGATCAAATTGTATCTGCTCAGAGAACAAATTCCGGAATAGCTCACATCAAGGAAAAAGTTAGAACTGGTCAACAGACAGATTTCAGTATTGATGATGCAGATGTGCTGTGGTTTAAGAACCGGCTAGTGGTCCCAAAGGTTCCAGAGTTACGTCGACTCATTCTTGATGAAGCACATAGTACAAGGTTTTCTATTCATCCAGGGAGTAGTAAGATGTATCAAGATTTGAAACAGAGATTCTGGTGGACCAAAATAAAAATTGAAATCACCAAGTATGTTGCCAGATGTGACACTTGTTGTAAAAGTGAAGGCAGTACACCTGAAGTCGGCAGGAATGTTACAACCCTTGCCCATTCCATCCTGGAAATGGGAAGATATCAGTATGGATTTCATTACTGGGTTACCCAAGACCTCAAGAGGCTTTGATTCAATTTGGGTCATTGTGGACCGACTGACAAAGTCATCTCATTTTATTCCAGTTAAGGTGGACTATTCTGCTATAACTTATGCAAGAATATATATTGCACGAATCCTGAGTCTTCATGGGGTACCAAAGACCATTGTATCTGATAGAGGTACGCTGTTTGTCAATAATTTTTGGAGACACCTACATGACTCCCTGGGTACAAAACTTCTACATAGTACCGCTTATCATCCACAAACAAGTGGTCAGACTGAAAGGGTCAATCAAATTCTGGAGGACATGTTAAGGTCATGTGCACTTAATTATTCAGACACTTGGGACGAGTGGTTACCTTTAGCAGAATTCTCCTACAATAATAGTTATCAAGAGAGTATCAAAATGGCACCGTTTGAAGCATTGTATGGCCGCAGGTGCAGAACTCCATTGAATTGGTCAGAACCGGGAGAAAGATGGTTTTTCGGTGTTGATCTTGTGAAACAAACAGAAGAAAAAGTTAGACAGATCTAGAATAATTTGAAAGTTGCTCAGTCCAGACAAAAGAGTTATGCTGATAAAAGGCGTAGACCTTTGGTATTCCAAGTAGGGGATTATGTTTATCTAAAAGTATCACCCATGAAAGGAGTTAGCAGATTTGGAGTCAAAGGCAAACTCGCACCACGTTATATTGGTCCTTTTCAAATCATTCAACAATGTGGAAAGGTGACATATAAGTTAAAGCTGCCTGAACAACTGTCAGCTGTGCACAATGTATTTCATGTATCACAAATGAAGAAGTGTCTACAAGTACATGATCAAGTGGTTGATGTTGAGGGAGTTGAACTTGAACCGGATTTGACATATTCTGAACATCCTATCCGAGTTTTGGATCAAAAAGATCGTGTTACCCGAAGTAGAACAACTAAATGGTACAGAATACAATGGAATCAACATTCAGAAGAGGAAGCCACCTGGGAATCGGAGGATTACCTGTTGGAGACTTTCCCAGAGTTCTTTGCTTCTATCTAGGTTGCAATTTCTTCTTTAAACTGTAACCTATCCTTTTAAAATCTTTGTAATGCAGAAAACCCCTACCTGTTTTGTAGACAAGTCTTGGACGTGTTTGCTTGACACATTTCCTTTTCCATTACTTAACTCAAGGCTTTAAATCTCGGGACGAGATTTCTTTAAGGGGGAAGGGCTGTAACACCCCGGGTGTTATAGTGCTAATTAATCTGCCATGTCATCATAATGCACTGCAAAGCATCCCTGTTAGGTTAACTTTGTTATGCATCAACTAAAACAAGTTTTCTTATCTAGATTGAATGTGTTTCTCCGTGGTGTGATCCGAACCCGAAAACCCTAATTTTGAATGCCACCGCAAATACTTAGTCCATGCCCTGCGTAATTTGAGGTGTGCGACTGTGTTGCACACTAGTGTCAAGTGTAGGGTATGAGCTCAAGTACAAACCCTAAAATGAAGCTCCAAGTTTGAGTTTGAATTGGAGTCCAAAAACTTGTCACGAGTTTTCCGATTCGAATTCAAATTCAAATCTGGGGAGAAATGTAAAAGAATTTCAAAAGCTAAATTGGTCAACCAAGAGTGGCATTTGGCAACCATGTCATGTTGGTCCAAATGATGCCCTTGGGTGAGGTTTTGATCACTAATTAATCACAAATCAAAGTAGCAACAAATTCCAATTGAAAATTCCTCCGAAAACCCTAAATTTCAAAACCCTGTTTTACCCCTTTTGAAATAATTCAAAATCTAAGCAAAATTTGGGAAAAAGTTCAAAACCAAGTTTGTAGAACTTTTCAAGGGCTACAACTTTGGTGTTTTGAGTTTTCAAAGTTTTAGTGTAAAATGTGGAGCAATTTTGAAAATAAACAAATTATAGATTTAACTCATTTTTGTCCCCAAACTAAGATTTCAAAATGGAGGAAGAATTTGAAAATGTTTTGAACAGAAAAGTTGTAGGTCTGGTCAAGATATACAACTTTGATATTTGGAGATTTTGAAGTTTCAATATGAAATCAAAAGTAATTTCTAAATTACCAAATCTGAAAAATGTGTCCCTTTTTGAATTTAAACTCAAATTTCAAAATCCAGTGATAATTTGAAAAAGTGTTCAATACAAAACTTGTAGAGCTTGAAATTCTAAAGATTTCATAGATTGGAGGTTTTTCAAGTTGTTACATGAATTTTAAAGTAAATTGAAAAATCAGTTTGAAATTCAGAGTTTGGGGGGAGCTACAGTGATCGGCCAATCACCGCCGGGCAGCGGACGGCATGGGCGCCGGCGAAGCTGCTGCCATCACGCTGGCCACTTCCACGGCCTTCCATCTTGCCACCGCGACCACAGTGACCGTTTCGCGCTCTCCAGCTGCTTCCTTTGCTTCACAATGCTATAAAGGAACCGTCATCGTCACCGTCGTCGTTTGGTTTCACCATCGCCGCCGCCACCGTCCTCTTTTCTCCGGCCAAATTCGCCCTCCCTACTCCACCGCAGCCATCTCCATCTCACCAATCGCTCCGCCATCACCTTGCGAATCTGTTGCGCCTCCTTGTGTAGACGCTACCGCTCAGGATTGCCGGGGAGCCGTCGTCTTCCACCTCGGGTCGCCGCCGTTCCAGTCGAGCCCCGCCACCGTGGCCAGCCGCCTCTAGGGCCTCTCCGCTTCAACCGATCACTCCTTCGTGATCGTGGTATGCCCCTGATGCTCCCTGACCACTCACCTTGATCTTTACACCTTCGTGTTGTCGAGTCTCCGGTCACCGTGGTTGTCGGACCACCACCGTCGTCGTTGAGGTATCACCGGAGCTCGAGACGAGCTACAAGTTAGCAAAATGGATTCACTAGGTCGCGTAGAGGCTGTAGAATCGCTCGGTTGGTCGACCGAGGCTTCGGTCATCGGCCGGCCACCGCGGGAGCACGAGCGGGCATGCGGGAGCGAGCGAGAGGGCGGGAGGAGGAAGATGGCAGCTGGGGCCACGTTGTTAGCGAGAGAGAGAGGGAGAGCGGGCGCGCGCACGCGAGGCAGGCCGCCTGCTGGGCCAGCGCGAGCGCAGGCGAGCGCGTGGGCACGCGGGCCGTTTGGCTGGGCCGGACCGGCAGGGAGGAAGAGAAGCAGCCCGGTTCGGATTTCGTTTTTGTTTTTCTTTTTCAAATAAATGAATAGTGCAGCTATTTGTTTAATTCATTAAAAATTTTGTAGAGTTCCAAAATTCATGAAAATTTTTGTGTAAGCTTCTCAATGTATAAACTATCTAGGAAAAATGTTAAATCATGAATTTGAATACTTTGTGCAGTAGAATTAATTGGTTCCAATAAAGATTAAATGCAACTTCCAGGAATTTTAATAATTAATTTATTAATCCAAAAATTATGAAATTTATTATGGCACTGTTATAAATCATTCTTAACCCATAGAAAAAGTTTGAGCTTGTTTAGATAAAGTTTGATCAACTTCTAATTATGCCCTAATTATTTAAATAGTAAATAAATGTTAATTTGAGAACTTTAAGTGTTGTGTGCCCTTTTGATTGAGTGATGTCCTTAGGTCACTACCCTTTTGGTGATCTTTGGCACCTTAATTTCATGTTTGAGCTCGTTAGTAGCTTGTTTAGGTTAAAAGCTGGTATCGCTGGAAATCGTCGCTACTAGTTAGTAGGTTTTCTGTTTGCGACTGTACCGTGAAAGGAAGTTGTACTCAAGTCGTAACTCGTAGCATGTTATCATCAAGCATCATGTTTATCATCGAGCATCATGTTAAAGCATGTTATGTATTCGTGTAGTTTCCGCTTTCGAAGAAGCCGAAGTCACCGAGCAAGCTTCCGGAGAAGAGCGATCATCGGTGGGTTCCGGACCAGACGTTGGAGTCCTCGACTCTGAGTCAGTCATCGTGTTAGAGCAAGGCAAGCCCCGGTGCATTTAAACCCTACCTTGAATTTTACAAATGTTTTATTATTTATATTATGGTTTATTGCATTAAGTAATTAGGAGTTGAGTGATAACCTAATTACTGCATTATCATCCTTGATTATTGTGATATCAACCTTGATACCTGTTTTACGGAAAATGCGTAGTATGCTTCGCTATGCTTAGAAGTTAAGTTTTCAAATGAAATGTTTACATAGCCATGACGGCATACTTAATGAATATTGAAATATGAGAATGAACTTGAAAGATCGGGTGGGTGGTTTGGCCACTGCTAACATGCATTGGGAAATGAGTCTCAATGTAGTGTTTCCGTCTTGTCAGTTAAGGTCCGTTCGTTGTAAGCCTATTGTGTTCGAGACTTTGCAACTAGCTTCATGCCTTGGGTAAGCCCAAAATGTTAGTGATTCCATTACGAGAACGTCTAACCTCGCACTGGGAGTGGAGAGATGGCGGGAGTAGCGTGTACCCTCGGGGCTAGAATCGGGCCGGGTTTGAGGAGTACTGTACTCTCGGGTGGCGATGGACACGTTCTGGTTTTGGGAGATCTAAATGAGGGTTGATATATGCAGATTTGGTTCTACATATGTCGTGATGTTAGGGATCCCCAGCTGGGTATAATCGGTTCGAATCGTCGTTGCTCCTCGGTTATGGAGACTTGATCACCTGACTTGCATCGTAGTTAAGAACTGGAATGAAAGAAAGAATGAGAAAGGATTTGATGATAATTACTTTGATCTAGATTAGGATCACCTAGATTTGGTTAATAAACCATCAATGGTAAAAGTAAAATGTTGAAGATAAGGACTTACCTTAGTAAGCTTTTCTGCAAAAGAAAATTTTGATTCTGGATTACCCGTACCTTGATTCCCTAAAGCTAGCATACCCTTGGAGTCTTTGTCTTAGTCGGGTAAGTCTTGTTGAGTACTCTCGTACTCAGGGTTTGTTGAACCCCTTGTTGCAGGTGCGGTTCATGAACAAGTCTGCTTCGAGCCTTGTTGCATGACCGTCGTGGTTGAAGAAAGCGACGACGAGTAGACTGTGTGGCCTTTGGGCAAGGCATCTCGCTTATGTGATGTAATAAAGTTACTACCGATACTTCTCTACTACTGGTTTGTAATAATGTTACTTAAGGTTTGAGATTTGAAAAAACTGGTTTGTAACCCTAAGTTATTGTAAGACTTCCGCTACTTTACTCTGTTGAATATTTTGAATAAACTGTTGTAATATTGCAATACTCCTGTGATTGGATCCTGTTCAGAGGAAAGCAGGCCTTTTAAGTTATGGTGAACATAAGTACGGCTGTCAGAGGTCATTATGGCAATGACGGGTACTTGTGGGCCATCATAATTAGGAGGTTCTGTGACAATCTTGTACATTGGTTCATCCTCCATAGGAACGTAGTAGCCATGGCTCATTGCTGCTGCTGCTCGAGTGCGGGGAGGGGCAAGGGCTTGGCTGGGCCAAGGGTGGCCGGTTGGTTGGCCAGCGGCGGTGCCAGGCCCCTTGAGCTACGCGGAGGTGGGACCGAGCTAGAGCCCGCACCTCCGGTTGTGCTTGCCCGCACAGGGTGGACGACTCTTGCGACCGTGCGCAGGCCACGCGACAAGGAGGGTCGGGGCAGCGTAATGCAGGCTCGGAGATTGGTCAGGAGGCGACGGACCAGCCTTGTGCGGCTCGGTGAGGTGCACGGCCAGAAAAACAGTGACAATGAAGCTTTGCCATGGAGGTGCTCGCCGAAAAATTCACCGGACAAATGAACACGAATGGGAGCGGTCATACAACAACAGATTGATACAAACAAATATACTACGGCGTATAGAATGACGAGATAAACCTCGGGGTAGAAGCAAAATTCGCCGGAGATGAGAAACGTGGCCGGAAAACTCGCCGAACCTTCACCGGAAGTTCGCCAGAACGTAAGCTGTACATGACGAACTTCGGCAAGAGATGGAGGGAACTACGAGTGGCGGCTCACGATAGGGTTTTCTGATCTGGAATCAGTGCGTCGAGGAGAACATCGGCATATATATAGGTCTAGGGTTTAGAAATATTTCACAATTTCTTAATTTTGGGATTATTTTAATTCCGCGAATAAAATAATTCTAGAAAACCTTGAATCACCTTATTGGCCGTGAAAATAGCACGGAGCTCAGAAAAATCATCGAAAAAATTCTGAGGACACTTGGAGAGATAAGGAACTTAATGAGTTTGGGCTCATGAAAAGATTATTGAGATGATCAGGGAAAAAAATAAAGCTCAAATAAAAAGGAATTTAATTCTAGAAAAGGTTGGAAAATTTCTCTAGAGCGAAAGAAACGTCGTCCTATCGTACTTTGAAACCATTTGCACTCACAAACACCAAAAGCAAGCATCACATCAAACAATATCCCGTCAAATTAATTTGGAAAAGTTTAAAGATTCAATTTTTTTCTATAACTAATTGATGCTAACTTAAACTAAACTTTGAAAATTTTATCCAAATATCAAAACATTTATTTTAATTTGTGTTTTCTATGCACAACCCAAAATCAGAAATTTTGGGGTGTGACAGTGGATTCGGGGGAACACCTCCACGACCCCTGCCTCTTCCTCTTCCGGCCATCTGCCATCCATCACAAACATTCAAACTTTGAGATTTCCAAGTTATCAACCACTTATAAAGATAAAGAATGAAATCTGAAAGTTTTCTGGGCGAGTATCAATATTAGCAGTTCGGTAAATCAATCATATCTCAGGATATAGATATCCAATAGAGGCGTGCTTTATACGGTTGGAAAGGTTATGAAATTATATACAACTTTTGTTTAGATCACAAGCCCAGATTCTATCGTTAAGTTAATAAAAAATAGGACGCAACAGAAACTATTCTAGATTTCCAGACTGCACAGGAACTTCAACTTGTAGCGGTTATATCTTTTAAACCAAAATGGATAAAAAGATGATTCCTGATGCATTGGAAAGATGCTTAAGTCTAGTTGTTTCCATAAAAATTTCATAATTTTTGGTCAAGTCAATTTTTCTGAGCATCACGCCAAAGGCAGACTGATCTGAAAAGACAGAACAGAGAGAACGATAAAACCCAACCGAACTATTTATTCAATGACCTTAAACATAATATTCTTAAACTATAGAGCTTGTAGATAGGCCTACAAAGCTCCAGCACTCATTACAAGAAACCAACTCACACAAAGACATAAAGATAAATCAACTAAGCACACCAGAGTTCATACCACACGAACAGACTCTTGACTCAACTCATGTTACTAAGAACATTCTTATTACATAGAGGGCTACTACTTTCTAAGAACGTGGTTCATGTTCAAACATCTCATAAATCCTTGCCAAGCCTTGGTTTTCTCTGAGGTCATCTATCGTCTCCTGGCATCTCTTGATGGTCTTCCCCTAAGCTTTCACCATCTCTTCTAACTGCATCTTCCTCTCCATCATATCATAGACAAAGTTTACCATCACCCGAGGAATTGGATCTAACCGCATCGGGTCCATCATTGCCCATCCAAGGACAGAGTGTGCACGAGGGAGGTAACGATGGACATCATTTTTTATACTATCAAAGCGAAGGTAGCGGAGACCCATACATGCTTCAAAGGCAGCATCTTCTATGCTATCCTCCTTAGTAGCTCGATGACCCTTGTGAGAAAACATCCTGTCCAGCTGGTATGCCTCTTTTTCCTCATCCCTAGGAAAAATACTTTCCCTTGACTTTCAGTAGGTGTCCTCTAGTGGATGCGTATACTCCCAGCAAACATACTCCACAGCTGGGTTTCAATCAGCGAAATAAGCAGCAAGCATCCCACAAGTCGACGGTGAGAGACAGAGTCACCCCCAGTCTTGTGGTAGATCCTCACAGTCCACCCCATTGGAGGGGGCGGCACATCATCAGCAGCAGCTTCATCATGTGGTGGAGGCGGGGGTTGCTCTCCTCCATCAGCATCCTCCTCATCATCATCTTCAATCACAATGATCTCAGGATCTTCTTCAGGCTCGGGTTCTTCCTGGGAAGGTGCTGGCGCCTGGACTGGTGCTTTAGGGGCTTGCTTCTATTCCTAGGGTGCTTCCTCTTGTGGCTCTTCAGACACAAGCAAGGCACGAGGTGGGTAATGGCCTCCAGTGGAGATACGGGCGGTCTTGTTTGCTCGAACCATCTACAGAGTTTTCAGAATGTAGTTAGAGTAGAGGCAAAAGTTTCATAATAGAATAAGACTTAAGAAGCATAAAAATTTATCAAATAACAAGAGCAAGATAGTAAGCATAAAATAAATGAATAAGAATATGCTAAATCGACCATTTCTAACTAGGCTCGCGTCCAACAGTCAACAAAGCTTTGATACCAATTTGTCATGCCTATTTTTAGAACCAAATGGAATGCATAATCTTATGTGAGCTCAGAGATCAATCACACATAAGCCGATAAATTAAAGAGAGTATCATCACAAATATTATTACATCACGATTATTATCACATAGTCTTTACATAATTATAGCGAAAATAAAAAGATAACTCTCTTGTGGTAGCTCCATGCACAGGTACATTGACTGGTTGACCGCAAGACTAGTAATCCTCAGGGAAGTAGGAGTAGTAGTCACTATTTGCACCATCTGTTATCCATCTGGGATTTTTATCCAAATAAGAGAATAAACAAGTGTAAGTACATCTTGTACTCAACAAGTGTAACATGGGGTTCATGAGGCTCAAAAGCATGACATTGGTTTAATAGCAGGTAGCTTTTAGTTGACGGGGTTTTAGCATATCAATAGCATCAAGTTGTCTCAACTTACAATAACATATGATCAATGTAAAATGAATAACGAATAGCAAAAACATATTAATCATCAGTGATCAACTATTCCATAATGGTCCAAGGCCACTCGTGACCGTGAGCACTGCTGTTATAACAGTTTTACACTCTGCAGAGGTTGTACACTTTCACTGTGAGTCGTGTAGCCCATATGCCCGGGTTAATTACTCCCAAAACACTTTCAAGGTGAGCAAGCAGGGAAATACTATGAAGTCTTTCAAAGGTTCGTCTAACAAGTTAAGGCCATTAGATTCACTTGGCAAATAGATGTAGAGCCCCCCTTCCATATGGCACAATGACACGTAGCCTATACACATAAGGACAGAGGCCGCACTATACCCGATTCGTCAAGCCATTCTTACGCCAAAAAGGTTACCACTAATGAGCTAGAAAAGGTTCTTCTATATGACTAAAGCCAGAGCCATGTAGCCCTCATAGTTGTACTGTAAGTCCCGGATGTTCGCTTACAGACGAGTCCTTATGGAGAGAAACTAGAGCACCATAAAAACAGCCCAATGCTCTAGCCCCCTTTAAGTATGTTACTAAAAAAGTCAACTTTTAATGTTTGTTGCATATTCCATTAATCAATTTACAAGATCATAGTTCATGTTGAGCACTAGCAAGCTACTCAATGCAATTTCTTCGATGATAAGGTAATGGATCAAAACTAAGTCATCCTTAACAAGGAAATACATGCATAATGAATTTAGTTATTTATTGTCAATAGGACAACAAGGACAATCCCATGCTATACTTTCCTTGGTCAAACTAATCCTATTGATCCTGCTTGTAGAAGAACTCTTGGTCACCAACGAATTGCTCACCGTCTATAATCGATCAACACATCAACAACATTCATCCAAAAACAATCATGCAGAACAAACAAGGCTATAATTAGAACAGTACACCAACAATAATAAAACAAGATAAAAAAGTTTTAAAATGAATCTACATCTCTCTATGATCACACAGACGCGAAGATCACGAAAAACGGAGCTAGAACGGCGAAGTTATGAATTAAACAAGATTTTCCTTAGTTAAATAATAGATTTAATCTAAGCACAAAATTAAAAAGTTGAAAACATTTTCAATAGTAATACTAACATGTAGATTATGTAATTACGAATGTAACGCAATTTGAATGGGTCAAATCGGAGTTAAAACGAAGATTTTATGGCTAAAACAAAATTAGTGGCAAAACTGTGAATAGAGAAAACATATTTTTGAATTTACCGAGATCAAACTATGCTTTCAAAAGAAGAAAACATATTCATGATTTACGTTTTGGACCGCAGGTTCTATACTAGAAAAGCGCAGGGACTCTTAAGCAAATTAGCCCCCGAAGGGGTATTGGGTACCCTCGGCCGTTGGATCAGTGATGGACGATCCATATTAGACCAAGGGGGTTAAAAAGAAGTCTTCGGCTGGCTATAGTGCCGAGCGCGGTGGCTGGCCATGACCGGCGGCAAGGAACCTCACCGGAGTTATCAAACCCAGCCCTAGAGACATCGGTTAGGCATGGGAAAGGCACGGGAAGATGGAGGAACTCAACGCGAACTCACCAAGCCCAAAAAAGGGTTCGGGAAAGGCCTGGAGGCGTCAGGCGACGTGAATCAGCGGATGGCGAGCTCCTACAAGAGTTCGGTGATGGCATGTAAGCAATTAGGAGCAAAAAGGAGAAGGAGAAGAGGTTCGACATCTTTGCGAGCTTGACTCGAAGCACCGCGGAGGCTTACGGTGATGGAGGCATGACTTATCCGTCGAACGTCGAGCTCGGGCGGTGTTCTAGGGTTACGGCGGCTGCGACTCGAATTGGTGGCTGCGGGAGCGTGGAATGGAGGCGGTGGTGATGTGGCCATTGGCTTTTATAGCTCAAAGGCTGTGCCAAGAATGGAAAGGGGAGGATTAGATGCGGGATTTGACTTGGTCGAGCTCGGTGGAAGAAGGAAGGCGCCGGCTTCCATTTTTGGAAGGTGCTGGAGGTAGAAGGCGGAAGGGAAAAGAGGTCGCTGACCTATGGGGTTGGGGCGTCAGCGGAAGGAAACGGACGCGGGCGCACGCACGACGCTAGGCCAGCTGCAAGCTAGGCTTGGCCCACGACGTGGAGCAAGGAAAGAAGAGGTGGCCACGCGAGTGAAAGGAGTCGGGCCTGCGGCTTGGGCCTGTGAAGGACAGAGGGGATGGAGTTGGGCCACAGAGTAGGAAATGGCCGAGCGGCCAGAGGAGAGGGCAGGGAGGAGCAGCCGGCTAGGCCAACGGGCCAAAAGACAGGTAAGGAGGGGAAACCCTTTTCTTCTTTTTTTTTCTTTTCCAATTTTTCCAAAGCCATTTTTAAAAAATTTTGAATTCTCTTTTGTATTTGAAGTAAATCACCCAGTACAAAAATTCCAATGTAGCAGCATGAGTGCACGGTCATGTATCTAAGCCTTATATTTGATTTTAAATTAATAAAAGTTATTTATTTTTCTAAGTTTGTATGCTCACAAAATGCACTAATAAATCATCTTCACCTATTTTAAATAGTGCCAAAATTTAGGGTGTTACAAATGCTCCATGGTTTGAAGCAAATATGGTCCGAATCAACAAGGCATCATGGAGGTTGAGATTCAACCCTGAATGGTGGAGGGCCTCAAGAAGAGCAAGAGGCCGGAGCAGAAGAAAAAGAACAGCCCCAAGCTCAAGAAGAATCTCCAAGGGTTGTTCTCACATCTTCTGAAAAGAAGGTGTGGAAGCCGTAAGAAGAAGCTCCCAAGTCCACCATCACACCGAAGAAGAAGAAGAAGGTGTGGATGCCCAAGAAAAAGGAGACACCCGTACCCACTCCCCCGGGTACGGAGAACCCTTCATCAAGCAAGCAATGAAGGGGGGAGACAGTCCTGTTCATAGGACTCTAAACCATGGACCCTCGCCGCAGGTAAACGATAGCTATCCTTTTTATTTCTTACATAAATAAACATTACTAGTATAGTTAGTAATGATAAAAAATAAAAACAACAAAAACATTTTCTGTTTTTAAAACTAAAAATTTCATTCCTATACAAACCATCTAACTTGGGGGAGTGATGCTTGATCCATCATCACCCCATAGGCTCTATAATGCAAGCATGGTGCTTGGATTATTCAGCCTACTTTTACCATGCTAAGATTCTTAGTTTGGTCATCGAGTTAGAATTGTTTGCATATGAAATGAAAACAAAAATATTTCATAAATTGATAAAATTTGGTTAATCTTCTATGTAATATATGAAGCATGTTTTAGTTTGAAGCATGGTTTAACATGACCATGTCTTCATAGGCTTTTTAAACTAGCACGGTGCTATGGTTAAAATGCCTATCTTGATTAAATTTTGAATTTGATCATTGTCCTCAAACTTGCTAAGTATAGAACTTTGAATGATAAACCAAACCAAAAATATTTATCGCTTTGAATAAAATCTTGTTCATACTAGTATGTTTTGGTTTAAAAATATGGTTCTGTGTACAATCATGTTTTCATAGACTTTTCAAATTAAGCATGGTGCTTAGGTTGATTAGTCTACTTTGATCAAATTGAACAAATTTGCTTAGTTTGATCATTGTTCCAAAACTACTAAGTATAAAGCAAGAATAAAATATAAAAATCCAAAAACAAATAAAGTACCTGCCTCGAAGACTTCATCAAGCGACCTCATACCTCTGGCATTGAGCTAGCTAGGGGGAGGGCCCCGCTCAGGTATGATGCATTCAATGTTTTCCTAAACGATAAACAGTCTTTACACGGTCGCCCTCCATTTAGTGTTTAGGCTGTTTACTCGGTGTTTAAACGGAGTTAAACGGTCTAAACGGTTTTGTACTTTTTAAAAAAATACATATAATTATATATGTGCATGTAAAAAATCAAGTATTCTATCAAATATATGTATTTTGTCGCTTTAAATAAATAAGTGTTCTAATCTGTAGCATAACATCAAGTATTGATTCCACATTGACATGTCAATCAAATCATGATTAATGATAAAGAAATGAGTCAAATGATAGTCAATAGCAAGATAAATCACAATTGACACGCACTCACAAACTGACAAATGACAGCTATTTAGCATGTCTTCAGATCAGTACAATAGTGCATAACATCACATGAGTACATAAATTCAGATTACACCATGTTTAAACTAAAAATCATTGCCGCATTGGTCATCACAGGCTCACATCACAAGACCACAGACCAAAGGCAAATTAGTAAATATAAGCAAAAGGACAACAATTGAGTTCTCACATCACAACTCTCTGTCACAGAAGCACATTAGGTCATCACAGCAAGACCGCGGTCAATTTCAATCACATGTCATAACCAAAAGATCAGCCATCACTAGCAACTAGCCATGCAAAAGCAAAATTCAGCAGCTCTGTATGTCATTGTGACTATGAGTGACTACTAACTAGTAACTACTCATCATTCTTCCCCTCCTCATCCCCAACAATTGGGACCACATCCTCTTGGTCAGATTCAAAGTCAATCTCATCCTCATTGATTGGTTCTTCTTCTTTTTCAGACTCAAATTCATCTTCACTAACATCTCTCATTTGGGCCAGCCTTGCACTTCGACGAAGTTTCCCACATTCTTCAACACCATAAGTCTCTTCAATTAATTTCCATGTCAGCCCAGAAACAGACTCACCATCCTCTTCATCACCACCTTCAACAAGCCATCCCTGAGCTTTAGTTGCTTCAGTTCCCAAAAGAGGATCCATGTTCTGATTCTTCTTGGCCTTCATTTTTTCGCATTCATCCTATTATTGTATTGAACAAATACAAGTTGGTTGAGACGCTCACATGTCAGCTTGTTCCTTTTTTTGTATGATTCTGCATAAGCAAATTTAGTTTTAGTTAACAGTCTGAAATCACAAGTTATATAAACATAATTAGAGTTTATAGAAGTACAAAGAGTTGGGAGGCTTACAGATCCAAAATAGCTCCAAGTCCTTTCACATCCAGAAGCACTAGAAGTTAAAGAAAGAATCCTTATGGCCATTCTTTGCAGAGTTGGAACCTGTGTTCCATAATTTGTCCACCATGTTGCTACAAGTGAAAATACCAAGGTATATCAAGTTATTGCAGAATTAGTCCTTAGAACCAGGTTTTATATCAACTTAAATTACACTAAAATAAATTAGAAGATGTAGATTCTAGTAGGAAAAAATGTTGCTGCAGATTCTAGCATGGAAAAAATGTTGCTATAGATTCTAGCATGGAAAAACATGTTGCTACAAGTGAAAATAGCAAGGTATATTAAATTACTGCAGAATTACCTGGGTTGAAATCATATTGCTTGCAGCCAGCCTTTGCTACAGGTTTTCCAAAGTGACCTTGTTTCTCTCTAAACTTGCATAGCTCCTCATTGAGCACTTTGTTTTGCTTGTCATAGTCACCATGGTAAAAGGTCTCAACAACAGTGAAGAATCCATCCATGATTTCCTCATTCATGAAGATGGAATCATCATTGTAGCTGTAATATGGATTCAAAAGATAAGCAGCCTTATGCAATGGAGTGTCCAGCCTATCCTTCATCTTGCCACCAATGATCTCTATAACATTGTTGTACAGATTGAGATTTCCTGTGTTCTCAATGTTGCAAAAGCCCATCTTGATTTCTTCCTTGGCCTTTATGATGTCCCCATATAGAAATGCCATGGATGGTTTGATATCACTATCAACCATGCGAAGTACCTTGATCAGTGGCTCAAATACCCTCAAGCAAAGTGCAACCCCACTCCAAAAGGTAGGCTTTGTCATTGTGGAAGTAGCTAGTACACCTTTGCTATTCTCTTGATGTGGCTCAAACCTAAGAATTTGTCCCATTCATCACATTGAGACATTGCCCGTAGTTGCTCCTTCTTCTCATACAAGCTTTGCAAAGTTAGAAAATTGGAAGCAAATCTAGTTACACCAAGCCTCACAATATCTCTCTTCTTTGTATATTTCCTCATCAAAGCCAAGGTTCTATGGTGTGCATAGATAAAGATGGTCAGTGACTAAGATGGTCAGTGACTTAGCTTGATCAATGTAGCCCTTGAACTTCTTCATCTTCCCAATTCCTTCAAGCATCAAATTCAGGGTGTGAGTTGCACATGATGTCCAAAATATGTTTGGCCTCTTCATAAAAAGTATATCCTTTGCTGCCATATTGTTTGAAGCATTATCTGTGACAACTTGGACTACATTTTTAGCACCTACTCTCTCAATACAGCCATCCACATACTCAAAAATAAGTTGTCCAGTGTGTGAATCTTCTGAGGTTTCCTTTGATTCTAGAAAGCTTGAGCCAATGGTGCAGTGCATACACATATTCATGATGCTTCTCCTTTAGAAAACAGAAACGACACCCTACTGTCTTGTTTAGGCCATATTCGTTGCATTAAACGTCGTAGCCGTTTACACGGTCCAAAACGCTAAAAAATGGCATAAACGGGCTTTCGCTTATTTATTTTATCATAGGTGCATATTTATTTTCTTTTAGCATATTCTTTCACATACACGTTATAAATAATGTTAAATATTTCTCTTCAAAAGTTATCTAGAGAGTCTTGGGCTATGAAAAAGAAAAAAAGAGATATATATGAAAAAATGGATGCCATGCTAAGTGAAAGCATGAGCCAAAAAAAGAGAGAAAACAATGGGTACTTAGATGCTCACCGAAAAGAGAGAAAACAATGGGTACAAAGACACCCGCTAGTGAGAATAAAAGATAGCACATGCTCTCAAATATTTCAAAAGGAGAGAAATATGACATTTGAGTTCAAAAACACAAAAATATTCACACTTGCACAATCTTGATCAAAGTGTATGACTAGTCTCTCCTATGGTCCGGTTTTTGACTTAGCAACATGACATGATGCAAGTAGGCCACTTTTATCCTTACCAAGCTCCACAAAAGCCTATGTAGATGGTAAGATGAAAGAACAAAGTTAAAAAGCCTTTGGTGAGGAATACACATACACTTTGAGAGATTGAGTGTATCATTCGAGGAACTACATTTATCTTGCAAAAACTTTCAAAACCTCCAGAACGATAGTCAATCAAAAGAACAAATGATAAGCATGTTTGTTCATCTGTTCTGTCTTGCAACTACCAAAGACTAGAGAAGGCCAAAAGCCCCACAAGCAACAAGGTAATAATGGGTAAGCAAGAAAGCCAATTCATTCAAATTGCGGTAGAAAACTTTGTTATAAACCTGGCATATTTGAAATGTAATCGGCATTGTAGCAACTCCTGATCAACAACCAACGTCTTAGCTTTTGCTCGAGAATGAGCAAAGGGTAAGCTTGGGGGAGTTTGTTGGTGGTCCTTATCGACAGATTTATATCGCCAACATAAGCCCAAAAAGGAGGAAAATACACATCTATACACACATATACATGTGCAACTGACCTATTTCCATGTATACCATTAGAATAATCATAATTGCAGAAACAAGGGCTAGAAGCAATGAAACAGAGTCAGAAAAGCACTTTTTGGAAGGCGTAGAGGGGCAAGGAGAAGCAACAAGCCAACTTCGTGCAAAACCAGGCCGAGCCCACTAAGCCATGGCGCTCCAGGAGCAGAGGAGAGGCGGCCACGTGAAGACAGGCCCGAGAGGGGCTGGCCTAGGTACGCGCATGCCCAAGGCACGACCGCACCCCCATGGCACTACCATGGCCCACCTCGCTCGTGCCGCCAGTATTGATGGAGAGGACGGTGCAGGGGTGCGCTCAATAATATTCCCTCCGCAACCGCCTCTCTCCACCCTATATAAGAAGGGGGGAGGCTACACACACAACACATACCACACTCCACACTAGCTCAAGAGAGCTCCTCACTCCCTCTCCACCTCTTCTTTAGCTTAGGTTAGATTAGAAAATAGTAGAAGAGGAGAAGAGAAGCTACAAGGAGAGCTTGGCTCCTTGGTAGGATTTGGTGAGAATAAAGATGAATCATTTCATTCTTATATTCATCATGTTCTTCCAATTAGCTTTGTTCTTATATTCATATAGTAGATGCTATGAACTAGACTATAGTCATGTTGACATGTTCATGATATGTGTGCTAGTATATAGTTCATATGTTATGCTCATTTCATACTTGGCTATGTATAGTCTACTTAGTCTATATGTGATATTTAGACTAGTCTATAGTTTACATATCATGTATATGCTAAGTTGGCTTAGAAGCTTCACTCTCATATCATGTTCATGAGTAGAGCTATTTGTGTGTTGAGGGGGTGGTTCATCATGCTTTCGGGTACGCCCAAGTCTCTTACCTGTCGATCCGTAGGGTCGATGACCCAGGGAGACTTGGGTGGTCATTATATATGTGGGCGAGGTGCACGGGTATATAGTGGCGGGTGAATGCATTTCATGTCCCACGGTCGAGGGGTAGGTGGCAGGTGGTGATAGCCATGTCCGTCCCTTAAATTCTCCCACGTTCGGCCATGGTGTAGGAGTACGTAAATTGTCACATGAGGTTGTTGGCAGACCAGTACTCGGTGGCCTCCCGATCCACCTCACACATACCTAGCACTATTTTGTGTACATGTATGATAACTTAGCTCATAGCAATCTAACTATATAGAGCCCTCTACTCCTGACCAGGACATTCTTTATTCTTTATTCTTGAGTGTAGGAATCTCTTGACTAGTATAAGTGTGTGTCCACTATCTTGAACTACAACTGTTTACCCCTGTTACGATTGTTTGGATATTATACACGTATGTTTGCTTTGCTTATACTCATGTTAGACCATTTGTTATCCCTGCCTTCCCATGGAAAAATATAAATAATGATACCCTAAATACTTTCGAGTGAAATGCTACAATGATAGATCGGTGCGCTTGCGGATTTCGTTTGTAAACATAAAGACCTATAGGGGGTTGGTGTTGTTAGGGTCCTCTGGGTCCTAACGGTGGTATTATGGGATGCCAGCTCCACTGGCATTTCTGGCGCTGCTGCTGAGGGTAGACCATCGTGCCTGCTCTTGGTGGTGACGCTAAGAAATGCCAACATGGCTAAGATCAAACCTTGAGTGGTTGATAAGTGGAACAACTATGATCACAAGAGTCACTCTTTCCCTTCTCACACTACCTTGGAGTTTTTAGTTGAATTTTTCAAAGAACATATGACTCATGTATATCCTCATGTGAGTTCTCTTTGTCACTCAAAAAGTGTTTAGTGATAATCCTCTCATGGGCATAAGTATTTTGCCTTTCTCTATCCTAAAGCTTATGTGGAGATATAGGTAGGAATAAAAACTGAGCATATTCACCCTACTTATATTGCTAAGTCAAACAATAGATCCTAGGAGGGTCATGTCATGCAATCATAAACCAAGATATGTGGGTGGATGAAATGGTGGATGATGTCTTTTCTCCTTATTCCTCCTTCTCTTTTCCTTGCAGGGAGCATGGCCATCTCTCTTCTCTTTTTTGGAGAGAGTTGAACTTATGAGCATTTGTGCTCAAGCTTTCTTTTCTTTTCTTTTTTTTCTTTCTCTCTCTTCTTTTTTTAGATAGGCATGTCCTCTGTGGAAAGAGAAGGTATGTATATATTTTCTAAAGGAGAAACAAGACTGTATAGTGGCATGAATAAGCATACTTCTAGTGTAGAAGTACCTTAGAGAGGTGGTGTATGTGGACTTGGTTATAAAAGCATGACACAACTCTCTACTTAGATCTCAAAGTTTGACAAAACTCAAAGTAAGATTAAATAGCATTTGTGCTAGTTTCATAAGCAAGTATACTTTGGCTTTGGTGGGCATTTTTCTCACATGAGGAATCATGATATCTTTTTTTGTGACTTAGGAATCATGATATCATAATATTTTATTTTTGATAAAGCAGATATCTCCAAGGCTATGAGTAAAGAAAGGCAACTTGCTTTGTCACTACTATATCTCACAAATCAACAACTTAGGTAGGCCATACTAATCAAAAGTAGATCACAAGTTCTAAGTATGAGAATAGAATAGAATTTATACTAGCCAAATTTTAAAGATCAACATAGTCACATGTTTAGCCATTTAAGTTTATTTTCATGTGTGTATAGATAGAAATAATGAATTTTAACATGAAAATCACATACTGGAGAGAAATAGAGGTGCAAACCTGTGTGGTGGGTCAAGGTGGGCCCGAGGACCAACCTTGCCACATCGACGGTGATAGTGGGGCACCGGGCGGCGGCCCATAGCGCCGGGCGGCGGGCTGAGGGCACCGGGCGACAGGCCCAGGTGGCCCCTCGCGTTAGTCTTTCACTCGAGGTGCTTTTGCAGCCTGTATGTAGCTTTGTGATGGCATTTTCATGATTGTGGGAAGCCGTCAAGATTCGAATGGAGGCTTCCCCCACACTATCTTCTTCGGTAATCTGTTTCTTTTATTGAAAATAACAAATGGTGAAATAACAAAGTCCTACTGGTGGGAAAATACCAGAGGATGAGACACTAACTTTATTTATTTCTTAGGCGCTTGATTACATTAATGAAAATTCAAACTAATGGAAAGCAAATCTAACACAAACAATGCAAACCTAACACGGCCTATAACAAACTAAGGAAAACAAATATAAACCTAAGAGCGCCTAATCTAAAAACCTAAGTGCACGGGGTTTAGGGAAGTGGCGCCTCATAGAGGTGCTCATTCCTCGTGGCCTTGAACAGACGCTTGAGCTTCGAGGTGAGCCCCTTGTGGAGTATGTCCATCTTGTCCTCAATGTCAAAGCACCAAAGCTCCTGCTTCGCCACCCTCTTCCCTAGGGTTAGGTTCTCCTCCTTGAGGGCATCTAGCTTGGCTTGAAGCCCCTCAAGGGTGAGCTCCTCTTTCTCATCCTCACTATACTCCATCTGCCCAGGAGATCCACAAATGGGCGAAGGAGTCAAATGGCGACGCACAGAGGGGGCCAGAGTGACCCTTTTGTGGTCTTAGTATCACTGGAGTTGAGGCGGTTGAGCACCTTCTCATAGCGCCCCGAAGGGAGCTGGCAGCCGGTGATCTCGTACTTCACCCTCTTAGGATAATGTCCCTGGTGAGAGACAGGCTATCCTCTGACTTGTCGAAGATCACCAGGGCGCAATGCTCATTGGCCGGAGTGGGCGTAGGCCGATCTGATGTGGGGTAGAGGCACATCGTGATTGGCTTCTTCTTTAGGGTAATATCCCCGGTGGTTGGACGAGCGGGTAGGTCGTCATGGAGCCTTTTACCAGAGAAGTCCAGTAGCGGGGGACGCTGCCTGGGTGGAGGAGAGTTGAAGGGGTGGTTCACAGGGGCCGGGCGATGGCCTATGCTGCTGGGCGGCGAGGCCAGGGCACCGGCCGACGCCGGGCTGGCTCCCCTCGGGCCCAGTGGGCTCTTTGGCGGTGTGGCATAGGCTAGCGGCTGCACTTCTAGGACCCCCTCTTGATCGATTTCATTGATCAAAGCGCGAGCGGCTGTGTGAGCAGCGGCGCTATTCTTTGGAGGGTTGCTACCCGTGGTGGAAAACTAGAGCGTCTACGCCTTGAAGGTGGAGAAATGGAAGGACTGCTTGTGGAGATGGAAGGAATGGTCGGTGGTATTTATAGGGAGGTAGGTGGATGAGATGAGGCTCCCTAAGATTATCTCATACTTTGGATCATGAGAATGAGTTGGAATATTAGATAAACCCGTGGGGATAACAAAGGATATGCCAAGGATCATCATCCCCTCGCACGTGGGAGAGCAGAGGATGCACCTGGACACCGAGCGATGGCCCAAGGGCTCCGAGCGGTAGCCCAAGGGTGCCGGGCGGCGTGGCCCAAGTGGCATTGCCCACCCCTTGCCTTAGTTGTGTCAAATGGGGGTCCAATGTCCCTAGTATACCTTTTTCTTGCGTTAGAATGGGTCCTATAGCCCTTTTACACAAATAGACTACCAAGCCCACTCCAAAACACAAGAGCATGCATATGTGCTAGAAGGTTATGAAGTCCACTATGTCTAGCTCATTTAATTCTTGCATGTCAGGTTCATAATAAAGTTTAAGCATTGCCCATTCGCTTTAAAAATGTTACCTTCATCGCTTTCCAGCGTGATCACTCCATGAGGTGAAGTGGCAACTACTTTAAATGGTCCATCCCATTTACTCCGTAACTTTCCATGTCCGAAAAGTCAGACTCTAGAATTAAAGAGTAGCACTTTATCTCTAGGGTTAAATTCCTTTTTCTTAATTCTCTTATCATGCCACCATTTAATTCTTTCTTTATAAAGTTTGGCACTATGATAAGCTTTTTCTCTCCACTCTTCTAATTAAGAGATTTGCATTTTTCAATTTTGACCTACCAAATCTAAGCCATATTCCATTTCTTAATGGCCTAGTGAGCTTTGAATTCTAGTTCTACAGGGAGATGACATGTCTTCCCATACACTAGTCTGTATGGAGACATATCGATGGGTATTTTATAGGTAGTTCTATAAGCCCAAAGTGCTTTCTGGCAGTTTATGCTTCCACCCTGTCCCCATTTCTTCTATAGTTTTCTGCAAGATGTTCTTAATTTGTTTATTAGAGGTTTCTGCTTACCCACTAGTTTGAGGGTAATAAGGTGTGGCTATGCTATGTTAGATTCCTTGGTCAGTCAAATAGTGTCTAAAGTTTTTATCAATGAAATGAGGGCCTCCATCGCTAATGACCATCCTAGGGACACCAAAACGGGGGAAGATTGTTTCTTGAAACATTTTCTTGGCATGCTTAGCGTCAGCTGCTCAGCATTGTATGGCTTCTACCCATTTTGAAACATAGTCAACGGCCACTAAGATATATTTAGAATCATAAGACTTTGGGAATGGTCCCATAAAGTCTATTCCCCAAACATCAAATAACTCTACTTGTATGTTATTAGTGAGTGGCATAGCATCTCAGGTGTTTATATTTTCATGTTTTTGGCACCTAGTACACCTTCTAATAAAGTCTTTTGTGTCTTCATACATGGACGGCCAAAAGAAACCGCTTTGTTAGATTTTTGCATGTGTTCTAAAAGCTCCATAATGGCCTCCATATTCGGCAGAGTGACATCTTTCTATTACTTTAGTGGCTTCTTCTAAAGGGACACACTTTCTAAGGAGTCCGTCTGAACAGACTCTATAGAGGTAAGGGTCATCCCACAAATGGGTTCTACTTTGGTATAGTAGCTTTTTCCTATTTTCGCTCGATGGGACATAGCCGGTTACTATGAAATTAATAATGTTTGCATACCAAGGATTTGTGTGTGTGACTTTTAGAAGAGTATCATCACACAAGAAATCTATCGGGGTTATAACCCCGGGGTACCTCAAGGCACCGGTTAGTTCGCAGGCCGCACGGCTTGCAACGCAATAGTCAACAAGGACCCAAACGACCGAGGCCTAGAAAAAAGCCAAGCGGCTAGGGGAGTCCACGACCCCTTCCTCCAGCACAGGGCACGCGGTGCTCAGGTACACGACCTCTCCCTCATCATGACCCCTAAAAGGGACAAGGAGAAGTCGAGCCCCGCGCGACGTGCCCACTCTGACAAAGGCAAGTGTGCCGCGCTGACCCTACAAGGACTGATGTGACAGTGGTCACCTTGGTCCAGTCAAACACCATCCTTGTGCCACATTGCGCCAACAAGACAACACCGCGCAGTGGTGGTAACAGGTACGAAACCCACCGTCCTAATACGGACCGATAGGACACGCGTACAATCCCACCCACTACGGGATGGGATCCATGACAAAGGGTCATGGCCTAGAGACCTCCTAGGTAGGCGAGGTGCCCTGACCCCAATGATCAGGGTCGTGGCCCTAAGCCTTATGAAGCAACCAGGCAAGCAACGACCCAGGGCGGCTACCTACTATGGGTACGATGCCCTGGGGACCTAGAGATGACGACAAAGACTATGACGGATGCCACGTTGGATAGGACAGCTGACGAACAATCACCATGGCTGTAGTGCTGCCATGATCAGCACAGTAGCACCACGTCAGACCATGCTGCGACGTGGCCATAAGACCATGACGACGGCCACACCTAGGCGTGCATTAGAAGACGGCGTAGCTTGCAAGCCAAGTTAGCTAGGATCTTCCTCAAGCTCTCAACCCTTTGGTCGGGAGAACCTCTATTGCCGGTCGTTATCAACATATTTATACCGCCAACATAATTCCAAAAAGGAGGAAAACATACACTTCTACACACATATACCATTACCGCTAACCTATTTCCACTTGTACCGGTAGAATCAACACTTTGCAGAAACATACGTCGGAAACAAGTGAAACAGGGAGGAAATAAGTTTTCCAGGAAGGCGTATGAAACGTTCTTGATTTCCGCGATGGGAAATCCACAGAAACGAAGTGTAAAATGACGAAACATTCCGTCAATTTACCCAAATCTCAGTGATACATGAAGTCATGCACGAATATCAGAGTACAATAGAGAGTTTTACATAACTTATTATCATCGCCTCGCAGGGCGGAACACACACACACAAGCATCCAGAACAGCATTCGGCGTAGATAGCAGTGGAAAACGATCTTCAGGAACCAGCTTGAGCGTAGAACAGACCCTCTAGTCCTCCCAATCGTCGCCCTCGTAGTCATACTCGGGCTCCGAACCTATCAAAAATCTATCAGTACACTTGGTACTGGCCACGCATCGCCCACCCTATGCTTGCAATGCTTTGTGGAAAGTGGAATGCATCAGGGAAAGTAGAAATAGACCTATTTAGGCTGAGGGTTTCCTATGCATGTCGTTATCATTTTATTAATAAGACATTCATCAGTTTTTAACCCATCTTATCCACACATTCTTCCCATCCCATCACAACACCTCTCATCTCACTCTCTCTCTAGGCGACGAGATTGACTCCCGCTCAGATCTCGTCTTAATGGCCAAAGCCGGAATCCAAAACAAAATCCGGGGGAAAGGTAGAAAGGACTCATCTCTCTAATCAAGTGAAGCGTAGGTCATGGGAATGTCCATATCCGCGGACGCGGCTATACGTATAGATCAATCAACTCTGCAGAGTGTGTACACCTGGTAATCCACAAGATCGCCATCCTCGATGATCCAGCTCGTCTAGGCTGATTTCGACTGCCTCCCAAATGGTACAGTACCACCCTACCACTCAGCCCTGGGCCACCCCAGTATCCACCGAAACGCTGAGACTGTGAGACGTAGTACTGGGCCCCCAAGGTCACTACGCTGTCTTAGGAGGGTGTGGGTCCCCGTACCCATACCTCCCTGCACTATCACCTTCCATCCCAGTAGTAGTGGTACTGCCCTAGTCAGTCGGGTAATCGTCTCCCGCCCATCGGGAACGAGTGGTGTGCATGAAAGTCCCATGGTTCTGGTTCTCGAGACATACCAGTCCTTAGGAGGACTAGACAGGATATCTCCATAAAGGGGAAACAACGTCTTCCCCGTGCCACGACAGCACCTCCACCAGGGATAACCAACACCCCAGTTCACCTCACAACATACCCGCCACAGGTAACTCTCGTGAGGGATGCCCAGGTCGCACCCTCCAGCAAGACTTGCCCCAAAGACTCATCGTAGGCTCCTGTCTGATCGACTCAACCCTCACCACTCACCCAAGACGCACGCCAAGATCTCCCCAGTTCATTTATCAGGTTTACCAAGTTCTCGGCACTACGTGCCTTATACATATACGTCTCTCACTCACCGGCATCACATCACAGATATAATGCGAGTAAGAGTAAAAGCAGTAATATGTAACATGCGAGCATCTAGCCTAACAGCAGGGTGAGCAGGAGTAAGGTTGCAACAAGGAAAAGGCTCAAAGTAAAGCATCTATCATGCAGTCTATCAGCATATATTTATAAAAAGTAAAGCGCTAGCAATTCTATATTTGCATGTGTAATAGGTTCTACGGAGTTAGGTGGGGCGTGGCACCTGGCAGGTCATCTCCCACGTCCTCGCTGTAGTCAGGGTCGTTCTCCTCAGTCGGCAGGTCCTCCGGCTCTATTAAACGTATCGTAGAGTCGTATTAACGACTCCTATAGAGGTGCACAAAGAAGAAACAGAAATTCAAAAGATCCAAATGCACTCAAACACAAGCCTAAGATATAGAGCTCATTTTTAGCAAAATTTAGAAACTAATTTGGTATTTTTCTGAGTTAAAATGAGTTAGTTATGATTTTCTGAAGATTTAATGATTTTCTTAAAAAGAAAAAGAAAAGGAAAAACCAGGCAGCGACACGTGTCACGCGCTGATTGGCCAGAACAGATTGAGTCTCTGACAGGTGGGCCCGTTTGACTGGTCAACGGTCAACGGTCAACGCTGACCGGGCCGGGACCGGGCCTCGGTGGGCCTGGGCTGGGCCGGATATGGGCCGAACTGGGTCGGGCTGGGCTGCCACATGGCGAACCCAGGCGCTGCCACGTCGCGCTTCGGGTTTGAAGACGGGCTCGGGTCCACGGGGTGCGGCTCACGGTGGACTTGTGAGTGCAGTGCATGGAAGGTCACAGGGTTCACGGTGAACCGCGTCCACCGACCTTTTCTCTCTCATGGCCTACGGTGCACCGGGTGCACCCAGCCGCTCCCCTTCTCCTCTGCTTGCTCCCTCCTCCTCGACCGCGCTCTCGCCAGCGGTGAGCAACCGGTCCTGTGATTTGGAGTCCCACAGGCGGAGCTAGTAGGCTCTACAGCATCGCATGATCCCTTGGAACTTGATGGAGGGGTCTTTGGTGCGGATTACGGTGCTTAGAGGGGAAGTCTACGGCGGTGGTGGCTCGGCCGGTGTTGGTGAACGGCGGCAAGACCTTCCTGGCGTCTTGGCTCAGTGGTGAGGCTTCCTATTGATTCGCGTCCGCATGAGGAGCGTGAAGATGGGGTCAAAAAAGACGTAAGCGAGCTCTAACCGAACTATCCACAGCGGTGCCGGCTCAACATTTCTGGCCGGGGAAAACGCTGCCGGCCTTGCTACCGAGGGTATCTCCCTCCCTAATGGTGCGCACGATGTGTCCCCTGCTGAGGTGAACCGGTCGGATCTCCTTCTATAACCTCTAACATCTCGAGTTAACTAGAAGCTATCTCGCCATGGCCGTGCTCTGGCCCTGGCGAGCACGCTCTGAGCGTCGCCACGGTGGTGGCGTTCCCGAGCCGGTATGGCTCGGTAAGGCCAGGGGAAGGTGCAAACGTGATCGCGCGGGTGTGTGTATGTGCAAACGACGATCCGACACCGGTCTTAGCTGATCTCGGCATGGAATCGACCTTGGTGATGCCGGCCATGTCTACGGTGATGAGCAGGGGGGTTGCGATCGGTGCGGCTCACCTTGGGCTCGTGGTAGGAGGATGGCGGTGCAGCGGTGGTTCGAGGCTGTGACGAGGCGGTGCCGTGCAGGAAGAGCAGCAACGTCGATGTAGCCGTTCGGTCGACGCTTCGGCTCCAGCAACTGGCGGCTCCGGCAACTGGCGGCTCCGGTAGCCGCCCTCTCCTTCCTTCTTTCCTTCTTCTCCCCTCTACTTCTCTCGGTTGTGGCGTGAGATGGTGATCACCCAGGTGGTGGCGAAACAAAGAGAGGGGTGGGTCTCGGCTCGGGGGATTTTATACCCCGAGGTCATCCATGGCGAGGCGAACGGTGATGGAGCAAGGGGGTTCTACGTAGCACTCATCCAAAGGGTCGCAGTGGTTGTTGGGGTGGCGTGGTGCTCACGCGGATGCCGTGGTGGCCTCGGCTTCGTGCTGCCACTGGCCTGGCTTGGTGTCAGAGGCGGTTGCGGCCGTGGGCCATGGCGGTGCCATGCGCGCGAGCGGTAAGACGGTGGGGAAAAGGGGGGGTGTGTGGCTGGAGAGTGGGGCCGGCTTGGTGTCTTGGCGCGCAAGGCGGCCGGTAGGGAACAGGGGGAATCTCCCCTCGCCAAACGCGTGACCGTGTCCCCTTCGGTTGCTCTGCCTTCGATCGGTGAAACGGGAACGGCCGGAGGTAGGAGATGACGCCGTGGGGCCCTCTCGTCAGCGACCGCGGAAGAGGGCATGCGCCCTTGGTTTGGCGGGCTGGCAACGCAGGCCGGGGTCCGCGGCAAGTTGGGCCGGCCCATGCAGCGGACGCGCGCGCGCAGGAGTGAAGGGAGGCGCGCTGTCGCGGTTTGGGCCGGGCCGCTGCGGTCGGCTGTGCTAAAGAGGCCCTTTTCTATTTTCTTTTACCTATTTGAGTTTTCCAATTTGTATTTTCTTTATTCCAATAAGCCAAGGTTTTTGTATATTACACACATATATATTGCCTCCACTTGATTACCACAATGGGGCCCTCAGGATGTATTTTAGGGTTTATTCTAGTTCATAAGATTGTATTAGTACATTTATTTAATTTGGATCTCATTTAAATAAAGGTGGTTGATTCTTATTTAACAATACAAAGAACATAAAAACCAACTCATGAATATTTAATTAAATGCAACATGTAATTAACTAGGCTAGGTGCTATTTGTGCAGCTAGGGTTGGTTTCCTATATGTCACTCACCATACATTGGTTATTTTTTTAAAAAAAAATTGTGGTTGTGATTTTGGGTTTGTCGTAAAATTCTGGGTTGTTACAGTCCTTCCCCCTCACTGAAATCTCGTCCCGAGATTTAAGGTGCATCATACCTGTCGAAGAGGTAGGGGTAGAGCATACGGAGTTCGGACTCTTTCTCCCATGTAGCTTCCCGTTCTGTGTGGTTACTCCACTGGACCTTGCACATGGGTATCACGGTGCTTCTGGTCTCCTTCGCAGCTTTGTCTAGGATCCGGATCGGGTGCTCCTTGTATTCTAGGGTGTCCTGGATATCCAGTGCATCAGTGTGTACCTCTTGCTCTGCAACTGCAAGCACTTGCGCAGCTAAGACACGTGGAACACTAGGTGCACTCCGGTCAACTCTTCGGGCAACTCTATCTTGTATGCCAACTTACCAATCCTCTGATAGATCTTGTATGGTCCCACGTACCTAGGCGCCAACTTTCCTTTAACATGGAATCTGACGGTACCTCGGAGTGGGGAGACCTTGAGATAGACATAGTCCCCAACTTGAAACTCGAGGTCTCTTCGACGGTTATCTGCATAACTCTTTTGTCGGCTTTGGGCAATCCTCAGGTTTTCTCGCACCTGGGCAACCCCTTCTTCGGCATCTTTGATCTTCGCCGGGCCAAAGAATGATCTTTCCCCCACTTCTGACCACATCAGAGGGGTTCTACATTTTCTGCCATACAAAGCCTCAAATGGTGACATCTTTAGACTAGCCTGGTAGCTGTTGTTGTAAGAGAACTCCGCATGGGACAAACTCTTCTCCCAATCAGACCCATACTTCAAGACACAAGCCCAGAGCATGTCCTCCAAAATCTGATTAACCCTCTCTGTCTGACCATCTGTCTGTGGGTGGTATGCGGTGCTGTAATCAAGTCGAGTCCCTATAGCCTTGTGGAGACTCTTCCAGAACTTGGACACGTACTGCGTACCACGATCAGACACTATGCTGGTGGGGGCTCCGTGGAGTTTGAGAATGTGCTCGATGTAGAGATCTGCTAGTTTCTCAACTCGATAGTCAGTTCTCACAGCTACAAAGTGAGCTACCTTGGTTAGTCGATCAACGATCACCCAAATCGAGTCATGGCCTTTAGGGGTTCGGGGTAAACCCACTATAAAGTCCATGGATATACTCTCCCATTTCCATATTGGAACGTCCAAGGGGTTTAGCAACCCAGCTGGTCTTTGGTGTTCAGCCTTAATTCTATTGCAGGTGTCGCATCATGCGACATGCCCGGCAATATCTGCCTTCATATTCTTCCACCAGAACTGTTTCTTTAGATCGGCATACATTTTGGTGCTTCCCGGGTGAATGCAATACTTGGAGTCATGACCCTCTTCCAAAATTTCTCGCCGCAAGGCGGAATTAGATGGTACATAGATTCTACCCTTGTACCAGTACACTCCTTGTACATCCTCTCTGAACTCGGGGCACTTGCCCTTCTTCATGAGTTCTCGGATCTCCCAGATTTCCGGACACTCAAGTTGAGCATTGCGGATCCGATCCTTGAGGTTGTATTGTACCCGAAGCTCATTCAACATACCCCTAGGTAGGATTTCGAGACGTAGTCCGCCCATTTCCTGACATAGCTCGGGTGGTACAGCTTCCATGGATAGATTGTGGCAATAACTCTTTCGGCTCAAAGCATCAGCGACCACATTAGCTTTTCCTGGATGATAGTGAATCTCCAGGTTGTAGTCCTTGATAAGCTCTAGCCATCTGCGCTGTCTCATGTTTAGATCCTCTTGAGTGAAGAAATACTTTAAGCTCTTGTGATCGGTGTATATATCACACTTGTTTCCGATCAAGTAGTGCCTCCAAATCTTCAGAGCATGCACAACAGCGGCAAGCTCCAGATCATGGGTTGGGTAGCATTGCTCATGGTCCTTCAACTATCGAGACGCATAGGCAATGACTCTTCCATTCTGCATCAAAACGCAGCCGAGTCCTTGTCTGGAGGCATCACAGTAGACCACGAAGTCTTTTTGGATATCAGGCAAGGCAAGGACTGGAGTGGTGGTGAGCTTCTGTTTCAGTGTCTGGAAACTATGCTCACACTCAGGCGTCCATTCAAACTCATTAGTCTTCTTCAGTAGGTTAGTCATGGGCTTGGCTATTTTTGAGAAGTTCTCGATGAACCTGCGATAATACCCGGCCAATCTAAGAAAACTGCGGACATCGGTCACATTGTGGGGTTGTTCCCATTCTTTCACTGCGTCAATCTTTGCGGGATCTACAGCGACACCTTCAGCCATGAGAACGTGACCAAGAACGGCAACTTCTTCGAGCCAAAAATCACATTTGCTAAACTTGGCATACAGCTGATTCTGCCTCAACTTTTCCAGAACCACTCTCAAATGTTGCTCATGCTCTTCGGCGGTGGAGGAATAGATAAGGATGTCATCAATGAACACCACTACGAACTTGTCCAGTTTGTCCATGAACACCTTGTTCATCATGTTCATGAAATAAGCCGGAGCATTAGTGAGTCCGAAGGACACCACTGTGAACTCATATTGCCTGTATCTGGTGACGAAAGCTGTCTTTGGAATGTCATCAGGTCTGATCTTCATCTGATGATATCCAGACCTAAGATCGATCTTGGAAAAGAATTTTGCATCTCTTAGCTGATCTAAGAGGTCATCGATCCTGGGCAGAGGATATTTGTTCTTGACTGTCACGGTATTCAAATTCTGATAGTCAATGCACATCCTCATGGATCCATCCTTCTTTTTCACAAACAGAACAGGGGAACCCCAGGGTGAAGTACTAGGTCTGATGTATCCCTTGTCTGACAACTCCTTGAGTTGCTTCTTCATCTCCTCCAGTTCGTCGACTGACATGCGGTAGGGCCTCTTAGCAATAGGCCCGGTGCCAGGCAGAAGGTCAATCACAAACTCCACATCTCGATCGGGTGGCATGCCTGGTAATTCTTCAGGAAACACGTCAGGGTACTCTCTCATAATGGGTACCTCCTCGATTGTCCTGGCCTCCAGGGTACACAACATAGAATCTGCTTTTCCATGATTAGGCTTACAGCGGATTGTGTGTCCTCTCGGGTGTGTGATCTCCACATACCTTGGTGAACAAGATATCACCCCTTTATGATGTGTCAACCAATCCATCCCTAGTATGACATCTAGCCCCTCGGATGGGAGTAAGGTGAGATCGGCTAGAAAAGGGTAGCCCTCAATGGTAATACTCACTCCCTGACATCTCTTGGTGCATAAAATGTGACCTAGAGGTGAGCTAGTATCAATAGGCTCCTTGCGAGGAGTCACAGGTATGTTATGTTCTCATGCAAACTTGGTGGAAATATAAGAACAAGTAGCTCCAGAGTCAAACAAGACTGAAGCTAAAACTCCCTGTACCAAAAACATACCGTACACCACATCGGGAGCGTCCTGGGCGTCTTCTGCTGTCATGTGATTGAGGCGACTTTGGACAGCCCCAGCAACGTTCTTGCGCGGAGCAGCAGGTGTAGCAGTCTGCCTTGTCTGGGTCGAGGCGGGCGGTGTGCCGTTCTTGACTGGGCACTCAGCGATCTTGTGACCTGGCTGGCCACAACCGAAGCAGGTGAAGGGTGCGCTACCTGTGGGGGTAGGCGCAGCGGTCCTCCACGTGCCAGCTCCCTGAGTGGGACGACTCAGAGCGGGACGACCCTGAGCGGGGCGGTGGTAGTTGGCGGTGTAGGTACCACCTCCACGGCTCAGAGCGGTCACTGCCCCCTGGGTGTAGCGTGAGCGGGGCTGAGGAAGCACGTGAGCACGTGGCCTCTGCGGGGCCGAGCCACGAGAGGAACTCTCGAACTAGCGCTTCTTCTCCTTGTGAAGGGCATCCGCCTCCAGACGATACCTTTCCATCTCCAGCACCTTGTTGACCATCTCGCGAAGGGTACGACAAGCATGACCCGAGAGGGCCACCTTGAGACGAGAGTTCAGTCCCTTCTTGAAACAGTACATCTTCTTCTTCTTGGTATTGGTCTCACCTGGAGCATACCTCATCATGCGGGTAAAACGAGTAGTGTACTCCTGAACCTTCTGGGAACCCTGGGTGATGTTGCGGAACTCCTCCACCTTGGCATCCATGATGCCCTCAGGCACGTGTTGCTCATGAAAGGCCTCGGCGAACTCCTCCCAAGAGATGCGTCCCGGGTCCTCGTGGGCGTCGCAGTAGCTGTCCCACCATGCGCATGCAGCGCCAGTGAGCTGGTGGGCAGCTACCCCCACGCACTCCTCATCAGTGCAGGTGGTGAGATCCAGCTTCTTCTCTATCTCACGGAGCCAGTCCTCGGCGGCGATGGGGTCATCGTCGGAGGTGTCGAAAGTAGGAGGCCTCAGCTTGAGGAACCCCTCCAACTTCCGCTGGAAGTCATTGGGAGGACCCCCGTGACGATGAAGCATTCCCTGAGCTAGTCTTTCCAAGAGGCGGGTTTGGCGGTCCATCACCTCCGCCAGCTGTGGTATTGGCGGCGGCGGTGGTGCTTCTCCTTCAAGGTGCTGGGCGGCACCCGCCCCCAGTGCAGGCTCCTCGGGTGCAGGCTCCTCCATGGCACCGAAAGGAACTCCTCGGCCTCCTCCGTGGCTTTGACCACGACCACGAGCTGTAGATGCGGGGGAAAGCGAGCGGTTGTTCAGACGAGCGAATCGGCGGCAAGACATCTTTCTGCAGGGTCAATTATTTATTCAACATCTTCATTAGGTGCACAGTTAAACGGTTTATTTATTTTGCAAAAGAGATAACTATCCAACACTCATACAAAGATGCAATAAGAACCATAAGATGCGATAAAATCCAAACATCCATTACATTCATTTATTACATAGCGATATCTCCAGTAGCTACATTGACAGATTCGCGGGAATCGTGCTACTCGTAGGCAGCTTCAAAAGTGGGACATCCTACATTACTCCATAAGTGCACCATCTTAACTCTAGCCATGTAGGGCTCAACATGTCTACTACTACCTTATTACATGATTATGTGAAAAGGTAACTACTCCTGTCCGGGAGTGGTGGGTGGTGTAGAAGGACCAGAAGTGGAAGCCTCGGGAGTGCCCTCCATGGCACGAAGCTCATCGTCGGAGTGGTGGATCCTTGCGACGTAGGTGAGAGCGTAGTCCAGCATCTCAGTCCTCGGAACCTCTGAGTAACCCTCAGTCGGGCATGCCTTGAAGTTGAGCTTGGTGGCCTCAATGTGGAAAGGCTGTCTGCGCGGTTTCTTGTGCATCCCAGGTGAGAGGACGTCCTGGACCTTCCCGATCTCCTGGACACGCTTGCGATCAGCGTCGATCCAAGCCTAACTGATGCGGTCCACCTTATCCTGAAGGTACTCAGTGCTCTTGATGTAGTGGACCAGGTGGTGCATATTGTAGGTGGTGGTGACGGCAGCCTCCACAGCTAGCTTCTCCATTGTGTTGCAACGGGCCTCCAGGGCAAGCTTCCTGATGCCACGCTGCTTCTCCTTCTCGTGGAACTCCCTCAGAGTAAGCCTCTGACGCTCAATCCGATCTTCGCACTCAAGCACCTTGGACTCAAGATAGTCATGGCGAAGTTCAGCCTCCCCAACCTTGTCCTTGAGATTGGCGATCTCCTCGTGAAGTGACTGCTCACGGTTCTCATAGAAGGTCTTCATCCTGTCAAAGCCCATGCGTTCCTCCTCGAACTTGCCGACCATCTCCTCCTCCTTGCGCTCCACCTTGAGGAACTCCTCATCGCAACGGAACAGGAGGTCCCAATAGCGGCGATTCTGCATTTCTACATCCATGATGTAGCGATCCTGGGTGATGATGTACTGCGCGGAGGCCCTTAGACAGGGGTCGACCTCGTCGCGCGCAGCACGGTCTGCAGCAGTGATCTGCGGCTCAGAGAACCTATTAAGGTCTAGAGCGGCAGGTAGCAGGCGGTACGGTCCCGTCTTGAGGTAGTCGTGTGCGTCGCGCATCACACTACGAAGAGCTGTGCGTGAGACGGACTGTACGCATGAAGCAATAGAGTTCTCCACCTCCAGTGTCTCGAAGGCACGCAGCACGAGTACGAACTCGCTGGCGGGAACCTTGAGGTGGACCACGATGTGGCCCTTGAACTCGTCGGGTCCCGGCTCACCCCGGCACACGTACTCGATCTGCTCTGTGGGAACGCCTAGTGAGTCCAGCACGTTGTACAGGATCGTGGCGAACCCATGGTAGGCCAGTCCATCCATAAGAAGCTCGACAACAGGGGCCATCTGCAAATTAACCGTAAGATGGAGTCAGTACCTCGTTGTATATGTAGCATCTTGAGTATTACAGAGTGAAACTTGATAAGACAAGGCAAAACTATGTAACTCAGGGTGATTCTCTGATAAATCTTGAGTGAGACAGGATGATTTAGGGTGGAACGGAGTGATGTGATAGGTAAGGTAGAACGAAATATAGGTAAGAGAGTGTGAAATTGAGATAAGCCATGCACGAAAATGCAGCACGGTCGGTAATATAACCGAAAGTGTCAAGATCTCTCCTAATTCTATTGTCCAATCCTATGGGTCCGTCCTAGGGTCAGCATGGCTCTGGTACCAACTGAAACGTTCTTGATTTCCACGATGGGAAATCCACAGAAACGAAGTGTAAAATGACGAAACATTCCGTCAATTTACCCAAATCTCAGTGATACATGAAGTCATGCACGAATATCAGAGTACAATAGAGAGTTTTACATAACTTATTATCATCACCTCGTAGGGCGGAACACACACACACAAGCATCCGGAACAGCATTTGGCGTAGATAGTAGCGGAAAACGATCTTCAGGAACCAGCTTGAGCGTAGAACAGACCCTCTAGTCCTCCCAATCGTCGCCCTCGTAGTCGTACTCAGGCTCCGAACCTGTCAAAAATCTATCAGTACACTTGGTACTGGCCACGCATCGCCCACCCTATGCTTGCAATGCTTTGTGGAAAGTGGAATGCATCAGGGAAAGTAGAAATAGACCTATTTAGGCTGAGGGTTTCCTATGCATGTCGTTATCATTTTATTAATAAGACATTCATCAGTTTATAACCCATCTTATCCACACATTCTTCCCATCCCATCACAACACCTCTCGTCTCACTCTCTCTCTAGGCGACGAGATTGACTCCCGCTCAGATCTCGTCTCAACGGCCGAAGCCAGAATCCAACACAAAACCCGGAGGAAAGGTAGAAAGGACTCATCTCTCTAATCAAGTGAAGCGTAGGTCATAGGAATGTCCATATCTGTGGACGCGGCTATACGTATAGATCAATCAACTCTGCAGAGTGTGTACACCTGGTAATCCACAAGATCGCCATCCTCGACGATCCGGCTCGTCTAGGCTGATTCCGACTGCCTCCCAACCGGTACAGTACCACCCTACCACTCAGCCCTGGGCCACCCCGGTATCTACCGAAATGCTGAGACTGTGAGACGTAGTACCGGGCCCCCAAGGTCACTACGCTGTCTTAGGAGGGTGTGGGTCCCCATACCCGTACCTCCCTGCACTATCACCTTCCATCCCAGTAGTAGTGGTACTGCCCTAGTCAGTCGGGTAATCGTCTCCCGCCCATCGGGAACGAGTGGTGTGCACGAAAGTCCCATGGTTCCGGTTCTCAAGACATACCAGTCCTTAGGAGGACCAGACAGGATATCTCCTCAAAGGGGAAACAACGTCTTCCCCGTGCCACGACAGCACCTCCACCAGGGATAACCAACACCCCAGTTCACCTCACAACATACCCGCCACAGGTAACTCTCGTGAGGGATGCCTAGGTCGCACCCCTCCAGCAAGACTTGCCCCAAAGACTCATCGTAGGCTCCTGTCCGATCGACTCAACCCTCACCACTCACCCAAGACGCACGCCAAGATCTCCCCAGTTCATTTATTAGGTTTACCAAGTTCTCGGCACTACGTGCCTTATACATATATGTCTCTCACTCACCGGCATCACATCACAAATATAATGCGAGTAAGAGTAAAAGCAGTAATATGTAACATGCGAGCATCTAGCCTAACAGCAGGGTGAGCAGGAGTAAGGTTGCAACAAGGAAAAGGCTCAAAGTAAAGCATCTATCATGCAGTCTATCAGCATATATTTATAAAAAGTAAAGCGCTAGCAATTCTATATTTGCATGTGTAATAGGTTCTACGGAGTTGGGTGGGGCGTGGCACCTGGCAGGTCGTCTCCCACGTCCTCGCTGTAGTCGGGGTCGTTCTCCTCAGTCGGTAGGTCCTCCGGCTCTGTTAAACGTATCGTAGAGTCGTATTAACGACTCCTATAGAGGTGCACAAAGAAGCAATAGAAATTCAAAAGATCCAAATGCACTCAAACACAAGCCTAAGATATAGAGCTCATTTTTAGAAAAATTTAGAAACTAATTTGGTATTTTTCTGAGTTAAAATGAGTTAGTTATGATTTTCCAAAGATTTAATGATTTTCTTAAAAAGAAAAAGAAAAGGAAAAACCAGGCAGCGACACGTGTCACGCGCTGATTGGCCAGAACAGATTGAGTCTCTGACAGGTGGGCCCGTTTGACTGGTCAACGGTCAACGGTCAACGGTCAACGCTGACCGGGCCGGGACCGGGCCTCGGTGGGCCTGGGCTGGGCCGGATATGGGCCGAACTGGGTCGGGCTGGGCTGCCACGTGGCGAACCCAGGCGCTGCCACGTCGCGCTTCGGGTTTGAAGACGGGCTCGGGTCCACGGGGTGCGGCTCACGGTGGACTTGTGAGTGCGGTGCATGGAAGGTCACAGGGTTCACGGTGAACCGCGTCCACCGACCTTTTCTCTCTCATGGCCTACGGTGCACCGGGTGCACCCAGCCGCTCCCCTTCTCCTCTGCTTGCTACCTCCTCCTCGACCGCGCTCTCGCCGGCGGCGAGCAACCGGTCCCGTGATTTGGAGTCCCACAGGCGGAGCTAGTAGGCTCTACAGCATCGCGTGATCCCTTGGAACTTGATGGAGGGGTCTTTGGTGCAGATTACGGTGCTTAGAGGGGAAGTCTACGGCGGTGGCGGCTCGGCTGATGTTGGTGAACGGCGGCAAGACCTTCCTGGCGTCTTGGCTCAGTGGTGAGGCTTCCTATTGATTCGCGTCCGCATGAGGAGCGTGAAGATGGGGTCGAAAAAGACGTAAGCGAGCTCTAACCGAACTATCCACAGCGGTGCCGGCTCGATGTTTCCGGCCGAGGAAAACGCCGCCGGCCTTGCTACCGAGGGTATCTCCCTCCCTAACGGTGCGCACGATGTGTCCCCTGCCGAGGTGAACCGGTCGGATCTCCTTCTATAACCTCTAACATCTCGAGTCAACTAGAAGCTATCTCGCCATGGCCGTGCTCTGGCCATGGCGAGCACGCTCTGAGCGTCACCACGGTGGTGGCGTTCCCGAGCCGGTACGGCTCGCTAAGGCCGGGGGAAGGTGCAAACGTGATCGCGCGGGTGTGTGTATGTGCAAACGACGATCCGACACCGGTCTTAGCTGATCTCGGCATGGAATCGACCTTGGTGATGCCGGCCATGTCTACGGTGATGAGCAGGGGGTTGCGGTTGGTGCGGCTCACCTTGGGCTCGTGGTAGGAGGATGGCAGTGCAGCGGTGGTTCGAGGCTGTGACGAGGCGGTGCCATGCAGGAAGAGCAACAACGTCGATGTAGCCATTCGGTCGACGCTCCGGCTCTGGCAACTGGCGGCTCCGGCAACTGGCGGCTCCGGTAGCCGCCCTCTCCTTCCTTCTTTCCTTCTTCTCCCCTCTACTTCTCTCGGTTGTGGCGTGAGATGGTGATCACCCAGGTGGTGGTGAAATAAAGAGAGGGGTGGGTCTCGGCTCGGGGGATTTTATACCCCGAGGTCATCCATGGCGAGGCGAATGGTGATGGAGCAAGGGGGTTCTTTGTGGCGCTCATCCAAAGGGTCGTAGTGGTTGTTGGGGTGGCGTGGTGCTCACGCGGATGCCGTGGTGGCCTCGGCTTTGTGCTGCCACTGGCCTGGCTTGGTGTCAGAGGCGGTTGCGGCCGTGGGCCATGGCGGTGCCATGCGCGCGAGCGGTAAGACGGTGGGGAAAAGGGGGGGTGTGTGGCTAGAGAGCGGGGCCAGCTTGGTGTCTTGGCACGCAAGGCGGCCGGTAGGGAACAGGGGGAATCTCCCCTCACCAAACGCGTGACCGTGTCCCCTTCGGTTGCTCTACCTTCGATCGGTGAAACGGGAACGGCCGGAGGTAGGGGATGACGCCGTGGGGCCCTCTCGTCAGCGACCGCGGAAGAGGGCGTGCGCCCTTGGCTTGGCGGGCTAGCAACGCAGGCCGGGGTTCGCGGCAAGTTGGGCCGGCCCATGCGGCGGACGCGCGCGCACAGGAGTGAAGGGAGGCGCGTTGTCACGGTTTGGGCCGGGCCGCTGCGATCGGCTGTGCTAAAGAGGCCCTTTTCTATTTTCTTTTACCTATTTGAGTTTTCCAATTTGTATTTTCTTTATTCCAATAAGCCAAGGTTTTTGTATATTACACACATATATATTGCCTCCACTTGATTACCACAATGGGGCCCTCAGGATGTATTTTAGGGTTTATTCTAGTTCACAAGATTGTATTAGTACATTTATTTAATTTGGATCTCATTTAAATAAAGGTGGTTGATTCTTATTTAACAATACAAAGAACATAAAAACCAACTCATGAATATTTAATTAAATGCAACATGTAATTAACTAGGCTAGGTGCTATTTGTGCAGCTAGGGTTGGTTTCCTATATGTCACTCACCATACATTGGTTATTTTTTAAAAAAAAATTTGTGGTTGTGATTTTTGGTTTGTCGTAAAATTCTGGGTTGTTACAGCGTAAACAAGCAATAGAAGGGCAATGGGACGAACCAGAGCAGAACTAGGTGAAGCCCACATATGCACCGAAGCCCAGGACCAGAGGGGAGCCCACAGGGCGAAGGAGGGGCCGAGGGGCCCTGGCCTAGGCGCGGCCACACCTGGAGCGTGGGCATGCCCCCCTGCCTCCTCTCTAGCCCAGCTTCGGCGTGTCGGCAACATTAATGCTAGGGGCTGGCGGTGCAGGGTGCGCCGAGGAATATTCCCCCTGAACCGCCTGATCTAGCCCTATATAAGAGAGGGGAGGTGCGCCTCACTCACACACACCTCACTCCACCTCTCCACTCTCCACTCTTCTAGCTTAGTTTAGGAGTAGAATTAGTAGAAGAGTAAGGCAAGAGCTATCAAGGAGAGCTTGGCTAATTGGGAGAAAAGATATTTGGTATGAATACTAATATTATTTCTTCCAAAGTCAAGCTTATTTGGTATGAATACTAATATTATTTCTTCCAAAGTCAAGCTCATATTTCATATATATAGTTGTGCTATAGAACTAGAGTATAGTTTTCATGTTATAACCTTGAATATGAACTAGCATATAGTTTGTGTATCATGATCTTAACATGTTCTTTTGACATGATCATAGCATATGAACTAAACTATAGTTTCTATGCTAGGGTTTCATCATATAGAACTTTGTGCTTAATCATTCATGCTATATATCTATTGAGGTTTAGAGCTAAGTACAGGTGGTGGTTCGTCGTGCCTTCGGGTATGCCCATGCCCTATGCTTGTTGATCCGTAGGGTCAGAGTCCGAGGGGGGTGTCGGTAGTTTTCTTGTATGCGGGCGTGGTGCCCGGGTACAAAGGAATAGGCGGATGTGTTTCTCTTTCTACGGTTGAGGGGTAGGCGGCAGGTGGTGATAGTCCTGTCCATCCCTTATAATCCCTCATGTTCATCTGGGGTGTAGGAGTCTAAATTGTCACATGAGGTTGCTGGCAGATGTTGACGGTAGTTATCTATCATATTTAAAGGTCAATTAAACATAGAAAGGGCATGCATATGATTATCATAGAGGTTTAGGGTTAAATTGACAAGACTCCATGAGTTTTGGTGAATTATTATTTTGCAGGGATTAAATAGGGAAAACAGGGCTGAATACAGAGAGAATCCAACCACAACACGACTAGTTGCGCAGACGGATCGAAAAGTAGCACTAGAAGGACGTGGAAGACTCCAGAAGACACCAGGACAAAGCGAGAGCTTGGCGGCTGCCAGGTGGGGCCGGCCAGCCTAGGCCCACTTGCCATTGGCCCCTCCTTCATATGGCGGTGCTCCACCGACCTAAGGATCTCATCTCAACCATTGTTCAATGTCGGTTTGATCCAAGGGCTGTGGTTCATCCTACCGGACTATATAACCAGACCCAGACCCTCTTGGGGCATCAATTCAATCTCTCTTGAAGGCGAAGTTCTAGTCAGAAACCCTAATCTCTTTAGAGCTCCACCAACTCTAGGTAGCTAGATAGAACTAGAATTAGAGGAGACAAGCATCGCTTGGATTCCGGATCGTGTCGTGAGGAGGCTTGGTAATAGCCATGTACTTCTCTCTTGTATCAACATTATTGATTATTTATTTCATCGTGTTCTTGTTCTAGTCCATCGTGTTCATCTTCTAGTTCATCTAGTTCTTGTTCTAGTTCATCTAGTTCTTAATCTAGTTCTTATTGTTCTTGTCAATATTGTCTTTGATCTAGATATGACTTCGATCTTAATTGTTTATGTGTTCTTAATTATAATGTTTATGGGCTACTTTGATTATATGTTTAGCATAGCTAGATTATCTTTGTATTCAAGCACATGTTCGTAGAGCGCTCATCCTAACGATCAAGGGGTGAGTGGTTGACAGTGTGTAAGCATGGTGTTTATACTCTGTTTACCTGCATATGCACCCTATATTTTGGGCTAGCAAGTGGTAGATCACGGGAGTGACAGTCCTGTTGAGTCCTCTGTAGTCCACTCTCCGAATATAGGCCTAGTAGGACCTGGTTTCAAGGCTAGATCTTGCTCTGTTCCTGATCCGCCTTAGAAATGTACCTTGTGTGTAGATATGGAGTAGTCTAACCATGACTGCTAGATGTAATTGCACTAATCACTATATTCTATGACCTATAATTAGAATGACCTAGGAGTTGTTTCTCTATTTTCTCTTTCTAATCAATGCTAGTGATATAGATTTGGAATGCTCTAAAGACTATCATAGACTGAACTCTTATCAATTATCCCATTACCTTTATCTTGAGAATTGATCCCTGTTATGAGTAAAGATAATGATCTAGTTACTCTCTTATCATATGTGTGTGTAAAAGTTATAGCTCTCATTATTTTCTCCCCCTATCCTTCCAAGTGGTAAAGTATAAATAACGATACCTAGAATATTCCTGGGTGAAATGCTACAATGGGTGTATTTTATCTGTGCGCTTGCGGATAACCTATAGTATATTTTTTAGAGTAAGTGTCATGATCATAAGTACAACCACGCTCCTGGCGTCATGTTAGGGATGACAACCTAGCTGAAGTGACACTAAGGAGTTCCAACAAGCATTTCTGGCACCATTGCTGGGGAAGGAAGGGAGGTAGCTAGAATAAAAGATTTGAAAACTTAGGAATAACTTTTACACACCATGATAATCGAGACACACTATTGATCTTTTACTCAAACAGGCTCACCCTGGCTTTGTCTAGCTTTGTCTATTTAATATTTTTTACAGGGTGATGTATGACTGGTTTTGAACTTTCAGAAAACTATGTTGAGGATACAGAAGCTTTTATCAGAAAAACCAGAGCCAAGCTCAAGAAGATTCCAACCACTCCGTTAGAAGACCACCAATTAAGAAGAAGAAGCTTAACACTAGTGTTTGAAGACATGGCTGACAAAACTCTCCGTGAGTTCTCCACTCCAACCACTGCCAACATTCGAACTGGACCAACAGTTAATGTAGGAGACAACAGATTTGAGCTCAAGCCAGCTTTGATCAGCATGGTGCAAGCCAACCAGTTTTGTGGGAAGGCACATGAAGATGCGAGTACTCATCTCCAACACTTTCTGGAGATTTGTAGTACTTTCACTATCAAGGGAGTTCCCAAAGATGCCATATTACTCCGTCTGTTCCCATTTTTACTTTTGGGAAAGGCGAAGCAATGGTTCTACGCCAACAAGGACAAGAACACCACATGAGAAATCTGCTCCATCGCCTTCCTAGCAAAGTTCTTTCCAGTAGGCAAGACCAATGCCCTACGTGCTAAGATCTCAAGCTTTCAGCATCAATATGATGAATCTGTCCCTAAGGCATGGGAACGCTTTTAAGATTACATATCAGAATGCTCTCACCATGGGATGGAGGATTGGTGACTCATGCAGACCTTTTACCACGGGCTCACCAGTAGTACTCGTGAGAACATGGATGCAGCTGCTGGAGGATTGTTCCTATCACTCACTATCAGTAAAGCAACCGCTCTTGTAGAGAAGATGGCTTCCAACCAGGGATGGAACGAAGAACACACTCAACCACGCAAGAGAGGAGGAGGAATGCATCAACTCAAGGAGGTAGACATGCTGTCTGCCAAGATGGACCTGCTCATGAAAAAGCTTGATGAACGAGACAACGAGAAGAAAGAAGTCGTGCACATCCATGATTCTCGCATAACCTGGAGGAGTGTGGAGGCACTGGCCACTTAGGAAGCAACTGCCTGAGATTTAAAAGGATGTGAACCACATCAATAACAACAATACCAACTATCGTCCTCAATAAAATCAAGGATAGAATCAGCAACAGAGGCCCAATTACCCTGGTAACTACTTAGGTAACTACCAAGGTAATAACTTCAATAATTTCAATCAGCCACCCTTGAGAGAGATGATTACAAATCAAAATAAAGTTATTGATAACATGACCAGAAAATTAGCTTCCAATGATAAAATCTTAGAAACCATTAATAATAGAATGGATAGCTTTACTTCTGTAGTCAAGAATCAACTTAGATTTAATAAAATGATAGAATCACAAATCTCTCAGCTAGCAGTTTTAGTTCCTATGATGGAGAAAGGTAAGATTCTGGGAAAGCCGGAAGATTTAGAAACTGTGAATCTTGTAGACATTTATAATGCAGGACACTTCTACACCGCGCCATCAAGAGCATGGGTGGACAACACCCTACCAGTGAAGAAAGGAGATCTAGGGAGACCTGTCATCCCTATCTCCATTAGAGCCTACACTTTTGAAGAAGCTGTCTGTGACCTTGGATCAAGTGTCAATATCATGCCCAAAGTAATTTATGAGAAAATTCATGGTGAACCTTTGTTGTACACAACTATGTGTTTGCAGCTTGCAGATCAAACTCTGTGCTATCCCAAGGGAATTCTTGAAGATGTCAGCATCCGAGTTGGACACTCGTTTGTACCAGTTGGCTTTGTGGTTGTGGAAACAGGTGGAGATGATAGAGCACCCATCATTTTGGGACGACCATTCTTGAGCACAGCTAAAGCCATCATCTACGCGGATAGCGCCAAGATCTGTTTCACAATGAATGACAACAAGGAGAGGTTCAATTTCAAGAAACGTACACTCAAGACTCCTGCTCATCCTCAGACGCCGTACATCTACGAGGACACAACTACTGCCGCAAGGAAGAACAACAACAGGAGGAAGAACAAAGCTAAGCAACCAAGAGAAGAGCCAGTGTGGATAGTCAGCACTGTTGAGTCAGAGATTGACCACCATCTTCCATCACCATATCTCACCAAGTTGGATGATCCAGGAGTACCTACCATTGATTGCATGATCGGGGAAAGTACCTTCTATAAGACATTCTGCGATATTGGATCCGGCGTCAACATAATATCTATGGTAACAGATAAACATCTATTTGGTAATAGACCTTTGTACCCAACATATGTGCAGCTGCAGCTGGCGGACCAATCATTTTGATTTCCGGAGGGAATAGCGAAAGATATCATGGTCAACATCAGAGATCATTTTGTTCCCGCCGACTTCATGATTCTAAACATGGGAGAAGAAGATGACGTCCACCTCATCCTAGGGAGACCTTTCCTTAACACCACTAGTGCAATCATCTACATGAGATCAGGAGAGATCCACTTTCAGTTTCTAGAAGAAAAGGTACGCTGTTACTTCAATAGCTATACCACTTATGAGAAGCCCAGGAAGAACAGGTCAAGGAGATGTCGCTCTCAGCGCCAAAGGAAACAAATCATCAATGATGGACGAATTGTTGAGAATACCCCTGGGGAAGAAGCTGTACCAGTTGCTACAAAAAGCACAGAAGAGCCCTAGAAGAATGAGCTACAGAACATAAGCCTTCGGTCCAAGAAAGTGTGGAAGAAGAAAGAGACAACATCATCAGATACCCCAACACAAGAGGAGCAACCATCCAGGTCCCCCTCAATGGGATTGGAGGACACTCCTGAGGATTAAACAAGACAAGAAGTCCTGTTCGAAGGACTTAAATCACCGAACCCTCATCAAGAGGTAAACTCGATAGTTATCTCATATTTCTCTTCTCACATTGCATAATCATTTCTACTTTTAGCATATTTACTTCACTATACCTGCATCAGAAAAAGAAAATAAAAATGTTTGTTGCATTTGCATTGAAAAAATCTTAAGCCCCATGTGAGTGGTGCGGTGGCATAAAAACCCACAACATTATTCACTGTGGTGGTGCAAAAATAATCATGCATTCATACTTTCTAGATTCTAGCATACTTATACTTTTTCATTGCATTATCCTATTGCATCATAAAAACCTTTTAAGCCCCATGAAAATAAGTCTGTTTTTAGCTATTTACTGTGGAGGCATAAAAAATCAAAAATACATTTGTCATTTGCACATAAAATATAAAAATCCAAAAATATTGAGATTAAAAAAATTCTGTTGAATTATGCTTGCGAAGAAACACTCAAGAGGCTCTAGACAATTAAGGCATAGATGGTTTACCACTAACGCTTAATCTGTTCCACAAGCTTTGTTGTCTATTTGAGCTCAACAAGATTTGAAGAACTAAGAAGAGTAAGACATGACAGAAAGGAAGACACTTGACTCCTACACGAGCAGAACTTCATCAACATCTCAAGACGCTCCAAGGAAGACATCACCACCGCTGTCTGTCTAGCTCACATCACCAAGAGGCTACGCCAACATCCAGCTTGGGGGAGGCACCCCCATATGTATCTAGATAAGTATTTTCTCTCTTATTTACTTTTCACTATCGGCTTTATCATATTGCTTAAATAGAAATACACAAAAAGATGCATAACTTAGAAAACAAAATAAACGATTGGGTAATATATATATTATTAGAGTGTGATCTTTTTGAAATAAATTAGCAAGAGAGAATGTACACTGCTTTACTGCCTAAGAATAACAAGGCTCTATATGATAATTTGTAATGGAAATGATGAATAGTTGCTCTGCTCTAATTTCTTTCAAGTACCTACCTTAAGTTCTCCAGAGTTTTTGATAAGACTGTTTTGATCTAAGATTTGCTCTGAGCTTGAAACTTGTGGGTTGCAAATGCTTGATCTAAGTCTAGGTAGTTGACGAGTATGATATAAGAAGGTCTGAGCTGCTATTTATCTTGTTCTAAGTGATACTAGAGTTCTGGAGATTTATCTTTTGAAAATCTAAATTTTACATGATGAGTTCCTATATGACAAGAGCTTAAATTCCTACCACAGCCATATATACATGCTTGTTAGATTAAGAAAACTACCATTCATATTTTTACTGCTTGTATATCATTGAGTGAGGTCAAGCTGTGTTGACCCTTAGAAGCTTGTCATATAGTTAAAATTAAGATCACGTATACTCCACCCAAATATGCTGCTTCTACCCTGGAAGTACACAACAACATGTTTTCCATTTAGATCCACCCAAAAATGTTCTACTCCTACACTAGGAGTGAGCAATCAAAAATATTTCCACATATCCCTACACTCCATAGTTCTAGCTATAAATGCTCTAGTTCCTTGTTTTTATCTCTCAACTATTTTATTGCAGAAAGAATCATGTGGCAATGAAAAAAAAGAAAGAAAAGAGTATTGGAAAAAAATGGACAAGTGTCCAAGATATTAAAACAATGGGTACTTCGATGCCCGCCTGAAAAAAGAGAAAAAGATAGCCCATGATCTCTAGCAAGTGTTTTCAATTTCCAAAAGAGATGTATGTTTCCAAGGAGCAAGAGTAGAGTTATGTTTCCATCAAGCTTTCACCTTTTCCACTAGTTCCACTATGTTTCCATACCACTTCCACCATATATCCACTCCACATATATAGGTCCACACACATGCACATCTTGATTTGATTGTATGACTCGTTTCTCTAGATCTATGGTTTGACTTTATGATATATGTTGTGCAAGTATGTATATGTTGTTTCTCTCCACCTATGAGCTCCACATAAGCCTATTAGTTGTAGGGTGAGAGAGAGAAGGCACCATGATTATTCTGCCTTGATCCAAAAATACTACATATTTTGAGAGACAAGAGAAGGCAAAACACCATTGCTGCTTTGGAGAGGATCCAGAAATACCACATATTGAGAGACTTGAGAGGGTCATACAAAGGAAACTTTGAGTTTTATTCTGAAAATATTGCAAAACTTCAGAATAAAGGTTGATCTAAGGATTTGAGACATAGTGCTTGACTTGATTGTTCTGCTTTTCAATTGCTCAAGACCCAAGTAAAGGCTACAAGCTCCATGGTTGAAGGTAATATGAGTGAGTCTGAAAGTCAGAATAGTTTACTCTAAACCGAAGAAGAATTTTTATGGGTACTTTTGAGGTATGGAAGCATTGCAGCAACTCCTGATCCATCTTAGTGGTTTGCTAAGGGACTAGCAAAGGGTAAGCATGGGGGAGTTTGTTGACGATAGTTATCTATCATATTTAAATTTCAATTAAACATAGAAAGGGCATGGATATGATTATCAATAGAGGTTTAGGGTTTAAACTGACAAGATTCCATGAGTTTTGGTGAATTATTATTTGGCAGGGATTAAACAGGGAAAACAGGGCTGAATACGGAGAGAATCCAACCACAACACGACTACTTGTGTAAACGGATCGGAAAGTGGCACTAGAAGGACGTGGAAGACTCCAGAAGACACCAGAACAAAGCGGGAGCTTGGTGGCTGCCAGGTGGGGCCGACCGGCCTGGGACCACTTGCCATTGGCTCCTCCTTCGTATGGCGGTGCTCTACCGACCTAAAGATCGCATCTCAACTATTGTTTAATGTCGGTTTGATCCAAGGGCTGCGGTTCATCCCACTGGACTATATAACCAGACCCAGACCCCCCTTGGGGCATCAATTCAATCTCTCTTGATGACGAAGTTCCAGTCAGAAACCCTAGTCTCTTTAGAGCTCCACCAATTCTAGGGCATAGCTAGATAGAACTAGAATTAGAGGAGACAAGCATCGCTTGGATTCTAGATCATGTCACGAAGAGGCTTGGTAATAGCCTTGTACTTCTCTCTTGTATCAACATTATTGATTATTTATTTCATCATGTTCTTGTTCTAGTCCATCGTGTTCGTATAGCGCTCATCCTAACGATCAAGGGGTGAGTGGTTGACAGTGTGTAAGCGTGGTGTTTATACTCTGTTTACCTGCAGATGCACCCTATATTTTGGGCTAGCAAGTGGTAGATCACGGGAGTGACAGTCCTGTTGAGTCCTCTGTAGTCCACTCTCCGAATATAGGCCTAGTAGGACCCGGTTTCAAGGCTAGATCTTGCTCTGTTCCTGATCCGCCTTAGAAATGTACCTTGTGTGTAGATATGGAGTAGTCTAACCATGACTGCTAGATATAATTGCACTAATCACTGTATTCTATGACCTATAATTAGAATGACCTAGGAGTTGTTTCTCTATTTTCTCTTTCTAATCAATGCTAGTGATATAGATTTGGAATGCTCTAAAGACTATCATAGACTGAACTCTTATCAATTATCCCGTTACCTTTATCTTGAGAATTGATCCCTGTTATGAGTAAAGATAATGATCTAGTTACTCTCTTATCATATGTGTGTGTAAAAGTTATAGCTCTCATTATTTTCTCCCCCTATCCTTCCATGTGGTAAAGTATAAATAACGATATCTAAAACATTCCTGGGTGAAATGCTACAACGGGTGTATTTTATCTGTGTGCTTGCGGATAACCTATAGTATATTTTTTAGAGTAAGTGTCATGATCATAAGTACAACCATGCTCCTGGCGTCGTGTTAGGGATGACAACCTAGCTTAAGCGACACTAAGGAGTGCCAACAGCAGACCAGTACTCGGTGGCATCTCGATCCATTCTCGTGCATAGCTCTAACTCTTAACCATGTATATGTATGATCACCAACTGTTCTTTGCACGGCTATATTAGATATGCTTGCTCCACTTAGAAACATTCTTTCATTCTTTGTTTTTCCTTTTATCCTTGATGTTGGCACAAGTGTGTGTCACACTATCTTAAGCTTATCATGACTTACCCCTGTATTGAGTAGCTGGTCTAATATGCAGTCATGTTAACTTGTCCTTGTCCCTACTAGAAACTTTACACCATGCCTTCCTTTGGAAAAATATAAATGAATAATACCCGAATACTTCTGGGTAAAATGCTACAACGATAGATCCGTGTGCTTGTGGATAATATCTGTAAACGTTATGACCTATCGGTTGACATTTCTTAGTGTTGTTGCTAGGATACACCAATTCTAGTAGCAATGCTAAGGAATGCTAACAAGGCATTTTTGGTACAGTTACCATGGGTGGGTCTAAACCCCCATTCTTGGTGATTGTGATAACAAATGCCAACACATATAAAATCCCGCCCGATCTCTATTTATACAACACCACATGGTTATTTTTCACGATAGCAAATATAGTCAACCGTGATCAAGTATCCACCTATAGCTCGCAGGTGACAGAAAATCATCCGACTTCTACCGAGTTAAGCATAGCTAAGCATATTCTTGATCCTGGGCTCAAGGTATATATTTCTAAATAAGGAAGGTATATGCATCAAGTGTTTTCATCCTACAATCTAACGCATCAAGCCTAAAGAACTCAAGTTGATATTTATAAAACATAGGAGACTTAGAATGCTCCGGGACTTACCTTTCAAATAAGTCGAGGGCTTATGATCCAGACACTCAGGTAGTTCTTCTTGCACCTGTTCTTCTCCTCCTGGACCCTCCTGCTGTTGGGTCTCCTACTGGTCCTCTTCTCGCACGGCCTCGAATTCCAAAAGTGTCACTCTTTCTGGCGATCCTATTATGCATGAGCACATAGATGAATATAGGGAATGCACAAGGAGTGAAGTGCAAGTATGATATGATGAAATGCATAAACCTACACACTCTTAGCAACAAGATGTCATGGTGATAACCAGATTAACCTTACTTTATCAAGTAGGTGCATATCTCCTCTCTAGTAAAGCAAACATACACTCACCATATTCTAACAACCTAAGATAAAGTTGTTCATTATTAGTAAGAGGCCTAAAACCTGCAGCTAACAGCTTATCTTAATTAGCCTAAGCATCTAATTAACAAGCATCAAGCTCATGCAACACAAACATGCAACATAACTTAGATCCAAATGCAACATAGAGCAATAAATAGCTTGCTGCACACAACTAATCAAATCTAAACATAACCAACTATACCAACAGATTACATACACCACAAACATGCTAGAAAGTATCATGGTTATGCCCAAATCAATTATATATAAGCTTCCCTAATTAATCAAATAACTTATGTGAAAATTGGAGCTGCTACTTCCATTGCTCAATAAATTTTGAGAAAATTACAGCAAGCTATACATGCTCCCAATAGTCTACTATATAAATTTCATATTATTTGGATAAGTGTAGCAACCTCTACAAAAAAGACAAGTTGCATAGGCTTATAATAGCATAAATGGTTCAGCCTAGTGAAAAGTGTCAAACAACAGATTTCACATTTTTCTTATTTTCACCATAGCACAAGAACACAGTATAAATAATTTCATGCTCATAGGTCACATATATTTATCACAATAAATTGCACAAGAAACTAGCATTTAATTAAGTTAAATAGCAAAGTCATATTTCTAGCATGCTCACTGTAGGTTAATTATTTTTCCTAGCTATAGCATGTCAAACATGACCAACGAAATTGGAATCACCTTTTTCTCGTACCTCTAACTCAAGTTATGCATTTTACAAGTTTAATAGGCATTAATAAAAATAAATATAAACACCATATAAAATTGTAGCACATGTTAAGTTTCATATTTTTATCAAATAGTACTCATCAAGATGAATCTAACAAAATTTGGTTCACCCCATTTGGACACTCCTAGCTCACGATATGATTTTTGCAAGTCTGTAGCAATTTCTGAAACAAATAAAACTAATATCAACAAAAACCCTATAAACACTAGGTGCACCCGAGCTGTGCTCAGACTCTGCGGCTGCCACTGGGTTCTAAAGTCAACTAGACCTGCTTGTCACCGGCACAGAGTAGGGCACCGAGGTTGACTGGTCGGAGCTCGCCGATGGCGAACCTTCTGGCGACGGGTTGAGCACCGGCGTGCTCCCCTTGATGCTGCGCATCGGGTAAGCTAGGTAGTTGAACCTATTACAGTGGTTAGCTACGGCGACGGAGCTCATGGTGGCACGACGGCCTGGCACAATGGTGCACCCGCCGAAGCTGGCAGGATGGTGCAGTTAAGGCCTCGGCAAAGCTTCTACACCCTACGACGAACTCGGTGCAGACGCAACGATAGAGAGAGGCGGTCAGCGGCGGCCCGGCCACGTGTGAGGTCGCTCAATGGCGAGAAAGGTGGCCATGGCAGCGGCAATGGCCCTAGAGGCCTTACCTGTGCTTGGCTGGCTGCTCTAGATGATCGGCGAGGTGGTGGGTGGCACGGCGGAGCTGTAGCCGTGGCGAATCTGAGTAGTGGTGCGGTGTATTTGGCCGGCGACAACAATGGCAATGGCAACGGTGCTCAACTTGGCTCTGGAAGAAGGAAGAGAGCGAGCGAGAGGGTGAGAATGCGAGTAAGAGAGACAGCGAGTGAGGACGCACGGCGCCCTCTTTAGCGCGTGCCTGGCCACGACGTGAGCCTAGCCCCAGCGTACGGACGCCACGGGGCGGCCGTGGACTGTGGCCGATCGGCCACTTCCTACCCCAATTTGAAACTGCAGAGGCCGTTTCAGGCCGGGTGAAGCCAACTGACATAGCGACTTTGAGCTTCAAGGATTCCCAAACCGTGCAGTGCTTTGCTAAGCCAATTTCACCACTGTGTAAAGCTACAAGAGTACAAGTTTTCTTAAAGGAGTTTTGTCTAATTCCAAATGGTTTTCAAACTACAAAGCTCCAAAGATGGCTACTTTGAAACTGTAATACAGTTTACACAGCCAAAAATTTGGGATTCCAAAACAGCATTTTGTTGATACTTGTGAGCTTTATTTGACTAAGTTAGGCACTAATTCAGCTCTTGACCCTTAAACAAAGTTTGTTCCTCATGAGATGAACTACAACTTTTATTTAGGGCCCACCTCCATGCAAGAAGCTACTGTTCAACTTTAGTCAAAGCAGCACCATGTAAAATGCATTTCAAAGCAAAGCAACACTTAGAAGCATTTTTGGACCAAGTGATGAATACAAACATGGCTCCATTTTCCATCCTAACTGTGTCTAGGGTGTTTTAGTGACCAACAACAATCATTTGCATTAACCAAACATGATCATAAAGCATATACATGTACAATCAAGCATCACATGTGATAACACATGACATATACAACATATGAAACATATGAATGCTATAAATGAAACATGAGTTGCATGATTAAAACATTACTTATGCAACACATGAAACATCACCTATGTAACATATGAAACATCACCTATGTAACATATGAAACATCACTTATGCAACATTCAAAAATGAAATTCACATGCTCATGAATGAATGAATGATGCTTATGCTCATGCAATGCAAGTGCACAAATGCAAGCTTAACACTGGGGTGTTACAGCCCCTCCCCCTTATAGGAATCTTGTCCCAAGATTAAAGGACCTACCATTTCTCATAAAAGGTGAGGTAAACTTCATGTAGATAATCCTCTCTTTCCCATGTTGCGTCCTGTTCACTGTGATTATTCCATACCACTTTGTAGAACTTAATCACCTTGCTTCGAGTTACTCTCTCTTTACTATCCAACAACTGTACTGTCTTCTCTTCATAAGCTAGGTCTGATTGTATCTTGATATCTGTAGTTTCAACTCTTTCTTTAGGAACACGTAAGCATTTCTTCAGTTGAGAAACATGAAAGACATTGAAAATAGGTCTCATCTCTGGAGATAGCTGTAGTTTGTAGGCCACTCTTCCACTTCACTCAATGATTTTATATGGACCTACATATCTAGGTGCAAGCTTTCTTTTCACACCAAACCATTGTACTCTCATAGGTGAAACCTTCAAGTACACAATCTCCCACTTTAAAGGTTATTGGCCTTCTTCTTTTATTAGCATAACTCTTTTGTTGCGGCTGTGCTACCTCGATATGGCCTTGTATAATCCTAACTTGCTCTTCGGCCTCTTTGATGAAGTCAATATCGTAGTACCTCCTCTCCCTGGGTTCAACCCAGTTCAAAAGAGTCCTACACTTTTGGCCATAAAGCACTTCAAAAGAAACTATCTTGATACTCTCTTGATAACTATTATTGTAAGAGAATTCTACGAGAGGTAACCACTTCTCCCACGAACCTTTGGATGATATGACACAGGCCCTCAGCATATCTTCCAAAATTTGATTCACTTGTTCAGTCTGTCTGGATGTTTGAGGGTGGTAGGCAGAACTCTGGACTAAGTTGGTGCCTAACTCTTTGTGCAAGTGTTCCTAGAAATGAGCCATAAACTGTGGCTCTTGATCTGAGATATGGTTCTTGGTACCCCATGTAACCTCACGATCTAAGAAACATACAGCTCAGCATACTTTCCAGCGTGATAATTCATTTTGACTGGTATGAAATGCGTCGTCTTGGTAAGGCGATCCACAATGACCCATATAGAATCATGACCTTGTTGTGTGTTTGGGAGGCCCATAATAAAGTCCATACTTATTTCCTCTCATTTTCAGCCTGGGATGGACAAAGATTGAAGCAGTCCAGCAGGTTTCAAGTGATCTGTCTTGACCCTTCTACAAGTGTCACACATAGCAATATATGCAACAATTTCCTTCTTCATTTTAGTCCACAAAAAATGTGTCTTCAAATCTTGATACATCTTACTACTACCAAGATGAATGGATAGTTTAGAAGAGTGAGCTTCATCTAGGATCTGATTTCTGAGTTCTCGATTCTTTGGCACTACATGTCGATCCTTAAACCATAGCACATCTCTTTCATCTAAAATGTTTGGTGTCTTGTTCTTTTATCTTTCTTTTGATGTGGAACACCCCCACATCAGTCTTCTGAAGTTCAATGATCTTGCTCTCGAGCGAACAACTTCGACAGCTCTACCTATGGTTTTATACATGTTTGAGGTCGGTTTGGCGGGAGATAAAATAGGAAACCACCCAAACCGTCCTCAGTATGCCGCCATGCAACCATCTGCGAAGGATGGGCCCGAGAGGCCCTGGTTGGCGCCAAATCGGCCCATCTTCATTGGGCTATCTTCTGGGATATCCTGGACTTGGCCTATGGTGGTATTCTGCGAAGATAAGGTGATTTGGTTGGAATTTGGGCTTGTTATCCACTTGTTCTGGGCCCTGATTTCCTTGGTTATGGTCCTCTCTTTGGGCTTGTGTAAAATAGTATTCGTGCTTTATTCTTTTGCACATTTTTAGCCCTTTTATGTGTATTTCCACAAATGTCCTCCTGCAAATGGTAAATCGCCAAAACTCGTGGAATTCATTAGTTATAAACCTTATCACTAAGTTTGGTGGTTATTTTAGTGGATTTTATGCGAATGTTGGCTGTTAAAAGTGTGAGTTAAGGACCACCAACAGCCTTGCTGGTCCTTGGACACCCTCCGGTGCTCCTCCCCGACGAGTCTTCCGAAGAGAAGTTCGGGATAGGCTCAACATCGGTCTAACCGGTCTCTAGATCGGTTTCGTCGATCACGCTCGTGTTCTTGCTGCGTGTAGGTTGATTTGCAACCTCCTTAGGCATGCTAGCCCTACTGTTGTGCGATCCGGACACCCTCATGCGTCCACATATGTAAAAGACTCTTATTCTTAGGTTAAAAAGACCAGCCACCTATAAATTTAAAGGGTGACGACCAATTAATAACACACCACCAGACTTATCAATATAAATCTATTTTTTTATCATGTATATTATCTTATTTTAAAATTTACTATTTCTTTTTGCTCTTCATTATTGATGATGTTCATTGCTCTAATGATGACGAAGCTCTAGACCGGTCAGGCTGGCTAGGGAAGCCCATAGCTGTTGTACGCCCTGACGGATCCCTCCCGGGCATGTGAGGTTTCATGTATGAAGAGATCTCATCGGCTGTCTCGCGTATCATGCTTTTGACGAGACTCCTTCGACGTGTATTGCGCATTGCGCGATAACCGACTTTCAAGTCGGCTATCAGCCTGTGCGATTAAGCACTGCTGGTGTGTCATCGATTTAGTGTAACAATTCTAATATATATTGAGTTCAGTTGCAACCCACGAACATGTTTGCTAGTTTAATTAAAAGGAAAAAATCTACTTAGCCTCTCTTAACTATCGCAAAAGTCCGCTTTTCCTCCTTGAACTAAAAACCGCATATAACTCCTCCATCTTTTCAAAACAGACATATGACCTCCCTACCTGTTTCTCTAGGTGGTTTTCTCTTTTTATTTTATATTTATTTCAACTGAATCTTTAAAAAAATCAAAGTAAATTACAAAAAAATCATAAAATGAAAAATCTAATTTTATTGGCCTCCATATGAGTAGATATACACAATAAACATATGATATGGTATGCTTTAGTACAAAATTTTTGCTCTAGCTTTAGATCTATGTTTTTCTGTGATTAATTCATAGCTACCCATTTTGTGGTCCTATTATGGTGAAATTTTTATGGTGGACTAATCATGTATGCTTGTATGTAGTAAAAATTTCATGCTCATTAGATCATGTATGACTGAGTTATATATTTATTCAGGTTTATGATCATTAAATATTTTTAAAATAGTTAAAAGTGTGTAAAAATAGAAAATGCGTGTTCTCTATGTAATTTTCTCTGTGACAACATGATTATGTTAAGTGTTCATAAGATATAACAATAGTGATATTAACATAATCATATTGTCACAGAGAAAATTACACATAGAACACACATTTTCTATTTTCACACACTTTTCACTATTTAATAAGCATAAACCTAAATAAATCTATAACTCAGTCATACATGATCCAATGAGAATAAATTTTTTTATTACATTTCAAGGATACAATGATTAGTCATCCATAAAGATTTCACCACAATAAGACCACAGAAATTGCAGTTATGAATTAATCACATAAAAGCATAGATTTAAAGCTAGAGTTAGAATTTTGTACTAAAGCATACCATATCATATGTTTAATGTGTAGATCTACTCACGTGGAGTTCAACAAAATTGGATTTTATATTTTTATGATTTTTCTGTAACTTACTATGATTTTTTTAAATTCAGCCGAAATATATATTAAAGAAAAAAAACCACCGTATATCCGGTTCGAAAAGATGGGACGGGAGTTATGTCTGGTTTCTATAAAGCCGACTTTTGCGATAGTTACCACTCATTCCGACGTGCTTCGAGCCCATAAACCTGGGCCTGGGCTGAACTTTTAGCGCGACATGCCTAAACAGTCGGCCCGTTTCATGAGCAAGTGTTGTCTGCTATTTGACCCGATTGGATGCCCGCGGATCTCCCAAGCCCGACAACACTTGCTAGCTCATTTGCCTTCCTCTCGGATTCTCACAAAAAAAAAGAGGCCTTCCTCTGGTCTTCCTCTCGTCCTCTTTATCTATAATCTGATTGTTTACCGGCTGCCTAATTGTTTACCGGCCGAAGGCGGAGGGTATGGAGGTCAGGCAAGGCGGAGCTGGAGAGGCGGTGAAGGATCATCCTGCCATCACCTCGGAATACGCCGTTGACAAAAGGTAAGTCACATGTATCCATCTTCCCCGTCTTCGGCGAAGTCACTTGGATCCATCTCCCCCGCTTCGGCGAGATGTTAGGGTTAGGGTTAGGGTTTGGGGTTGGGTTCCGGTTGGGGGTTGATCTCACCGACGGGACAGACGATGTAGATCCATATTCTCGTGGAAACATTCTGAAAAGTTTCGGGTGATGATTTTTCAAATCCGGCATACTAGCTAGTGCAACATTGGGCTTGCTTTGAGCACTATGGAAGCCTGCATAAGATGCTATGAGCAAACTGCACAGCACAGACGTGGATATCATGGTTATTAAGGCAATAAACTGAGCCGTGGCAACGTGCCCATTTGAGTCAATTATATGCGTTTAAGGCGTATGGCCAGGCGACACCATATAAATATCTTAATATATAATAATTTCACCAAAAAAGTTCAGAAGCAGATCATACTTTAATATTGCCAACTCTTAGCATGTAATACCATGATAGGTAGTGCTACTGGAGTGCTAGTGCACAGCATACAAATAGCAAAATAGCAAATGTCGTAGTGCTGCTAGAGCAAAACAAATATAAGTAGCATGAGTGCAGATCTAAAATTTCTAGGGATAATCTTCCAAGTAGTCTTTCATCTCCATTATACACTACTGGAAACGCGTGCTTTGCCGAGGGCCTGAGCCTTTGCCGAGGGCCAAATCTCGGGCACTCGGCAAAGACACTCTTTGCCGAGGGCCAGTCCCAGGAGCCCTCGGCAAAGAGGCCTTTGCCGAGGGCCGGGCCCTCGGCAAAGACAGGCCCTCGGCAAAACAAATCTTTGCCGAGGGCCGTGTTGACGGTCCTTAAGTACCAAATATAGTTATTAAATAAATAAAGAAAAGGATCCAAATGCAACCAACACCTAGACTTAGGGTTTTATCTGACAGAATTCCATGAGTTTTGGTATTTGTCTGTTTCTGCAGGGGGTTATCAGAAAATACGGAGGAAAGGCCCACACGTCGGGTTTACATAGAGATAATAACGTGTTCACCGATTTTCTATCATCTAGAAAACTCCAGAAGCCACGAGATCGAACAGGAGGCCGAACGGGCCCGGAGGCAGGGCGCCCGCCCTGCTCCCTAGGGCGCCCGCCCTAGCCTGAGAGCCAATCAGGCTCCGTCTCGCGGATTATGCTCCACCGACCTAAGGGATCAAGGAAAACCGTGCGATTAATGTCGGTTTGATCCGACGGCCCACGTTCACTTGAGGGGGCTATATAAGCAGGACCCCTGGCCCCTAGAGGAGGCACTCCCTCATTCTCAATTCTTCAAACCCTAATCTCAGGAGGAGAGTCTCTGATCAAGCCCTAGAGCCACCACATCAACTAGATCTCTAGTATAGCATAGCTACATAGGATTAGAACTAGAAGGAGTCAATCTTCGATTGGTTTCCGGATCTGTCAAGAGGATTCTTGGTAATTCCTTTACTGTTCTTCATTGTTCATCTTTGTTCTTCAATATTATGAATACAACTTTGTTCTATTTCAATATATTGATTATGACTATGCTCTACTTGTTTATGTTTGCGATTATATTGTTCTTAGTTTATCGTAGTTATACGCTTGGCTTAGTTAGATTGGAATTATATACATGTTTAGGATCGTATAGCGTTTATCCATCGGATCCATGGGTAAATGATAAATATTGTGTAGGCGTGGTGCTTAGACCATATTTATCTGCGATTGCACCTTATATGCCGGATCGTGGGGTGGTCCGCGATGGTGACAGCTTCGTTGGTTCTTATATAGTCCCCCTCCCGTGTGTAAGGCAGGCAGAGCAACATTATTACGGGGGAGTGATTGCTATGTTTCTCATCTTCCTTGATAATATCACTATGCATGGGCGTAGTCCTTTCTCGCAATGATTGCCAAGTGTACTTGCACTAACTATGATATGCTAGACTTTATAGTTAAGAATAACTTAGGAAATATCCTTGTAGTTCGTCCTAATACCATGCTAATGACTTGCTAGAATATCTGTTGAGGTGCTTATCATTATTATATGTGGCTAGCTGATCAGATTAATTATCTTTGTCACCATTCATACTTTATCTATATTTTATGTGACACTTACCCCTGTATGCAAGAGATAGATGAATGCTCTCACTTATACATGCAATGATTGATACTCATTCCTATATTCCATTCCATAATCAACATTGATGTTAGTAATCCCTTCCCAGTGGTAAAAATATAAATAATGATACCTGGAATACTTCCCGGTTAAAATGCTACATCGGTATTAATCTGTGCGCTTGCAGATCTTATTTATTATTTATTTAGAAGAGCAGTTGCATATTTCAATACCGCGTCTCTCATGTCATGCTGGGGATGACAACTTGGCTTAAGTGGCATGAGGGATAGGTTCGGCATTTTTGGCGCCGTTATCAGAATTAGAAAACTAAGTCTACTTTTGGTAATGACGTTAAGAATGCCCAACAAGCATTTTTGGCACCGTTGCCGGGGAAGGTTGATTTACTAACAAGGAATGAATACGGAATTTGAGTCATCATTCACATCATTAAGTGATTGAGATCATCAATTCTCCCATACAGATTTACCCCTGTATTTTTCCATTCTTATTGTTTTGCAGGGTGATGTATGAATAGAGGACATCTTCCAGAAAATTTTGTTGACAACCCCGAAGCATTAATCAGAGGGGCAAGAGCCAAGCTCAAGAAGTCAACACTTCGACGCAACACTTCATCCAATCTAGAAGACCGCCGAAGTTTCATCCGGAATTTGTCAACAGAGTTCGCAGCCATGGCGAACAAGACGATCCGCGAGTTCTCAGCTCCCACTACGGACAACATCCGCACTGGACCTGCCGCGGCCATCGACAAGAACTTTGAGCTCAAGCCAGGGCTCATCAACATGGTACAAGCCAACCAGTTTTGTGGGAAGCCGCACGAAGATGCAAGTGCTCATCTCCAACACTTCCTAGAGATTTACAGCACATTCACTTTATTAGATGTTCCCAGAGACGCCATACTACTTCGCCTTTTCCTATTCTCACTATTGGGGAGAGCGAAGCAGTGGTTCTACGCGACGAAGGATAAGAACACTACATGGGCACTCTGCTCTACGAACTTTCTGGCTAAGTTCTTTCCCATGGGCAAGACCAATGCTCTCCGTGGGAAGATTACAAGTTTTTAGCAACAACATGATGAATCCGTTCCAGAAGCATGGGAGCGCTTTCAAGATTACATCCTAGAATGTCCCCATCATGGAATGGAGAGCTGGCTACTTATGCAGACTTTCTATCATGGGCTCATCACTAGTGCTCGTGAGACCATGGATGCTGCAGCTGGAGGCGCATTTCTATCACTCACCATACCACAAGCTACAGCCCTTGTGGAGAAGATGGCGTCCAACCAAGGTTGGAACGAAGAGAGGATCCAAACACGCAAGAAGGGTGGAGGTATGCACCAGCTCAAGGAGGTAGACATGCTGTCTGCAAAGCTAGACCTACTCATGAAAAAGCTCGATGACAAAGCTGGAGACAAAAGAGAAGTCATGAACGTCTATGACTCTCACATGACTTGTGAGGAATGTGGAGATACTGGACACTCAGGCAATCACTGCCCTGAGATGCTTGAGGATGCAAGCTTGTAGATCGGACACTAAGCTTTCCTAAAGGAATATTAAAGAACATGTGTGTTCGAGTTGGTATCTCGTACGCTCCAGCTGACTTCGTGGTGATAGAGACCGAGTCCGATGAGAGGTCACCAGTTATTCTGGGAAGGCCATTCCTGAACACCTCGGGAGCTGTCATCTACGCCAGCGCTGCAAAGATCAACTTCAACATCAAGGGGAGGAAGGAGACGTTTTCCTTCAAGAACAAGATTACACAAATCCCAGAGCAACCCCAACATGAACCAAGGAAGAGGATACACAACAGGAGACCAAAGCACCAAGTCGGGTATGGAAAGTGAAGACAGTTACACAAGAAGAAGAGGCGCTGCCGGAACCACCGTCTACGCCACCCAAATCCCAGGACAACTAAGAAGAAAAGAAGTCATGTTCGGAGGACTTAAAAACACCGAACGCCGTGCCAAGAGGTAAACTTGGTAGTTATCATTTTCCCTTTAATTATTGCTCAGTTAATCATGTTCATTCTGTCTAAAAAAAATGTTGAAAACAGTAAGCCCCATGTGAGTATGCGAGTGGCATAAAACCCATAAGTACATTCACTGTGGTGGCATAAAAAATAATAATATATATTTTTTCTGTTCTATAAAAATGAAAATAAAAATAGAGAGTGACATTTATCAAGGAAGCTCAAACATGATAAAGGCTAGATATTTATGCTAACGCTTAATCAAGTTCCACGAAGCTTTGTTGTCTATTTGAGCTCCACAGAATTTAGGAAGACTAGCAGATGGAGGACATCCTAATCGCTGTCAGGGTGCTGCCGACATTCAAATACACCTCTGCACCTGCTAGCTACATCAGAAGAAATTACGTCAAGATCCAGCTTGGGGGAGAGCACCCCCATTTATCCCGATAAGTATTTTTATCTACATTTATACCTATGCTTTATTAAAATAAAAAGATGCATAATCATGAAAACCCAAATAAATATTTTGTGTTTATATATATTTGCTTAGTTTAATAAATAAATAAAGTAGCTATGCTAAACTGAATCTTGAAAATAAAGCTCTAGCATGGATATGATGAATAGTTGCTCTGCCTAATTTTCAAATTTGTTTTCTCTCTAGTTTAGACATAACTGTTATAATTTAAAACTGGCTCTAAACCTGAACTAGTGGGAAGAGAACTTGATCTGAAGTCTAAGTTGTTAACGGATATGATATGGGAAGGTTGAGCTGCTGTTTATCTGTTCCTAGAGATGCTAGAATTCTGGAGAATTTTATCTTTGAAAATCTTTAAAATGTTGCATGATGAGTTCCTGTATGATGAGAGTTTAAATTCCTACCACAGCCATATATACATGCTTGTTAGAATAAGAGCCGCACTTTTACTACTTACTGCTTATGGGCATTGAGTGTGGTCAAGCTGTGTAGACCCTTAGGAACTTGTCATGTGGTTAAAATCAAGATTCACTTGCACGTTCACTCATACATGCTGCTTCTACTCTGGAAGTACGCATCCACATATATCCACTCATTTCCATCTCCAGATTCACCCAAAATTATTCTACTCCTGACCCGGGAGAGAATAGCCAAAAACATTATCCCATTCCTGTTATTCCCTGTGAAGTTAATGCTCAAGTCATTTCTACTACTACTTGCTATATTTTCAAAAGAGGGAGATTGCTCTAAAAAAATATAAATACGAGGAAATAAAAAGGAGCAAGTGCTCGGAACCTCGAAGAAAGAAAAAGTGAGACGAGAGGTAAAAATGGACAAGTGTCCGACAGTAGAATTAGGGGTACAAGATACCCACCTGAGAGAAAAAAAAGAGAGAAGAGAAAATACAGAGCATCTCATTCCCCTTAAAAGTTTTAAAAAGCAAGAAAGGTATGTATTCCCTCAAAAAGAGCATTAGACTTTTGTTATCACCATCATCACCATACACCACTCATTCACCACACATGCACATCTTGATTTGACTTATTGACTTATTTCTCTGGATCCATGGTTTGACTATGCAATAAATGTTCTATGAGTATGTATACTGTATCTCCCACCTATGAGCTCCAGATATCAAAGCCTTATTAGAGTAGGGTGAGAGAGAAGGCAATGTCACTACGCCTTATACCATAAATACCACATACTTTGAGAGAGAAGGCATATACCATTACTGCCTTGGTAAGGATCCAGAAATACCACAAAAGAGAGACCCGAGAGAGTCATACAAGGAATCTCTGAGTTTTATTTGAAAAATTTGCAAAAACTCCAGAGCTATAGCTGATCAAGAATAAGAGACATGGCGTTTGACTAGACCGTTCTATCTTTTAACCACTCAAGATGCAGGTAACGGTTGCAAGCCCCATGGTGAAAGGTAAAATGAGTAAGTTTTAAGTCTTGACAGTTTACTCTAACTCAGGGATAAGACCTTATTTGAAAGCATATGTACCGTCAACGTTCAAAGGCGTTGCAGCAACTTCTAATCCATAATGAGTCTATCCTTGCTCAGGGACGAGCAAGAGGTAAGCTTGGGGGAGTTTGTTGACGGTCCTTAAGTACCAAATATAGTTATTAAATAAATAAAGAAAAGGATCCAAATGCAACCAACACCTAGACTTAGGGTTTTATCTGACAGAATTCCACGAGTTTTGGTGTTTGTCTGTTTCTACAGGGGGTTATCAGAAAATACGGAGGAAAGGCCCACACGTCGGGTTTACATAGAGATAATAACGTGTTCACCGATTTTCTATCATCTAGAAGACTCCAAAAGCCACGAGATCGAACAGGAGGCCGAACGGGCCAAGAGGCAGGGCGCCCGCCCTGCTCCCTAGGGCGCCCGCCCTGGCCTGAGAGCCAATCAGGCTCCGTCTCGCGGATTATGCTCCACCGACCTAAGGGATCAAGGAAAACCGTGCGATTAATGTCGGTTTGATCCGACGGCCCACGTTCACTTGAGGGGGGGCTATATAAGCAGGACCCCTGGCCCCTAGAGGAGGCACTCCCTCATTCTCAATTCTTCAAACCCTAATCTCAGGAGGAGAGTCTCTGATCAAGCCCTAGAGCCACCACATCAACTAGATCTCTAGTATAGCATAGCTACATAGGATTAGAACTAGAAGGAGTCAATCTTCGATTGGTTTCCGGATCTGTCAAGAGGATTCTTGGTAATTCCTTTACTGTTCTTCATTGTTCATCTTTGTTCTTCAATATTATGAATACAACTTTGTTCTATTTCAATATATTGATTATGACTATGCTCTACTTGTTTATGTTTGCGATTATATTGTTCTTAGTTTATCGTAGTTATACGCTTGGCTTAGTTAGATTGGAATTATATACATGTTTAGGATCGTATAGCGTTTATCCATCGGATCCATGGGTAAATGATAAATATTGTGTAGGCGTGGTGCTTAGACCATATTTATCTGCGATTGCACCTTATATGCCGGATCGTGGGGTGGTCCGCGATGGTGACAGCTTCGTTGGTTCTTATATAGTCCCCCTCCCGTGTGTAAGGCAGGCAGAGCAACATTATTACGGGGGAGTGATTGCTATGTTTCTCATCTTCCTTGATAATATCACTATGCATGGGCGTAGTCCTTTCTCGCAATGATTGCCAAGTGTACTTGCACTAACTATGATATGCTAGACTTTATAGTTAAGAATAACTTAGGAAATATCCTTGTAGTTCGTCCTAATACCATGCTAATGACTTGCTAGAATATCTGTTGAGGTGCTTATCATTATTATATGTGGCTAGCTGATCAGATTAATTATCTTTGTCACCATTCATACTTTATCTATATTTTATGTGACACTTACCCCTGTATGCAAGAGATAGATGAATGCTCTCACTTATACATGCAATGATTGATACTCATTCCTATATTCCATTCCATAATCAACATTGATGTTAGTAATCCCTTCCCAGTGGTAAAAATATAAATAATGATACCTGGAATACTTCCCGGTTAAAATGCTACATCGGTATTAATCTGTGCGCTTGCAGATCTTATTTATTATTTATTTAGAAGAGCAGTTGCATATTTCAATACCGCGTCTCTCATGTCATGCTGGGGATGACAACTTGGCTTAAGTGGCATGAGGGATAGGTTCGGCATTTTTGGCGCCGTTATCAGAATTAGAAAACTAAGTCTACTTTTGGTAATGACGTTAAGAATGCCCAACAGGCCGCGGCCCTCGGCAAAGATGCCCTCAGCAAATTAGGCCCGTTAGGTCATGGCGGCCACTCCCGTCAGGCTTTGCCAAGGGCCAGCCGTTAGGCCCTCGGCAAAGTTTTTTTCACCCAGTTTTCTGACCAATTTGTTTTTTAAAAAAAATAGTCTTTGCCGAGGGCCTGAGGCCAGGCCCTCGGCAAAGACCCCCTTTGCCGAGGGCAGGCTAGGCCCTCTGTAAAGATTTTTTGTTTTTTTTTTTATTTTTGAGCCTAGTTTTTTTTGGTGCTATAATATATTGTTTTAAACTCAATTTTAAAATTTGGGCCAATTTTGAATTTTTTTTATATTTTTTCTTAATTTATTTTGATTTGTTGATTTTTTCCGAATATTTCAAATTTGAACTGCAGGTGCATTGAATAATGCAATGTAGTTTTTTGAAAAATGTAATTCATCGTATTCGGTGTATGTTGAGTCCCTATCCATGAACTCGCATCAAATTTTGCGCATCCTCTTCGCGTAACATGATGAGCCACTTGCCAGAAAAGTGTTTTAAAATTATATAAAATCCATACGAAGTCCGAAAAATACGAAACTTGTCGAGGTGTCATGTTATCGCATGTGTAGGATGTGAAAAAAAATTTAAGAAGATTTTGAGCGAGTTGCGATGTCGGATGCCTAAAACCCAGACATCTCCACTTGTGATCACTTGTGGTCACACGTGGAGACGTCTGAGTTTTAGGCATCTGACTTCGCAACTTGCTCGAAACATTCTCAATTTTTTACCACAGCCTACATATGCGATAACATGACACCTCGACAAGTTTCGTGATTTTCGGACTTCGTATGGATTTTATATAATTTTAAAACACTTTTCTGGGAAGATGCTCGTTATGTTACGTGAACAAGATGCCCGAAATTTGATGCGAGTTCCTGGATAGGGACTCAACATACACCAAATATCATGAATAATATTTTTTGAAACACTACATTGCATTATTCGATGCACCTGCAGTTCAAATTTGAAATATTTGAAAAAAATTAACGAAACAAAATAAATTAAGAAAATATATAAAAAAGTCAAAATTGACCCAAATTTTAAAATTGAGTTTAAAACAATGTATTATAGCACCATAAAAAACTGAGCTCAAAAAACAAAAAAAAACAAAAAATCTTTGCCGAGGGTCCAGCCTGGCCCTCGGCAAAGGAGATCTTTGCCGAGGGCCTGGCCTATGGCCCTCGGCAAAGAATTCGGCCGATTGCTGACTCAGCCCGTCGTAGCCCACGTCGTTTCTGGCCCATCAAAACACAAGCTAGGCTGCCACCCCATCAACCCTAACTCCTTTCCTCCTCCCCTTCTCTCCCGTACAGAGCGGCAGCGGCGGCGGCTGAGCGCCGAGCGCTCTCGCGCACGCTCCGTCCCCGACCGATCGCCGCCCCTGCCTCGGCCATCGCCCCTCCCCTCCAGCGCCGCCCCCTGGCAATCCCCTCCGGTGCTACCCCTGCACGGACGCTCTACCCGCCGCCGTCCGCGCTCCCGCCCAGGGTCGCCGTGGCCTCGCATACAGGACCTCCCCGGCCGGCCGATGCGGGTGCCTGCCACCGGCACGGTCCTCTCCACCGGCCTGCGCTCCGGCCCTGCACCTCGCGGCCAGACCGGTCTGCCGTCCGCGCCACAGGGTGGCCGCGCCATCCGCTCCCCAGGCCCCAGCGCTTGGTGCACCGCCGGCGTCCCATCGCAGTCCCCCTCTCAGAAGTCCTCTTTCCCTCAATGCCGTGTTCTTTGTTTGTGTGCTCATGATTCTTCTACAGATCCATTAACCAGGTCTGCTCAACCGAGAATCCCCAACGATGATGGAGGATGAGCTTCTGCCTCTATTTCCCTGCTGGAGGAGGAGCTTCTGCCTTTGTTTCCCTGCCGGAGGACGAGGTGATGCTTCGTATCATTTACAGTTAATGTATTTTTACCTGTTTATAGATTCCTAAAAATACTTTTGCAGCTTGCTGTTCTTTTAGGTTCTAAGATTATAAATTGGCATCGAAACTTAGACACATGCAGACCATGGAAACCGTTTTTTTAATCTGTGTTTTTATTCTCTACAGCAGCTAATGTTTGCATAAATCATAGGCCATTGCCCATAGGAGCAGAGGTATGGCATAGGCGCCATGATTCAATCAGTGCATCCTTGCTTGAAAAAACAAAATCACATTCACTTATATGTGCTCATGTATATGTGCAGAATCTGTTATTGGCGACATCGATTTGATTCCAGCTTCACCACTGCATGTACAGCATTTCAGTTCGCTTAAGGAATGATGTGAGTTTTTACAACCTCCAATTCCCACTGCCTCTCTGAAATATGTTCTGAAACGCATAAAATTTGGTTAACTAAAAGCTAAGGTAATTGCCTGTGTTCAGATGGAGCTGCCCCTGCAGCAATGCCGCCCCCGCCTGCGGTCATCTCCCATTCGTGGACTCTGTGTCATGTTGCAGATGGGCTGGTCGTCCAGCAATTTGGGTATGCTATGCCTTCTTTTCTATTTTCCATGTTTTCCCACTTTTATGTATAGACCTGTGAATGCATAAAGTATTAGATCTGAATATCAATTACATAGCCTTCCGAATTTTTGTTTAACATTTTTTTTGTCTGCTTCATGTCATCTAAAGAGGTGCCTTCACCTGCACGAATGCTACCTGATAAGAATATACTGCTGCCACATTCTCAATTAGCAGGTGTTGTTCAGTCTATTGACTCTCTTATACTGTTTAGTTCCATGCCATCCTATTATTGTGCTAAATTATCCCTTCATTTCTTTCAAGAAGAAGATGGTTTACAAAAACAATTTCGAATTTCCCTGGTAGTAAGCAGGCTTCAATGCCTGCAAGTTAACGGCAGATGACCTTTTTCCTTTTCCATTTTTGGTCATCCACTCCTTTGCCTGACAATGTATATATACTTTACATGCTACTGATTTTTCCCCCAAATGCCACCTTTTACAGGTTATGCTGCCAACAGATATTTATTGATTTTTCCAAGGTTTGTTCAAGGATGAGGACACCAATGTAAATTCAAAGTGCGTGCACTCCTTTGCTTCAGAATGTATATAGACTTTACATACTACTATTTTTTTTTTCCAAATGCCACCTTCGTCAGGTTATGCTGCCAACAATATTTATTGATTTCCCAGGGTTTGTTGAACAATGGGGACACCGATGTAGGTTCGAAGCGCCAAATGACAAAACTTCGCAGACATAGTTTCAAAGGTATGCCAGCTAAGTGTTCACCTATTGTCAATTTGTGATGTATTATATGTGTTACCATATGTGTCAATTTATTTTATCCCTGCTTTTTAGTAGAACCAATATGCTATACAAAAATGCTTTCCGTTTTCTCAATGTAGCAGCAAATACAGGTAACATCCATGTTCCATGCCATGATAACATATTTCCTCATCAGATGATTAGGAGGTCATAGGTTCATTCATTTTTATGCTAGCCAACAAACCTTCATTTAATTGCTATCACTTTCTGCTGCAAGGATGATTTACATCCATAACTCAAGATTCTATGATTTCGACTTCCGGCACGTATACTCAAGCAAACCATTTCAGATTCTATGATTCAGACTTCCTACAAGTATATTGGAGGAAAACATTTCAGTTTGCTGTACACTTGAAAAATCTGCATGTACTGATCACCTGTCCACCTACAATGTAACTTATATAATATAACGAGGTGGTTAACATATCACCTTACGAAATTGAATTTATATGCTTCACCTATATTACATGGAGAACCAAATTGTCTACAGTACATGAAGGTTAGTGTATCTCCCTGCTCACTAGATGATGCTTCTTTAGCTTACACCCATTTGGTTTCACAAATGAAGTCTGACCACATGCTTTTCGCCTATAGGCCTGTTAATAATTTGTTGACTGCGACCAATTCACATCACACTCTTAGGTTTAATGGTACTGCAACTTTTAAAATAGCAATGCAGTATGAATTTTGTTTGCAGCATAGTCAATGGAGTGCCTACAAGTGCCAAGGGAGATGGTACAACTCATCATCCTTCCTTGGAACATACTGCGCAGGCGATGCTATCAAGAACAAAATGCAAGAGGTACAAAGCGCAATAAGAAGAGGCACAGAACTATGTTCATTATAACGGCATGTACAATGTAGCATATGTGTTTGTTCGTGGTTGTCCCATCCGGAATGTAGCATCTGTGTTCGTACTTTATTTAGAACCATAGAATGTAACTTGAGGCTGGAACATGATCTACAAACAGTTTGAGCGATATACATATGAAGACTGTAATGATGATCGTCTGATGCATCTTTAGATTATTGATAATTATCTGATGGTTGATATATATGTATATATATATGAAATGCCTGTGTCGAAGGAATGCAAAAAAAAAATCTGCCTCTTTGCCGAGGGCAATGACTAAGGCCCTCGGCAAAGAAGGGTCCGGTCCTTTGCCGAGGGCCCTGGCAATAGCCCTCGGCAAAGAATTTTTGGAAAAAAATCCTGAAAATTTCTTTGCCGAGGGCCAGAAATGAGGCCCTCGGCAAAGTTTTTAAAAAAAAATAAAAAAAACTTCTTTGCCGAGGGTCGCGGGAAGCCCTCGGCAAAGAATTTCTAAAAAAATATTTCTTTGCCGAGGGCTGGCCCTCGGCAAAGAAGCCGCCAACGGTGCCGGCGCCGTGACGGCTGCTTTTCTTTGCCGAGGGCCATCGTGGCCTTCGGCAAAGGCTTTGCCGAGTGCCCGATAAAGGGCCCTCGGCAAAGACCCCTTCGCCGTCTAAAAATTTCCCGAGGGGTCTTTGCCGAGGGCAGCCCTCGGCAAAGCCTTTGCCGAGGGCAGCCCTCGGCAAAGCCTTTGCCGAGGGTTTCTTCGGCAAAGCATGCGAGTCTAGTAGTGATAATTGCAATTGTAGTTCTAATGCACACTTTTGTATCTCCAAAGCCACCTGCCAGATGTTTCTTCAGCCTTTTATCCCTCCATAAAATGAGTCACCACATAGGGTGAATGTCACTACATGTGTATTTGAAGGTTTGGCCTGTTGGCATACTTTCATCCTAGATCCTCAGACTTCCCCTTCCAAGCTAGGTTGGTTTTGGGATCATGATCGCTGGTGATGGAAGATGGACTTGCATTGTGCTATCAGCTGTAAAAAGTAAAAACAAATAACTGGAGTACTTCCACTCAGCATCTATTGAACAAAGCACAAACAGAGGAGAGGTAGAGATAGGGAAGAAACAAAAGGAAGAGGAGAGCATCTATAAAACAAAGCACAAGCAGGAAAAACACTAGAGCATACCCAAATCCAAGCATAAGCAAGAGAGTAGAAGGGAGACCGGGAGAGGAAAGATTTACATGTGTGTTGTGGGCCTGCATGACCGGTTAGTGTGGATGCAAATCAGTGTAGTGGTGGAAGGAGGCGTCAATTGGAGCCGCAAACTGCCGAAGAGGGGGAGGAGGCACAAATCCTATGGGTGAATTGACAGAGAAGAGGGAGTGCCAAATTGGAGGCGCGGATCGAGGGCAAGATAGGGTTGGAAGCGGCTGGTTGGAGGTGGCACGCCGCTGCCGAGGATTCCAGTTGTGTCGCGTGCTTCTATTTCCTGCCCTCGTAGAGCTCCCCCATGTCCACTCCCGTTCCTAATGCCCCTCCTATTAGCTCGCGCGGTGTCTGCCATAGGCCGTTCGGGCTCAAAGGACACCAAATCGCGCCTAGTTGATGACTTTTGTCGCAAGGCGGACGCCCAGATTGGAATCTTGATTGGACGCCTAGGCAACGCCTTAAAAAGCATGCTAGATACATGCTAATACAGGCAACCAATCAGACCCTTATTCACTTCAGTTCTTGCTTGTATATGTAGTTTTCAATCAGGAATTAGGAGTAGCTCATGTCGTTTCTTGGTAGATAGGCTAACCTTACTTGGCTAGCTTTATATTGCTTGGCTGACAAACTTGTATGTTTCTAGTGTAAAATTTGATACAAATGTTGCTGCAAGCTTTATTCAAAAGCATGACTTCAAAGGCCTCGAGGGATATGTTCTTGATGTCCTGACCGAGGTTCAGGGAAAATGTGTCTACCATCATCCAGGAATCTTCTGCTCCATTTATGAAGCCCAGATTTCTTATTTGATCAAAGAGGAACTATTTTTGGAAGCTGAAAATGTTTTCAATGATAAAGTGAAACCTTTACTCAATGAGAATATCAATGAGTTGTACAAGCCGAGTGACCTGGATAGTCGAGTGAAGATGGTACAGAATTGTGTCAACAACAGGTATGCTATTCCCTTACTATAATGTTTCTTTCTATTGTATTACACGAAGTTAAATACAGGTGTGTTTGATTATTTGGATGCGTGTTCCTAAACTGTGTATGATTTTATCTTATGCAGAAAACTGACTGTGGATGGACATGAAGATATTGTTGGCCTTCTCTTGGACTACTTTCGCCTGTATTTCCCGTCTTGGTAAGTAATGACTAAGTCTGCAAATGTTATACATTTAGATTAGAAATTTGATATTGTTTGGCATTGAAGCTATATATGTGGCTGTTATTTTAATAAAGTCGTGTGTTTTTACAGCTCAATGGATGACACTGGACGAAAAGGTTCAGTTGAAGACTTTGTGGTTGCTTTGACTGATGAAAATGGAGTGCGACTAACACGCTGTCTTGCATGCCAATGGGTGGTAGCATCATCGAGCATGGATCAAGGGAAACTTATAAAGCATTACAGGGGCGATATTCATGTGAAAAGCTGCTTCAGTGTCACTAAATGGATGCTTGCATATCTTGATTATCTCCAGTCAAAGGCAGGAACTGAAATCCAGAGGAATCCAGTGGTCAAGTCATCACTGAAGAAAAGGAAGAGTCCATCGCCATTGTGTGGCCAAGTGGTCCAGATTACCGTGACAGCCGCTCTGCTCTTAAAATGTGATGTCGTTTTTAGAGCCATCTTCTTAGCTGCATTAGGTATTGCGGCAGATAAAGAGTTAGACATGGCTGTGGTGACCAAAGGAAAAGACATTCTGGTCAGGCAGCAAAAACTTATCTCTGATCTGATGAATTTGTTCTTTCATTCTTTGAATGAAGAAGACCCACTGGATGCATCAGTGGCTTTCCAAAAGGTCAGGGATCTTTCTGATTTGTCTGATGATCTTGTTCGGCTGTCAGTGCACCTCCCATCTTCTTCCGGAGTGCTGACAGATGTATACGTGAAGGTTGCTGATCTGAAGACAAGTCTTGTGCATGCGGAGGTCACTGATCTGAAGACAGGTTTTGTGCTTACGGCTGCAGGGGAATTTAGTGGTACATCTGGCGAGGGAACTCAATTTTCTGGCAGCAGCAGTGTTGGTTCCTGTTAGTTTGGGCACACTTTGGTCTAATCTATCGTTCCATGAGATGCTAGCATTAACGATGGTGCAATGTAAAATATGTTGCTATGATGGTATGAACGTTATGCTGCAATGCTGCAAACATTGCCGTTGCTGTTTAGGATCTTTTGCCGCAAACATTGTTGTGGCTGTGTGGATATTATGCTGTAAACATTTTTGCGATGTTTTTCTTAGTCACAAGCATGCGCTTTGTGTATGGCTAGCTGTGGTCCGCATATGTGGCAGATTACTTTGCAGCACCTTTCCGCACCGGTGGAATTACTTTGCAGCTCCGGAACCACCGGTGCTGCTGCCGTCATGCGCCAGTGGATAGATTGATGAATATACTGTATATTTATATATCGCGATCTGTTGCTTGAATTTGCTTAAGAAATCAATGAACTGTATCTACCATTATTTGTAGCATTATCTTTATTTTCGTATACTTTGACCATCGTTCAATACTGGTCGTCCGATCTCCGATGCATAATCCAAACAACAAAATATATCGACTATTCTCCTCAGTCATCTCTTCCAGTCCCGACGCTTCTCCCGCACCTAACCTTGGGCGCTCCCACCCCAACCGAGCGCCGCCCCCGGCTTGTATTTTCCATCAGCGTAAGTAGTCCTTCAGATCTTGGTCTGGGTGGTTTAATTGGGTCTTACAAGTTGTTTGCATTGCCAACCTTGCTTCTGCTTTGCCCCTGGGGCAAGCAGACAATTCTCAGCCATAGTGTTCTGCCCTGACAGTTAATGCTTATTTAGTGTTTTTAAATTGTATGCTACAGAATATGTACCAGTGCTAACTTTGTTTCAATTATACATCCATGTATGTTGTCCGTTAATTGATCCAGAGTTGAATACCATATTTCATTATTAAAACTGTACACTGGTATGAACTGATTTTGATTTTAGCTTACTTCTATCTGAACGAAGGTCTATTTTTAATTAGTTGAGTTTGTCAGAAAATCCAATCCCTAGAGGGTTTATCTGCAGTAGGCAGTACCATTTATTCATTGTCCCTTTGGATTTGGGAAAAGTAGGATTTGCTTTTCTTGTCCAAGTCATGTCATACAACCACAATTGGTGTTGTGTATGCCCTGTTTCTGCTTAGCCCAGGATTTGGTAGAACTATTCCAAGGTGAGCTTTCAAATGTAGCCTCCCCACGTAGTGGAAATCGTATATTAGTACTAATCTTTGCACTGATCAAAATCAGATAAGGTGTTGCCAATGTCTATTAAGGCCTGGTTTAGTTCCCAAAAATTTTCGTTTTCTACAGTAAAAGGACATGTTTAGACACATGCATGGAGTACTAAATAAAGACAAAAAAAACTAATTGCACAGTTCTTGGGGAAATCACGAGACGAATCTTTTAAGCCTAATTAGCCCATAAAAAGTCTTAAATGCTACAGTAACCCACGTGTGCTAATGACGGATTAATTAGTATCATTAGATTCGTCTCGCAGTTTTCTGACGGGTTCTGTAATTTGCTTTTTTATTAGTATCCGAAAACCTCTCTCGACATCCTTCCGACACATCCGACGTGATATTTTCCCAAAAACTTTTCGTGAACTAAACAGACCCTAAATTGTGACTGTTCCAGCCTCTAGGCATCAGGGTCTTGGACCAACTCGGGCCCACTGAACTTCTAGAAGAACAATGATTGATAGTTTCAGATATGCACAGAAGTCACTACATTGAAAAAGAAGGGACACTATTGACTACTGTATTTACAGTCTGCCCTTATGTAGCAGTAGCACCTGTATAGGCTGACATTGGCTTCTGCCCTCAATTTGGTTTATGGTTGATAGTATTGTCTCATGTATTGTTAGGTGTTGATTTGCTACATCCACAAAAGTTTCTGCCGTCACCTGTATTTTATTGAGAAAATTTCTTATTTGGCCTAGTTGAAAACTGGTTTCCTTCCTTGGCCCTCAAAACAAATTTCTTACTTATTTGACCTCATTTCAGTTTACGGTTTCTTATATGGCCTTGCCGTTAGTTCTTGGCGGTAACGGTGTTAAGTAGCACACGAAATGTCTATGTTACCCCCGACATGTTTGAGCATTGAGTGCACTCCAAGATAGCAATGCAGCGTGTTTTTTGAGTATTTTTGAACCAATTTTCAATCAAACATGATTGTGTTCCAAAAATACAAACTCTCCTCTAACTGTTCCCATTAGTTTTGTTCCTTATTAAGAAATAGAAAACAGCTCTAGCAAAAGAGGATTTTTATGAATCGTTTATTCTTCTGAGACATTGCATCAAACGCCTGGAAAGCGGCACGGAGACTAATCTGATCAGACAATGTGCATAACATCCATCCATTAAAAATAAAGGAGAAAGCAAAAAGGGTGTCATGGTGTAGGACGCATGGCCGACGAGGCGTGCAATTGCAGTTGCACTAGCTCACGCGCCGCGCGCTATGCCAACCCCCGCGCCAGCCATGGTAGCGCGTCGCTGCCCTGCTGCCGCTAGTCAGCCGGTGCTCCAGCCTCCAGGGTGCCATTCTCCATGTAAGGGTAGATGAGCTCATGAGCAGGTGGTCCTTGCTAGTGTGACAGCAGGGCCAGACTCTGCCCGTGCCTTCTCCTCTGCCGGCACGAAGGGCCCGGCAGGATGCCCTATCAGACTGGCGCCCAGGCAGCCAACGCCCATAGTGGGTTTGGCGTCTAGGCACTCGGGCTGTCGCAGCTCCACGCGACGACTCCCGACCACGCAGCTTTGCCCGCCAACTCCCACCTGTGCCTGCCGCCGTCCTGCCGCTCTAGCCTGCATCACCTTTCTCCCGCCATCCCCACCCTTGGAACGCAAGCCGGTGGCCGGATCCAGGCGCAAAGACCTCCGCCGGCCCCTATCCTCCTCTAGCTGCTGAGGGAGATGGAGAAGGGACAGAGGGAGTGACACATCTGCTCTGTTCGGCCCTCTCAAATATGTCAAGAGGACATTTTCGCCCTTTCACTAAAAACCTGACAACTTAGTCACGGCAAAGTTAGACGGATCTCACGGCAAGGCCAAATAGGTAATTGAAAACTGAGTCGGGGTCAGATAGCTAAGAAAAGTTTTTTGAAGGTCAAGGAAGGAAGCAAGTTTTCAACCAGGGCCAAATAGGAAATTTTCTCTATTTTATTTGTCTTCCTGAAGTATCATGCACTCTTGTTTCAGAAGAACTTTTCTGTTAACCTGCAGGTTTCTGTTTTTGTGCAGTTCCTTGCTTGTTGTATAGCTACTCTTTTTCTTTATGTGGTGAATTGTTTGTGTTTTCAAGAGTGGTATTGATCTTTTTTTTGGCACTGAAGCTATATATGTCCCTGTTTTTTTGACAGCCTGACGCCAGTTGTTGAAAGAAAGGCTTCTGTCTTTGAGATTGTGGGTAAGAGGGATGTTGGTGGAGTGGAAGAAACCCGCTGCTTGGCTTGCCAATGGGGGCTGCCAAAAGGCACGAGTGAAGGAAGGCTCATCAAGCACTACATTGGTGACGCTAAAGTGAAACGTTGCTTTCATGTTACTGATTGGATGATTTCATATCTTGATACCATCAGAACAGTGGAAGGAGCTGGGTCGGTGAGTAATCCATTTGGCAAGTCAGTGCCTGAGGCCACGGGGAAACCACCTGAGAAAGCACGTGAGAAGAGGAAACGGCCCCAATTGTCTGGAGGTAACTTGATCATGACTGAGCCGCTCATGGACAGCATTGTTGATCTGCACAATGCGATTTGCAAGATTCGATATCACTTGAATGAACAAGAAGAGGTAGCTAAGGATGCTGCCACCAAAGTGAGGAAGGTGCTGTCAGATGTGCAGAGTGTGACCAATGATCTAATGTGCTTGGCCTTCAGATCTGTTAATGTTTTTGAACCGCTGGATCCAATTCTGGCTATCTCTAAGTTCACTGTCCTGTCCACCTCTGCTCAGAAACTTCTTATCCCGATGTTCAGCCTGCAACATTCCAAGAGTATGGTCCAATCACTCTATCAGAAGGTAAAGGAGGTGGAGAAGATATCCTCGTTGGCAGAAGTTACTGGCCTGAAGAAGGGCAATGTTGTTGGGAGTGCTGTGAGTGGCGAGGTATCGAGTGCCCGTGCTGGTACTAGCACAGGTACTACGGCTACGGGGAATACGGGCTCGGCTCCAACACCACCATCGTCTTAGATCCACATCTTAGTTCCTGCTGGTTAACTAGGGGTAACAACATCTTAGTTCCTGCTACATCTTAGTTCCTGCTGGTTATCTAGGGGTAATGTAAAATAGGCTTTGATTGTATGGCTCGAAGAGCGTTTCTCATTGTGGAGGTCACCACTCAGACTGTTGCTAGCAGCAACTTTTTCAACATTGTCATGGCAGTGTTAATCTTATGCTGCAAACTATCTCAATGATGTTTCTTACCTCAATGCGTCGTGTATGGCCTAATATCTGTATTATGTCACGGCGCTGTGGTCCGCATTTTTGCAGATTACTTTGCATGTCCTTGCCGCACCGGAGGAAGCCGAACCGCTGATACTTCCAGTGGATAGAGAGCTATAGAATGCCATATATCAGGCATATCTGTTCGTGCTTCCGGTTAGGAAGCCAACTATTTTGAGTCTTTGTGATATGTGTCTGCTGCATAAATAGTTATGTAAAAATCTTAATATATTTTTAATAGGAAGCCCTTGTCTTTAATAAATTAACACTAAAAAAATACAGTAGGTTCTTCATATTAGTACAAGTAGTACCTGAAAGTTTCTCCTTTTATGTAACTGCTGTTGTGAATATGTAACTGTCCACCGGGCGGATCATTGGTGGTGTGATAAGTACCGATCGGATATCGGTACAAGGTTGGTCCGATCTTCACGACAGTAGGTTGATGAACACAAAGATAACTTGCTGTAGAACAGCGGATAACTAGCTTTATACCTGCCAAGGTTGGATGCGACCAAGCGACGGGGAGAGAGACACCGAAACCGCGAAGACTTCGACTCGATCTCCGAACGACTGCAGAAACACAACCGGAGCTAATCCACACAAGACGGGGCAGCCGTACTGGAACCCGTAGAGCACGAATCAGTGGATCTCAGAGAGATCTCCTCACAAGTCCAGGAAGAACAAGGAAGAACAAGGGTTGAGTAAGTACTCGGCAGCTCGGCTGCAATATATCTGGGATTATCTCAAATTATCAAAAGTTTTCTACATCTGAGGCATATGGGAGTATTTATAGATGGAACAACCCTCCAGGATAGGTGAAAACACAAAGCAAAAATAAACTCGTCGCTAGTGTGAAAGGACCTCCTCGAAATGGCTCCAGTACTGATTCTGCGTGGCTGTTTGACTCTGCACAGTCTTCAGTGTTTTGACAATAACTCCTTCTAGGAAGCTTCAAATGACGTGCGGCTGGATGCGTTTGAAAGCTAACTGGATAAGCTTTCACACCATGTGCACTTTGCTTTATGAAACTTTGTAGAATGATACAGTTTAATACGAAGATTTGGACTTCAAGCAGACTGTGGACCCTCTGACCAGTCAACACTAAAACTGGTCGGACATCTTGAGGAAAACTTCAAACTGGTCGGGGTTAGAAGCATTGGAAAATAGACTTCAAGAGCTTTCCAACAAGTCCTGAATGACCTTCATAGCTTTTGGAAGTCAAAAGATATGACTGTTCCTTCTTGACATTCCTGTCACGCTGGACTGACTCGAGCTTGGTTCTTCGTTCTGGTTCGCCCCTGATGTATTCTGCTTGTTCTCTCTTGTGTACCTAAGCAATGTTAACACACAAGATTTAGGTAGCATAAAGTTCTCATTAGTGTTTAATTGAAATTCATAAAGTAGCGCGTGCACCTCTTGTTGTATTTTCTTAGCGCGGTTACGTGTGATCGGTCTTGCAGGGGTCAGAGATGTAGCCGGAGAGGTCGATGAAGAGGTGGAAAAGCTCGGCGAGATCGCCGACGCTGGCATGGTCGTATCATGGTGGCGGCTGGGGTGCTAGTGCTAGCATATCACTAAGGCTTCCTGTATTTGATGCAGAGACTAAAGTTTAAGAGGTGTTACCTCGGATGTTACATGGGGTGTTTGATACCAATTAAAAACAAATTACAGATTACGTCAGTAATTCGTGAGACGAATTTATTAAGCCCAATTAATCTATCATTAGCACATATTTACTGTAGCACCACATTGTCGAATCATGAAATACAGTAAATGCCGACTATGCCTAGGGCTGCTCTACCTCGCAATAAACCATATTTAGGCCACGTTTAGTTCCAAAATTTTTTGATTTTTGGCCATCACATCGAATCTTTGGACGCATGCATGGAGCATTAAATGTAAACGAAAAAAAAACTAATTGCACAGTTGGGTGAGAAATCGCGAGACGAAACTTTTGAACCTAATAAGTCCATGATTGGACACTAATTGTCAAATACAAACGAAAATGCTACAGTAGCAAACCCCAAAATTTTTCCTGAAACTAAACGTGGCCTTAAAGGCTACAGACTCAAGTTGCTTTCCTGCAACACAGTACAGGTTCACATGCTGTGCTACAGGATACAGTGCATTCCCACTACACTTTAGGTCCTCTCACCCAAAAATTTTTCATCCCATCCTATCAAATGTTTAGACACATGCATGGAACATTAAATATAGATAAAAAAATAACTAATTGCACAGTTTGCATGGATTTTGCGAGACGAATCTTTTAAGCCTAATTAGTCCATGATTAGCCATAATTGCTACAGTACACATATGCTAATGACGGATTAATTAGGCTTAATAAATTCGTCTCGCGATTTACAGATTTATTTAAGTATTATATAAATGTCTGTGAAAGCATATTAAAAGTATATCTTGTAATGATCTGCAGTTAGTACAAATACCAAAATGTTACATGTTGCTCTCACCGTCCCAAAACATAAGGAGTGGTTTCAGGTTTGAGTTTGACTAGGCACGGCCTTACAGAATAAAGAACATGTGCAGGTCAACTATTAGTTGAAAGATTCAAAGGTTGTAAAATGGTAAAAGGAAAACTTACTTGTCATCATATATAATCAATCAGTATGTCGCTCTATTCAAGAGCAGCACAAGCTTCCCTGCATAAAAAATGGTTCATCAAGGTTTGTTCAAACTCACCATGCCATGAATAATAACACACATTTTTTTCTAAAATTGAAATAAAAAGTGTAGAACTATTTTAGATATCATGGCACAGTGCCACAGTGTTAAGTCCTGAGTCTCGAGTCATGACAGGAAATTGATTTGTTGAAAAGATAGCAAAATACTGTTCTTTTGTGTATTATTATGTATTACCAATCTTTTTTTCCTCCCTATCTCTGTTACTCTGTATCTGAATCTAGGGAGGCAAGAGTGGTAGAATACTAGAATAGGAACACGGAGTCGCTTTCCCGCCTCATTTGTCATTTGATATATCAAAAAGACAATAAAAGTATTGAACACAATGACACCTTTGTGTCTACATCGAAGGCGAAACATATGCAACAGCGGGTTCCAATGCCCAATCATCGAATATTCAAGAACATTCTTTCAATCCGCCACCCACCCACACACAACCAGCATATGCAGGCATGCAGCCAAAACTGCATACTTGGATGCATATGTATACGTATATATTGGACAAGCCCCCAACACCCCCACCCCCAAGAAGCACAAGCAATTTTTTTGTCCATCCGAGAATAGATGTGTGTCACCAGGAGACACGAGTACAAATACAAACCATATAGTATGCCTGATGGCTACTACAGAGAAATGAAATCAAGAATCTGGAGGGGACCGCCGCTGGTCCCCTTATCCACACGCCTTCGCCGACTAATAGCTAAAAGAAGAGGCACTAGCGACTAAAAGCCCCCAAAAAGTGTACTACATGCAAGGTGACGGTGACACTAACCATCCAGAGCACCAGGGGCTTGGGGTTCAGCGGATGGATTCGCAAATAAATTGCGTGCGGGTGGATTCACAAATAGATTGCGCGGCGGCACAATAGGTTGCTGCGCTCCGCCACCGCCATGCCGCGACGAGCGCAATCCACCCACCGGCGACTGACGGAGGCGGCGGCCACCGGGAGGGGCAGAAATTCGTCGCATTTGGTTGCTCGCACGACGGCACAGGCTAGAAAGAGTGCTTATCGCATAACGGTGAAAGAATGGGAGGAACTAGATGCCCTCTCAGGCTCTAGGTTGCGTGTTTATATACTCCAGGAATAGCCCCTGGTGTGGCTTGTACAAGAGGTAGATACATCATCTTGAGATACAAGTAATTCTATTAATCTATCCTAGAGTACAAGGCAAGATACAACATGATCGTATATCCACAGATCACGGGCACATGGCCCTTAACTACCATATCTTAACACTCCCCCTCAATCTTAACCTTCCTCAGGGTTTAGATTGTGTCTGAACTTTATCAACTTGGGTAAACTAACAGATTTTGTAAATCCATCTGCAACCTGATCACCCGAGTTGATGAATCTAACTTCAAGTAAACCTTGTGCAACTCTCTCCCTAACAAAATGAAAATCAATTTCAATATGTTTTGTTCTTGCATGAAACACTGGATTGGCTGATAGATACGTAGCCCCAATATTGTCACACCATAGCCTTCCTGCTCGAGGATGTGGAATTCTCAACTCACAAAGTAGCTTCTGAACCCACATTACTTCTGCTGTCGCATCAGCTAAAGCTTTGTATTCGGCCTCAGTACTTGATCTTGAGACTGTGGCTTGTTTTCGTGCATTCCACGAGATAAGATTTGATCCAAGGAACACAGCGAATCCCCCTGTAGAGCGCCTATCATCGATGTCACCTGCCCAATCTGCATCCGTGAAGGCGCTCACAAGCATAGACTTGGATTTTCTAATCTTCAGGCCAAGCCGAGGTGTGCCATGAACATATCTCAATATCCTCTTCACCGCACTCCAGTGCACGGTTGTAGGATTATGCAAGAATTGACATGCTTTATTTACTGCAAAAGAAATATCAGGACGTGTCAATGTCAAATATTGTAAAGCACCAACAATACTCCTGTATTTCGTTGCATCTTCAGACCCCAGTACTTCTCCTTCTGTAGAACTTAGCTTCTCTGTTACTGACAAAGGTGTACCTACAGACTTGCTAAGATTCATCCCTGCTCTTTTGACAATATCAGCAGCATATCTCTCTTGTGTCATAAGCAAACCATCTGTAGACCTCTTTACTTCTATGCCAAGAAAATAATGTAAATCACCCAAATCCTTTAATGCAAACTCCTTCTCTAAATCCTTGAGCAATGCGTTTGTGGCTTCTAATGATGAACTCGCAACTATTATATCATCAACATATACTAAAACAAATATTGTGTGTCCACCCTTGTCAAAATAAAATAGAGACGTATCTGCTTTTGATGGAATGAAACCAAGACACTGAAGTTTCTTACAAAGTCTATCATACCATGCTCTCGGCGCCTGTTTAAGTCCATAAAGAGCTTTATCAAGCTTGCACACCAAATTTGGCTTGGACGTATCTTCATAACCCGGTGGTTGATACATGTAGACTTCCTCCTGTAATATACCATGCAAAAAAGCATTTTGGACATCGAGCTGTCGAAGTGACCAGCCTCGAGAGATTGCAATTGACAACACAAGTCTAATTGTGGCAGCTTTAACCACCGGGCTAAAGGTATCTTCATAATCCAATCCATACCTTTGTTTATAACCTTTAGCGACGAGTCTGGCCTTATATCTATCAATTGATCCATCAGCTTTCTTCTTAACTTTATATACCCATTTGCAACCTATAATGTTCTTTCCTTTAGGTGCTTGCACAAGATGCCAAGTTTTATTTTGCAACAAGGCATCAAACTCGACATCCATAGCATGCACCCACTTAGGATCTCGGAGTGCAGCAGCAACTGACGTAGGTTCATCTGCAGAAGAAGCACAGGACATACCCCATCGAATGGTTCCATCAGTATATATTTTAGGTTGATGTATACCATGTTGTGATCGAGTTGTTGGTCGTTGAGGCACAACAGCCGCTCCAGAGCTTGCGTCCGCAAAAGATCCAGGGGCAAGATTTCCCTGCTGGGATTCAGCAGCGGCGGGGTCAGCTCCCCCGTGCGCCGGATCTGGATGTGGCTGGAACGATGTGGTCGATGAGACGGGAGCCGATGAAGGTGATGTAGAAGATCCCGCCACGCCGAGCGTTGTGTCTCGCGACCCCGACACCGCAGCACCTGGGGAGTGGATCGAGGGCGATCCTGTCGGGCCATCCCCGATTTCTGTGCTGCTGCTACCGGGGGAACAAATGTGATAATGATTCCCCGGCCGCCGTTCTCCTCCATTTGTGCCGCCGTTTCCTGCATTACTTTGCACAGCTGGACCAGCACTGGTTATATCATCATTAGAAGATGGATTACAAGCATATGAGTCAGTAGTAGATGCATCTCGAAGATCAGTGCTAGGATTTAAAAGGTGCTCAGGCAAGAGAGAGATTTCGGCACGGAGGCGAGCACCGGCGTTTGGATGAAGTGTACTGAAAGGAAACACTCGTTCATCAAAAACTACATCACGTGAAATATAGACTCTTCCTTCAGATGGATCAAGGCACTTAAAACCTTTATGATGATGACTATAGCCAAGAAAAACACATCTTTTTGATCTAAACTCAAGTTTTCGAGTGTTGAAAGGACGCAAATTTGGCCAAACAGCACAGCCAAAAACTCTAAGCATGGAGTAATCTGGTGTTTGTTTGAAGAGACGCTCATAGGGGGTTTCATTTTTGATGACTCGAGAAGGAAAACGATTTATAAGATAGACGGCAGTAATGAAAGCCTCATCCCAAAATAGAGGAATAGAGGCATGTGCAAGGATGGTGAGGCCAACTTCAACAATATGGCGATGTTTACGTTCTGCCGCTCCATTCTGCTGATGAGCATGAGGACATGAGACTCGATGTGTGATCCCAACTCGGTTGAAGAAAGAGTTTAAAGATTGATACTCTCCTCCCCAATCAGTTTGCATGGATAAAATCTTTCTATCGAATTGCCTTTCTACTAAATTTTGGAAATCTCGAAAGCGTTCAAATACTTCAGATTTATGTCTCAAAAGATAGATCCATGTATACTTGCTATAATCATCAACAAAGGAAACATAATAATTATTGCGACCAACGGATGTTGGGGCAGGACCCCAAACCTCAGAGAAAACAAGTTCCAATGGATTTAACGACACACTAGATGACTTAGAATAAGAAAGTTGATGCATCTTCCCTTTCTGACATGCATCACACACAGCGTGTTTATTCAAATCTTTGACAAAAGGAATCTTATGACGATCTAAAACATGATGGACAACTTGACTCGACGGATGACCTAAACGATGATGCCAAATGGAGGAAGACGCCTTGGTGATGCCTAACGCCTGCTTATTGTGGTCGACTCTAAGAGGGTACAATCCTCTCTCACACCTGCCTTCCAGAACCGTCTTCTTCGTGGTTTGATCCTTGATAAAGAAATTATCAGGGTGAAATTCAAGGAAACAATCATTGTCACGTGCAAGGCGATTGACAGAACATAAATTTTTGTGTGCTTTAGGGACATGAAGAACATTCTTAAGATGAATAGCACGATCATGAGAATGCAAAAAACTAGACCCAATATGCTGTATATCCATACCTGCACCGCTTGCGGTGTGGACCTGATCATTGCCATTGTACCGATCCCTGATGGTGAGCTTCTCCAACTCACCCGTGACATGATCTGTTGCTCCTGAATCCATATACCAATTCATATCTATTCCATACGAGTTGGTGTTTGCCGAGGCCACAGTCTTCTGTGGAGGGGTGTAGTTCACATCGAACCGCTTGAAGCAGCGACTCGCTGGATGTCCTTCCTTTGTGCAGATCTGGCAGAAAACGCCAGTCTGGAAGTTGGAGTCGCGGCCACCTCCATTGCGACTGCCTCCTCCACGCTGGAAACCTCCACGTCCACCACCTCCACGACCACTGCCATTGCGGCCGCGAGATGGGTTTCCTCCTCCGCGACCACCACGGGTCGCGATGTTAACATAGGCGTTGCCTCCATTCTTCATCTCGAAGCGCTGCTCAAAAGCAACAAGCTGGGTCAGGCATTCGCTCACCGTAATGGGTTCCGCCCTGGTGGTGATGGCGGTGACGATGGGATCCCAGCTGAGATCAAGTCCACTGAGGACGTAGGACACGAGCTCGTCGTCTTCTATCTTCTTCCCCGCAGATGCCATCTCGTCCGCGAGGCTCTTCATCTTGGCAAAGTACTCACTAATGGTCGACCCTCCTTTGGTCGCCGTCGTGAGTGCCATCCGCGTGCTGATAACACGAGCACGCGAAGCCGAGGCATGCATCGCCTCAATCGCAGCCCATGCCTCCTTCGCCGACCGTACAGTCGTCGGCATCTGGCCAAGCGTTTCCTTGGACAGGGAGTTGAGTAGGAAGCTAAGCACCGTTTGGTCCTTCGCAAACCAGATCTCATACTCATGATTGGGCTTGGGCTCCTTCTTATGTTCCTCCTCTTCCTTGGTGAGTGGCAGGAACGGCGACGGCGGCGCCGCCGTTCCCTCAATGAAGGTTGCCATCCGGGCACCACGAAGCGCCGATAGCACTTGCATGCGCCAAGTCGGGTGGTTGCTCTTCGAAAGCTTTTCGGTGATGGGAAACATGATAGATGGAATAGACGAAGCACCGGAGGACGATGCTAGGGCGTGGAAAGCCATGGAATCGATCCGCTAGGATTACGGCTCCGATACCATGAAAGAATGGGAGGAACGAGATGCCCTCTCAGGCTCTAGGTTGCGTGTTTATATACTCCAGGAATAGCCCCTGGTGTGGCTTGTACAAGAGGTAGATACATCATCTTGAGATACAAGTAATTCTATTAATCTATCCTAGAGTACAAGGCAAGATACAACATGATCGTATATCCACAGATCACGGGCACATGGCCCTTAACTACCATATCTTAACAAACGGGACGGCAAGTGGCTCGTGTGGGAAAGATCCAAAAAGCGAGTTAGGGTTCCTCACCGCGTCGCCGAGTCCGAGCGGGTGCGGGGCTGCGGGTCACCCCCACTCCATGGCGGCCCGCCGACACCACTGCACCAGTAGAGTGAGAGGGAGCGGGGAGGACGGCGGCGAGTGGCGAGGGAGTGGAGAGAGCTCCTTGGGCGGGCGGACGGACGGCTGGCGGAGGGAGTACGAGACGAGACGACGGTGTCGGTGTGGCCTCTGGACTGCGACGCGGGGACGGTGCTAACTTCGTCCAGCGCTGTCAGTCTTGATGAAAAAAGGACTCAAAATCAAGCGTTTTCGGTCTTGTTGGAAAAAGGACTCCAAATCCTACACCCCAGGAATAAAAACTCAAATATATGAGCATGTATTATTTTTTACCCAATAAAAACACCCATGTCGAAGTCTAAACATGGCTTTTCTGCAATCGCCTTAAGGAAAAATTTCAGGTTGCTGCCCCTGAAGCTTCTCCGGCACCCGAGCGACATAAAAAGCGAAGGAGTCCCTAGTCCATTGTGTTCCCCGCGATTGGACGTAACTTGGCAACATCCTCACCAACAATGGGCATCACAGGGAAATGCACGGCCACTCGCAGCCCAGACCAAGATGGATCCGCTGCAGTGGTGAAGCAGTTGCCGACGGCGTAGTCCTAGGCTCCGGTGATGGCCGGCGTGCCCTCACCGACGAAGGGGGGACAGCAGACCTTGAACCTTAGGCGGCGCCACGCGATCGCCTCGGAATCGCCCGAACCCACGCTCTGTCATTTCCAGATCTCGTTTTTCCGCATCTCTAAAAGGCATGTATCTGTTAATCCCCATGTCTCTGTAAATAGGGCATCCGTCTCTAAAACCGTGAGGTATATCTGGAGACTCTAAGATTTTCTGACCGCGCTTCTGTTAATAAAATTGTTTTGTGCTAGTGTTTGCATTTTTCTCCAAAAGGTTGTTGTCTGAGTATCTCTGGGAGATGCAATCGTATGCTTTGTTGTCGCCGCGTGTCGAATAAACAAAGGAAACGTATAATCAATAAATAAAACAAATTAAAACGACGGACTTTTCCGCTTGGCATGCGCATCATCTCCAATCAATCCCCTCCCTGCTGCTGTTTTCTTGTGATGGATGAGTTCATCTCCATCCCGACGACGGATCGAAGAAATTAAGGCAGGCTGGCTGCTTGGCGTGTGCATGGCCTGGCCCGGACAGATGGCTAGCACAGCATGTTTTGCGTGGCTACCCGTCCACGTATGCGAGCCCCCAGCTGTAGCGGGTACGTACAAAATGCCCTCACGTACACGTCTTGACTTGCATGATACTAGTCTAGTATATCATGTATATCAGTTCATCACAGTGCAAGCTCATACATGGAAAGCTAGCTAGGGATGGATCCATTCCATGCAACAAACAAAGTGAAAGGGTGCCAACATGCAGCTGGCTGGTTCATTGAAAAAGTGCATGCAGACATGGAAGCGTGCAACAGACCGTGACATGGCATGGCACACATACATGTACTATATTCGTTCTCCGATTGAAAAGCGCACGTAACGTTGCATATACATACGACGGGCGACGGCCGTGCAGTGCCACAGGTGCAGTTCCTTCCTCGTACCGAGACGATCGATGAAGATGAAGAACCCTGCTCCTGCTAGCAGTAGTGTTGCTGCAGAGGTGAAGAAGGGGTCGTGGAGCCCCGAGGAGGACGCCCTGCTGACCAGGCTGGTGGAGCAGCACGGGGCCCACCGCTGGAGCCTCATCAGCGCCGCCATCCCCGGCCGCTCCGGCAAGTCCTGCCGCCTCCGCTGGTGCAACCAGCTCAGCCCCGACGTGCACCACCGCCCTTTCACGCCGCACGAGGACGCGCTCATCCTCGCCGCCCACGCCCGCTACGGCAACAAGTGGGCCACCATCGCGCGCCTCCTCCCCGGCCGCACCGACAACTCCATCAAGAACCACTGGAACTCCAACCTCCGGAGGTGCAGGCGCCGAGCGGCGGCGGCGGCGGCGGCGGCGGCCTCCCGAGCTGCTGCTGGCCCGTGCATCGCGATCGGCCCTCAGCAGGTGCAGGATAGCGACGACGTCGCTCCTGCTGCTGCTGAACCTGAACATCATCATAGTCCGCAGCAGCCAGTTGCTGGTGGTTTAGGGGGCGGCAACAGCAGCGTTCAGCCTGCAGGGACCGCTACCGCCGAGGCCGAGCCGTCTCTGTCCCTGAGCCTTGGCCTGCCGCTGCCAGCAGCAGAACCAGGAGCCGCGGCTGACGAGGAAAGCCGCAACAGCCAGCAGGGCCACGGCCAAGCATCGCCGGTGACGCTACCGCAGGAAGGAGAAGGAAACGCGCAGCTGTTGGCAGTGGTGCGCCAGATGGTCAGGGAGGAGGTGCAACGCCAGACGGGACAGCTCGCCTACTCGCTCATGGCCGCCGCAGCAGCAAAAGCCAAGGGACACCACCGTTAATCTGTGATCCGTTGTGCATGTTACTGCTGCTTGCATTTCCCCTCCTTTCTCCTCTGCCAAGTGTATTTTGTTTTTTCCTTCATTCCTTGTACTCCCTTCCCATACTTGTTTCGTTTATGCGACTGCAATTGGGATCCTTTGGCTACTACATGATCATGCTGCGACTGCAATTGGGATCCTTTGGCTACTCCATGATCATGCTGGCTTCTCCAAAGTTCTAAGTATATACAGGTAGGTACAGCTTATTTAACACCAAAGAGATCACATGGACCTGAAACAAATAGCGTTTAGTTGATGAAGCATAAGCATCAACTGTTGCAAACGAGAAATTCCAAGTTAATGGCCTGTTTAGTTGTTGAAATTTTTTAAGGTTCGGCTACTGTAGCACTTTTCGTTTTATTTGGCAATTTGTGTCCAATCGTGGACTAATTAGGCTCAAAAGATTGTCTCGTGATTTACAACTAAACTGTGTAATTAGTTTTTTCTTTCGTCTACATTTAGTACTCTATACGTGTGCCGTAAGATTTGATGTGACAGGTACTATAGCACTTTTTGGGTTCCTTTTTAGGAACTAAACAGGCTCTAAGAACAACTCCAGCGGTACTACTCAAAACACACTATCTAAATATCTGTTTGGATAGCCACATATTTTTATACTATACTCATTTTTTGCATTCAACTCTGGCAGCATTACATAAACTAGACTACCTAAATTCATTTGCGGAGTGAATGACATATGGGGCCGTGATGTCGTCCTCTCTCTCTTGTTCTCTATGCCGGCGAGGAGACGCCGCCGTGCGCCATCGCCGCGGGGAGGTCGTGCCGGGGCGGAGGAGGGCCGGCAAGGAGGAGATGCGCCCTGCCAGCCGTCCGGCTTGGAGGAGGCATGCGGCCGGTGGGGAGGAGGCATGTGACTATTGGGGAGGAGGCGGGGATCAGCGTCGGGGAGGGGCGTGCTGCGCCAGGGATCCATGACTATTGGGAAGAAAGCCGAGGAGTCACCGAAGACGGGGAAGGAAGCGTGCCCTCACCGGGACCCGCCGGGGAGGCTTCTGTGGGTGGCGGCGTCGGGCTCCTGCACGTGACCGAGCATCAGGTGGAAGGCAAAAATCTGGGTAGTCACTTTTGTTGGCCCAACAGAAGTATGTAGTGAGAAGAGAAATTTGCTGGGTCAACAAAATTGGGTCAGATAGGTAGCCTGCTGGAGTGGTTTTTTTCGCTTAGTAACGCCCCACATTTTCACTACCAAGGTAAAAATGCCGGCTTAGGCATTATTACCTGACAAAGTAATACTTTCTCGAGGAATGACCCTAATCAAAGTGTTGCAACAGGATAATAGTTAGAACCTTACACAGTTTGTTACATTTAATAAAAATTTATTTGTATCATGTATTTCACCGGTGACTTCCTTTAGGTCATGTATTTCACCTCCACATTATACTCGACACCTCCACATTATACTCGAAATTTATTTGTATCATGTATTTCACCTGTGACTTCCTTTAGGTCATGTGCTTGGCATATGTCATCATCATAGGTTATCTCTTTTCATATAAAGGGGAGGGTTAATAGCAAGAGTGAATACAAAGTACTTAGCAAGCATATAATAAATCAATGAAATGCAGGCTTAACCATTTTTCATATCCATTCTCATTCATAGATCATTTATCAAAAGTTGCATATTTTAGAAAGTAAGTTAAGAAATCTATTATCACGCATACAGTGAGATAGAGCCTCCAATAGGCTCCCGTAACCTCCATTCTAGGAGACATGACCTGAATTCATAATTTAACCCTGCGCAGGTTTGTATCACTTTACCCATGATTACCTGACCAATTTTTCATCACACCTCCTTTGGTGCGACTCATGGTCAAGATACCATACTTTCCCCACTTCCGTAAATTGTATACGTCTACATCTATCCACGCGCGCTAATATATGCGCTTGGGTGTACTTCATCGACACCTGAATGGGGATTTCATCACCCAAACCTCTCCTCACATACCATAGGGAATATATAACAACTTTCATGGCTACCGAACTCGGCTAGTCCCAAACGAGTTCACGACAGACACAGTTTCCTACGGCACACATAATAAGTGAGAGCGGCTAGTACTTATGTTCGTAGTCGTATGTAGAGAGAGCTCGACCCACCCTAATTCATGATCGCAATCCATGAACTCTCTCTACACCGAATATTCAATCATCCATTAATCATTATCCATCGTAATCATCATGTTCATTCAGTTTATTTAGAAAATAGATTTTGATGCAAGTGTTTTCACAAATGAGTTTATTTATAAAAAATCAATGTATAATCTACATGACTTGCCTGGGTCCCCACGACAAAAGATCGTCTCTTTGTATGCTACGGTTCTGAAAATTAACAAGTATATATATTGAGAGGTAATTAACTTGCAATTTAAAACATGCGCTAAAGTTTAATGCTTGCGTGGCCTTGAGGTGACCTACAGTCAACTGGATTTGATAATAAATGCAGCTACGAGTTCTAGTATGGATTAATGCTTAATTAAGGCAGTCCCAATAGATAGTTTCTAGAGGTAGTTTCCAAGAAAGAAGAAGAGCAATTAGGCTAGTCTCAATGGGAGTTTCACGTGAGTTTCATTTGCATTAAATGGATTGCCACATAGGCACTTTTGATGACATGTTAGTGTATTTAAGAAGAGAGAGAAGAAATGGGTTTCATCTAGATGAAACTCTCTTGGCACGATTACCAACTCTCTATGAGTCTTAGAATTAAATGTCTATGAAACCACGGAATGAAACTCTCCATTGAGAGTAGGTATTTCATCCAAATTTTATTTCATTTCAAATGACGTGGCAGTCTTGGAAACAACGTAATGAAACTCCCCATTGAGACTGGCCTTAGGATAGTCCCAATTGATAGTTCTAGAGGTAGTTTCCAAGAAAGAAAGAGAGCAATTAATGTTTAATGGAAACTATCATTGTCAACCTATGATTTCTAGGTGTTCGAAAAAAACCATCATAATAAACAATGAATTTCGGACTATCATTTTTAGACTTTCGTTTTTAGAGCCAATTGATAGTTCAGTTGGCATGCAATTCACTTTCTATACTCTGCAGTTTTTCTCCGAGCAGACTAAAACTGAATGTATATTGCCTCGCAAAGAAAACCTGAATGTATTCAGAGGAAACTGAGCAGAGTACGTGTGTTTGGGATAAGTTCACATAGATTTTCAGAACCAATTACTACCAGACTAGTACAGTAAACTAGCAAACCACTTTCTAGTGTAAGGGCGGCGGGAGCACCAGTGAATCCAGCGCGCGGGAGAGCGGCGAGCGTGCACGGAAGATTCGTGGAGGCGGGTGCGAGTAGGCGGGAGCTGCGCTTCGCGCGCGAGGATGCGGCGTGGCGGCGACGGAGCAATCAGGCGGGCGCGTGCCGGAGCTGTGCTTCGCGCGCGAGGATGCGGCGCGGCGGCGACGGAGCAACCAGGCGAACGCGTGTCGGAGCTGTGCTTCACGCGCGAGGATGCGGCGCGGCGGCGACGGAGCAATCAGGCGGCCGCGTGCCGGAGCTGCGCTTCGCGAGCGAGATGCGGCGCGGCGGCAATGGAGCAATCAGGCGACTGCGTGCGGCAGCTGCGCTTCGCACGCGAGGATGCGGCGCGGCAGCCACGGAGCAACGGATCCAGAGGGAAGCCGCTACAAACTGCTAGCGTCTCCCCAACGCAGTCGGGCAGGTTTCTTCGAGCCTCGATCCTTGCGACGACTCCGTTCCGCGAAGCAGAAACCGTTTCTTTATTTTGTACTCTCTTTCTCCATTAATTCTTTTGCCACATTAGCAAAAAAAACTGAGTTATCAATATTATTAAGATAATATCCCATTAGGACTGCCCTTACTATACTGTCAAGACCCTAGGAACTCAGAGGAACAAGAAGTTCCCCAACCACAATAAAATAGCTCTATAAATAAACATAGAGGGGAAAAAACACGGGACGACCCACATGTCAGCTAGATGCAAGACTTGTCTCAGCGGGGACAATAGATACCCTCACCGTGCTCCACGGTTGTTACACGGCGATACAACGAGCTAGACATGCAAGATCATCTTCATTCTCCAACGTACGATAATATCCTCTTCGACTCAACCTACACCTCTCTACTACCACCCCCACCACATCAGACCTGGTTGGGTAATAAATCTGGGAACCAAGACATTTTTATCATCTTTGCGATGCGAAGCTAGATGCATTATGGTCTATAAACTTTTTTGTGTGCCAGTGCACTCCTCGACGATGACACAGTAACACACTTAGCTTGTGGTAACCCCTCGTGGCACAAACTGCTCTCGCGTGGCTCCAATCTGGGCAACCTTAACATAATATATGTAATAAGTACTTAAACGTGGTGCAATGCGACAAAATGGCTTCGAAATGTGGTGTTTTGTGCAGTTCACCAATGCAAAAGACATCCTCGCAACAGCCAAAAAAACGGATCTTTATTTCCATTCTTCCATTCAACTGATGTATCAGAGAGAGAGAGAGAGAGAGAGAGAGAGAGAATAAGCAGGAAGCAAATGATGAAGGAAAAATTGTAGCTGCCCAAAAAACACTTGTTATTGTAATATATAAGAACAGTCTCTCAGCCTGCCTAAGAATAGCTACCAGCTGCTGTTAAGAATTCCTAAAGCAATTCCAGTGGAACTGAAGAAAATGTCATCGTACATGGCACAGTTTATCCAAAGTTGAACTGAAAGCCTCCACCCCCGGGGAAGCCGCCGCCGGGGAACCCACCGTCGAAATGAAACGTGTACTGCTGGCCGCCTCCCCCAAAAGGATTGAAGCCACCCCCGCCTCCCATATTCATCTCGTCCACATCCTCTCCACGGTCATACCTTACACGTTTGTCTTCATCACCAAGCACCTGAACATGCAGCGGAAGCTTGTGGCAAACATATCGCATAATATATAGTACATTCCAGCGAAACAACATTCACAAAGCGAGAAAACCACAAGATTGATTGTAATGCCAGACTGAACTAGCATCTAAATATAGCAATGTTGTCAATAGAATGTGCACTCTAACCTACTACCATGTGATGCAAGAACCGACGTTCCCATTATCCCATAAAGCTTGGCATAGATAGTGGTTTTCTGGTTTCCTAAAGAGAGAACAGTCCAATAGAGCAGTGCTTCATCGTACCTCATAAGCAGCAGCAATTTCTCGAAACATGTTTTCTGCTTCCTCCCGGTTATCCACGTTTTTATCTGGATGCCACTGCAACGCCAGCTTTTTGTAGGCACGTTTTATCTCCGCAGCTGACGCTGTCTTTGAAACACCAAGAATTTTATACCAGTCTTTTCTTTTGCTCAACTTAAGCTGCTTTTCAGCTCTCATAAGTGCTTCACGGATACCCATGTCCTGGTTGTTAAAAAATGTTAAGTTATCATGCTAGCAGAAAATCAAATATAAACTTCTGGTCCATCAAATATTCATGATCAGTTCATAGACTTCTCAGGTTCAGAAACAGAGAATGGAGACTCGGGTTCGCCACTTGAAAAAAAAAACAGGTATTTCTACAGTGCTATATCCTAAGACTTTGTTAAAACAATTTACATGGCCACCGATACACAATTTTTCTGTCTTAGACAATTCAACCTTATGTTACGCTAGCAATAGCTTTCCATTGTACTGCAGAATCCACAGCAATTTGGAAACAAAAATGGCTTGCAAAGCAACCCTAGACATCATATAAATGCAAATTGAAAACAATGAAGGTTCCAGCAGGAGACAGGATTGGTGGGTGTGTCTCCCGGTGTTGTTTTGGGGGTGGCAACGTCAGGGAAAGCTAACATGAATAAAATTCAAGAACTATTGTTTGTGTACCATCCAAATTCTGCGCTTTCGGACCAAATATAATTACCTGTGGAGATTTCTGGGCAGCCTCTTTTAGATCCTGAACCGCTCCTTCCCAGTCTTCTGAGAGAAGTTTAGCTTCACCTCTCTGCAGCAAGGGTAATGAAAAATGACGTCAAATATCCCAAGAAACAGATAAGAATGTCATGCTTGCAAAAACTTGTGCAGCACAAAATTCAACTTTCGTGCTGTCACGTAACCTCCTGATATAGCATTTAGTGAAAAAGATAAATTACATTATCCATGTAATCTAGCTATGGACACAAAACATATTAATAGTGTATATTAAAATGAAGATCTTAAACATGCTGAACAATTGTAGTATTTCTTAAGCGCCAATAGCTGGTTCATAGCACTGAATCCAATCTTAATGGTTGGTCATAGAGTATGAAAATATGATTAATCTGGGGAGAGAGTACTCTATCCCTTACGTGTACAGTTGATACAAATATATAAACACTAGCTGTCCTAAGCCGGTTTATAGAAACAAGCGCCAGGTCTTAGATGGATTCCAGCATAGTTTTATACACCACGTAACAATGTCAGTTAACACTTGGGGTACCTAAATAGAATGAAATCCAATTTTTTTTTAGAAACTAGTGTCAAAGATGTAAGATCAGGTCTTAGAAATGTTGAGTTTGCATTCTGAATTTTACATTGATGATCTGTGTGATTCCAGGCAGGCAAGTTACCTGTGTAAGTGCATCAACAAGTTCACTGTCTATGCTCAGTGCTTCTGTACAGCTGCTGATTGCCTCCTTACTTCTCCCAAGTCTGACCAGAGTTTTACACAACCCAAGATAAAGATGTACATTATAAGCAGTATGGTCTGGATCCATTGCTAGAGCTGTCTTGTAGTCCTCAACAGACACACGTAGCTTACCCTTGGCAGCATTATCTTCAGCCTGCATCCACACCGTATGATTTAACTACTACGACACTGTACACTCCAAATTGATTTATAAGAAGAATGACACTCACACTCTTAGTCTTCTTCAAAAGATTTTTTAACCCGAAATATGCTTTCTTCAATTCTGAATGCTCTGGATCAAGACGGAGCCCTTTCTGGTAGTGCCTAAACAAAAAGGATTATTTGAATATAGTCTAGAGAGCATTTGGGTGTGTATAAGCACATGCATATGCTTTTCCAAATTACCTGGAGGCCACATCATGGTCAGCAAGGTAATAGTAGGCACGACCACGTAATAGCAGTGCATCCAAGTTGTCTTCATCTTCCTTTAGAATGAATCCGGTCTCTGAAATAACGCTTGAGTAGTCTTTCAGTGCTAGCAATGCTTTAGCCTTGAGAAGCTTTGCCTGCAAATTGAATCTTTAGTACCACAGCCCAAGGAGAAATGACTAGATGGAATTTTCCTGTCCGTAATCACACCTTTAAGCAACCTGGAGAAAAGACGAGCACAATTTTGTTGATGTATTCCAAAACTTTTGAAAAGTCACCAGAATCGAACTGCCCATAAGCAGATTGTAATGAATTTTGAGCCTGAAGAAGCTGGGATAATTCCTTTTCCACTGAAGCAGACCCAGGATTCAGCTCCAGGTGTTTGTTATAGTCGCTCTCAGCTTCCTTGTATCTGGACTTTCAAAAAAAAGGCATACAGTTGCACATAAGACATGTAAGGAATAAGGAACAGCATGTGTAAAATGACAAGGGTTTTGGTAGACATGCTCTTTTTCCCCTTCTTTTTTATAACTAAACATGCCCTTACATAGCAACAGAACATAAAGGGTGCATCACATGTTCTAATATGTCTTAGAATCGGACTCTGTACTAAGGCTGAACGTGAGCTATCCTAACTCGTATGAGCATAGGTCGTGAGTTCAGGTCACAGATGGGATAGTGTAACATCCCGGCCCAGGGCTTAACAGGATTAATAGGATACTCATACCAACAAGTTGCAACTTCTTTTCTGGAAGCCCATCTCTAAAGAACTCTAAGGTTAAGCGTGCTTGGCCTAGAGCAATTTCAGGATGGGTGACTGACCGGAAAGTCCTTCCCGGGTGCGCATGAGTGAGGACAAAGTGCGCAGAAAAGACTTGTGTGGGTCTGTGAGGGCAGTCTATATCCTAGAAAAGCTGCCAGATGTAAGCGGGCCCGGCCTCGTAGAGGCGGGACGTTACAGACAGGACTATGATCTCTAACTCATTGCGTAACACTCCTCTTAGTAAAACCGGCTAGGACTCTTATACTCCAGGGGAGTGGAGGCATAGACGAAGCGGGAGCGAGTGTGATGGGCCAAAATCTGGAGGAAGAAATCTCTCTACTTTTAATATTATAATATAGGTACATATATGGGACTCATCTTTCAGATATGGAGGCAATGATGTTCCGCTAGGATTAGAATATGCCTTCAATTTAAACAGAGTAAACTTCATTTTTTTTCATGTTTATGAGGCCAAACCAAAATGAAAATCAGCTACTTGCAAGTTTGAAGACAAAAGAAGTTGAAAGTGTTACCCGTTACTACTCTATGCATTAGCTTTGGAGTCAAGCAAGAGCGTGGCAACAAAAACAAAGAATGGAGTGCAAACCAGCCGGAGAGAATAATTTACCTGCATTTATGACGAAGCACGGATGCACGCTGCCTGTAAGCTTCAGAATGATTTGGGTCAACTTCCAACACAGCATTTAGCAGGCCAAGCGCCCCATCATACTTCCTCAGGTTCATCATCTCTGAGGCTTGCGCGAACAAAGTAGCAGGGTCTTTTTCTTGCCCTTCTGAAATTCCAGAAAAAAGGAAATGATATTTCATTCAAATTGTGCTGTGCCTAACGAGAGACAGGGCAGTCGGGCAGAAAATGGCTGGCCTAACACTAGCCAAAGAAAAGGCGTGAATGGTCCAGTTCGGGAGGCGGCATGCCATTGCCAAGCATATTGATCTGATGAGATGCTGCTACTAATAAGTATAATTATGCGGGTGACAGAACAAGATGCAACTCAAGATTTAGTGAGAGGCATAAGCATGTGCTGGGTCTCGCTGACTCCGAGATCCAACCAACCAATGGAATGGAATCAGTATAAGAGGGGAAGGATTCGATGGTTGAAGATCCAATCGAATTCTTTTACGCAATCCAATCGACGAGCACCTAGCTGCTAGGGACTAGGATGATGGCGTGAACAGGGAAGGGAGGTGCACCTTGGGCGACGACCAGCGGGGAGAAGTGCAGGCGGAGGAGGCCGAGGAGGAGGAGCGGAGGCAGCGCCGTCCGCCCCCACGCCCGCAACATGATCTCTGTCTCCAGCTCTGGCGCAGTGGCGCTCCCTCCCTCCCTCCTCTACTCGCCGTGGAGGCCTCTCCCTCTCCCTCTCCGGCTCTCCCACCCAGCCACCCTGGTTTCCGTTGATGAGTTGCGCTGACGGCGTTGCTGCGTTGGGACGGAACACGTAGCCCGGCCAATACGGCAGCGACGCGTGGAGTCCCTTTGCTACGGATGGGCTGGGCCAGTGGCTGAAATCCTCCTCCAACTTAGGAAGGAATGGATGGGCCACCTCGTGGCTCTTACTCCAGCCCAGCCCAATCCCATGACCCTGTTCCTCCTCCTCCTCCCGTCCTCTCTCTCTCTATATAAAAAAAAACAAATCTAGGGGATCGCTTTCTGTCTATTCTGATTCCGATCTCAGTTTAGTTCGGGCTTAAAGAGCACGCACGCACACGTCGTCGGTCGTCGCCTTCCATCTCAATCTCAAGATAGAATAAAAATGATCTAGAGGTTTATGTTGGGTGTGTTTGATTTCCTGGCTAACCTAGTCTGTGCGGCTTTAACCTGCTCCCACCAAGCCAATTTCTGGTTGTTTGGTTATTTGTACTGTTTAAGCATGGCTAGCCTTGGGATATGTTTGGTTACATGGTTTGTTTGGAAACAATCACCCCTTCTCCAAATAAGTAAGGTTACCCCTTGAGGCATTTTGTCAAACAAGATAGACTAAACTTTATACTGAATGTGGCTTACAGAACAGTGTAAAACTAGGAAGACAGGCGCGCTTCGCCGCGCCCTTAGGGCAGACGCACTGGTAGAGCGAGATAGAAACACTTTGTTGCATGTGCCAATATATCGAGGAAAAAGGACGGCTACACAACATTCATAGTTGAAGGACGTCATCTTAGTGTATTTGAGAATACAAAATAAGTTTTGTGCACACACCAACTTCGAATGTTTTTTTGAGCCTCAACTCTTTAAGTACAAGTAGTAGTATCTGAACTCATCAACTTCAAATGTTGGAGACAAATCTTCCTCAAAAAAATGTTGGAGACAAAGGAAGCCAGCGTTAACACACTTTAATCATGTGATTTCTATACACAAAGATAATCCATTAAGGAGATGGCAATAACTGCTATCAAAGCAAACCTATTGAACTAAATAAGGAGATTAGATGTGTGGCAAAAGCATTTTGACAACAGCATAGTAGGACATTATCGCTACATCAGTCTCAGTGGCAACTAATATGACAGGCCTAAATAATGTAAGCAGAGCGAACATTAGCTGATCCAGAGGCTAATAGACCAAGCATTTTACATTGGAATGGTTTGATCATGCATGGGAATTGTTGCCTTGCAGTTTGTTGATTGTAGTGTAGGTTGCTCACCCAGCAGAGTTGGTAAGAAATGTGACATAAACAGAGCACTGCATACATGCAAGTTTGTTAGATATCAATTGATACTATGAAACAAAACAATGGTCAGAGAGATCATAAATGTCGTTCTGTCACTCCTGTCCACTGAACTCTACATGTTCTCCAAAAATGTATTCATGTAAGAGGCAGCATAAATCCATGAGCTGCGAGAAAACTAACATGCTTTAGAACTGCAACTCGTCAAAATGATTACTGTAAAGTATATGTACTTCAATGTGAAAGGGTACGTTATTGAAAAGTTTCTCTCTAAACAGGGTTGTGAAAATACCCCACACGCCAAATCAGTTTGAAGAAAACAAATCACAACTGAAATTACCAAGTAACTCTTTTAGCCCATCGATCATGTTATAGCAAAAGGGAGTGCACATGATCAAGAGTCCCAGTGTTCAAATTAGGAACTAAGAACAGTTCTAACTTGAAGAACAGAAATGGTTGACTAAACCTAAATATACTCATTGAAAAGGTGCTTCAATAAGGGTAGCCACTCGAGCATTGGGGAACCATCACTCTGAAGTCTGAACTGATCACATAATGGTGGTCCGACTAAATGGAAAGTCAGCACCAATCCAAAGCACTGTAATTCAATTTTTTTTTAGTAAAACTATAGGAAGAAGATGGCTAGAGTCTACAGAATATAGATGAGGAAGGTAGGCCCCCTACTATGTTGGTGTTCAGGTCATATATGTCTGCATATGGATGAAAACAACATGTGGACTAACAACACAGACCTAATGCAAAGGCTACAATAATGGTACACAGTAATGCTGAAATGAATTTGTTGGGTGGAAATACAGAAGAAAACAAAGCATATATCTCACTACCATGTCGGTAATATTTTCCCACAGAAAATGTTTTAGAATGTACCATTACTAATCCCAGTTGGGTGTGCCGCTTGCATAGGGCACACATAAGAGTGGGAAAGCAATAAGGAAGGCAGCATGAAAGCCTAAATCATCCAAGATCCGTTGAGAAAATCCAAATGATGCTATAATCTAAGCAAAAATCCATCTTTAACCTGGCAAACTGCAAAAGTAAAGCATTTAAATTTCATGATATGAAGTTGAAACAGGAGTTAAGTTTTATATGGAGGCTAATAAAAAGGAAATAGATATATGAAATAAATAGTTGCAGAATTAAAGAAAGAATTAGGTGTTGGGTGAGGAGAGCAGGGACATAATATAATAAGTCATGCTGGGTGTGATTTGGTGTGTTTTTAACTTATTAAGGCACATGATAGATAGGAAATAGGAATATTTGCCTTCCATTATCTTCAAAGTGATCTCTACATGGACTAGGCAAGATTTGTAGTGAGAGTAATCTGACACACATGGCTGAACCAGTTTCAAGAGTGGCATAGGGATGTAAGGTGAACACACCAAGAGCAAAACACTATGAAAATTGACTTCCTTTTTTACTTTTACCTTTTTTTAATTGTAACACGCTCCTTTTCCCAAACTAATACAGAGCATGAGCCAAAATGACGTGTGATTCAACAACTAAACAAACATACAAATGGAGTATGTGCTCATCAATGAGGATAAAATCTATTCTAACTCCAGGTGGCTAGTCTTTGTTTTGCATTCAGAAAACCTGACTGCCCTAACTCCAATAGTCCATTGATGCAAATGAGATGTGATCTCTTTCATAGGTGTATGATTCATTCTGTATTGATGAGAAGGTCAAATAAACATAAAGAAATAAAGACATTAGATACTAATGTGAACCAGAGTATTTATTTGTGAATGAATAATAAAAAGCCAAAGTGTAGTAGAGCAGAGCACGCAAGAAGTCATGACGGACTCTAAAAAGCACCCAAAGGATAGAGCTATGATTTGTTACCACCAAAATACAGATTCATTTGATGTTTGACTTTTGAGGAAATTAGAAAAGGCTCAGGCTGTATTGGCTTTCATAATATCAACGTGTGTCATAAACTTGTCTTGTTCATCAAAGCAGACATGAACATGATCCAACATGTTAGCTGTGGTTACTTAAAATTCAAGACAATCGCAATGGTATCAGAAAGATGTATAGTAAGGCAGAGGCAAATGACAATCTCTTCCCGCGCTAATAGGCTAAGCAAAAGCTATTTAGTGCACGTACTAAATCATATAAGCTAACCATTAATACCCACTGTCTCGTATTAACCTCTTACTCACATATCGACTGAACAATAAGAAGCTGAGCGCAATATTGTGCTGTGGCGGGGGATATCGATTGGAGGCGAGGAAGCATAGGGAGACGGCATGCTTTACACGTAGACTGGGTAGGGGTGGGTGACCTCGACTCCTCCGCTTGCTTCCATTAGACGGGGAAGCGCGGAGTCCCTCGGAGCAGGCGCCTGACCGGCACCAGCCAAGAGGCGGAGGTCCCGCCGTACAACCCAGGCGGTGCCAGAGTGCCGGCCAACCAGAAGAGGCAGATGCACGGGACCTCGATCGCAGCAGTCGTACCCGACCTGCGCTTCGCGCCCGCTAGGTCGTCCTCAAGGTCAGCCATGGCAGACCCGAGCATGCCCATGTCCAGATCTAGGAGGAGGCGGAGATGGAGGGGCTAGCAAACAGGGTTGGAGGAGGAGCAGGCGCGCGGTGGCTCGACGGAGTGGAGGGCGCAGCGTTGCGTGAATCAAGGATTGAAGGCAACAGGGATGGAGGAGGCACGGGCACGCACCGGCCTGATGGTGTGGAGGACTGGAGGGCGGTGCGGTAGCGGAGGATTGGAGGTGACGAAGGGGTCGAGAAATGAGGGGGCTGAAAATTTTAGGGTGCGATATCGGATGTTTCACGGACGATGGATGGGGTGTTCGGATATTAATAAAAAAATTAATTATATAACTCGTCTGAAAACCGCGAGATGAATTTATTAAGCCATATTAATCCATCATTAGCACATATTTACTGTAGCACTACATTGTCAAATTATAAATTAATTAGGCTTAAAAATTCGTCTCGTAAATTTATTACAATCTGTGTAATTAGTTTTTTTTTATCTACATTTAATACTCCATATGTCTAAATATTCGATGTGACGGGATAAAATTTTTTTGGGAGGAACTAAACACCCGGCAGACGGGCTGCAGTGTTGGGCCCAGGAAAGCGACGCAGTTTGGAGGGATAGGGCAATGGAGTGACGAGGCTCGTGATTGACCAGCCGTACGCAGATAGTAACATGTACAGTAGCAGAGATGTTCAGAAGACGTGTGTATATATATATATATATATATATATATATATATATATATATATATATATATATATATATATATATATATATATATTACCTACAGCTGGCTATAAAATAACTTATTTTGTAGCCACTTTGAGTTACGATAATTGCTATGCTAATTTATGAGATTATAGTAACTCTTTACTATGTGATTTACTATAACATTACGGTAAATATCCCCATGTATTATAGTAATTCAACTATCGTAAATATATACTAACATTGTCGTAAATTAGTATATAAAATTATCGTAAAGGTGGCTACAGAATAACTTATTCTGTAGCTAACTATAGAGTATACTTTTATATATATATATATATATATATATATATATATATATATATATATATATATATATATATATATATATATATATATATATATATATATATATATATATATAAACATGCGGCAGGTTCACCCGTGGTAAACATGAACGGGTCTGTACATCACACAAGAGGTGGACTGCGTTAGTGTCTCCCACCGTGGATGGAATCAACAGGCCATTGCCAATCTGCATCATCTCTTCAGTTGAGCATTTGAAATCAAAGACAGCTCCTACTGAAACCTACTGAAACCAAAGAATCAGAATTTGCAATTTAAAATCAACCAAATTAAACTGAGATTGGGATTTTAAGCGCACACATATGGGACTACCTGCATCGTCGCTGAGACCGCATCCACTCCACAAGCATGGTGCCAATCATCGGGGTTGCCTTCCACGCAGTGCGGGTGCCGACTGTCGACGGGGTCATCATCCAAGCCATGCAACCGGATCTTTGAATCGAGCGATTCACTCGGCATCCTAATGGAATTTGCCCAGGTGGGGACGGCGCTGTGGGTGTAGGTGGGGGAGGATTCAACGGACGGCTACCGGTGAGGCACCGCCGTCGAGCTCGTGTGGTGGCCGGAGCTCACTGGCCTCCGCTCCTAGGCCTCCGCATTGGTGACCGGGAGGTGACGCGACTGGAGCCAGAGCGCTAGCCAAGACAGGCTCTAGAAAAACGGCCACCTCCCACGTTCTTTCGTAGCTAGGCTAAAGGGTGTATGGTGGTCTCCCGAAGCCAGGCTAGATACTATCTACAGCCAACCAAACAAGCTCATCTTAACTCCAGGGAGTCAGGCCAGGAGTTGACCACCTAACAAACACACCTGTTATGTCACCTACTCCTAGTCTGCTAGTGCATGCATTTGTGCGGCCCCCCGGAGGGGCAGGGGCAGGGGCAGAGGAGACTAGCATTAGTACCACCATCGTGTATGTATTCACGCACACAGATAAAAGGGACTCCTGTGCATTGCGTCCCTTTATTCATCTCACATCATCCTCCGAGGATCCTATCTACAGCCAGCCGTTATAACATCAACATCCGGAACCGGAGAAAACTCTTCCTAGAAAGAAATTAAAGTTGATACACATCCAAAGAAACCTTAAACATATGTACTATCATCACTAGCTACCCTAATATATCTGCTCTCTATGGCCATTCCACCACCTTGACCTGCACCAAAATCACAAGCAGAGCTTCTCAGATGTAGTAGTAATAAGACACAAAAAAATACACTTCCCACAGGACTGAAAGGAAATTGGTGTTGTCTGTAGCGACATTTGATTGGCGAACATCATCTGTGCCATTTAGAGACTACCTGCGCACCCAAACATTTGTTTCCTTCTTAGCCCTCTACTAGCTCATTAATTTGTCTTAATTTATATTTTGGCTCCTAATAGTATAAGCAAATGTTAACAAGTGAAAGTGTTACTGACATGTTCATCACAAAAAAAAAAATACTGTGTTAGTTTGCAGTACTGGCAGTACTATATAAGACCAACATATATATATATATTTGGTAGAAAAAGGCGGACCGGTAGTCAAATTAAGTTGCAGCCTAGAAACATTATACCCTTATTATTACACGTACACAAGAGGCAGAGGGAGCAACTTGTTCCTTCCCTGATTTGTTTTAATGTCAACTAATCAACTTTAGATTTTCAATGCTGAAACAAACATAGCAGATATACTATACTGCATGCATGCGTAAGCATATTATTAGAGTATTACCAGAAGTAATCCCATCGTGGATTGCTCTTGGACATGCGGTTTACCCCATATGGGTACCCAGCAGCCTCGGCACGGCGAGCATTGCGGAAAGCACAGCACCCACACGAGTAGATGGCTATGAGTACAACAAGGATGATGACGTTGAGGATGGTGATGTTGTGCCAGACTCGGCGCACCTGCTCCAGCACTCCGGCTTTGCATGAATCGCACTGGTAACACAGAATGCTGGGGGCATTGTTCCACCGATAGCAGTCCTCGTCTTGCGGCGCAACTGGTATGCCTTGGTTGTATGTGCATGATGTCGGCGGCTTGCAGCATCCAGACTGCATGCACATGCACAAGAGTAGTTGAGAGTTAATCAATATTATTAGTATGGTTTTGTACTGTACATTGGGTTGGGTTGGATTGGATTGGAATAACAACAGTTTTCCTAACTGAAAGTTTGCTATCTCAACACTGCGAGAAATTAAGCCTAACTGAAAGTTTGCTAAAATCTCAACACTGCAGGAAATTAAGAAAGAGTAGCATGCAGAGCAGAAGATACTACCAAACCTGTATTGGCGTGAGATTATGCTGGAGGTAATCGAGGGGAGTCCAAGTGGCGATCTTGGGGCAGGCTCTGGACCCGACAACGCATGCGAGCGCTGGCCGCCAGTAGCGATCAACCTCGACATGCCTCTGGAGCCAGGCTGAGTAATCTGTGATCCGGAACTCCTGGTACGCCCTGCCAGGTACTTGCCTGCCACCGCCCCCGGCTGTGACCGCCAAACCAAAGACTGTGATCCCGAGCAGGGCGACGACGAGCAGCAGCATGGCGAGGAGGTACAGCCACAGCGCCCATGTCACATGGTAGCATGCGCCGATGAAGCCGGCTAGGGAGATGAGGAGAAGAATGAATCCGATGGCTAGCAGCGGTGCCTGCAGTGCGGATTCGCATGTGGCGGCAGAGCCGTGCGCCAGCCACAGCCCTGCACCAATGATGGGGATGGATGCCACGAGAGTCACCAGGTTGAGGTAGCCGATGGCTGTGTTGCTCAGACGGTGTGGGTAGTATGGGTGCTGCGAATGCATCTTGCTCGATCGAATGCAAATGCAACCTAGCTTCAAGGCGCTGGCGGGCTTGCTTATACTAGCTAGGCGTGAGTATCATGCTTCTAGAGCTAGCTTTTTCTTTCCTGCTGCTGCTGGCTTCAAGCTTTATTTCCTTTGACTTCCTTCTCTTTGCATTGTGATTGTGGTGCTTTTCTTTGTGGTTTGCGTGAACCCCGGGCCTCTGCCTCTGCTGTCTGTGTGAGCTGTGTGCTCGATCGGCAGCTTTTTCCCTCTCTTTTCTAATCATCATCCCAACTCACACTTTAACTTGTGTGTATATGTATATGTAAATGTACATGCATGGCATGCATCATGAACTACAATATAATAATGTTTTTTTCCATGTTTTCTGCCTCGGATGCTTTTAACTTTGCATGCCCTTATATGCCTTTACTCTTTAATACTATGAAATTGATGGACTGAAAAAAAAAATGTAAGAAACATCAGCATGCAGCGCCCGTGATGGTTTCCTTTTATTTCTTATTTATGATTTTCTCTTTTGAATGGTGAATTGAACTGTTTAACAGACATCATATATCTGCTCCGAAGAGAAAATTAAACAGGAACGTACATGAGTTGTGAAATTACTTCAAACAGAAAGGAAGCCCTACCTGCATTATTTAGAGGATTGATTTCTTATACACTAAGGCAGCTGGGATCAGGATCTGGAGTTAAGAACGAAGTAATGGCCCCCTGCACCGGCAGGCTTCTTTTCGTATTGCTTGATTGATGGGAGTGCATGCCTTAGTGAGTAAATAAAGTAGATTGGTCCAAGTTTTCTTTTGGAATGCATGCGTGGAGAAGCTTTTCCAGCTGGACAAATAAAGCAACCTTCACTGTATTAAGGTATGCTATAGTACTACTGTACATGTGCACGCAGTATGTAAGCCCTTGTTTAGTTCCCAAAATATTTCCTAAAATATTTTAGATTCCCGTTACATCGAATCTTTAGACACATGCATGAAGCATTAAATATAAATAAAAAATAAAACTAATTACACAGTTTAGACGAAATGGACGAGACGAATATTTTAAGTCTAGTTAGGCCATGATCGGACAATAATTATCAAATAACAACGAAAGTGCTACAGTAGCGCTACAGTTACATTTCCCAAAATATTTCGGGAACTAAACAAGGGCTGGTAACCATGAACAAGATTATTGTACTCTAGCTAGTACTACTGTACTAGGCATGCCTGGCAGTATGGCATGTTGATTAATCAACACAAACACAACATTTGACGATAAAGGACTTGTTGCGCACCATAGTAGAAATTACGTACGTACTTACGTACTAAACAGAGAGAAAATTCGATTGATTGACGTAGTGAGTGAGTGATCCATGCCATGCCATTGCCAATCCGTGCTGCCTGCCTAGTGGGCTAGTAAATAGCTAGCTACGTGTTCTATATCCATCTAGCTAGGCGTAGTACTGCTGCTTGCCGCCGCCGCCGCCGCCGCTTCTGCGAGGTATGCCAGCGTCATGGCCGCGTCGCTCATGAGCGGGCGAGCGGATGCCTCTTCCTGCAGGCACATGGCGGCCACGGCCACGGCCTGCTTCAGGTCCCTCTCCGGGAAGCCCCCCCGCAGGAGCGGGTCGGCCAGCTCGCGGTACCTCTTGCTGTCCCGGAGCATGGGCATGGCCCAGGCCACCAGCAGCTGCTCCGCGGCGGGCCTGGTGGAGTCCACGGCGCGCCTCCCGGTGACGAGCTCCAGCAGCAGCACGCCGAAGCTGTACACGTCGGTCTTGACGGTGAGGGTGCCGGCGCGCACGTACTCGGGGGCGCAGTAGCCGTAGGTGCCCATCACGCGCGGGGAGCGGTCGCCGACGGGGCCCAGCTTGGCGAGCCCGAAGTCGGAGAGCTTGGGGCAGAGGGCGTCGTCGAGGAGGACGTTGGAGGACTTGAGGTCGCGGTAGATCACGGGCGGGTTGGCCGTCTCGTGCAGGTACTCCAGCCCCCGGGCGGCGCCCAGCGCGACGCGCATGCGCGTCTCCCAGCTCAGCGCGCGCTGCTCCGCCTGCCGCTCGGGGGCCTTGTCCAGCAGCAGGTGGTCCGCCAGCGACCCCAGCGCCATGTACTCGTACACCAGCAGCCGCTGCTCGCCGTCGGCGCAGTAGCCCACCAGGTTCACCAGGTTGGGGTGGTGCAGGAGGCTCAGCATCAGCACCTCCACCACGAACTCACGGTTGCCCTGCGCGCCCTCGCGGTCCAGCTGCTTCACCGCCACCACCTGCCCGCTCTCCAGCCGGCCCCGGTACACGCGCCCGAAACCGCCCACCCCCAGCAGGCACTCCGCCCGGAAGTTGTCCGTCGCCGCCGCGAGCTCGCCGTAAGTGAACGCGCGCGCTCTGCTGTCGACGTTGCCGCTCGACGCCGCCGCCGCCGCCGCTGGGTTGTTACCGGCCGCTTGGTTACGCTTGTTGGACGACGAACACGACGACAATCGCAGGCTACGACCGCGCCTCCTCGACGTCGACGGCAGCGGCGCGTCCTCGTCCGCCTCTTCCTCACCCGCTGGCTTGAAGCATGCAAAGCAGCCCACCATGATCATCTATCTCCGCTCCGACTCCGATCGACGACACGCATGCAGCAAATTAATTAATCAAAGACGCAAGATCAGAGAGGACAGGAGCAACGACCGGCGTATGGCGATTTGCATTGACCGATGCACACGCATGCATGCATGTGTTTTGGTGACGACAACAGATTAATTGACGGACCAAATTAAGCAGCTTACCATGATCTCTTGTTTATTGGCATAGCAGTGCGAAACCAAAATTAGTAACCCCCCAATATATCAGTGGTCAATATAGAGTACCTCCACCATGCATCCCCCTCTATGCTTTTGCGTGCCTCCACCCCAAACTAAATCAACTTTAAGAGTCGCCTCAAGTCAAACTATTTTAAATTAGCTAAGTTTTATTAAAAAACAATATTTTTGACACCAAATTAGTATCACTAGATACATCACGAAATATATTTCTATAATATACTTATGTACTATTTGGTATCATAGATATTGTTATCTTTTTCTAGAAAGTTAATCAACTTAAGATAGTTTGACTTAAGGTAATTTTAGGAATTAATTTATTTTGGAATGGAGTATACTTCGTTGTGCCTAGCGTATTTCACAAGGACAGTGACATGATTCCCGCCATATGTTTTAGCTTTTTCTTAAAGCAAAACATTTTAAAGTTAACGGAGCTTATAGAAAAAAGTAGTATTTATTATACCAAATAAGTATTATATTAGGTTTATCATGAATTGTATTTTAAGGCTTGTTTGGCATAGCTTCACCAACAACTCCATGAGTTGATGACTTGTTGTGAGCTGTTTTTTTTTCAAATACCCTTTTTCAAAACAGCTCATTGAGTGAAGCTCCCTTTTTATACTCTCGTAAAGAAATAGAGAGAGCTAAAGCTGAAAAAAGTGGCTTTTAAAGCACGCTCTTTCTCTCACACTTCTTTCTCTTAGCCATACATGAAGCTGTCGGTGAAGCTTTTTTTAATAGTTTTTTCAAAATAGCTCAACTTCACCGAGAAAGCTGCTCATGAAGTTGTTTTCCAAAAAAATGACATGTGCCAAACATGACCTAATATTATACATATCCGGTGCCATAAATGTCAGTGTTCTTTTCTATAAATTTGATTTATAATTAAATTGGTGTCATATCAGTTATTTGTAGACAACGTTGTCATTGCCTCGAAGCCCGAGACCCAACAAACCTGGCTACAAAAAAAATAAAGTAGGCTACCTCAATCATGACTAAGTGAATGCAATAATTGTAAGGATTGAATGGCCTCAAGTTTGGGACTGTGGAGGGTGAATTGAAGCTATAAAAAATTAAAACAACAAACCTTAACCTAAACAAACTACTCCATCCCTAAGCAAGAGCCCGCCCTGAAACTACTACTACAAAAGTGAATTAAAGTAGATCCTTAGGGCCATCACACTAAGATATGTCCTTAGTTAGATCACACTAGCAAATAGGCCTTAGGAATTTGTGAAAAGAAACCTAGCTAGTGTACCATGCTAAGACAAAATCAAGTCTAACAAAAGCTTCACACAATGTATTAAACACACAAGAGAGCTAGACAAGAGACAACCAGATTTTTTCCATTGTATATAGTAGTTGCCACTAACCCCTAGTCAATGTTGGAGCATCCACTAAGGGTTCGACTCTCTTGAGTCACAAAGGCTCAAGGACAAGGACCACTAGGAGTAACCATTCTCCACTCCAGATTGGAGGGTCTCACATGAATCTAGGAGTCTTTTAACAATCAACTCCTCCAAGAAGGTCACCTAGTTCTCCACTGAGCTATCTAGGAGCTAGTAATAAACTCCTAGAGTAATAAGTATTTGATCTTTAATTGATCAAACTCCAAGCCAAGAGCACAAAGATGCACACTAAGACACTCACAACTCACAAGCACTCCTCTTGACTTTGAACTGCCCTCAAACTCTTCACTAAGCCTTACAATATAATGAGCTAAATAACACACGCACACACACATGCCATGGGTGAGGTCCTAACCATTGGAAAAGTCTATTGAGAAAGTTAACACCTGACCATCCTTCGTTCCTCACTAAGGGGCATAGGATCATCTGATAACCTTATTTTTCTATTTTTTTCAACGATCATTGTGGAAGATACCTGAATATCCCACACAGGATGATTCCCGGGTACTCTGTACATATAAAATTTGCCTATTTTGAGTCTTTATGTGAAAGTTGTGGTTGTTGTAAGAAAACGCTTCCAGACCATGGTTTTGTGTGGGCACAAAAGATACAAACTGATGGTGATATATGGGTATTGTAAGGGACTGTGATGCCCAAAATGGGTGAATTAGGATTTCTAAATTATACAACTAAACTTGGCCTCTAATTATCCTTATCAACACATATGCAATAAAACTATCTAGATGCACACTTGAGGATTTACTAAGTGCTGCTATCTCTACATCAAAAGAGTTATGCAACCTAGGTTCTAATCTTATATACTAGCTTAGCAAGTTACACTAGGAAAGTAATCACATAACCTAAGTATACAATATAAATGCGAAAGCTTAAATGAGAATGCAAAGTCCTATTTTTATCGAGGTATCAAGAAGCCCATGCTTCTCCCTATTCCTCGTTGGAGACCCTCGCAAGGGTCAAGCTCCTAGTCGCTTTTGGGCGCTGTAACACTCCGGTGTTACGCAATGCATTTGCATGGCAATCATATTGCATGGCATTTCATATCATCATAATCATGTGTGATAATGTTATAACTTGAATGAAATAAAAGCTTGAAAATGATATATGTGATGAAATATATTTATATGCTAATCACATTACACCAAAAATCTTGCAACTATAAATTTTACATCACTTGGAACCTTAGTTCAATTTTTGGAGCAACTAGATGACTCAAATTTTATCAAAAACTTGTTCAAAAATATTAATTCTAAATATTCAAAAATACTCCCTATTTTAGCTTTTATTCTGCCATTCAAAATCTATTGGGAATTTTTAGTTGGCCCCTTAATCAAAGTTGTAGAGAATTTAATTCTGAGCAACTTTTATTTTTGGGTCAATTCCAGAAAATGTCTTCTTCTTGTTCAAAATGTGGTTTGAAGTTTGTTTTGCATTTGAATTGAAATTGGGAAAATTCAAAAATATTTAAAACGGCTTAACAGGCCGTCGCCCCGGATTCGGCCCACTGGCCGAATCGGCCCGCGCCGCTCCCCGCGCGCGCGCGCCCGCGCAACGCAGGCGGCCCGGCCCGCGACCACCCGGCCTCCCTCCTCCCGCGCGCCCCGCGCCTCGCTGGCCGCCGCGACAGAGCGCGCTCGCCGCGTGTCGGCCATGCGCTGTCGCCGACCGCCGCGCGTCGCCTCCGCTCTGCCCTCCCGCCAGCTCGAGCGCGCTCAAGACCACCTGCCCGAGCCCTCCTCGCTCCCTCACTCCCACCCTCGCTCGCCAGCCGCTCCTCTCTCCCAAAACCGAGCGGGCGAACGGCTCACCGCCGCGAGCTCCACCTTCGCTCCCCCGTTCCGACGCCGGCAATCCACCACCGCCGAATTCGTCTTGCACCGAGTTCCGCCCCATCCTCTCCTTCTCCGAACGAGCATCGCCATCCCCTCCTTAGCCACGGTAGGGCTCAATTTCCGCCCGCCTCGCCGCGCCACCGCGGCGGTGCCGCCGAGCCGAGCTTCGCCACCGCCTCACTCGCCCTCTCTCTGCCCTCCCGCGTCACCTTCGCGTGTTAGCCGTTCTCTTGCGACCGTGTTGCGCGTCTTGGTTGGCCTCGGGTTGGCCGGAGCCGACCGTTGGCCGCGACCGCCGCCGCGACGTCGAAGCCGTGAACGCCGGCGACCGCACTCGGGTGTTTCCCCCCCCCTCGGTGGACTGGGCTGCGCTGTGGGCCGCGCCCCGAGCAGGCCGGCTCGGCCCTTTCCCCCGCGCGCGCAAGCCGGGCCGCGACGGCCATGGGCCGCTTGTTTTTCCCGGGCTGGCCCAGTGTCGTATAAAGAAATCCATTTCCATTTTCTTTTTATTATTCTTGATAAAAATGCTTTGGAAAATATTTTTAGCAGTCATTTCAGCTCCAAAAATTGTGAAATAAATTTATCTAGATGTATTGGAACCAGATCTATGATATAAAATTATTGCATGTCAAATTTGAGATACTTTTCTGTAGAGTTTTTAATTAACTATTAAAATGGCTGTTTTCTTGTTAAATGCTTAATAAATCCTAGAAAAATCAGAAAAATATGATTCCAAGTTTATTAATCTTTTTATGCCATGTACTTGCTAGGGAAATTTTATCTCATGCCTGTTCTGTAGAAAAATGTGTAGGTGTAGTTCAGATGCTTTCTATCACTAATATTTGTTATTTTTGTTATTTAAATAAATTTGAATAGAACATGCAAGTGATAATTTTTCTATAGTGTTTGTTTACTGTGTAGAAAGTAGAAAAATTTCTAAATCTGTTGTTTGATACTTTTCATAATGTAAAGTATTTTAAATATTCATTTTAGGCCTTAGCTTGTTATTTTTGTATAGGCAGTTCTAGTAATCCAAATGCAGTAAAAATCTTGTGTCATGCTAGTTTTGATATTAGTAATCTACTGTAATTTTCTAAGATTTTTCTGTGCTACTAAACTATGTGTTGCTGTTCAAGCATAGGGCTAATTAGGGTTTTCATTTATTCTTTAATGCAAAAATAATTAGTAAACTATCCTTTGGTGTATCTTTGAAGCATCTTGAGTGTTAAAGTACCCTTGCATGGTAGAGAATAGTGGTGGTAGTTTTCGAGTACATGTTCTTGGATGACGTAGACTACCTAGTAGAAGAGTCGTAAGTTCCATGTAATCCAAAGAACGTAACATGCTCATTTACATCTCATTCACTCATCATCCTCTCATGTCACTCCTGCAATGCACTTATGCATGAGCACTCATACTTCTGCATCATACAGGATCGCAGGAAGTGACCCCGGCAGTAGTTCCCGAGGACCCAGAGGATCAGTCCGAGGTGCCAGAGCCGGAGCTGACCGAAGCAGAAGAGGAGGCCGGTGAAGACCTTCCGGAGTGTCCCGACCACCGTCCGAGCTCCTTTGAGCGAGGCAAGCCCCGGAGCATTTCTCCCCCGATTTGCAAATAATTTATTATTAACTTTACTTAATTTGATGCATTACGTTTAGGAGTTGTGTGCAAACGTTGCTGCAATATACCTTGTTTCACCTTGCTTTACCCGATCCTTGTTACCCTGGTGTCCGCGGTCAATAATTGCTTAGCTTGCTTAGACCGGTAGAAGTCGGGTGATTGCCTGTCATCCGCGAGCTATAGGGGATTACCTGGATTTATGTGAAAGAATGTCATGTGAGAATAACTAAGTGTCGAAATGAATCTGAGACCGGGCGGAAGCTTGCAGGGTTCTGGACTGTAGTGTCTTCCGTCTGTGTCGATTAAGGACCGTCCGTTGTCGGGCCTCGAGTCATGTTGAACGCATGCCTCACATTTAGCTGGCCAAATAAAGTACCTTTCGACCGCGAAGCCGGGAGATTATTCGGGCCGAGTGGATTGCCCGCAATGCACTGTACCGGAGCAGTAGTGGCAGGAAACGGGGGCGCGATGATAAGGCCAAAGAGCAGTCGGGCGGCCCCCGGGTACATGTGGTTCCTGGCAAGCTCGCGACTTTACCTGAATGGTTGACTCGGTGACCAATACCTCACTTTAGCGGGTGAGTGAGGTTTGTGTGAGGAATAAATTACCAGCTGGTCAATAATCGATTCGAATCGCCATCGTTCACTGGATAGTGAACACTTGACTTGAGTTACTTCATCGTAGTAATATTGATGAAACACTTGGATAGTTATGTGGAAAATGACATGGTAATTATTGTTAATGATCAATGGTAATCCTTGCTTGCTTAATTACATGGTTACTTTAGCATAAGTGCAAACATAGTTGACAGGGTAATAAAGATTTAAAATACTACATGCTTTTGTAAAAGAACTGCTAAGTTAAAAATGCTTTTCCTGCAAATGAGTCAGCTACCCCACCAAAAAGCCTATCATGATCCTTGGTGTCATTTTATTTTGGTTCTGTCGGGTAAGTCTAGCTGAGTACCTTCTCGTACTCAGAGCTTTGTTCCCACTTGTTGCAGATGGACAGATGTACTATGGTTATTGTATCAACTGTCTCTACCCTGCGATGGGCGAAGCTTAGGACCATGGGCAATGGTCAATCACTACTCCTCGTCTGATGCTTTTGCTGGAAATGATAACAAGCTGGCACTTTATCTCAAAACGCTGTGTGTGTGCGTGATTTAAACTACTGCTTCCGCTACTTTTATTCGAACCTGGTTTGTAATAACTATGTTTAAACTCCGATGTATTTTGTGCCGCAAACTTCTATGTAACTTATGACGGTGACCGCTAAACTTAGTACGATCTTGGCTGTTATGTGAAATGGTTTGAAATCCGTCGAGATTTCACGGACTACCGGGTTATACGGGCTTAAGTTTGTTAAATTGTCCTTCCGTTGGATGATTTTCTTACTTAATCTCGTATAATTGGGCGGTTCTGTTACAGGCGCAGGCAGCCCTCTACCATCCATCCGATTGCATTCCTCTCATAGAGTATTGTACCGTCTCAGACCAGATACATCTATGGAAAAGAAAGGATTTCATAGAAATTATTCATTTTTCTATTTTTTGGATCCCCGTGCATTCCGTTATTCCCGTAACTATGGATTGATTGTCCCTACCTAACTAAATGGTAGTGGTCTAGGGAGCGGAGTGACTCTGTGGAGCCCACCGGCCTTCCCCCACGCACAATCTCGACAAGTGCGGCCAAGATATAGGAGAGGTGGACAGCTCACCTAAAGTAGTTTTGCAGACTGAGTGATCTAGTGAATGGTCTGGCAGACCACCGGACAATCCGGCAGGACGTAAATTTTGGGATCTTGGATTTGGAGAAGAGAGATTGATGTTGGGGCCTTTAATATAACCCCTAAAGGTTGTAGAAGTCGCTGGAGGTCAAGAGACCACCTCTTGGGTGTCAATCCTAGGGAATTAGGTTAAGTCAACCACCGAGTTGACCAAGGTTGACCTCGATTGACTTGGTTTGACTTAGAAGAGATTAAGCATTTGAGAGACAAACTTGGAGTCCTTGTCCAGTAAGAGCTAGATTCAAATATTTCCATTGAATCGATAAGGTCGTCAATGCCAAAGGAGAGCTAATAAATTGGAGTTAGGGCTTTGTGCCATGGTTGATAAAGCTCGTATTTAGGCATATAGCGGTCTGGGAGGAATTGGTGGGAGTTTCAGGTTTCAAGGGGTGTTTTGTGAAAAGTTCAAGTTGGAACGACTGTTAGGTTGTGACAATTTTGGTGGTGCCACGTGGACTAGCCGTGGTCAACAGAGTTTTCCAGTGGTCATTGGAGTTCAGCACCGGAGTTCTCCACCGCTTAGTTTTCACCACGACACACTTTCGTACTTTGGGTGTAACTTTTTGCTCTGAACTCTGATTTTGATGATCTTAGACTCTGAAAAGTTAATGAAGAGCTCTACAACTTTGAACTGATGTCATATCTATTTGAATAGATCCAAAATCATGAGACAAGACCAATTCATCCATCTCTTTGTTCGAGCTCTAATGGCTTCAATTTCTTCGCATCTTTTTGTCCAGCCTTCTTCTACTTGACATAATTTTTTGCTTGTCGTCTAGGGCCTTCATGTGATAACTCATAATCCTTCGATTGAGATGTTGATCACTTGATCTTCACCGTCACTTTGTCCAGCCCATCCTTGCATCCATAGAACTAAAACCTTCTATACTAACGGACAACATTAGTCTAATAGATCATATTGTCACTCAATCACCAAAATGATTTAATGTCCCTAGCTAGGTGTCATTTTTCTTACAGGTATTGTTGGTGGCGGTAGCTAGGGTTTATTGGATGCAGCAAAGGGATCAACTCAAATTGGAAATAACCAGACCTCGCCCTCCGTAGGAACTCAAAATTGCAAACTTCGAAACTGAATTGTGCAAAGGCTATGATGCGAGTTTAGGTAGGGGTATATTTTTGTTTGGTTTTCATGGACCATGGGATGGAGGTGAACAAGCTAAACTGGGGTAAAGGGTGAACCTAGTGGTAACACCTAAAGCATTGATTATCACTTGATGGGAGTAAAAGGTGTGCTCAATCTTACGTCTAGTCGACGTAACTCTTGATTTGGTGGAGGCTGACACACACATGATCTGACTTCTGATCACGAAGACTTAAACCCTGCAATCGTAGCCCCATATCTCATTTATTTATCCACCATGCACCGCTTGGTTGATCCACCACGAGGCCTGCAAATCAAGAACTATGGGGGTATGACCCCTGATACCCTTAGGGCTGTACATGGGCCGAGCCACCAGGGGAGGCCCAGCCCACGAGATCAAGCCAGCGGGGTATGGCATAGGTCGGTGTGCGCCGCAAGACTGTGTGAAGATCCTTGGCGATTAAGGAAAATCTATTCGGATATGCTAGATTCCGCAATCTTTGTAATTCATATCATATAACCGATCAAGGTAGATACAACCAACCTGCAAACCCTACCTCTAGGCTATATAAGGCAGGTAGAGACCCCCTCGTTTATATCTCATCTCATAATACAATCCACCAAAGACGCATGATATATGGTATTACGTCAAACTGATGGCCTGAACCTGTTTAATCGTTATTTTTTGTGTTCTGTGTCACCATCCGGTTTCAATCACGCGCACCTCCACTGATTCAACTACTACCGTGGCCCTCGGTAGACTGCTGACCAGATTTCGTCGACAGTGGCGTGCGCGCCAAGTAGGGAGTGTGCATGCTGATCCTGTGGCGAACCAGATGGTGTATCTCAAGATCGACGTTGACCGTGGTAACTCAGTTGACCGCGGCGGCGTCCTTCAACAACCTGGCGAGACTCGACGTCAACAACCGATCGGCAACGTAGGTCACCAAGTCGCGGTGGCGTCATCTCGTCAGTAACCGATTGCCCATCAGCGCAAAGCCGGACACGAAGTCGCTGGGCGATGCCGCCTTTCCAACGAGCATCCGCGATACGTGCTCATGCAGATCGGTTTCTGTTTGTATTGGGAGTTCGCCGAGACAGCCTATACAGGCTAGCGGACATCTCAGGTCAGACAGTACAAGCTTCTAAGGCCCGACGAGAATCTGCTGCGTGCTTCAATCAACGAACAAGCAAGGGACAAACGCTCTACAAGGCATGCAGGAGTCAGGCTTCCGTGCATGTACGCATGCATTATAGATTGGAATTCCAGCAGATCGGTCGATAGTCCGCCTCGATCGAATCCGGCTCCGACTCGTCTCCGACCAAGTTTGACTCCGGCTCTCCCAAGAGTAGCGGCCGTCCGACTCAAGTCCTTACCAATTCCGTCCCGGTCAAGTTGCTTAGATGCATAATTTACAAAGTCGTGCATAATGACGCAAGAAAACAGAGATCTGTTCAAACTCTGGAGCATATACATGGTTACGTACTGTATCATCCATCAAAAGCAAGCACGCTTCGGCCACGTCCCATCTACCCCGCCATGCAAGATCATTTAATATAATCAAGGTGAAATTTGCATGTCCGTGTGCATGCAGGCACGACATGCTACACGCCCAAGTTTGGCCCAAGCGCCCAGACAACAAGATCCCATCGGGATCACCATGCATGTACGCAGGAGAAAGACCTCGGACTATGCCTCGCCTCGGTCGGACGCCGCCACACGGACTTCGCCTTCCCACGCGGATGGACCCCGTCAACGCTCCGATTACGCCCGTTCGAGTCCGCGCACCCGTCCAACCGCACCGAGCCGTCTAGCGAGCCGCCCGAGCCATCGAACGCGGCTACGTCAACGATCTCCCTGAATCTGGTCGGGGGCGACCAGCGGCATAAGGACGACATCGCCCGAACTACTCGCTCCGACCACTTACCACGTCGCAATGAAGATCACCGCGAAGAATGGCGATATGACAGCCGCGACCGCCGCCACGACGACAGGCCGGAAAGCTCGAGGACTGGACAATTTCGTCGACGCTGATCAGATAACAGCATCCGCCGCCGACCCGACGTTATGACTAAAGTCAAGTCACTCTTTCATATATGAACATTTAATAAAGTTTTCGCCCTGATGTTTCTCCATGTTATTTTCTCCATGATTATTCTCCAAACGACTTCTTTCCATGTATAATCTTAAAGATGACATACGTTTTTGCCTCAATGACTCCCCGAATAGCCACGTTTACGCTTGTGTTTTCCAGAGACGGTCATGTCTCCGGCTTCTTCCTACACGTGCACGAGCGCTAGCCCTCTGTGTTATGGGTGGTCGGCAGCGGCTCCTCGATGACGCTTGTCTTCCTACACGTACACGAGCTTCTACGCTCTGTGTTACGGTTTACGGGCTAGCTGGGGCTGGGGGCTCAATCACAAACTAACTGGTCGGACGGTTTATGTTAAATATAAACACATTTAATCTCCATGTTTAAACATCTTTAAGATGCTCCACTTGTTCTCCATGTGAAATATCTTAAAGATATTCTCCGTCAACTCGCCGACAAGATAGGGGCAACTCAAATCGCAAACAAGATAAAACTCACAAGTTGGGGTTTCAACAAAATAATGTTCGATGAAACTGTTTGGTGATAGATTAATCTAAGAAAATCTCAATCCCTAACTTGTGTGGCATATTTTTCTTTTGGCTATTAATGTTGGATCAGCTTAATACAAGAAACCTCCTCCACCAAAAGAATTTCCATTTCCAGAGTTATTCATGTGTGTTGTGCAACACTGCTGTGGAAGAAACATTGGATCATTTGTTTTTTTATTGTCCCATCGGTGCTTGGTGTTGGAGTTTAGTTGGGATTGTCTGGGACACTTCATTGCCTATCATGGACAGATTAGAGTTTGCTCGAGCTCAGTTTGGTTTGCCCATCTTCATGGATATTGTTATCTTGACAGCTTGGTGCATTTGGGCAATGAGGAATAGTATCATCTTTGATGGAGCTATGGTGGTCTCTTTGGGACAGTGGAAGCGTAGTCTTCGGGATGAGCTTTTTCTTTTTGTTTTTAAGTGTAAGCCCTCGAAGAAACCTCTTCTTCAGGCTTGGCTTTGCACAATTTTAGTTTTGTATAGTTTGTTTCTCTTTTGTACAGACTTAATATTTATAAAATGAGTTCAGTAGGTGATTCCCCTCCTATTTCTTAAAAAAACTTGGGTGGCATCTGCTAAATATATGGTGTTAGGGGAGAAAAGAACCCCTCGACGAGTTTCTAATAAACTCCGACACAATACATAGCCCAACAACTCTGAAAGGACCCTGATGTCCCCTAGAGGAGAGTGAATAAACAATTTTGAAATTTAACAACAAACAAAACTTCGCAGCGGATCAGCTTAGTGCAGAACTTCCATGTTATTTTGCAGAACTTCTTCTTCGCATTTTGAGAAGTCTTTATATCTTATTTTTAGAAGTCAAACAATTTCAACTTTGTTATGTCCTGGTGAGGATGTTATCACCTGGAAGTTTGGCCCTAAAGGGCGTTTTACTGTTAAATCTGTCTATGACGCTTTGTTAGTAAATGAATCTGGGATATGTCACAAGAAGATGTGGAAAAGTAAGATACCAAGTAAGATAAAGATCTTCTTATGGCTTGTCATGAACAATGCAATTCTAACTAAAGACAATATGATTAGAAGGAAGTGGAAAGATGATGCTGCTTGTTATTTCTGTCCTCATGATGAATCTGTCAATCACCTATTTTTTCAATGTAATGTGGCCAAAGCTGTGTGGGCCATCATTGCAAAATGCATAGGTGCCGATAATATCCCCAGATCCTTTTCTCAGAATTGGGCTTGGGCTGATAGATTGTTGCCTTCTAGGAAGAAGTTTCATGCAATTGGGATCGCTGCTGTCTACTGGGCGATTTGGAAGACACATAATAAAGTTTGTTTTGAGGGCAAATCTATCAAGGCTCAATTATATGCTATACTTGTATGCTCATGAGTTACTGGGCAGGGCTCTTAGCTGAGGATGAGAAGAAGACGCTTGAAGAAGGAGTCAACACTATGCTATATATAGTGATCAAGTTGTTGGGGGCCAGAAGAAGCCGAAGACTCTGAGGCTGCAGAATGAAGATGGAGGTGATGATTCGCAGGAGCAGTAGAATCAAGAAGAAAAACTTCCAGTTGTGTTTCGTGTTGGTTTGATGCTTCGAATGAGGTTGTAATGCAGCTAGTGCTGGTTCTGTCAGCTTGAAACTGGCGCTTTTGACATGTTTTTTTGGTATTCTTGGTCGGTCGAGTTTAGAAACTATCTCTAGATCGCAGTTCACCTGGAGGGTGGGAGACAGTGGTAGCCTTCTTTTCCTTTCTCGTCTTCAAACTTTCTAATGCTGATGTATTTCCGTTACAATGTTAATGGAAATGGGGGATCTCCCTCGCTTCGAAAAAAACAATTTCAACTTTGATCAAATAATGTAATCGCATGTTTCTATAGACGCATATAGGCATGATTTTCATACTAATAACCATATACTCCCTCCATCTTGAAATATAGTGCATTGAGACTTCTAAATTTGTACTAAAATATAGAGCATTCTACATGGTGTCATGCCTAGATTTAGCAAAGTTTGTTAAAAAAAGGAAACCATAATTTAAGGAGAAACACCTTAATTGGATTTAATATATGGGTACATGCGTCATTTGAGGATTGCCTTAAGTTGCCTCAAAATTTTCAGAATGCATTATATTACGGGACAGAGGGAGTAAGCATCATTGATTAATTATGTCATGTATTTTTTTGTAATATAAGCCTATTTTCTATAAACTTAATTAGAGTTGATATTGGTTAACTCCTTGAAATATGAGATGGAGACATATTTTAGGACAAAGAGAGGACATGATCAAATGCGGGAAGGATATGATAGTCATCTTAGGTGCCAAACATTAAGAAAAGAGATTAAGAAATAATAAATAAGACATAATACTATAGAAGTCAAAGTGTTAATCACATAAATACTAATTTCACGATGTTAATGTTTGGAGTCCTAAATATACAAAGCCCAACATTTGAACCAAGCAGCGCTCGAGTGGCTAGCACAGTCGGTGCGGGCAGCCTGTAACAGAACCGACTAATTATATGAAATTAAGTAAGAAAATCACCCACCAGAGCAGACAATTTAGCAAACTTAAGCCCTTATAACCCGGTAGTCCGTGAAATCACGAAGGATTTCAAACCAACTCACATACCAGCTAAGATCGTAATAAGTTTAGCGGTCACCATCACATATTACACAAAAGTTCGCATCACAGATACATCAGAGTTTAAACATAGTTATTACAAACCGAGTTCAAATAGAAAGTAGCGGAAGCCATTTGTTCAAACCACACACACTCGCACGGAGTTCAAGTACAGTGTCAGCTAATGATCATCTCCAACAAAAACATTAGGTGAAAGATAAGGAATGACCATGCCCATGGTCCTAAGCATCACCCATTGCAGGATAAAGACAGTTGATACAGTAGCCGTAATACATCTGCCCATCTGCAACAAGTAGGAACAAAACTCTGAGTACGAGAAGGTACTCAGCTAGACTTACCCGACATAACCGAAAATAAAGTGACACCAAAGATTATGAAGGGCTTTATAGTAGGGTAGCTGACTCATTTGCAAAAAGACATTTTTAGCATTTTAAGAACCTTTCCAAAAGCATTATTGTCAAGTTAATTATTATTAACCTGTCGACGACATTCGCACTTATACTAGAGCAAGCATGTGATTAAGCAAATAATGATAACCAATGATCATTAACAACTTCTATAATGCCATATCTATTATAATTGTCCAAGTGTTCCATCAACATTACTACGATGAAGTAACTCAAGTCAAGTGTTCACTATTTAGTGAACGGTGGCGATTCGAATCGATTATTAACCAGCTGGTAATTTATTCCTTACAAAAACCTCACTCACCCGCTAAAGTGAGGTATTGGTCACCGAGTCAACTATCCAGGAAAAATCTCGAATTTGCCAGGAATCACATGTACCCGGGGGCCGACCGACTGCCTTTCGGTCTTATCATCGCACCCCCGTATCCTACCACACCTCCTCCGATATAGTGCGCTGCGGGCAATCTACTCGGCCCGAATAATCTCCCAGCTTCGCGGTAGAAAGGTACGTTATTCGGCCAGCTAAATGTAAGACATGCGTTTAACATGACCCGAGGCCTAACAACGGTCGGTCCTTAATCGACACAGACGGAAAGCACTACAGTCTGAAACCCTGTAAGTCTCTGTCCGGTCTTAACTTCAAATTAACACTTAGTTATACCATGACGACATAGTTATCCGAACAGATCTAGGTAACCACCTATAGCTCGCAGATGACAGGAAATCACCCTACTTCTACCGGTCTAAGCCAGCTAAGCATTGACTCGACTGCGGATACTAAGGTAACAAGGATATAGTATAACAAAGGTAAACAAGGTATAATGTAACAACGGTTGCAGACAACTCCTGAACGTAATGCATCAATTAAAGTAAAGCATTAATTAATAATTACAAACCGGGGGAGAAAATGGTCTGGGGCTTGCCTCTCTCGAAGGAGCTCGGGCAGTGATCAGGGCACTCCAGAAGTTCCTCAACGTCCTCCTCGTCTGCTTCGGGCACCTCCTGAGGCTACACCTCGAGCTGCTCCTCGAGCTCCTCGGGTACTGTGGCGGAACCGTCTGAATCGGCACATTATCGATAATACTCGTCTTCCAACGACACTAAGTATTCCGATAATGAACCAAGTCAAACACCTCCGTCGAGCACACCCGAAGGAGAACTCGAATAATCCACGTTTTCATCCAGGATACAATAATGAATACAAGCTTACAATACTTAGTCCATTTCATACAATAGCAGTCTTAGAAATTTATTCATTACAATACCAGAGTTCAGAGTGCAGTAATTAAACAGCGGAAACTAATTAAACATCTAGCGGAAAGCGATACAAGGATCCGTCTGTGCCCACCAGAAGAATCCTCCACACAGCAGCCAACTTCTTAAATTGCACCTGCAACAGGGGTAAAATAAACCCTAAGTACAAAATGTACTTGCAAGACTTACCCGACTAGTGGGAATATATATTTCCCGACTCTCAAGGATATGAAAGGCTTTTTGGTTTGCTGTTTCATTTTGCCTGCAAAGCTTACTTAAGTGTATCCTTACTGGTAAATATTTAGCAGTCATTTCTTTATTAGCTAAACATTCTAGGTAAGCACCTGTTCTACTTTCAAGCAAGTGATAAGCAATCAGACTCATTTCTCTTTCTTTCCTTTCTTCCACCAACTTTTTTATTCCAGTTGTTACTACGATGCCATGCCATAGTCAAGCCGTACCGTCTAAGCGACGGCGATTCGCGAATCAATGTGCCCAGCTGGGTACCCCGAAAAACACACGCCTCATCTGTACCCTGGGCACAGATGAGACCAACTCGCTCCACTCCTGTCACAGGTTCCAGGTCCCCGTCCAAACTTGGACTCCAAGCCCCCACCCTTGAGGCCCGGCCTCAAAGTGGTGCTTAGACCTCCACCTATCCCCGCCTCCAATCAGTCGGTCCGGAAAGAGCCGGAGCCCATGACAAGAGAGTAACAAGTCTTCCTCACCCCCATCCGTAAGTATGTGCACGGGATAATAAGATCTGTGACAAGACTATTGTCCATAACAACGAACAGTTCTTAATCGACACGGACAGGGAAACGATGCAACCAAGCTAAGCCCATGGCCGCGGGACATAACTTGTCACACCCACCAGTACCCAAACCATATCCCTGTCCGGTCTCCAATTTTCTTTCACCTTCTTATCATGTGATACAATAATAATCACCTATTGTGAGTAACGACAGGTTACCCATTACCGTCATCCTAAACATCGCATCTACACGACCTGTACTAGTAGGACTCATAGGTGGGTATATATGTGCAAGTAGTTTTCATATCAACTCCTGAAACGTAATGCAAACATATATATATACCAAGTAATTAGTAAAATAGGGGTTATGCACCGGGGCTTGCCTTGGGCAGGCACGGAGTCAACAAAGTCAGTCGGCGGCTCCGGGACCTCCTCCGCTGCAAGGACCTCCTCGATCACCTCCACGACCTCCTCGTACTCCTGGTCGTCGATGGTCACCACGTCCGCCTCCAACTCGTTCACTACATGCATGCAATGATGGTGCAATAAATTAATACTTAGACAACAACAACTCTTAAAAGTACACAACTACTAAGCTAATTAACTAACTCTAATGGTTAACATGCTAAGCTATCCATTACTTCTACTAAGCAAGAACTAGCTAGCCTAATATTTTCTACTAACTAAAATGCATTTCATGATAAATAGATAAATTTAGTTGAGCTCTAGAGACGAAGAAAATGACATGGACAGACAACTCTTGATTTTCAATGAATTTAGGAAGAAGAATCAACGGAATTGGAGTTCGTATGGTGGAGATATTGGTTGCGCAAAGTAGCTATTAATAAACTCAAAAAAAAACAAAGGAACTTAATTAGCTCATGGCTTTCTCCCGTGACTTGCTCATGAATGAGGTCTTTAATCAAAGGAATAATGGAGACGGATGGCGCTGCTAGGGAGAAACAGAGGAAGTACAAGAGGAACTCGCGGGATACTTACCGCAGTCCACTGATGCTTCGATAGACGCAGCTTACACGGCAAGAACAGAGGAACTTGATTAGAGAGGAAGAGGTGGACAACAAGTTTGGCGAGCTCGCGATCGCGAGACGTCTCCTTTTAAGGACGAGAGACGCAGGGACGCTCGCACTGGAAAAGAGATCGACGTGCACGACGCAGCAGACGGACTTTACTCTGGCGAGCAGCGACTTCACGTGCACAGCAAGTCTCCGTGCTACAGTGTTTTCTGCGCGCTACAGTACATTTCTGCGGCTACAGTGCATTTCTGCGGCGCTACAGTAACTCTGCTCTGCCACAGTACATTTCTGCGGCGCTACAGTACTCTGCTCTGCTACAGTGCTCTCAGGGAATTTTAGAAAGAAAAAGAATTGCTAGCGCTGGAGTTGGATCAGGATGACAATAGTTAGTTGAACTGTGCTGAGGAATATTTGGACAAGGAATTAAATTAGAGCTCAAATTAAGAATTAGTGCAACAAATTTAATTTCTCATTTTGCCATAAACAATAATACATAAACATGATGCTCATGACATGGTTTAGTGATTTATTAACGCAGTAACACCGAGGGTGTTACAGCTCTACCCCCCTAAAGAAAATCTCGACCCGAGATTTCTTGTGTGTGCCTAGTGTGGGAAAAGATAAGCAAGTTAATTACTTAAGATGGTTACCTTGATAAACTAGGAATGAGATGAGGATAATGCTCCAAAATATAGCTTCCCAACTCCCAAGTGGCCTCATCCTCCGAATGATTTTTCCATTGAACCTTGTAAAATTTCACCACCTTGTTTCTTGTGATTCTTTCTTTTTCATCCAAAACCTTGATAGGGTGCTCAATATAAGAAAGATCGGGTTGAAGAGGAAGGCCTTCAATTTCCACAATTTCTTCGGGAACCCGCAAACATCTTTTCAATTGGGAGATATGGAAAACATCATGGACCGCTGACAAGATATCTGGGAGTTGAATACGATAAGCAACAGAACCCCTTTTCTCCAAAATTTTATAAGGACCCACATAGCGAGGAGCCAATTTTCCTCTGACACCAAACCTATGCACACCTCTCATGGGAGATACCTTGAGGTACACATAATCACCAACCTCAAACTGCAAGGGCCTTCTCCTTTTGTCTGCATAATTTTTCTGACGACTCTGAGCTGACTTCAAGTGACCTTGGATGACTCTTACTTGATCTCTTGCCTTCTTAATGAGATCGGGCCCGTAATGACCACGGTCTCCCACCACCCAGTTGAGTGGTGTCCTACATTTCTTACCATACAGAGCTTCAAAAGGTGCCATGCGAATGCTCTCTTGATAACTGTTGTTATAAGAGAACTCAGCAAACCTCAAACACTCATCCCACTTTTCAGGAAAATAAATGACACAGGCCCTCAACATGTCTTCTAGTACTTGGTTGATTCTCTCTGTTTGACCATCAGTCTGGGGATGATAAGCAGAACTTCTAAGAAGGCGAGTACCAAGACACTTCTGCAACTGCTCCCAGAAACGTGACACAAATACTGATCCCCGATCAGAAACTATAGTGAGAGGAACTCCATGTAGAGTAACAACTCGGTCAAAATATAACTTGGCATATTGCATGGCTGTGAACCTATTACCCACCAGAAGAAAATGAGCTGACTTGGTAAGACGATCCACAATGACCCAAATAGAATCATGTCCTCTTACTGTGCGGGGCAGACCCACAATAAAATCCATGGAAATATCCTCCCATTTCCAAGCAGGGATAGGCAAGGGCTGTAGCAAACCCGGTGTACGCAGGTGATCAGCTTTAACTCTTCCACAAATGTCACACTCAGAGATGTACTTGGCCACATCTTGCTTTAGGTTGGGCCACCAATACACGTGCCTCAAATCATGATACATTTTATTACTCCCTGGGTGAATGGACAACTTGGAGTTATGGGCCTCTTCCAAGATTTTTGTCCTAAGCTCAACACTTCCTGGCACTACCAATCTCTTCTTGTACCTGAGCACACCTTGCTCATCAATATTAAAATGGGGACCTCGTCCTTTAGCCATCAATATCCTGATGTGAGGAATCACCTCAGTGTCCTTCCTCTACTCCAAGACAATTTGATCCAGCAAGTCAGAAACCAAGGCAATATGTGCCAACACCTCATGATGAGCAAAAGACAAAGACTCCTCATCCTCCTGGTGTGACTTCCGACTTAATGCATCAGCTACCACATTAGCTTTGCCGGGATGATAGTGCACCTCTAAATCATAATCCTTAATTAACTCAAGCCACCTTCGTTGCTTCATATTTAACTCGGGTTGAGTAAAAATATATTTGAGGCTCTTGTGGTCCGTATAAATATTTACCTTGTTTCCCAACAAAAAGTGCCTCCATATTTTTAGAGCATGCACAACCGCACCAAGCTCTAAATCATGGGTGGGATAGTTTACTTCATGCTTTTTCAGCTGACGGGAAGCATAAGCTACTGCCCGTCCTTCTTGCATAAGCACACACCCAAGTCTGGACCGAGAGGCATCACAATATACATCAAATGGTTTCCCAATATCAGGCTGAGCAAGAATAGGAGCAGTGGTCAAATACTTCTTCAGAGCTTGAAATGCCTCCTCACAAGTCGGGCCCCAAACAAACTTGACATCCTTCTGAAGCAACTTGGTCATGGGTTTAGCTATCTTGGAAAAGTCAGGAATGAAACGTCGATAATAACCGGCAAGGCCAAGGAACTGACGTATCTGATGCACGGACCTTGGTGATTTCCAATTTAAAACCTCTTGCACCTTGCTAGGGTCCACTGATATGCCTTCAGGGGTCAAGACATGTCCCAAAAATTGTACCCGGTCTAGCCAAAATTCACACTTGCTAAACTTGGCATATAACTGATGCTCGCGTAGTCTGGTTAGGACTATGCGAAGATGCCGGGCATGCTCATCTTCATTCTTTGAATATATTAAAATATCATCAATAAACACCACCACAAACTTATCCAACTCCGGCATGAAGACTGAGTTCATGAGGTACATGAAAAATGCAGGAGCATTGGTAAGACCAAAGGACATTACTAGGTACTCATAAAGGCCGTACCTAGTGGAAAAGGCTGTCTTTGGTACATCTTGGGGCCGGATTTTTATTTGGTGATACCCAGAACGGATGTCAATTTTTGAAAATACCTTTGCCCCAGCTAACTGATCAAACAAGGTATCAATCCGAGGCAATGGATACTTATTTTTAATAGTTACTGCATTAAGGGGGCGATAATCAATACACATCCGAAGAGTGCCATCCTTCTTCTTCACAAAAATAGCTGGACAACCCCATGGTGAAGTGCTAGGACGAATAAATCCCTTCTCCCTCAGCTCTTCTAATTGCTTCTTCATTTCAGCTAACTCTGGAGGAGCCATACGATAAGGACGTCTAGAAATAGGAGTAGTACCGGGCTCTAGCTCAATGGTAAACTCCACATCTCTATCAGGAGGTAACCCAGGTAAATCTTCAGAAAAAACATCCGGAAATTCACAGACCACAGGAATAGAGGCAAGAGCAGGAGAAGCTTCAGTATTAGAGACGGCTGCTAGAGAAGAGATTGGTGGCATAATAAGGGACATTCTATCCTCAGATGAAGGAAGCTTCAACTCCACCACTCTATGGTTAAGGTCCAAAACTACACCATTCCTCCCCAACCAATTCATTCCCAAGATAGCATCTGTACTTTGCCCAGGCAATACCATGAACTGGACACGATAAGAATGAGTGGCCAACACCACGCTAAGTGTCTCAGTCCGGGTCTGAATACATAACTGTGCACCAGGGGTGCTAACCTTATATGCAACAGAAATCATTGCAGTAGGTATATTGTGCCTTTCTACGAAACCCATACTCATGAATGAATGTGATGCACCAGAATCAAATAACACATATGCTGGGTGGGAGTTGATGGAGAACATACCAGCCATCACAGGCTCTCCCTATGGAAACTCCTCAGCTGCAGTGAAATTAACATGTCCTGAGCGACTCACAGGCACCTTCTTCCTGATAATAGTCCTCTTGACCAAGCGAGAGTTGGCTGCAGACTGAGCAGACTGAATAAGATGATTTTCAGGACACTCCCGAGCATAGTGGCCTTCCTTGCCACACTTGAAACAAATAACTGGTGGCCTGTTTCCTTGTCCCTGACGAGGCTGGAACTGCTGTCCCTGAGGCTGCTGCACCTGCTGAGTAGGTGCACGGTACTGAGTGTGCTGAACTGAAGTGGCTTGCTGGAAGTGACGTGGCTGCTGTCCACCCTGAGAATAATAAGGCACCCTCCTAACAACTTGTACCTTCTGCGCATGTGGGTGACTAGAGGATCCAGTAATCACCCGCTTGCGCTTCCACTCAGACTGGGTGTCATTCTGAAGTCCCTCCATGGAAATGGCAGCACTCATCAATGCACCAAAGGTCTGATAGCCCCCAGTGAACAACTTCTCCTTTAAGACACAAGAGAGACCATCCCTAAAACAATCCATCTTCTTCTGATCGGTGTCCACAAGATAACCAGCATACTGAGCCAGATGGTTGAACTTGGTTGCATACTCCACCACGGTCATATTACCCTGCCTTAACTCCTTAAACTCAGTCAACTTCCTGCTCATCAAACCAGCAGGAATAAAGTGCTCACGAAAAGCAGTGACAAACTCCTGCCAAGTCACCCGGTGACCTGCAAGCTGCATGGCTTGGTAGGTGTCCCACCACGCAGTAGCAGATCCTAGAAGCTGCTGTGCAACAAAGTGCACCTTCTGGTCCTCAGCCACATTGTGCAGTAACATCAACTTCTGCTCTATGGTGCGAAGCCAATGATCTGCATCCAGAGGCTCAGCAGACGGTGTGAAGGTAGGTGGCTGCGTCTTCAAAAAGTCCTGATAGGTGCTGGGCCTGTCATGCCCACGAGCACCATCCCCATTCCTACCACCATCACCGTGGCCCCCACGAACAAGGTTACCAACTAACTGTGCCATCATTTCCATGACACGGTTGGACTCACGACGGGCAGTCAACATCTCAGCCAGCATCTCTTCAGGATTCATAGGAGGTACTGGTGCCCGAGGTAGTGCAGCACCCAACACTGGGACCCCATTGCTATCCCCCTGATGCTCACCATCATTGCCTTGATCACTTCCACCATGGCCAAGGACAGCCCCACCACTGGCACTCCCATGATGAGACCCCTGACTCATCTGTGATCATATAAGGATCCACCATAAGGGACAAACTTCCAGATTCAAGGACAGACTCAAAGAAAAGATACACTTGATAAGGGATAAAATAATCAGACTTCCATAGTTAATTGGAGCACTTATTTTTATTATTTCCCTATCATTTATTAAACAAACTTATACGTGACGGGGTATCTAATTTTTTTTTTTGCTCATGATGCATGTATCGGCCTATTCGTCGCTCAAGCCGAATATAGCGGCATTCGCGAATATTTTGGCACAAGGTATACTCACTCACCGTATACTAGTCGATTTATACGATGCGTAAGTTAGTGTACCTGCAGGACTTTTCATTAGATAAAATCAGTGCCACTATCCTAGATAGACCATATTACTAGGGCGAATACTTATTTAAGCGAATTTACCGAATCCTATTTTTCACAAATTTTTTGTTGGTCAAATTTTTAAATTTAAAAAGAGGTGATTAAGCTTGTAAATTCATTATTGGCTCTGGTACCAACTGTGGCGGAACCGTCTGAATCGGCACATTATCGATAATACTCGTCTTCCAACGATACTAAGTATTCCGATAATGAACCAAGTCAAACACCTCCGTCGAGCACACCCGAAGGAGAACTCGAATAATCCACGTTTTCATCCAGGATACAATAATGAATACAAGCTTACAATACTTAGTCCATTTCATACAATAGCAGTCTTAGAAATTTATTCATTACAATACCAGAGTTCAGAGTGCAGTAATTAAACAGCGGAAACTAATTAAACATCTAGCGGAAAGCGATACAAGGATCCGTCTGTGCCCACCAGAAGAATCCTCCACACAGCAGCCAACTTCTTAAATTGCACCTGCAACAGGGGTAAAATAAACCCTAAGTACAAAATGTACTTGCAAGACTTACCCGACTAGTGGGAATATATATTTCCCGACTCTCAAGGATATGAAAGGCTTTTTGGTTTGCTGTTTCATTTTGCCTGCAAAGCTTACTTAAGTGTATTCTTACTGGTAAATATTTAGCAGTCATTTCTTTATTAGCTAAACATTCTAGGTAAGCACCTGTTCTACTTTCAAGCAAGTGATAAGCAATCAGACTCATTTCTCTTTCTTTCCTTTCTTCCACCAACTTTTTTATTCCAGTTGTTACTACGATGCCATGCCATAGTCAAGCCGTACCGTCTAAGCGACGGCGATTCGCGAATCAATGTGCCCAGCTGGGTACCCCGAAAAACACACGCCTCATCTGTACCCTGGGCACAGATGAGACCAACTCGCTCCACTCCTGTCACAGGTTCCAGGTCCCCGTCCAAACTTGGACTCCAAGCCCCCACCCTTGAGGCCCGGCCTCAAAGTGGTGCTTAGACCTCCACCTATCCCCGCCTCCAATCAGTCGGTCCGGAAAGAGCCGGAGCCCATGACAAGAGAGTAACAAGTCTTCCTCTCCCCCATCCGTAAGTATGTGCACGGGATAATAAGATCTGTGACAAGACTATTGTCCATAACAACGAACAGTTCTTAATCGACACGGACAGGGAAACGATGCAACCAAGCTAAGCCCGTGGCCGCGGGACATAACTTGTCACACCCACCAGTACCCAAACCATATCCCTGTCCGGTCTCCAATTTTCTTTCACCTTCTTATCATGTGATACAATAATAATCACCTATTGTGAGTAACGACAGGTTACCCATTACCGTCATCCTAAACATCGCATCTACACGACCTGTACTAGTAGGACTCATAGGTGGGTATATATGTGCAAGTAGTTTTCATATCAACTCCTGAAACGTAATGCAAACATATATATATACCAAGTAATTAGTAAAATAGGGGTTATGCACCGGGGCTTGCCTTGGGCAGGCACGGAGTCAACAAAGTCAGTCGGCGGCTCCGGGACCTCCTCCGCTGCAAGGACCTCCTCGATCACCTCCACGACCTCCTCGTACTCCTGGTCGTCGATGGTCACCACGTCCGCCTCCAACTCGTTCACTACATGCATGCAATGATGGTGCAATAAATTAATACTTAGACAACAACAACTCTTAAAAGTACACAACTACTAAGCTAATTAACTAACTCTAATGGTTAACATGCTAAGCTATCCATTACTTCTACTAAGCAAGAACTAGCTAGCCTAATATTTTCTACTAACTAAAATGCATTTCATGATAAATAGATAAATTTAGTTGAGCTCTAGAGACGAAGAAAATGACATGGACAGACAACTCTTGATTTTCAATGAATTTAGGAAGAAGAATCAACGGAATTGGAGTTCGTATGGTGGAGATATTGGTTGCGCAAAGTAGCTATTAATAAACTCAAAAAAAAACAAAGGAACTTAATTAGCTCATGGCTTTCTCCCGTGACTTGCTCATGAATGAGGTCTTTAATCAAAGGAATAATGGAGACGGATGGCGCTGCTAGGGAGAAACAGAGGAAGTACAAGAGGAACTCGCGGGATACTTACCGCAGTCCACTGATGCTTCGATAGACGCAGCTTACACGGCAAGAACAGAGGAACTTGATTAGAGAGGAAGAGGTGGACAACAAGTTTGGCGAGCTCGCGATCGCGAGACGTCTCCTTTTAAGGACGAGAGACGCAGGGACGCTCGCACTGGAAAAGAGATCGACGTGCGCGACGCAGCAGACGGACTTTACTCTGGCGAGCAGCGACTTCACGTGCACAGCAAGTCTCCGTGCTACAGTGTTTTCTGCGCGCTACAGTACATTTCTGCGGCTACAGTGCATTTCTGCGGCGCTACAGTAGCTCTGCTCTGCCACAGTACATTTCTGCGGCGCTACAGTACTCTGCTCTGCTACAGTGCTCTCAGGGAATTTTAGAAAGAAAAAGAATTGCTAGCGCTGGAGTTGGATCAGGATGACAATAGTTAGTTGAACTGTGCTGAGGAATATTTGGACAAGGAATTAAATTAGAGCTCAAATTAAGAATTAGTGCAACAAATTTAATTTCTCATTTTGCCATAAACAATAATACATAAACATGATGCTCATGACATGGTTTAGTGATTTATTAACGCAGTAACACCGAGGGTGTTACAGGTACGACGACTAGGCTCTCAATTTACGATCCTGTATGATGCAAGTGCATAAGTTTTTATACAAAAGGTGCATCGGATGAAATGCACACAATGAATATGCTTGCATGCAAGGTAGACGAGCACGATTTGCTTTAATGGGTAGAGTATAGTACAAATCTCATACAAGGTAGTCAACATCATCCAAGAATAGATACTACAAGTGCATGTCATCTACTGCATTCTCTTGTACTACTAACATGCTAAATCAACACATCTCATTGAATGCTTCAAAGATACACCAAAGCTTCATTAATTTTTTAATCATGCATAAAGCATTATTTGATTAAACCCTAATCAACAATAGGTTTGAATAGCAACATCTATTTTTATAGCATATAAAAATCTTAGAAAATTACTATAGCACAGTACTACCTTAAGTAGAATACCATCAATTTTTCATGACATTTGGATAAGTGGAATAGCTTACACAAAAATAACAAGCTAGGGCCTAAATATGAGCATGAAAATACTTTGTATTATGAAAAGTATCAAACAATAGATTTAGTATTTTTCCTAGGTTCTACATAGTAAATAATCAGTGTACAAAAATTATCACATTCATGTTTTATACAAATTTTGCTCTCTAGCAAAAATAACAAAAATCAGCCATTAAAGGCACTTGAACTACACCTCATAATTTTTCTACAGAACAAAGCATGACACATATTTTTCTAGCAAGTAAATTACATAAGAAGATTAACAAAATTGGAACCATATTTTTCTGGGTTTTCTATGATTTATTATGCATTTCTCAAGAAAACAGCGATTTTAATGATTAAATAAATCTCGTTAGAAAAGTACCACAAAACTGACATGCAATATTTTTAAACCCTAGATCTAGTCATGAGGATCACAACAAAATTTATTTCACCATTTTTGGAGCAAAAATGAGTACACAAACATTTCTCAAAGTATTTCTTTTTCTCAAATAATAAAGAAAAACATAAAACTCTTTTTTTCTTTTTACTACTAGGCCGGCCCACGGGAACAAACAGGCCCACGGCCGCTTTTGGCCTGAGCAACCGAGCGGGGAGAAAGCGAGGCGGCCCGGCTCGGGGCTCCGGCCCAAGGCTGACCTAGCCCAGTGGGGGGCTGAGGGAGAGGTGGCCTCGCCGGTGCCCATGGAGCCAGGTAGCGCGGCCGCGGGCCGACGGCCGTTGTTGACCACGACCGGGCACGGCGGGGTGCGCGTGGGGTCCGCGAGAGGGAGGCAAACCTAGGAATGCGACTCAAGGGGAGAGAGGAGGAGCAGAGCGAGGGTGCCGGCGGGCAGAGCACGAGCTTGGTGGCTCCGGCCATGGCGGTGCGCGCGGAAGTGCTCGATTGAGCCTTACCGTTGGAGCAAGACGACGCAAGCGTGAGCACGGGAAGCGGAGGTCGAGGTGGAGCTAGAGCCGCGGGGAATCGGGCGTGGGTGAAACAGTGGCGGCGCTTGGTGGTGGCGGAGCGGTGGCGAGCGATGACGAGCGGTGGCGAGCGGCTCTCCCACTCGGGTTCTCCAAATGGAAAAAGGGAGAGAGCGAGTTGGGAAGGGAATGGAGGCAGGGGCGCGGGCGCGATGTCTTGAGGTCGAGCGCGCGAGGGCCACCGGCGTCCAAGTGCTCATCGACGCCGGCGCATGGCGGCCACGGGGCACGCAGCTCCTGCCACGGTCGGGCGCGGCGTGCGTGGCACGCGGGCGAGAGCGGAGGCAGGCGCACGGGCAAGGATGGGCCGTCTTCGGCTGATGGGCCAGAAGTGAGGTGGGCAGCCCAGAAGGCGAGAATTTTTTTTCAAATTTCCATTTTCAATGAACTTTCAAATATCAGTTTTCAAATTCCATTTTGAGCAAGAAAATGACTTCTTTTGAAAATGGTCCAAAAATAAAAGTTGCTTAGAATTTAATCATCTACAACTTTGGTTTAGGGCTCATTTTGAAATTCCAAACAGATTTTGAACTAACGATTCAAAGTCTATTTTTAATTCAAATCCCAAATTTCTAGAATATTTTTAAAAGTAAAATTTGGGGACATTTTGAATACCAAACTTGCTCCAAAAATTATGCTAAATAATTCTAGATGATTTACAATTATAGCCAAACATGTTTTATTAGCCTAGCAAGTATAATTAGGGTAAAAATAACTCTAAAGAAGTGTATGCAACATTCATATTTCACGAGCATGTTTCATATGTTTTAAAGCATTGTTTCAGTTATTATTTAACATGATTAGACATGTATGATTAGGATGCTTGATGATGCATAATATGGATGATTTGCAGTGCCTAAATGCTTACGTAACACCGGGGTGTTACACAGCCGGCGCGAGTTCAATTCTCAGGAATAACACTCGCGTCTCTCACCGGGGTATGTCCCTAATAAATTTTGTTGCCTCTTATGCGTGGAGTCACAAAGAGAATGCGACGCACTCATCGCCTACGGAGCCATGGATGGACCCGGTAAACTCACAAAGGACGCGATGTGATCTGAGTTATAGGTTTGTTTGTGTACGTGTGATGTGTGTGGTGTGCGTGTGTAGGGTCAGTGTGAGTGTACATGAGTGGATATTGACTGTACCCAAACGAGATGCGTTAAAAAAATATTTAAGACTAATTATTATGTCAAGCTTTTAGTCTCTTCTCTTCCAAAACCAAACGCATGAGCCGCGCAACAAGGTCCCGTTCGGCTGTACTGATAAGCCGGCTGAAAACACTATTGACTGATTTATTGTGAGAGAAAAACACTGTTCTGACTGAAAAAAATAAACTAAAAAGTATGAATTATAAGCCGAACGAACGGGACCAAGGTATTTCAAGCAAAAGGCACTCACGTAGTCACGTTTTTTTTTGTGTGAAGGCTCAAGGCACTTTTCGCAAATAAAGTACAACCGCAGGGTAAAAGCGGTAATAATAGACAAAAACTGAAACAAAAATCTTGGCTTTGACTGTGTATTACTCCCTACATTTCAAATTATAAGACATTCCAAGAATCTTGAAGAGTCAAAGTATCTTAAGTTTGACCAAAATTATAGAGAAAATTATAAAAATTTATAACATCAAATAGATATACTATGAAAATATAATTAATGAAGAATCTAATGATACTTAATTGGTGTTATAAATATTATTATCTTATCATATAAATTTAGTCAAATTTTAGATTCTTTGACTCTCCAAGATTCTTGTAATGCCTTGTAATTTGGGATGGAGGGAGTAATAAACTTTGGCAACTAGCCCCTCGTCGAAAATCTTAATTCCAAATCCACCCCCACCACATGCACGTTTCTCTTCTCTTCTCCTCGACTAGTCTCCAAAAAATTCCCCATCTCCTTCGCCACCGGCGAACCCTGCCCTCTCATCCTTCCGCGATTCTTCCGCGTCGTGGTAAGCGGTGAAGCTCTGTAAGATTTGCCCCGCCTTCGTTTTCTTCCTCTCCAGCGGCGCGAGCTCCCCTCCTAACCCTTTTTCTTCCTTGGTCCTCACCTAGCTACATGGCGGATTCGTGGGGAACTGCTTCCAAGAGCGCTGACAAGGATAGCACCTCCACGCGCCCGGCGCGCCTCCGCGTCATGCACCCGGAAGTCAAGGAATTTCTGACGAGTCCTCGCCGTAGCTGCCCCAAGAAGCAGCCGCCTCCACCTCCGCCTCCTCCCCCGCCTCCTCCTCCTCCTCCCCCGCCGCCACGGAAGGAGAAGGTGAAGGAGAGGAAGAAGAAGGAAAAGGAGAAGGCAGCGACGGGGGAAGAGAAATTCGAGCGCGCGCAATACAACTGCGCCTTCCAGGACGAAGACGAGGGGGGCCGCGACTTCGCGCCGCCGGTGCTGATCTGGGGTAAGGTGCGGAGCCACCCATGGTGGCCCGGACAGGTGTTCGACGCCGCTGATGCTTTCGAGATCGCGCTGCAGCACCGGAGGGCCGGCGCCCCGCTCGTCGCCTACTTCTGGGACAGGACCTTCGCTTGGAGCGACCCTTCCGCGCTGCTCCCCTTCCGCACCAACTTTACGCGACTATCCGCCCAGAGCACTATGTCCAGCTTCGTCTCCGCCATCGACTCCGCGTTGCAGGAGGTTGGGTGACGCGTAGAGGCTGGCCTCTCGTGCGGTTGCTTCAGTTCCAGCATTGCCACCAAGCAGGAGGTTCAAAACTCTGGTGTCCGGCAAGGGGCCTATGGTGCGGCGGTAGACTCTGTCTACACGAGGGATGCCTTCCATGGCAAAACATTTCTTGACTACATCTCAGCACTGGGAAAGAAACCACTGGCTGGTGCTGATCTTCTTGACCTTGCCACCGCCAAAGCACAGCTGAGGGCATTCAATCGCTCAAGGGGTTTAAGGGACCTCCCTGAGTTTGTGATGTTTGAGGGCATTGAGGAGATTACAGAGATGACACGCACAAAGGGAGAAAGGATGCACAAGAGGAGTGAGGATGGTGTTCCGAGCAAGGAGAAGAAATCGAGGCGTGCTGGGAGTTCACGTAGAAAAGGAGAGGCTTTACCAGAGGCTGGAAATGAAGATGCTATGGATGAAGACGGCAATGGAGGGGCGGCAGATGATACATTGAGTCAGGGGAAAAAGTCAAAGCGCATGAAGAGTTCATCGAAGAAGAAAACAGACATTTCCAAACATTTAGATGGACTCAAAACTGGTTCTGTTGCTGACAGCAGAACACTGGACAAGAAGACAATAGATGATGTTTTGAGCGAGAGAAAATCTGGGCGCATGCTGAGATCCACGAGCAAGAAGGAAGATGCTTTAGAGGGTTTGAAAAGGCTGGCGAAGGATGGAAGTGAGGAATTAACAGGAAAAAGCAAAGATGCCCCAGTTCTTAAAGAAAACAATCAGAGGGATGGAGCAGGCTCTGCACACAAGAAGGGTAGAATCACAGAGGATGGGTATCATAGACTTGGAGATCGCAATGCCAAGGATCTCACTTCTCCTGGCAAGAGAAGATCGGGGCATAATGAAAACTCAATAAGCAAGCGAGTGTCCATCTCGGAGTATGGTAGGAAGAAGAAGAAACTTTCTGAACTCATGGCAGAGCCAGGCAGGCCTAATTCTGCATCTGGTGGTAAGGGCAAAACTCGAGGGAAGCGTTTGTTGCATGATTCAGCTGAGAAAGCTGAGGATCCTGATCGTCACTCTAAGGATATATTGATGACTAGGAAAAGAAAGAAGCTCAACACATTGGGGGATGTGTCTTCACAGTCAGAGCCTCTCTCTCGTAAGAAGTCCACAAAGGTTGGAGAACTGATGAGAAAAGCAGCTGGGAGCAGCATGTTACAGGCAGCACCTGCTGTCAAAGCTAATAGTGTAGTGTCTCAGACGAAACCACGTAGGGCTAAGCACAGGCAAGTAAATGCTGAAGACAAATCTCCACGTCCTGTGAAGGTGAATCAGGGGAACAGCGAAGCCATTACTGAGGAGTCCCTATCTTGTGGAGAAATGCTATGGCAGCTCTCAGTAGCAGCATGTGGTCTTAAGCAGAGAGAGAAAATCGTTCCTACAAGTGTTAACTTCTTTACCGATTTTAGGAAGAACTCCAATTTTTCTAGTTTTGATGTCAATGAGGGGATGCCTGAGAAGGCAACCAACACTGAGTCCACTCCTTCAGAACAGCCCATTGCTGATCATATGCACGATGACTATTGGGCCGACATTCTCATTAATGTGGAGGAGCCGCTATCTAGCCTCAAAAAGAAGAAAGATGAGAGTAAGAAAAGAGCAAACAAGAAGGCACCTCAGGTTAAGAAACCTCCTATTAATTCATCGGCGACTGTAGAAAATGCAGATGAGCCAAGGAGTGAAGGCAACCAAGATACAAAAAATGGGGAAGAACTTAGGAACGAAACCAAGCTGTTTTCTGCAAATGGATCTCAACCGAACGCTGGAACCAAATCTGGTGAAGAGATGGAAAATAGCTTTCTATCTGGACTGGTGCTGCACTTCAGCAGGCCAAGTGTTGTTCCATCACGCAGTGACCTAATCAAGATCTTTAGCCAATACGGTCCTGTCAATGAAGCCAAGGCAGATGTTGCAAACAGTGCCAGCTCTGCTCAGGTGATCTTCAAGAGGCGCATGGATGCTGAGGTAGCATTTGCAAGTGCTGGGAAGATCAGTGCCCTTGGACCTGCCCTTGTGAGCTTTCGTCTCACCGACTTCCCAGCTAGTGCTTCAGGAAATAAAGCTTCCCATGTTGCATCAAAGAGCGAATAGAGTGTTGCATGACCAGTGAGGTAAAAATGGCTTTCGCCTCTCTTCCCCAGTTGGGTTTGAGTTTGACAGCTGATGTATATTATCTTATGCACATTATGGTGTCCTCTTGTTTTTGTAGGGAAACCGGATGAGGGAGTTAGAGAAAAAGGTATACTCTACTGTATGTGCTATGTGGTAGCTAGGTTGTTGAAGGATTGAGAGCATCCATAGGAACAGCAAATGGCATCTTTGTCTTCCAGTGTTGTGGAGGTGTCATATACTCTAGTGTCATTTATGCTGCAGATCAGTTGAGATGAGTTGCCAATAACCAATAGGTGTTGTAAAAGCATGCTTGTTTTAAGCTGAGTTTTTGTACTTAAAAAGTTTACTCTGTTTCTTAATAATCCAAGTGGATTTTGATGCGGGTGCAATTGGATGTATCATATACTTCATGTGGTAGTATTATGTTTGTGCGTGCTGAGGAGCACCTGGTGTCTGGCAGTCCATACTGATGGTTCGTGTATTGGGCTAGGCTGGAGTGGTTCCGATTCCATTGATATTTATCAATGCACGCACATATTCAAAGCTTTATTTGATCTACCTTAATGCATCGAGACGGAGTAACAAGTATATCTATATAACAGATCTCCAAGTACTTCATCTATCTTTCTCTTGCAGTTGGGAAATTTATTTTCCCTGCCCCAATTGAAAAATACCAGACATTAGATACTGAATAGTACTAGTACAGTTTTTACTTCACACTATCACCTTGTTAATATATCCTTTTCCCAGAAGCATATTGAAAATGGTACATGTTTCGATTCCATTGTAGTATCGACATCAGTTACTATTCAATAATAATATTATAACTTAAGAATCAGGCTTGGATGATATGAAACATAAATGATTGAGATGCACATACATGTTATCTTTTGAAGTGAAGAAATGACTGAGCTAGGTTCCAATGCTTCCAATTACTTAAGAATTAGGCAGAATCCGCATATGAGGTAGGTATCTGTTAATTGTCTTCACCCTGAACCAATGCTTCCAATTACTCCCTTTGTCCTCGAATAAATCAATTCCTTAAGTGTGACTAACTTTATAGGAAAACTAACAACATCTATGACATAAAATTAGCATATTATGAAAATATATTCTATAGTAAATCTAATGATACTAGTTTGATATCATAAATCTTGATGTTTATTTCTACAAATTTGATCAAAATTTAAAAAGTTTGACTTAAGACAACTCTAGAAATATATTTATTTAGGGATAGAGGGAATAGTAAATAATATGTTCTCCTATTCAATGCTATATCCAAGTTTATGGGTAATATGAACATTAGTTATATTATCATTCATTGATCAATGGCACATGTGCGATTTCACATGAAATTTCAAGAACTCAAATTTGCTTAGCCTGATTTCTTACAAACTGGAATCATTTGGCGATGGTTCCACATCTCCATATATTGTTAATGGACTAGTGGTCGCATTGGCTTTGCTTGTGCCATGGTATTAGTCAGCTCTGTACTAATTAATTCGTTATGGGACTTCCACTCTGATTTGCTTTCTGACATCATTCATAAGTAGCCTTCCAAATTATGCTCCTTTTTCCTATCTGATTTTACAGGAGCTTTAGATATTCCGTGGTTGCAACATGTTCATCTCAAAATTCTATCTTTACTTATGCATATTTGAGTCCCGTGACTTAGCATTGATCTAGGTAGGTCTTAGGGGGAAACTATTTTAACTGTACGCCTAAACAGATAAGATTAAAAAAACTTGAAAAACTGCACTGTTACTGTTGTTTTATCATGTTGCACATAGTATCAAAACTGTATCATACCAGGTCTCATTTCTCATTTCTATTCACAAGATTGGGAACTAGACAATTAATGCAATTAATAGATTGTATCAAAGTTCTTTCTGTATTTTACTATGTTTCTCTGAATCTACACTATCTGCATGCAAAGCCATTAGTGAAAGTAAGGCCATTTCTAGCGTCTCTTAAAGCAGCTAACATCTGCCAAAAAGAACTTTTCTTTTCAATAAACCCAAATCTTCTTAACTATTTATTTTCTAGGTAATAGTTACAACCAACTCAGCATATATGCTACTTTTAGTTCATGAATAACTTATCCACAAACATGTCGTAGGTCCATGATGTTACTTAGTTACAAAGCATAGAGGAGGTATTGTCCACTGGAAGTAGATCCATAAGCATATTATCATTGACATCAATTTATTATTTCTTTCTAATGCTGGGCTTCGTACCAAAACAAGGAAGGAGTAAGACAAACAATAGGGGCTCAAGGTAAATATCTGCTGGATATAGCAAAGTAGAAGGTTGTTGTCTTGTTAGAAATAACACTGCATCTAGAAATAACAATAGGGGTTCAGTTAGTTTGAGCACTTGAGACTTGTCTACGATTCGCGTTGCATCCCCTTGATAGTACTGCATACCCTATACTTAAGATCAAGAGAACATGACTATTTCAACCACTTGAGTTTCCAATGTCTTTGATATGCCATTTCTTCTCAATATCACTTCATAAGGGGTTGCAATCATCTTTGTCTCATCTATTTGAGCAAACACACCTTGAGCATGTGACTTGAACCATTTCCAGACATATGAGTTCACCTCATGGCTTTAAGTCACTTCTACTAATGATTTGATCCTCAACACAATATGACTCCTCATAGCTCAATTAATTCTTTGACTCAATGCAAGCACTTTCTTCTTCACCTTAGCCATGGTACCTTGGTCCTCAAGCCATCGCTTGCCCTTCACCTTCACTTAGTCCCTCGAAGCCCTTTCCTTGCTATCTTCACGACTTCATCCTATTGAGCCATACTCAAGTCACATCATATTAAGTATCCCTTGAAAACCATTTCTTCAATAGTGTGATTCTTGCTGAATATCTTCTAGATATGAATGTTGAGATCAATCAAGCTTCAGTTTGATTCACATAGAGACATATATGAATCAACATCAATATGGTCAAGTCAATTCATGATTCCTTTTATCCTATTCATTTTGGCTTGACACTCCAAACACTCACTTCAATATTTATCCTCATACTTCTAACTTGATCAAATCAATGCAAAGTGATTTTCCAAATCTTTATCCATAGAAGCAAACCAATATAGAGACCAACTTATATCCAATAATATGAGTTGTGTCCTTTGTTAACCTTTGCTTGGTATTTCCTCACTTATGCATTCTTGATTCATTCTTCAACCTTGATCAAAGCTAATTCACTATCAAACTCTTCTTGTTCATGAAAAAAGCCATTATTATTGAGACTAATCCAAAATCATCAACTCATGTCTCATTCGCCATTTACCAAATATGCGTGATTTCTCATTATACTATGATATCCCACGACATAGAAGCCATTTCATCAACTTAATTTGCATTGTTGTCTTTTTCTTGAATTAGATTGTTTACATAGTGTTGATGTTTTGTAAACTGGACTAGTAAACTTATATGATTGCCGCACTGCTCTAGGAAGATGATGGTAGCATCCAATAGACACGAGGATTTATACTAGTTCAGGCCGGAGCCCTACGTCTAGTCTTAGAGAATATTGAGTGCATGTTCCTCGCTTGAATGCTCTGAAGTTCTTACAATGGGGTGCAAGAATGATGAAAGAGGTGGTAGAACCTATGCTAGACGAGGGGCAGCCCAAAGAGAAGACACAGGAGCCCTACTGCTATGGTGGATGGATGAAATGGTAGAGGATGAAGAATGAGACCGTGTACCAAGATGGGAGCCCTGGTTGCCCTGATATAGAGTCCGGGGCTAGGGCTCATTACAAAGAGGAGGTTCCCCTGACCGAAGGGTCGAGAGCCTGAGAGAGATCCTAGCTAACTTGGCTTGTAAGCTACACCATCTTCTGGTGTTCGTCTAGGTGTGGCTATCGTCATGGTCTTGTGGCCATGTCATGGCAGGGTCTGACGTACTGCGCTAGCCATGGCAGCGCTGTAGCCATGGTGATAGTTCATCAGTTGTCCTGTGCAACGCAGCATCCATCATGGTCTTTATCGTCGTCTCTAGGTTCCTCGGGGCATCGTACCCATAGTAGGTAGCCGCCTTGGGTCGTTGTTTGCCTGGTCGCTTCATGGGGCTACGGGCTACGACCCCGATCGTTGGGGTCAGGGCACTCCACCAACCAAGAAGGTCTTTAGGTCGAGATCCTTGTCATGAATCCCATCCTATAGCTGGTGAAATCGTACGCGCGTCCTGTCGGTCCGTATTCAGACGGTGGGTTTCGTACCTGTTGCCACCGCTGTGCGGTGTTGTTTTGTTGGTGCAGCGTGGCACAGGGAGAATATCTGACCAGGCCGAGGTGATTGTCGTCCCCTGTAACATCTAGTCCCAACATACACGGCCCAGGCCCACTCTGCTGAGGAGTGATCCCACCTGCATAGCAACCCGCTTGAGCTTTCGTCCTCGCTTCGCTCAAAATGGTTAACCGAAGGTTACTACGCATCCCTGGCCCTGGTATTTAAGTCGGTCTAGCGATCCTTGGATTCACAGTATGGTACTAAACACCAGTTGCACAGTGTTTCGCGAGCTACAATAACTCGCATGAACAGTACCTGAGCTACAGTAATATGAATTTTGCCTAGCCCAACTCGGCCCATACCTGAATTGGGCCCACTTGGTCCCTGGGGCTGTTACATCCCCTTGGTCCTTGCAGGGTTAGTGTGACATGCTTTCTCTCATCAGAGCAAGCGCGACTAGCTGCGCTCGACCTCCCTCATCCCTTCTGAGGGTCATGATAGGGAGAGGTCGTGCGTCTTTTGAGCACCGTGTGGCTAAGGTGGGTGGAATAGGTGGGGCTAACCCCATTTTTAGCACCTGGCCTGCTCTTGCTCGGCTCCTGCTTGGCCTCAGTCGTTTGAGCCCTTGCTGACTGTTGCGTTGTAGGCCGCGTGGCCTGCTAACTATTCGGTGCCTTGAGACACCCCGGGGTTACAACCTTGACAGTAGCCCCCGAGCGCTTTTGCGATCATGAAGTGATCGTGAAAGCACTGGTGCACGCGTGCATTAGAGCACGGGCTCATGGTCGTGACCTTCTCAATTGCTCAACCCCCTGTGAGCTAGTGTGTTCAATGCGGTAGGTGGTCGTTGAGCTTTGTCGTGTCAATGCGTCGCGCGTCGAGGTTTGCGACCCAAGTGAAACCGAGTAGTCTCATCGATGTTGTACTAGTTCGCTTTTGTGAGGGTCTCGATCCTCCAAACCTCATGAGGACATCTGACGTTGGTTGTGTCCCCCATGGTTCATCGTGCGATGTAGGGGCCTATAAGGTTCTTCTACCGCTTTAGCTGCTCATGGTTGTGACTCCAATTCCTCTAAGAATTTCCTAAAAGGCTAAGTGTCGAGGAGGTGAGGAGGCAAGAGTATCGTCGTTCGAGGGAAACCACGTGGTTCTCGTTATGTGCCCTACCGGGAGTTACTCGTGATGGCCGGAGCTAGTGTTGTTCCTTCAGCGGTCGGTGCTAGAAAGGAACTTGTGAGCAGGGGAGTGAGAGGTGTTATAGGCTCCAAGTTCGGTCATACGCGACCTTGAGCCTTTGTCCTAGCATCGCTTCTTGTTCCGGACCGTGTTGGTTCAGATGCCCGAAGCGACCGATGGCTGGGGACGTCTCCGGCTTCCTCCCGAGTGCCACACGTTGGCCGGTGGCTCACCGTGCCCTCTAAGGGAGGTCACTTGGTAGTCGCTTTACACCATTCGTGGAACAGGAGGAGGATGGAGTAGCACGGCCTTATCATGCTGCCCACGCTGGGTAGGATGTAGTTGTGGCTCGAGTGCTCTTTGGCTGTTAGCCGGTCTTCCTTCTGCCATCGTGGGGACGAGGTTGGCTCCCATTGGCTTGGTGGGCTCCATGCTTCCTAGGAGTGCTTCCTAGAAGTCTCCTAGTGCACGCGGAGGGCCCCTCAGGGCCGTCGGGGCCAACGTCCTTACTCCTCTATGCTCTGGCCGCGAGAGCTTGATGCTTGTAAGAGGGATGGTGTGGCGAACTTGACCCCACCCTCCCTGCTTTTGTAGCATCCGTCCTTTGGCTTTTAGAGGTGTCACCGATGAGGTGGCACCATATCATGTGTACCTTTTGTGTTGTCACGTGACATGATCGCTTTGGTACTCATGGATACTCAGGGTGAGAGTTCCCTTTTCTCAACGCTGACTCTCCTCTCTGTGAAGGTGGTGGGCCTCCGTGTCGTGAGGGCTGGACTTGCGGGTTTAGCTTGAGGTTGTTGGTGGGTTCTTCTCGTATTGATGATGCAAGGAAATGTTTCCCTGACCTCTACGCTTATGGTCACGAGGTTTTTCGTGATCGTGCATTGGCTCGTAGGTCTTGGACCCTTGCTTTCTTCGCCATGACCGAGCCATGATCACGCTTTGGGCTTCGCGTTGCGTGTCACCCTGGCCATTTGCTGCGTCAGTCTCTCCTAGAGAGGTCATGGACCTCTAACGGTTTATGAGTCTTTGGAGTAGGCCTTAGGTCTAGGACCTAGGGTGCAGGGAGGAGTTAGTCGTGAATTGGCCTTGACTTCTTTTGGGGTCGCGGGGACCCTACTCCATTTTTTCCTTGGCATCCTTGCTGACCCCAAGAGGTCATGTTGCCTTGTTACAGGTGGGTTTGGTTTCACCCCATGTGGGGAGAGGCATGTCCACCGTAACCATGTGGTTGGAGCGATGCGCCTCGTCAGGGTTTATGGGTAATCCGAGCGGGACCCGATATCATCCCCAATTGAAGTGGAGTTCGGCTGTGCCTCACATGAGATGTCCCATAAATCATCAACCGTCAATGCCATTGGTCCCTAGCAGCTGATGCCTCCCTCCCAGAGGGGGTCACCCCAGGAGACTTCAAAGTGGACGACTCGAACATAGGGAGAGATGGTCGGGTGGCTCTGCACCACCGATTAGAGCCACAGGGGCCCATCTCCTCCCTGCCCCTATCCATTTTGTGGCCTCGAGCCCTTCTAAGGTTCAGCAAAAGAGTGGGTTTCCTAAGTATGACGAGTGGTCATGGATGTGAAGGATCGCTCATCGTGTGAGTCTGGGGGGCTGTCGACCTCCCTTGGCCACGTCATGTCTTGGCGGTGCGCTCTTGTAGATGGTTGTGCGCCATGAGGCGCGTGCACGGAAATCAAAAGATGATGAGAGGTATGAGGCTTACTCAGGATACGTTACCGTGTGTCATCCGCTGCTCAACCTTTTGTCTGGCCTCCTCCCCTGTGCTTCAAGAAAGTAGTTAGTAAATGTTAGAGAGAATGTGTGCATTCAATGTACCTTCAGCGACCATTGTTGGTCTCGTGCTGCCTAGGGGATTGAACTGCTATGTCTTCCGCCCCTTGATTGCTAGCGCGCCCTGGGGCCTACGCCCGTCTTCATGCCGCCTATTTAAGTCGAGGGGAAGAGGGTAGAGAGCCTCACCCCCATTTCTTTCCCCAATATTCGAGTTTTCCCCAGTGTTCAATCTGAGTGAGAGAACGACTGTCTTCTTCGAGCGTCATGGCTCACGGGACGGATCTTCGGAGATCAGGCTCCGCCATACCCTATCGGCATTTATCCTCCATGGGTGTTAGAGGAAGTTTCGTGAAGATAGGGGGAACGATGCCATTGGAGGGCCAGGCTGCTAGGCTCCTCCATGGTCGACTGGCATACGGCTCCTAACTCTGGGTCTGGGAGCATTCGAGCATCGACTCGGCGGCTCGCTTGCTGGCTTGTCGCCAGGCATTCCTCCCCGGCTCTATCAAAAGCAGCATTAGGGTGGTTTCTAGCGAGCTCCTCTTCCTCAGATGTTAGAGGAAGCTTCGCGAGGTGGTCATCCCCGAGGCTTCTTTCGATAGTCCTCTCCTGCTCATGGTGCAGCTCTGAAGGTTAGAGATACCTTGTACCGGTGTCTCTACTTTATGAGATGTCCATCATGAGCAGGAGGGGATCCGATGATTGTTGTAACCTCAGGTCCATCTAGTCCTGAGATGCGCTAGACTAGATGCCTTTGTTCGTGGCTTTAGAAGGCGGTGGTCCAAATGTTTAGGACGATGTTGTAATCGGCAAATGCGTTAGCCTTGGGGGCTACGATGCATGCGTTTCTTTTCTGATTTTCCTTTTGTAAATGCCAATGTCAATTGTTTGATTGGCTTATTTCAATGATCCTTGGCGTAAAGGGTTTTTGCTCGAGCTGGTCGATCGCTGCGTTGCCGATTCTCGTGAATCTTTTCTATCTGGCTAGGCTCGTCGTTGAGCCATTAGCGGACTGTGGGGATTCATGATCGTGTGCCGCGGCGTGCTCCGTCGTAATCGGGAGAGGTGGCGCGTTTGTTGTTACCCACTGGGTTTCCCTCCGGGGGAGCGGTTGTTGCAGACCTAAATGAAGTGGCTCTGGTAGGCCATTTGGGTGTGTGCCGAGGCATTCAGTGTTCCCAAGCGGGTCGTGATTCTTGGAGACTCAAGAAATTCTTCATGGTTTCATCTAACTGGATGGTGCGCCCGCCGCGGTCGTTTGGGCGAGCGCGAGTATTCCACAAGTGGGTCGGTTTTGTTGATTTGGCCCTCGATGAGCTCGTCGCTCAAGATCCTCTCCCTTTGCCCCGTGATCTTGGGCGCAAGTCCTGGTCCAGGGTTCGGCCCTCAGGGCTGAACGTTGCGTAGCTTGATGCAACGGTCAAGGTGTTGAGGAGCAGCTCGCCGTCTTTCCCTATCGCAAGTGCGCTTGGAGGTGCTAGAGGCTGGTCCCTCGTTCAGCGATAGGTGGTGTTTGGGCCCTTCGCACATAGCACATGGTCATCGTATTTGCTTGTCATGCTATCACTATTTCACTTACTTTTCATTTGAAGTGGAATGTGCTTTATCCCCGCAGCCCTATGCTTGTGGACGTGTTTTTTTAACCTGGGGCTCGCCCACAGGGCTAGAATGTGCGCGATCCGTATTGACGGCAGAGCGGCGAGGGATGGTGGCAGATCCGGTTCGATGTGAGAAGGAAGCAAGAGGTCGATGCGAGCCCTCTTTCCCTTCGCACCCTTGGTCATGGATGAATGGGTTTCCCGTTTCCTCTCAAGCTCGCGCGTAGGTGTCTGGCCTTGCCTAGGAAGGGTCAACCAGGGCAGCCTAAATGAGAGGTTGAAACATGGGTCACCGGCTCGCCGTGGCATTGGGAGCGGTTGCGAGGTGCTCAGGAAAGGGTTGCTAGGACAGTGACAAGCAGTGTTACGTTGTGGAGCACGTGGATGCACCTTCGTGTGTGGCCCCTGTGAGTGAATCGTGTCCGGCTGCTTGCGCAGATCGGATCGGGTCACTTTAGGAACTTGGGTAGCTTTAAGGTGAGGCGTGCGGGCACACTTTTATGTGGCTCATTCCATAGATTGGTCATGTTATTCTAGGGCTAAGGGTGAGCCTGCACGTGCATGTGGACGTGTTTGGGTAGAGCAGCCGAAATCAGAGATAACGTCACTGACCGATGTACCGGGAGCCGTCGATGAGCGAGTTGCCATGGCTCAGGGCAGGTCAAACACCCAAACGTCGGCTCATGACAGAGTTGTCACTCAAGACATAGCGAGCCCCCCGAGCACCTGCTTGCGTCAGAGTTGTTGTGGTCCTTGGCCCGCGAGCTAATGGAGACATTTCTTCGCCGCTTGGGGCGGTCATAGCTGGCATGGATCGGCCTCTCGGGCTACCTTGGGCCAATTCTTGTCGACTCAATGCCCTTGAGGAGCCGGTGTGTCCACGAGGGTGGCTTCTTTGCTCTTAACATGCAGTGGCTCTTGGCCAGGAGAGCTCGCGTGTCCTGACGCTTGAGTCTTCTTGGCGTGACGGCGTCGCTGTCGCCGCACCTCCGCTTCCGGATGTAGTTGCCGCTTTTGACGAAGAACCATCGGGGCGTGTCGCTACGAGAGCTGGTCCTGAGCGTGACTCGGTTTGATCCGCTCGTCACGACGAGTGGTGCGCTCGGGGAGCCTACTTCCTCGGACGCACGTGCGTCCACGCGACAGCTGATAGTTCACCGAAGTGTGTCGCGTAGCTTGCTCGTTATGCAGGGTCAGATCCTGGTTCCGAGTTTGATCCTGCACGGTGTGGTGACATCTAGCGGCAAGATTACCAACGTCGATGCCGCATGGTGGCTGGCAGCCTCGTTGTTCATGCGCACCCTGAGCCATTGCGCTCCACTGTCTTAGGCACTATCCGAGGCGCGTTTCTACTGTTAGGTCTAGTTCTGACACATGGCGGACCTAGACCGAGTAAGAGCTAGTGACGGGTGTTGCCCCATCGGTTCGGGTGATCTCGTGGTTCCCGGCGGGTATGTGGCCACCGCAGGCCATTCCCCGGGCGAGGTTGCCATGAGCTACGGCCATCTAGCTTTCTGGGTGGAAGGCCTGGCCATAGCTAGTGATGAGAGAGGGCCCTAGGCCCCCTACGTAGGTGAGCTCCGGAATGCAGCCCCCGTGGGTAGTTTTCGAGACTACGCCCGCCATAGGTTGCGGGACCCAGATTCCCGAGGCAGAGGTCTAGGCTGCGGCCAAGGGCAGACGTGGGCGCCGGCCCTTTGGTGTGGTTAACCGCATGGTTCCCTAGAAGGATGTGGCCGGTTGAGGCCATTCCTCGGGCGAGTTCGTCGTGAGCCATGGTCCTTTGGTTTTTCAGATGGGAAACTTAGCCACGGCTTGCGACGGGCGAGGGTACTGCCCCCTCTGGGTAGGTGTACTCTGGGATGCAGCCCCCGTGGGCAGTTCCGAGAGTGTGTCCGCTGTGAGCCACGGGACCCAGATTTCTAAGGTGGAGGTCTGGACTGCGGCTGAAGGCGGACGCAGGCGCTGGCCCTTTGGCGCCGATGAACCCATAGTTTTCATGGTGGATGTGATCATCGTGGGCCATTCCACTAGCGAGTCCACCGGCGGTGCAAGGAGCCATCACTTCCTTCCTCAATAATGGAGAGTGCACGACTGTCCTCTACCTTGCGCGCCAACTATCGATGTTTTATAAACCGGACTAGTAAACTTATACGATTACCGCGCTGCTCTAGGAAGACGATGGTAGCATCCAATAGATATGAGGATTTATGCTGATTCAGGCCGGAGCCCTACGTCCAATCTCAGAGAAGATCAAGTACGTGTTCCTCGCTTGAATGCTCTAAAGTTCTTATATTGGGGGTGCAAGAATGAAGAAAGAGGTGGTAGAACCTATGCTAGACGAGGGGCAACCCAAAAAGAAGCTCCAGGAGCCCTACTGCTATGGCGGATGGATGGAATGGTAGAGGATGAAGAATAAGACCGTGTCCCAAGATGGGAGCCCTGGTTGCCCTTATATAGAGTCTGGGGCTAGGGCTCGTTACAAAGAGTATATCTGACCGGGCCGAGGTGACTGCCATCCCCTTGGTCCTTGCGGGGTCAGTGCGGCATGCTTGCTCTCATTAGAGCAAGCATGCCTAGCTACGCTCGACCTCCCTCATACCTTTCAAGGGTCATGATAAGGAGAGGTCGTACGTCTTTCGAGCACCATGTGGCTAAGGCGGGTGGAAGGGGTCGGGGCTGACCCCATTTTTAGTGCCTGGCCTACTCTTGCTCGGCTCCTGCTTGGCCTCGGTCATTTGGGCCCTTGCTAACTGTTGCGTTGCAGGCCGCGCGACCTGCTAACTAATTGGTGCCTTGAGACACCCCGGGGTTACAACCCCAACACATAGTCTTCCAATACAATAATACACAATTTAACCTTTATTTGAATAGTATGTGAAATACCATCAGGCTTGCCTTCTTGTTGAACCTTTGATACACATCTTGTTATGCAATCTTCATGTGTATGCAATATACTCAATTTCCTGTTCAACACTTAGCAAACTTGTTAAGCCTTTAATTGTGTTGTCATTTAATCCGCCGAAACCCAATAAAGGGCTAGATGCACTTTCACTCGGGCATGCATGTTGTGCTCCGCTCCTCAACCAAACAAGTACAAAACTATGACCATCCCAACATGTTCTCTCTCACCCTCGAAACTAAACGCCACCTTAGATAGCCAAACAAATAAAACATAACTAGATTGTGTTGGAGATATGTTAAGAATCACTTCTCTATTTACACCGCGAGCGATTTAGGAGATTATAAAACCCACTCTTCATTTTTTGTGGGGGGATTAATTAAAACTCATCATAGTACATTCCCAAATTACACATGAAAAAATCTAAAATAAAAATATATAATATTTTATCCAGATTCTTCTATCGTCTTCTTCACTGTTGGCTTTCATCAATGAATCAATACTCTAGATGAACAAAGCCTCATGGAACATCGAAGCCAGAGTGCAATCCTTACGCCGAATCCAACAATTAACCTCAAAACATTGGACATGTCGTAAGAACCAACATTTTGAAACCAGTCCAAAACATAACTGGACTGATGAAAGAACATCGATAGTTGCATAACTGGGTACAACATATATAGGCTACAGATTCATTACCTATAATCCTTGATTTCCTCTCTGCGACTATCGACGTTGAGATTGAATACTCGAAGAAACTATCCTCGTTGGGAGTGCCTAGAAGATAATGGCCACATATTAGCCGACTATTGATGAAATCAATGCCTATAATAGCAATCTCCTCGTGGCAATCACTAAAATCATCACATGTTACAAGATCATGATCAGAAATCATCAATTTCACCTGTAGATTTGTTTGGACTAAAACTAAACGAACTAGATCTAAATAACTGTTGTAAACAAGAGATAGCTCCCCTCTCAACTAGATCTTAAAATCTACTGTAAATAAGAGATAGGTCCCCTCTCCTTCTCGCCATCGATGGACTTGCCGGAGTCCAAAGAGGAAGAAGAAGAGGATCATCATTTTCCGTCTATTCATCCAGCAGAACCACTCTATCAGAGTGAGGGAAACTTACCAAACTAAAAAAAGGCTTTATAATACTCTTCTTTTCAAATTATAAATCGTTTTGACTTTTTTGGTACATTTATTTTATTATATATCTAGATATAACGCATGTCTAGATGCATTCGAAAAAAAAAGTCTAAACAACTTATAATTTAGAATTGAGGGAGTAGCTTTAATATTGTAATAAACACATTTTATTAAATGATGAAGCTTACAAAACTAAAAGTAGCTTTAATATTATAATAAATACATTTGAGCTGGTGGGTGGATGGGAGAGCAAAGCAATGTATAGACGCAGCACAAAGTGATTGTGCATGACGGATGTATGTAAAAGGCAGGCGGTAGCTTTTCTTTGGCTGCTGCAAGAAGCTAGCTGAGCAACTTTGGTGCCGTGGCCGTGCTCGTGCGTGGCCACACAAATAAGAAAGTTTGGCTGGACTTGAGATGTTACTGGAGACTTGGTGGTATGGTGGTAGCAGTAGTCATATGTAGCTTTACATGCTGTGGCTTTATTCCAGCTTGCTTTTGTTTGCATTATTACTTTAAGCTGTCCTCTGAATCAATACATGCATACTAGGTATATACAGTGTTGAATGTGGGCATGGAGATGCATGTGAAATGTGAATGGGCATCATACAGCACAAAAGGAATGGAATTGAATCGGCTAAAGAAAAGAAATGGTATTGCTATTGGTGGCCATGATCCATCCAAGTGCAAATCCCAATCCCAATCTCAATCCAGCAGTGGATTTGCCTTTTGTTGTTGGCCATGGCCAGATGGCCTGGTTGGCTGGTTGAGATCTACTACTATATGATGGAGGGAGGCAGAGGAGCCCATGCCTGTTGGTTCTGTTCTTCAGTTGCTTTGGTCCCCTTGGTCCCATCAACATTCATTCAATTCGATTGAACCAAACAGCAGCTTTTTTACCTCCTCTTTCTTTTCTCTTTCTGGTCTCTGCTGCCTGTGACAGCGCCTGTGGGCAGCTGTGACCAAATAATAATCAATCCATGGCTCCATGTCCAGGGTGATAACCTTTTGATTTTTTGGGTCGTTTATTTGCGTTCCGTTCCCACTGACGCCCGCGAATATGCGATGCCGACTGCCGCTTTATTTATTTGCGTTCCCTTGCCTTCCTTCCTTTCCTTGCATCGAAATCGAATTGAGGGCCTGAGGCAGCCGGCACCAGCACCACCAGCGTCCACCGGCAGCCAGCTCCTCCTCCAGTTGTGCTTGCTACGGCCTACTCCCTCCGTCCCATTGAAAGTGTCGTTGGAAAACCGTGTCCCCCTCACAAACACGTTTCCCGGGCGACACTTTCAATGGGACGGAGGGGGTAGTACTATACACTCTCAGCTACTAGTCTCTCACTCACTCTCCGTGTACTGTAGGTTAGTTATTACTTCGCCTGTAAGGAATAGGGATGCAATTATTGCAATTGGATTAGCTTTAGCGTGAGATAGAATTCGATTCATTCATCGGCAGGCACACGCACACAGAGCGCAGACGACGATGGCATCAAGCAGCTATTCCTGCTACGGCTGCCTCTTGGTCCTCGTCACCGCCGCCGCCGTCTTCTTCACCGTCTCCGATGCTCAGGTGCCCGGTGAGTACTACTACTGTAGTAAAATGCAATGCGATCAGATAGATGTTACCTGATGACACCACCACACAAGCACAGGCTTCGTCAGCATCGACTGCGGCGGCTCCGCCAACTACACGGACGAGCTGGGCCTGCAGTGGACGGGCGACGCCGGGTGGTTCCCCTTCGGGCAGACGGCCACCATCTCCGTGCCCTCCGAGAAGCGCGCGCAGTACTCCACGGTGCGCTACTTCCCCTCGCCGTCGCCGTCCACCAATAATAGTAACAAGCACTGCTACACGCTGCGCGTCCGCACCCGCACCCGCTACCTCGTCCGCGCCACCTTCCTCTACGGCAACTTCGACAGCAGCAACGTGTTCCCGGAGTTCGACCTCTACCTGGGGGCCTCCCACTGGTCCACCATCGTCATCTACGACGACGCCAAGGTCGTCACCAGGGAGGCCGTCGTCCTCGCCGCCGACCCCGCCCTCAGCGTCTGCCTCTCCAGCGCCGCCACCACGGGCCAGCCCTTCATCTCCACGCTGGAGCTCCGCCAGCTCAACGGCTCCCTCTACTACACCGACTACGAGGCCGACGCCTTCCTCGCCCTCTCCGCCAGGATCAACTTCGGCGCGCCCACCGCCGACCCCGTCAGGTACCCGGACGACCCCTACGACAGGATCTGGGAGTCCGACATGGTCAGGAGGGCCAACTTCCTGGTGGACGTCGCCGCCGGCACCGTCAACGTCTCCACCGACAGGCCCGTCTTCGTCGCCTCCAGCGAGAGGCCCCCGCAGAAGGTGATGCAGACGGCGGTCGTCGGCTCCCTCGGCGAGCTCACCTATCGCCTCGACCTCCCAGGCTTCCCGGGCAACGGCTGGGCCTTCTCCTACTTCGCCGAGATCGAGGAGTTCGTCGTCCCCGAGACGCGAAAGTTCAAGCTCTACATCCCGGGCCTGCCGGACGTCAGCAAGCCCACGGTGGACATCGGCGAGAACGCGCCGGGAAAGTACCGCCTCTACGAGCCAGGCTTCTTCAACATCTCGCTGCCCTTCGTCCTCTCCTTCGCCTTCAGGAAGACCAACGATTCATCCAAGGGGCCTATCCTCAACGCCTTCGAGATATACAAGTACATCCACATCGACCTCGGCTCCCCAGATGGTATGTATATATATATATATGCCGTGCAGATTGCATTGTCCTTCAGTTCAAGTTCAACCATCCATACATACTCCTACTACTGCGTGCAGCACCTGTGATGGCAAGCCTGGCGTCGCGTTACCCGCTCGCTGATTGGGCAATGGAAGGCGGCGATCCCTGCCTACCTTCGCCTTGGTCTTGGGTCAAGTGCACTTCAGAAGCACAACCAAGAGTTGTTTCCATGTATGTAATTAACGAACCAACTCAGCTAGCTAGCTATAGCTTTCTGTTGTTCCTAATAATATATATAAATATAAATCCTTCATCTCCATCTGAGCCACTGACAATATATATATATATATATATATATATATATATATATATATATATATATATATATATATATATATATGTAATCTGTTGTCATCATTCAGAAATCTTTCAGGAAAGAACTTGACAGGGAACATACCACCCGAAGTAGCGGCTTTGCCATGCTTAGCAGAGATGTAAGCTAGCAATAGATTCTGTTCTACAGTCCATGGTTGGTTGGTTGTATACATGGTCCATCGAACGCTTGGTTATATTAATCTGCGGGTTTTAATTCCTTGCAGCGGACTTGCTAATAACATGTTGACCGGCCCAATTCCTGATCTCAGTGGCTCCTCCAACCTATCCATCATGTGAGGATCGGAGCTACAGTAGTACAAATTTCAGTTCGGTTCATGTATTTGCTTAGCCGGCTCATCTTTTAAGTTTTTCTCATGACCTTTCCTCGTTAAAATGCATGCATGCAGTCATCTCGAGAACAACCAACTGACCGGAAATGTTCCTTCATACTTTGGCAGCTTGCCAAAACTGAGCGAGCTGTAAGTGGTCCTTACCTGGTTAAACATTATATTATATTGGAACGAAGTACCTACCTACCTGAAATGAGAAAGAGCTCAACTTATGTGCACATACTTTGGAACCTTAGTTTATTTGATAAACTGCCTTGCTTTTTAATTTATACATGTTACTTGTAGCAATAATAATAAGCATCCTTCTCATGCTATGCTACTAAGGAACTACTAGCTAGTATGTGACATAGCCCAAGGCAGTCTTTGAATTTATTTGTAGGTAAAAAAAAACTTCCAATTTGCCTTCTAATTTCCTAAATAATTAAGCTTTTCACCAATACAATAATGCAGGTACCTTCAAAACAACAAGCTGTCTGGATCCATTCCCCGGGCTCTGCTAAGTCGAAGCATTATTTTCAAGTGCGCAGCATTCTCTCCCTGATATGATATTTAATTTGTTTTGCTCCAAGCTAGTTACTGAATCCCATTCCCACCACACTGCAACTGCAGTTTAATTTCTTCTTGCGTTGATCGAGTAAATTTAGCTATCAGCTAACAATATGTAAATTTTCAGCTACTCTGGGAACATGTATCTTGGAATAGGGAAGCAAGAGAAGAAGCATGTAATCATCATTATATCTGCTCTGCTTGGAGCATCCTTGTTACTTGCAGCCGCCCTATGTTGCTACATGCTGACACGCAAAGCCATGAACAGGGACTCTTCATCCACAGCAGAAGGTCAGATCACTGCTTAATTTGTTGTTTCTGCATGAAGATTGCATCTTCAGTTCCTCTTGTCGACCGCGCGCGCTCTGGTGTTCTTTATGATTGATAGATAGATACAGTACGACCGAACTTGCATATTTTGATGCATGCTAGCTCTAGTGTTGGTTAAAAACTAAGTCAACTTCACGGTGGTCCGCATGCAGGAGGTCCACATGACGACGATGTCGTTGCAGAGAAGGTGCTGCCTGCAGAGCAGAACAAGAAGTTGCAGAATTATCCAAGCACGACGAGGCAGTCGAGCGGAAGAATCGCCACCGAGACGGCTCATCCCTACAGACTGTGTGAGCTTGAAGCGGCGACCAACAAGTTTGCAAGCAGGATCGGTTCAGGGGGGTTTGGGATAGTGTACTACGGGAAGATGAGTAATGGAAAGGAGATTGCTGTGAAGGTGCCTAGCAACGATTCGTACCAGGGGAAGAAGCAGTTCTCAAACGAGGTGGCTTTGCTCTCGAGGATACACCACAGGAACCTAGTGGCGTTTCTAGGCTATTGCCATGAGGATGGGAGAAACATTCTGGTGTACGAGTTCATGCACAATGGAACGCTCAAAGAGCAGCTGCATGGTAACTCAGCTCAACGATCTATATCTCCTCCATCGGCTAAATTAATAATACCATTTATATATGAATGCCAATATTATTTGACTGACTTGCAGGGCGCGACAAGCACATTAGTTGGATCAAGCGGCTTGAGATTGCCGAGGATGCTGCGAAAGGGATCGAGTATCTCCACACTGGATGCACTCCATCGATCATCCACAGAGACATCAAGACGAGCAACATCCTTCTGGACAAGCATATGAGAGCCAAGGTGTCCGACTTTGGGCTCTCCAAGTTGCTGGCAGCCGAGGGGAAGGAGTCTCACGCGTCAACCAACGTGAGAGGGACACTGGGCTACCTGGACCCGCAGTGAGTAGAAATCTGTCTCTGAATCCAATCCAAACCCTGAGCCTGAATGTTTCATTCATTCATTCTAGCTAATTTCCATGATGTTCAGTTCAGGACGTGCTCTGTCTGATCTCTGAATCATATATATCATCAGGTACTACATCTCTCAGCAGCTGACGGAGAAGAGCGACATGTACAGCTTCGGCATCATCCTGCTGGAGCTCATCTCCGGCCGCCCTCCCATCTCCACCATCGCCTTCGGCGACCACTTCCGCAACATCGGGCCGTGGGCCAAATTCTACTACGAGAGCGGCGACATCGAGGCCATCATCGACCCCTCCATCTCCATAGCGGGCGAGTACCAGGACGTGCAGTCCGTCTGGAAGATCGCCGAGGCTGCAGTGCGGTGCATCGACGTGGAGCCCCGGAAGCGGCCCTGCATGCCTGAGGTGGTCAAGGAGATCCAGGACGCCATGGCGCTGGAGCGGGCGGTGGCTGCGGAGACGACCAACAGCAACAGGGGGCTCGGCTGCCCCTTCTCCCCCGCGGCGGCGAGCGTGAGGTCCGGCGGGACCATGAGGTCGCACGACATGGTCATGGACAACCTGCTGCTCATGGACGACGACGACGACTCCACCTCCTTCTCCGGCTCCGCCGTCAGCAAGCTCAAGTACCCGGAGCTGCGATAGCTAGGTCGTGACGTCCTTCCAATCCTAGGTAGAGACAGAGCGAGCATTTGGCTTTGGAGAGCGGCAAAGGCGATTGCAATTTGAAATTATTCACTAGTACTCCTGCTGTAGTTAGTAGCAGCAGCAGGGCCAATTTGGTTTGTACGTGTAAAATGTAATACTTACTCCAAGAAGAAAAACACGGGGGGCATTTTTTTTTGTAGGATAGGACTAGGACTAGGAGCATATATTATCAGAATAACAATCTCATTCATTTGAATCTGATTTTTTTTTTGGGAGAATTATCAATCTGAATCTGATGACCAGTCAATCTCAAATTCCTTCTAAGCAATTCTGTGGAGGGGCCGCGGCCCAAAGGCAAAGGAAAAAAAAAAAGGGTGTGAGCAATAACTGGACCGGGCCGCTTCCAACCGTAGTGCCAAGCCTAATGGTGAGCGGGGGCATTCTGGTCCATTCACACAGGAGCGGAAGCGCGGAGGGGGGCCCCGAGGCGGCGTTAGGGTTCCATCGACAACGCCGTCACTGGCATTATCCTTTGGTTTCGCACTCGCGGCTCGCCCATCACCCACCGCTAACTCTCGTCTCGTCTCGAGCTAAAACCCTTGCTCTCCCCGCCCGCCCATTTCCCTTTCCCCTTCGCGCCGCTGCTTCTCCGGCGGATCGGATCGGATCGGATTGGCGATCCATCGCCGGCGGATCGCACCGCCTACAAGGTTTTGTTGCGGGATCGGATCGGATTAGCGATCGATCTGTCGCACCTGCTGCTTTGCTTTGTTTACCCATGGAGATGGAGATGGACACGGAGATGGAGGTCGAGGTGGAGATGGAGACGGATCCCAATCCCAATCCTAATACTTCCCCCTCGGCCGCCGACGACGCCACCGCCTCAGGCGAGGCCAAGGCCTGCGCCGACTGCCACACCACCAAGACGCCGCTCTGGCGCGGAGGACCCGAGGGACCCAAGGTCTGGTTTTTCATCCACCATCAGTCATAGCATTTCCTTCCGGTCGGCCGGCCGGCAGGCCGGTGAATCACTCTTTCGTTTTGCTCTATTCATTTATTTATAATCCTGGGCTCATCATGGCGATCTGTTTGTTTTCTCCTTGCTGCTGATGTTGCCTGCAGTCGCTCTGCAACGCCTGCGGCATCCGCTACCGCAAGAGGAGGAGGCAGGCGCTCGGTCTCGACGCCGCCGCTGACTCACAGCAAGATCAGCAGCAGCCAAAGAAGAAGGCCACCGCCGATCCGCAGCAGCAGGATCAGCATCACCTGAGAAAGAAGACAGCCGCGGCCGCCGATCCACAGCAGGATCAGCATCAGCTGAGAAAGAAGGCAGCCACCGATCCACAGCAGCAGGATAATAGAAAGAAGGCCGCCGCCGCCGCCAGCAGCACCAACAAGAAAGACAAAGACAAGGAGGACAACAAGAAGAAGAAGGATCAGCAAGTCACCGTGGAGCTCCGCGTGGTGGGGTTCGGCAAGGAGGTGATGCTCAAGCAGCGCCGCCGGATGCGCCGCAAGAAGTGCATGAGCGAGGAGGAGAGGGCCGCCGTCCTCCTTATGGCGCTCTCATCGGGCGTCATCTACGCCTCATGAGGAGGCAATGATGATCGTTTCGTTTCCCCCTCCTGATTCCTTCCGTTGCAGACGGAAATATAGATCCGCCCCCTCTTCTGCTTAGCCTAAAGCAGAGTAGTAGCCTTCCATTCCATTCCCCATTTTTTCCCCCACTGCTTCCTGTCCTCCTAGGTCATCCATCAGTAGTAGTTCTAGCTAGACTCTCGTCAATCAATCTCTCTCTTGACTCATCAATCAATCAATCTCTCTCTCTCTCTCTCTCTCTCTTAGGTTTTTCGGGCAAGTTAGTAGTAGCAGTAGCCAAGCTGAACAAGACTCAGCATCCCCTGCTAATAATCCATTCAATCTTGTGATGATGTACTTGCTCAGCTGTAATGTAGTATAATGTAATGTAATGCAGTTATGCAATGCAATGGTACCTGGCTGGGAATGCTGGTGTTCTGGCTCCTAAGAGCATCAGATCAACTTGGTAATTAATCTCCAGTTGCTGCAACGTCGTCTCTTTGTTGCAACGGACAATGAGGCCTCCTTCATTTGTGCAGGCGGTAGTGACCTTTGCATGGCTGTTTTGCTTCTGATGTCGACCTTGCATCGATTTGGCAACTGCAGTAATGCAGCATCGTATCATATCCTTGCTGTGGAATTCCACTGAATTCTTCTTGCACTTTCTTGGCATTCCTCTTATGGTGCTATGCCCTTGTTGCTGACAAGTTCCATCCTCATCTGTTCCTTACTAGTTATAGGAAGGAAGGGACTGAATGTGGCAAACTGTGCTTGCCTAAACAGGAGCCCTACCAGGATGCCTCAGATAGGGATAGCTGTGCTTCTGATTCGTGATTCCCCGGTCCACACTTTCACAGTCCCTAGCATAACATTTCGTCTGCTGCTGGCGGTGGCAAAGACAGCCAAACCTGCTTTTTGACATAATTTCGAAGTTCCAACAAGCGAAGAGGTGGCATACGATACAGTGATTTCGACTTCACTGCACCCACGAAACTAGCTTTTTGACATAATTTCATTCAGTCCAAAATCCTCAAATTATATACATATCATAATTAATAAAGCAAAATCATAATAAAGCAAAACAAGTGTTCGTAGTTCAAAAGGTTTAGGGGATAATAGTGCCGGCTCTTATAGCCCCAAAAAACGGGTTCTGCATCCAAGTAGGATGATCATATTTACATACAACGCAACTTATCGGTGGTATATAATTTAAAAAGAAAAACTAGGATCTTCTAGTATTCTAAAACCATTTCTTTCTTTCTCCTTATCCTTAAACCAATTGTGTTTCTAAAACCATTCAAAAATATTTACCTTGCTTATATATTACTAATAAAAACATGGTAGTTCTGTTTTTTTTGTTTTAAATCTTCGCTAAAATATTTCAACATTTTTAATGTACTAGCTGAACAATTTCACATAAAATGTCTAATTAGGTTTTCTTGGATTTTGAATGGGTGTGTTTTGAAAATAATCAATGCACAAAATTATTATAAGTAAAATAAATTAATCACAAATAAATATCTCCGGAGTGATTTCTGTGAACTAATTTCATTTAATTTTCTATGGTTCATATCGTATCTTGCGCTGTTTCAAAAAATATCATGTTTTGCGCTTCATGACCCGCATATGATCGTGTCCACTCCAATACTTTTATGATACCCCAGGGTCTAAACAACTCAGATTCACTATGTGCATTAAGTAAATCATATATCCCATCAACCCACTTATGCTTTTGTCTTCTTTACATAATATTATCTCCAAACCACTTACTCTTCAGTCCATGTTGCATGTAAAATGATCAAATCAACTCCGCACATTGAGTGAGCAACATACTCTCACCAACCCATTTACAATTCCGCTTCACCTAATACTCCCACCATCACACTTACTTTTGTCCTTGTTTCAAGTAAAGGGCTTAGATCCATTTTGCACACTAGGCAAACCAAATAATCCCACCAACCTACTTACGCTTTCGTCCTCGCTTCACCTAACCAGCCCGTTTACTCTTTCGTCCTCGTTTCAGGTAAAAGACTCAGATGCACTCTACACACCACGTGAACCACATGCTCCTACCAACCTACTTACGCTTTGAGCTAACAAGGATGTCATGGAGGAGGTGACAAGGATGCAAGCCGGAAAGGCTCACGACAAGGTTGGAGGCAAAGATATAAATAAGGTTTATGTTTTGCTGATCATGAAGTGTTTAGTGGTTGAGAAATGACTGGATTGGTAGGGTAGATAACTGTACTATTAAGTGAGAAAAATTCAATTGCTTAGGTGTTGGTCATCCAAGTAAATGGTGATAGCCGAGCGATTGGCACAGGACGACCTAGAGGTGGCGGCGATGAGCAAAGGGAGGTCGTGGGCGGATGACAGACTGGTTCAGGTAAATTAACTTGACGAGTCCTCGCAAAGTCACATTAACACAAAAATAATCCACCGTAGACCCTATTCAAACTGGGCTAGATGTCAAACAAGCACGCACACTCTACTCGTATGACTATCTCCAAAAGATTGAGTCAACATATCACGAGATTGACAAATAGAGCATCTGAGGGCGCACCACCTTATCGAGTCAAAGACTTGAATCTAGGTCGGTATGTTACGCCACGAGTAACCTAACCGGCTATAAGCTACACTCATTTCGCTATTCACGTGTGTGTTTTTGTGTGTGTCATTCATTTTTAGGGGTGTGACTAGGCTAACACGGGCCAAGACGACAAATTCATATTCAGTTGAACACCCATTATTTTTTCTATATATGTAATATGTAATGTATACCATGTAGATGTATGTATATTTATATTAGGAAAAGCAAATAGTATTTGTTTTGAGGGTAGGAAAAGTGAAGATGACTAGATGACACAAAATTGACAGCGTTTTCAGAAGTTCAGACCAAAAGGGTTGTCTCCCCAATTTTCTCCTCTAGCCGGTCCCTGTCGCAGACGCGCATCGCTCTCCTCCCGCCGTCCGGCCGCCCGCACATCGCTTCTGCTTCTCCCGTTCCAAACCCTAGCGGGCGGTAGCCGACGGTGTGTGATCCTCCGGCGTGTGCAGGGCCAGGAGCGGGCGCTGGGCGACGGGACGGCAGCCGCGGCAGATCCGATCGATTGGTGGAGTCTTCAATTCAACTCGATCGACTGATATGGGATCAGAAATGGCTACGCAGGCCGCAAGGAGGCTAGCGTCCTGGAGCCTCCAACGACGCCTACTCCTTCCCTCTCAGGTTCAGGCCCCAAGCATCCCAACCGCGGCGGCGGCAGCAGCCTTCCTCCACTCCCACGCCACCAGCTTCGGTACACATTACTCGTGTCCATTGTTCCCGCTTATATAGATCCTAAAATCTCGTGGTTCATCAGGGTACAAGCAGGTGCGCGAAGAGGATAAGAGCAAAATGGTTGGCAACGTGTTCAGCAGCGTGGCTTCCAGCTACGACCTCATGAACGATCTCATGAGTGTCGGCCTGCATAGGCTGTGGAAGGACAGGTTGCTACTGCTTACCCTTTCCGTTTCTTTTATGGGTATATCTTCACAATCCAACCAACTCCCTTTATCACTCAAACTCTGTTTCTTTGCATTCAGGCTTATTTCCAAGCTGAACCCCTTTCCGGGGATGAAGCATCTCGATGTGGCTGGTGGAACAGGTAATACCTATCCCCTTCTCTCTTTGTTTTCAGCTGCACCATAGAAATAACAAATACAAACTTTTGCCAGTAATTCTATCTTAATAATCTTCCGTTCAGTCTATCTATGTAATCAGTATATATATTGGTAGTTAGTCCTTCCGAGAGACCAGCATTATTTTCGTGCAAATGTTAATCAATGCTACCATAGTCCTTTCAGTTGCTACCATGTGTCTTGTTTATGCTTCCTGTTTTCTGCTCTCTGTTGAAAGGTTCTATTGCCAGGAGTTTTTGTACTGGCAGAAATTTGTAGTAGGAAAAAGAAAAATTCGATGACTGTTCATGTCATTGTTATGACTTCAGGCGATGTTGCTTTTCGTGTACTGGAAAGAATTAAGAGTGTGGGTCACAGAGCTATGCAGGGTACTCTTACTGAAACCGAAGAAGACACCCACATTTATGTCTGTGACATTAATCCAAATATGCTAAATGTTGGGAAAAGGCGTGCTGCAGAAAGAGGTCTCAAGCATGAACTTTCTAATATATTCTGTTGTCTCTATCTCAAGTGTGGGTTATGTTGTTCAACAGTTGATTTTTATTTCCAGGGTATAGCAAAGAACATTGTCTTAGCTGGGTACAAGGAGATGCAGAAGCTCTGAGTTTTGAGGATGGATCTATGGATGGTTACACTATCGCATTTGGGATCAGAAATGTGACGCACATTGAGAAAGCTCTATCAGAAGCTTACAGGTTGGCTAATTTAGAAACCAAACAATTATTATTCCTCATGTTTCAAGTATTTCGCGAACTGGATGTCCCCACTGTTTCAACTTCAATATCTGTGTCTATTCTTCATGCTGTATCCTTTGATTAAGTTTTTCGTCTTCATGTGCAGTATCATGGATTAAGCGTTTTGTGTTCTACCATGTTTGCTTAGTTGATGGTTCTAAAATTTCATTACTGTCATATCAATTGGCATATTTCAGAATCTTTTTGCTTAGTTGATGGTTCTAAAATCTTATTGCTGTCACATCAATTGTCTTGCTTCAGGGTTCTAAAGCGAGGGGGGAGGTTCCTATGCTTGGAGTTGAGTCATGTGGATGTCCCTGTTTTTAAAGAGATGTAAGTTTCGTCAATCATGTTTATTTGTCTTTATAGGATTAGCTCATACGCAGGATGATGCCTTTAATATTCTCATTCATGCAAGATAGAAACGATAAACAAGAAAAGACACGGGCGACAATGTTTTCATTTTTCAACTATCTCACAGTTAGTGTCCAAAAAGTTACGCAGCCTGCTCGGAAGTGATTGCTGCATCAGCGCTGCGGCTGCTGCTGCAGCAACCACCCCTCAAAGTACTGGGCTACAATGTTGACAAATTGCCACCTGTAGCATTGTGTTAAACAATGTTCAAGGGTGTACGGAAGTGATCATTTTTTTCCTGTCTATTTAATGTCAATGGAAAAGGGTTGCAGTGATGTAGTAGTTCTTCTGTTCCTTGATTTTTTTTCCCTAATGTTGCCCTTGCCTAGGTCCTTGTGTGAACAGTATGAGCTTTTATTTTCTCTCGTCGGCAGTGAAAAAAGTAGAGCAAGTGTTTTATCCTACAATATCTTTTTTCTGTTCTCTTTCAAATTTGCTGCCCTTTTTTCAGCTATGATGTTTACTCATTTTCTGTGATTCCGACTATTGGAGAGCTGGTTGCTGGTGATAGGCAGTCGTATCAATACTTGGTCGAGAGCATCCGTCGGTTTCCAAATCAGGTAATGGTGCTGTGAGTTATTAGCACTTTTGTTATCGGCAAACATGAACATATGATTACATTCTTTGGATTTTCTACCTCAACAATCTTCGGGTTTATGCAAGATTAATTGGTAGTTTTTTTGCTGGGTTAGATGTTAAGCTAGAAGACGGGTGAGTTCTGGACTGAAATTGTATCTTTGCTGACCAGACTTGTACCTTTGCAGGAAAAGTTTGCTCAGATGATTCAGGAAGCCGGATTCCAGAGGGTGGAATATGAGAACCTCGTGGGTGGTGTAGTTGCCATTCATTCTGGACTGAAGTTGTAGAGTAATAATGAGCTGAATGAGGACTGATGTTTTGCATCATGCGTGCACCTCCTAAAAATAGTGTAAGCTGAATCATGCGACGTCCAACGTGCATTTGATTTCGCAGAGGGTGGTTCTTCAAAATGTAACGAACGATAGCCAGATGTCGCCTACTCTCTCTGTCTCATATTATCTGTCGCTTTTGGTTTCCGTACCACAAGTTTGACTTGATTTATAGAAAATACGTGCAACATTTGTAACTCCAAATAAATTTATTAAAAACTAGATTAAAAGATCTTTCTAATGATATCAATTATGTACCATAAATATTAATATTTTTTAATATATATTTTGTCAAAGTTGTTTATCGGGAAACGAAAATGACAGATATTTTGGAATGGAGGGAGTACTTTGTTTTCTAATGGTGTGTTTGTTTATGGAATCACTTTATGTTTCAGGAGGTAGAATCAATCTAGTTTTTGTGTATATACTAATCATTAGCTCATGTGGTATGAGGTGGTGATGGGTCAACCCATTCCATCCCACAAACTAAACAAAAAAAGGTGAGTGTTGTGAAGATAGACTATCCAATTCTTTAAACCAAACACACCATAAATAAATTTTATAATTAGTATTTGTTAATATTTTTTTCAAATAAATTCTATAATATGTTAGACAAGCAGCTGTTGTTGGCTGTTAGCATAGTGATTTGTGAGACGTAGCTGCTGAGCAGTAGCGTCAATGGCTGCAAAAACCAGAACAGGCCCTCAGCATATGAGGACTCAGAATCCGTCGCTAGCCACATTATATTATTATAATCCTTTTTTTAGAATATTATTATAATCCTTATGTTCCAAATTATAGTTCATTTTGGCTTTTAAGCCAGACTCCTTTAATTTGGAAAGTTTTTTTAAAAAAAAACGTGAAAACATCTAGAACATGAAATTAGTTTTATTAGATTAGATACTTCCTGCAATATATTCTGATGAATTTATTTGAACTTGTAGACATCGATACATTTTTCTAAAAAAACACTATCACAAAGCTAAAAGTGAACTTTGATTTTGCTATAGTAGACCAGAATCTGCACACAAATGAATGAAGGAAACATTCCAGCTCCATTGACCTCGAAGGTAGAGGGAAGGGGAAACAAAAAAGGAACAGCTCGATTGTCTCGTACTCGGGAAATTACATACATTTCTTAGCATCTGATCTGACTCACCACCAAAGATGTATCTAACAGAGCAAGAGCATGCTTGCTACCTTGGCAACTTGGCAAGAAACTTCATATCCACCGGCTGCTTCGGGAGCACCGGCGTGACACGGGCCAGCAGAGACGTCTTCTTGGGCTTGGCTGGGAAGAGGAACGACTGCAATGGCACCGCCTTAGACTTGTTGGACGGCACGTGCCCAAGGTTGCTGCCACCATGGGCAGGCGAGCTGGAGTCGTCGTCCTCGGCTCCGGCCCCTGCCCCTGCTGGCTGGGGCGGCAGGCTGACGCTCCTGTGCAGCTTGGCCAGCGCCTGCTCCACCTCGGCCTGGAGACCCTTGATGTGGTCCAGTCCCGCCTGGAGCTCGTCTGACACCCTGTTGTTCTCCTGTTGCATGTTGAGGACCTCCCCCTGGAACTTGGCGGCCTGGTACGACGTGAACTGAACCTCCGTGTCCAGCGCAGCCGTGATCTCCTCCTGTATGTCGCACAGCGACGTGAACCTGCACTGCAGCTCCCCTCGCAGCATCGCGTTCTGCTCCGACCACACCTGCAGCTCCGTCTTGAAGGCCCTCAGCTGCTTCTCCGTCGCCCCGTCCTGCTTGCCGTCTTCGTTGTTTATCAGCTGCAGCTTCCTCTGCAGGCCGTCGTACTTGTTCTGGAACTCCTGCACCCGCTGCAACGACGAGCTGAATTTCATCCAGAACTCGAGGTTCTCATCCAAAAGCGTGTCAATGTCCCTTCTGAACTTCTCTTCAAGAGGCGAGGCATTCTCTGCCTCGGCGATAGGCGGCAGCCTCAGGTCCTCCAGGCTAATGCCCCCTTGCTCAGCAGCAGCATCACTTGGCTTGCCGCTCCCTGCTGGTTCACCACCTTCTTGGATGGCCGAGCCCATCCTTATCAACCTTGAAATGGACGAAACGCTTGGTCTCCTCTGATGGATAGACGAATAGCTTGGGGTCCTCCTGTGACCCCGGCGAGAGAAGCTACTAGAGCTCCTCTTGCATGTACCCTCACTGCCTCCACCCCCTGCAGAGCTTGTGATTTCTTCACGGAGTTTCAGGATTTCATTCAGGCAATCCTGGTTCTTTTTCTCCATTTCTGCAAGCTTCCTCTTTGCGTCCTTGTAGTCCTCAAGGAGTGAGGTGTACTCACCTAAGAGGACCTTCTCCTTATCGTCTAGACTATCTGTGAGCCTCTCCTTCAGCTTCATCATGTCAGTAACGGCATCAGCAGAAGACGATAAACCTTCCTTGTTCATCTCTTCCTGTTCATCGCAACCTCCAAGGTTATCTGAAGAAATGTGACGAAGCCGTACCAATGAACCCCTCTCACGTGAAATTTTGTCCTGGCCAACGTCTAATTGTTGCTCACTGCATTTAGTGCTACCTGATGATTCATCGTTGGCTGCCACAAGTGCATCATTAGGATCATCCAGCTTGCCAACACCAGAGGCTGGCCTAGCATTGCCTGCGTGGGGTTCAGCAATTTGAAGCCCCACCTTCTCCATGTCACAGCACTCATTTGATGATGGCTCTTTAGACTCAACTTGTGGTCCTTCATGGGACGTGTGTGCAGCAGATGCAGAATCAGTGTGGTCCTCGCAAACCGGTGATAGCAACAACTCTGATAAATCATGGAATCTGCTTATTGCTTCTATGAAATTGGAACGGATTGTGCTTTCATCTTTGTGGAAGGAGCTTTCGAGAGCCTGAGCTCTGACAAGCTCCTCTTCTGCTTGCCTAAGCTTCTCGATCAATTCACTTGATCCACTGGCCAGCTCAGTATTCTCGTCCTCCAGGTTTTGCAGGGAATTCTCCAGCTCATTGTTTTCCTGACAAAGTCGCTCAATCTGGGAGGTTTGTGATGAAACCATGAGGTCCAAGTCAACAACTTTGTTGACAATTTCATCAATCCTCTCTGTAACTTCTGCCATGGAGATGTTGCAGTCCCTCTCAAAGTGTTCCTTGATCTTGTCAATTATAGACTCCATGTCTATTGCACCTTGTTTGACATGGCACACATTCTCCATTTCCGCGCCATGGTTCTTTCGAGTGTTTTTCTCGGAAAAATCCAGAGAATCCGGTAGAGATATGCCATGTTTGTTCATTATAGCCTGGAGCTTCTCTCTGAAAACCTTGACTCTTTCCGATTCTCCCACTGCTTGCCCCGCAGATGCCTTCCGCTGTTCTTGCAGTTTGACAATAGTGTCTTCACAGGACTTGAGGGCAGTTGCTGTCATCAAGGCTCTGGCTTCATCATCTTCAATCACCGCGCTTTCATCAAACTTATCTTGAAAGTGACAAACTTGTTCCTGCATGTCATTGATTTCCTTCTCAAGATCCCAGTACTTTGCAATGCCGCTCTCATAGGAGCTTTTGATAAATTCTTTCTCAGTCTGCATGGCCAATATAGCTTTCTGTAGCCTGCTGATCTCTTCCCGTGCATTCTCCTTATTGATTGGAGCTGAGGTACTATTCTTTGCTCCCCCAACCATTGACCCAGGATGCTCTCCTTTCTTTTTCTTCATCAATCCATCAACAGTTGACTTGTGGATTTTGCGTGGATCAACTGGGGTGAACGCCTTTGGGATGTTATCATCCTCCTCTTCCAGCATTGCATACTGGACCTGATCAGGAAAGGCTGTGGCAATGGTGTGATTTGCTTTGTGTAGCTCCCCTGACATGATGTCATACCGGTCAGCCAGAGCCCTGTATGCTCGATATACTTCTTCCACCTGAGTGATCACCTCAGGTCGCCTCTTGTAGTACATCTCTGCCCTCTTTGAAAAGGAATCGGCCTCCTCCCCAAGGAGCAAGAGCATGCACTTGACCCTGTGTTCCATATCTGCAAATAAGTACCAAGACTAGTTGTTAGGTGCAAAAATATATATATTGTTTTACAGAGATTAGAAGTCGATACTCTAATTTCGAAACAAGTGCTGATAGATTTAGAATATTCATATCTGGGGCAAAGCAGGGGAATTACAACAACTGGAGGTCAGCTGCTGCTCATCTAACCACCCATCCTCAAATCTGCTAACAGACTTGTAACACAAGGACAGGCAAGGAATGAAGACATAAATAGGGATGTAAGTTGGCATCATGGACAGATGCATTACTAATTTGGAGACATTCTACATACTATTCTGAAATGATAAATGCGCGTACTCCAAAAGCAAGAATCACACAGATAGGAAACACATACAGTTCATGAATCATGGTTGAAGAATCCACAAGATTGATCTGATTCCTTAACATGAAAAGTAATACACAAGATGAAACAATAAATGATTACCTTGGAGGTGGTTGTCGAGCCATTTTGACTGTTTGGTGCGGATGTGGCTTGCCCACCACCATGAATATGCATTACTCGCTGCCCGCTGCAGCATTCTGTCTCTTCCTCTTCCTTCACCTTGTCCAAGATCCAATCTAGCGGCATTAACCTTTTCTTGACATGATAATTACCATGCGAAAGAAGAGAGGCTGGAGACAGAGAGCAAGAAAGGAGGAGGGGGGAGAGGTCATCGTGAGGCTGATAGCCAAGTCCTTTCATTGCAGATACACAGCAGTCACTAAAAATAGCAAAGATGGTGAGAGGTTAAAGGAAAGGAGAACACAACACAGCAGAAGCGCAAGCAAACTCATATATCAGGACTTTCCTTCCCACACCTCTTGAAGAGACATTGCCCTGTAGATAAGAGCGTTATGAAATTCTTAAAGTCTCGCAATAAGACACAACCCACGCACGAGCACTTTGCAAAACACGGAGCTCGCCAACAAGTATATCTTTAGCCATGTCCTTTCGAAAAGGATGCACACTCATAGATTCAGGGTCATTAGCAATTTCAAGGTGCTGCAAAAGAAAAAGGAAATCAGGGCCAGATTACTAGCGGGAAAATATGTAAAATCATGGACTTAAAATTGATTCGCCTCCAAACCCCACATGGTTAGAGTATGCATGCATACTGCATACACCTCACTTACACGCTCATCTTAATTCATGCAGAAGATTTAACTACAGGGCATGTTTAGACATTATATATGTTGAGATCTCATATATGTTAGCAATATCAAATGCCTAGAAACACCCTCGGTGATATGTTTCAGCCAAGCGACACTATCTGCAAGTACAGGTCACTTCAAACATCTAAGCATGCTGGTGTGTTACAAAATAATCAACGGCTAATATTTCTTACCTGTGAATCTGGCAAAATCATGTGATATTTAAAATGTTTTAGTTGCAGGTTTGAACCAGTTAGATCTTCATAAGCGCAGTCTTAAATTTATTTTTCAGGATGAAGTCATGAATAACTTTGACTTACTACTCTATACTTGGAAAGTACATGCTATGTTCCGTATTTGGCTTTGCCAAATAAAAGACTGCATTCTTCTGCATGTTCTCTGACATCAGTTGCTATTTTTGGATAAATAGTGGGAGCATCTGCATACATGTCACGCAGTGTAGGCCCCGTACAGAATGCAAACGCTGATGTGTATGACATTCTGGACTCTCAGTTATGTTTGGATGTCAGCGAACATTTCTCTATAACAGCCTCTGATCTGTTCCCTCGAAACTGTCCTTGTTTATAGCGGGCTTAGTGCTACTTGTACTTGGTAAACTAGATAGCTGTGGTAACTGGTAAGATGCCTAGCTAAGTAGATTTACGTGTATAAATACCAGACTGTAATCAATACAATCATCTTCCAAACACCCTACAATGGGGAGACAGGATTCCGAGTTACTATTAGTAGCCTCACCTCAATAGCTGTAAGATAGCTCTGAATCTCATCATCCAGGTGCAAGAGCAACATGCGGTGAGCATGGATTTCTCTCTCTTTATTTCCCAAAGGGCGTCTGGCAAGTCGACCATCATCTCTAGCAGCTTCTGTGGACATCTCTTCTAATTCTGAAGAAGTGAAGCGGTTCTTATCATGTCATTGTCTCATTGATCAGTACTGTAATTAGGAACTCTAAAGGGAAATTGTTAGAAAGAAGAAACTAAAGTGAAACAAATACCAATTATGGCAACAGAATAGAACCTTCAAGTGACGTAGCATGGAAAACTCGGAAAAATGCACGCAAGATCTGGGGAACTCCCACCCCTTTCCCTCCACAGAATTTAACCTCCCTGTTTCCATTCTTCGTGTTAAGCAACACAGCAGGCAGTGTTCTTATTGTACTGAGAAGCTATTGCAGAACTTGTTATTGCTTGACATTTCAAATGTTTTATTGCATTCCAAAAAGAATTAGTATTTGAAAAGTTAAAAAGAAATAGCATCATAGATTTTTCAGAAGACAATATCTAGTTTGCTATTTTAAAAGTTCACTTAACCTTAAACTCTATGTTTCTTCCAAAAAACAAGTGAAACTCTATCTGATGGTCATCATACATATCATTAACTAATACAAGGGACTTAGGAAAGCCAATTTGTAAAAGTAGTTAGATTGCTTACTGTACAATAGGTAGAAGCACCGGCTTCTATAATTTATGTGCTATCTGAAAAGTATAACTTTATAGCCAATTTGAAGATTATTTTTACATAAATAATTAAACATTTCTTGGTATCCACTTTACTAAATCTAGCTAATAGAATTGAGCAAACTATTTAAGGATGGACCCATATAGTTGTGGATAAATTCCCAACCACATACTTTATAACAAAAGTTTTATTATAGCTGCAACAGAACATGTCTTCATATTTTGGACCATGATGCCTTTCCCATATATCAAGCTTCTTCCTATAAAAAGGATCTTCGTATGGCATGTCTACACGAGTATGTGCCTGAACAATACATATTAAGTACCAAATATCATGAAGTGATCTCTGAAGAATCAATATGCATTGACAAACACATGTTTTCTTGGTCAATTAGAAGAGACAATTATTTAAAACTTAAGAAGTTATTTTCAACATAGTTATCTCCATCATTTAATCACTAATGCCAGTTCAGATACACAAGTTTTCTTACTTTCTTACATACAAGAATTTAAGAAGTTGGCTCATGTTGGGTTTAAAACTTAAGATGTTTTATTTAATAACTAAAGTTGTTTCTCAACATAGGATCCATATGTCCCTTTTAGTCCCAAGAAAGTTGGGATTGTGTAGGCTAGAGTCGAAACCCAACATGAGTCACTAATAAAAAGGGGAAAATCCAAGACAAGAAAATAACATACATATAGATATATGTATATGTATATATGGCATCAATACTAGCAATATTATTATGGGACCTAAAGCACGTTCATGGTTCAGGCATGTAATGTGAAGAACTTATTCCATGCGCTCCTATCCAAGGACAGTTCTCTAGGTGTATCACTAATGCGCTCCTATCCAGGCATGTGAAGAACTTTTTTTACTGCCTCCTTCCATGTCAAGATTGGCCGACCCTACCTCTCCTTACACTATTGTCGTGCCTTGCGATTCAACTATGCACTGGTGCCTCTGGAGGGCTCCACTGGACATGTTGAAACCATCTCAACAGTTGTTGAGCAAGCTTTTCTTCAATTGGTGCTGCTCCTAGGCCCTAGCCTATAATGTATATCATTGCGTTGGACTCGCTCCATTCTTGTATCATCACAAATCTATGCATTGCCTTTTAGTAGGCAGTAGGCCAACATGTACAACATTGCGCGTCTAATTGCCATTCTGTAGACCTTAACATTTGCAGTGGAGACTGTCAAGTGCTTGGCGCCATTTTATCCATCCCCCTTTAATTCTATGGCTAGCAATACTATCTTCATCTATATCCCCATCGATGCCAAAGAAACAAAAGATATCCTTCTTGGTCACTATTCGATCTTACAGACTAGTGTTGAGCTTCATCTATGGGGGATGGCTGGGGCTCATGGGGTTTCTTAGATAAATAGCTGTAGCTCTCCTGCATGTTCGAGAAAGAAAAATACAGACTAACATCTCCATCCCCATGTGTAGAGTGCTGTCACACCTCATATACTCGGATTTAGTTATGCTAAATATAAAACCTTTCAACTCTAGAGTCTGCTGCCACAACTTCACAGTTTCCTATTTACTACCACCCAACTTCCATTATCTAGCATTACATCGTCAGTAAAAAGCATACATCAAGGAATATCTCCTTGTATGTCCCTTGTGACCCCATCCATGACCAAAGCAAATAGATAAGGGCTCAAAGCTGACCCTTGATGTAGTCCTATTTTGATCGGGAAGTCATCCATACCAGTTTCACCATTACTTGTTTGAACACTAGTCACAACATTGCTGTACATAAATAAGCTTTCTTAGAAATTTGAACATTTATTTTTCCATATGAAGTCACCTGGTCATATATATTACTGGAAAGTGTGAATCCAAAGTTAAGCGCTAGTGCAGCATTAGAATATTTCCCGTATCTTATCATAACCTGCAAATATAAAGATTCCAGAGCTCTCAGAATAACACACACACAAACAAGTTGGTTGCCTCCATTCCCAGAGACATTCTGTGCAAATGATAAAGATCCAATTCCTGAACTGCAAAGTAAATTGGGAAAAAGAAAACATATCAAGGCACCAAGAAATACCTGTTCACCAACAGCATAATTCCTCTCAGCAATGACCTGAAAGTAACAGAAGAATAAGAATTTATTATATCATTTCCATAACTCAGTATCTAAATATGCCTTCATAATCACAAATACGCAATTAACTGATGAACCACATGCGAGTACCTCAGAAACATCTTTCTGCTCGTCATATAGTAATATAGAATTAGAAAGACCGTCATGGTTAAGAAAATCTGCAAATGGAATCTACATGATATTTTCAGGTTGGTGAAATGTGTAGAAGAACAATGCATGCACTGCATTCAAGCTAATACATAATGTAATAAACGAGAAAAATTGTACCAATGATACACCTCTTGAAGTACGCCAAGCTCGAGATGATACTGCAAGTGGCATGAAAATCACAATTTCAATCACACAGAGAGGACCCACTTTCAAAATGAGGTAAATACTCCTACTACACAAAGCAAACACCTGGAGAGGGAGGGAGGGAGGGTTAATAAAAAAAACCAACTGTGTCGGTGAGAAACATGCGCCTACTATTCAACATGTTGAAACTTGGGATGCTAAAACAACATTTAATTACAATGCTGAGTATGAGTGGTGTAACTATGTAAGGAATATAATCAAAATGCATGCACTAAGCAACAAAGATAAAAGAATCAGGCTGCATCTGATGGTATACCTAATGCAGAAGCATGCATGAAATTCTCCAGTTTTATTTCTCCAAACAGATGCGGGAAACATTCAAGAACCTTGCATATTGGAAAAGACATCAGTAAGCAGGCTAATGGAAAAGGATAGGCGAGAAAGAGGGAGGGACGAAGAGTATGAACTGGCTTCACTGCTGAAAAGTCCTTCTTAGCATGTTCCCTTTGTTCAATGGCTTCATTATAAACTGAGCTATTTCGGACCATATTAAGCTCATTTAGATCCCAGAAAATCTGAACAAACAAGAAAAATAAATAGTACATTTAACAATAAAACTATAGCTCTATTGTCCTGAAACCTAACAAGGATATAAACCTAGAAAGATTTGAATACCAAGATAACCAACTATAATAGTCTTAAAACGTTCAGCCAAACCTATAGTTTTACAAATCAACTAGAAAACGCTGAGTAACGAAGTCCTAGCACACTTGTGTTACAATGTCAATAGTTACATACTGCAGCCTAAAATATCAATTTTCTCCCTCTAAAAATTTAGTAAACCCTTTACAATAGCAATGCGTAGCATTTTGCAATGTACATGCCTACCATGTTATGCATCTCATCCTTGCAAGGAAGAGATTTGATATATGACTCCCATCCAGATTCCTAGAAGAGAAAACAAGCATAAGATGGTATGTTTCCCTTCGTCATTTCCATTTATTTTAAAAGATAATGCATGAGAATGATTTCACGAGTTACATGTCCCAAGTGTTGCTCCATCATGAGGAGCACAGCAACCTTTGCTGTATCTCCAACAAGGTTGTCAATTAGCATACAAACTTCTTGGGGAAGTCTATCTTCAGTAAGTTGCTGCACAGTGTGAGAAAAATAAGTATAGAATAAAAATAAGCTCTTAGATTAGCAAGGCATCCTTAGGACAGTGGAACTGTTAAGGAACTTACAACACTGTAAGGTACTACCAATATACAGTCCCCCTCTTTTATGGGCTCCAATGCGACTAACGACCTGAAAAGAGAAGGTCTGATTCAGAGACCAGTGCTTCCAGAAATTGATTTGTACTAGACAAATGAGAATAACCGGGAAGCAAATTGCAAAAACTCCGTATAACGAACAAGGACTGGTCCTTACAGACAGGTAATAATAATAAAAAAGATAAATAGGCAACTTGTTTAGAGGCAGGCCTGACCTTCCGAAGGACGAGGTTGCAACAGCTAGTACCGATGAAATGCGAGTCCCTGCCTTCGTCTGCAGCCAATGTAGGAAGGCACTGCAGTGATCATCCTCGAGACTAGTGGCCTGTGAAATCCAATTGTCAGAAATACTACATGAGCAATGAGGAGATGAATCAAATCGCATCGGGTGGAAATTGGAATGGGGGGATTAGAAACGCTAGTAGCTCGACAGCTCAGTTCACCTGGGACTGGGACCTCGACCTGGAGACGGCGGCAGAGCGGGGAAGGAGACGACGAGGGACACCCACCACAGCCCCGCCAAGGCGAGACGCGACGCCGCGCAACAAGCTGGTTCCCGCCGTCATCAGGAACCTTCTAGTCTCTAGAAGTGCCTGTGTGAGTGAAATTTCAAAGAGCAGTCGAGGGCGAGCGGAGCGGAGATTGGGTGGGGTCGTGGGGAATAATCTGCTCTACTCTTCTTCTACCAAATAGGCCAGGAGTGGCATGCTGTTGGGCTCTCAAGTCTCAAATTGAATATGCTCTGCTCCATCCGTCCTGTAATATGCATTCCAACGTTCAAAATTTATGCTCAAATATAATGTATTTTAGAGAATAAAAACTATTTTTATATTAAATGTTTTCCATTCATCAACTAATCATCGTTAATCACGTTGATGATAGCATCTGATTAAGAAATAAAATAAGATACATGCGTCTTTTATGTCCTCTCTTAATTTGTCTTAAAATTTCTAAAATATACTATATTACAGGACAGAGGAAGTACAAGATAAGATAAGACGTTTACATATATCAAAAATTTCCCCTCAAAAAAACATATATCAAAAATTAAAATTTATAATCTTTATTAATCAATACTTAAGTTAAAAAATAATAAGTTGTGCTACAAATTTGATAATGTTAGGTTTATAATTAAATACGATATCCAATAATCATAAGTTTATAATACATAAACAATATTAGTCGTCCTAAAAAGGATGCAATTATGATTCTGTCCATAACCAAATATTAAGAGTTTAATCAATTGTATTTATAGTCCATTTGTTCTGGGTTTTTTAGGCACATATTTTTTGCTACATATATCACACGCGCGCGCACATATTATGTCTACATATATATAATGCAATTATGCAAACTATGTATATACAAAAACGACTTACAATTTGAAACTGATTAAGTAAAAAATAGTTCTGAATTTTATGACATCAAAATAGCTATATTATAAATATATTTCAAGATGAATTTAATGATACTCATTTGTATAATAAATGTTGATAAACTTAGTCAAACTAAAAATTGTTTGGTACTATGCTTCATTCTTTTTAGAGGGGATATAGTATATACAAAATATATAAATGGTCAAAGTTTAGCTTAGAAAATACTGCTTCCGTTCCAAATTATTAGTCGATTTGACTTTTTTGATACGTCTATTTTACTACGCATCTAGACCTACGTTATATCTAGAATCCTAGATACATAATACAATAGGTGTACTAAAAAAGTTAAAGCGACTTATAATTTGGAACGGAGGAAGTATCAAACTATGTTTTATAAACTAACTAGGCCGAAGATATACTTATTAATATTATTTTGAGGCAGAATTCCCGCCTGACCTCTATGACTATCATCACAACAGATTCCTTCTCTCCAAAGGGGAAAAAACGGAAGAGAAAAGAGAAATCAAGTAGAGAAGAAAGGAATATCCTCCAAATACATTCTTTGTTCAACTACTACGAGTAGAGTCATATGCAATACAAATGCACGATTTTCCCATGAGCACAATCGCATATTACCATGATGACATGCCATCATCAATCATGCACCACAAACAAGCCATAGCCATACACAGACACAGCAAACATCTACTCCGTCCCAGTTTCCTTCACTTGAACATGGAGATGTCAAACACACGGGCAGAGCCATCTGATGAGGCGGAGACCATGGTGTTGCCGTCGGCGGTGATGGCCAGCGACTGTACTACATCTGCATACCCACTGAACACCCTGGCGCAGTCGCCAGAGAGGCTGTCCCAGATGCGCACCTTGCCGTCAATGCATCCTGACGCAACGTACCTTGACGAACCTAGCCATGCCAGTGATGTCACGCCCTCCTGCATCAATGCACGCGCAGAAGAATGGATGAATGATTGAACGAACAAACTGCAAGTGCACACAGAGGGAAGAAGCAATCGACCCACATCATGTTCGCAAATGCATCGGCTAGATTGGTGCATGAGGTCCCAGATGATCAATTTTTGATCCATGCTCCTTGTAGCTACCCAGCCATAGCTGCAGACAAGATAGTCAGAATCTACAACAAAATTGTGTGGCCATTTGCCAACTACTTTGAAACACTACCTTGACAAGATACCAACACACTCAATGGAATTGGTGTGACCTACTAATGAGCCAACGACCTGAAAAAACACCAAGCATTGATCAAAAATGGAGAAATGGTGAGAAAAAAACAAAGACCAGCTTGAACTATAAGCTACACCTACTTGGCCTGAGTTTACATTCACAATGTGCACAGAACTGTCCTTGGAGCCAAGTTCTGTGCACATTTCATGTGTCTGCTTGATTGAACACATTTAATATGTGGTCACTACAACATATTCACTCTGTTCCAAATTATACTTTCACTTTTGTTTTGTCCTAAATCAAACTTCTCTAACTTTGATTATGTTTTTAGAAAAAATGTATTAACATCTATTCCCTCTGTTCCAAATTACAAGACGTTTTGGCTTTTCGATACATTGTTTTTACTATGTGTCTAGACATAGTGTATATTTAAATGCATAGTAAAAGTTATGTATTTAGAAAAGCCAAAAACATCTTATAATTTCGAATGGAGGGAATACAAGTCTACAAGTTCAAATAAATGCTCTACGAAAACACATTTCATGGAGAATTTATTGAAACTGATGTGATGTCCTAGATGTTGATGCATTTTTCTATAAACTTGGTCAAAGTTGAAAAAGTTTGACTTAGGATAGAGCCAAAGTGAACTATAATTTGGAATGGAGGGAATACGTGGCAATTTACCTCAAACAACATGCCTGCTTTGTGCACTTCTTGGGTCCCATATCCTCAAAGATGCATCATCCGATCCAGTACATATAAGTTTACCTTCACAAGGAATAGAGCATTCATAGGTACACCTACATAGGCAACCAAACCACAACTTTATAAATAGGCAGATGCACAGCAATCAAGGAACCGTGATGGTACCATCTGGAGTAAAATCACCACATGTCACTGTGTTACTATGTCCAGCAAAGGTATTTAGAATGGCATTATGGTCAGCATTCCACATCCATACATTACAATCCTCTGATCCTGCGATTATCAAATGTCCCCGAGGATGCCATTTAAGCGACTACAAAATCGAACATGTAAGTTACACTATGAGACTAATCATCCAATAGTGAGAAACAGGTTCAGTTGAATGAGATCAGAATATCTCACCTCAAAACCTGACCCAGAACCCTCAAGGGTTCCCTTGAGAGTTTGTGTAGCTGTATTCCACACATTTATGTGCCCATCAAAACTTCCACAAGCCAACAAATTCCCATCTGAACTGAAAGCCACTGTGCCAACAGTATCCTTATGTCCTGTATTAAGAACAGCTATTCTGTAAGTTCCCTGAGTTTGCAAATCAACGTGGAAAAAAAAAGAGCATGCATCAACAACATGGAAAAATAATGAGCATGCATCAACATGGAAAAATGACACATGAGAAGAGATTAACTAATAGCACATGCAAAATGCAGGGAAAGCATAGAAATTAGCTAGCGAACATCCATGGAGAAGATGTGGTCATGAAATTCGAGCACAATACCAAATACAGAAAATCATACATGATACATGTACCAACACTATTTACATGGACAAGAACAAAGTTCATTTCATGTAATGTTCTGGATAAACAATAATGAATGAAGAGAACAAAAAAATTATCATACATGAATTCAAACAAATCAAGAGTGGGTGTACTTCACATATAAATATAAAACAAATAAAAGCATGAAGATATCCTGAAGCCGAAGCTATACATGGCAGATGAAACGATCAATTTAATCGCTGCTGGGACTTCTACCGCGCTCTAATCGGCTCTAGTGAGCTAGTTCAGTTGTTAGCTTGTTTGCTGCTAGTCTGAGTTCTTCTTAGAGTATGTCGTTGAGTTTTTTTGTGAGAAACTTGTAGTCTTTTCTAGATGTCTGAACTTTATTGTAAGCTGGTATCCCCAGCAACGGATCAAGGGTTTTCGATAAGCTTTCAATAAAGCCAGGTGGAATACCTTTGATCTAAAAAAGCATGAAGATATCAGAGCTAGTACAGAGATATTTTGATACTAATTGCCATCCCACAAATAAAAAAGTAACAAAGAAAACTATACCAGTAAGCTCCAAGGCACCCTCTTCTGATCCAATCCTCCACAAAAATCCCCTATCATCTTTGCCTCCAGAAGCCACAAGTGATGCGTCTGTAGGACTGCACGCAACAATGAAGACTTCATCTGTACCCAGAAAAATGGAAGGAACAATAAAAGGAGTATTAGCGTAGTTATCATAGAAAAGCTCTGAGATGTGTAGGATACTAGCATTAGGATAGGAAACATGGGATTAGCTATCCAAATTTTCCAGGGTGTTTATTAATCTGTGGTTATAAATTGAAAACCATTGCACCATATTACACGTAAATATAGTACTACTCTGCAGATCAGCACCATAAAAGCAGTGCGAGCTTCATTTTTCTTGTGTAACAACTTGCCTTTGTGGCCTTGAAATGTGTATGTAGAATCATCGACGTCTTCTGAATCAACTGGAAACGAAAGTAGCCTTTAGATTGCATAATGAAGCATCGCCAGATGACTTAGAATGTACATCATGAAAAGTGAGCAACTGAGCACGTCATTAAGTGCAGGTATCTAAATGAAAATTTCAGAAGGACAAGAGCCGACATTTTCAGAATGCAAATGGAACTAGTAGCAAGAAAATAACAAAAGTATGTAACACAAAGGGAGCTAACTGCGCTAGTTAACGAGACATAGTTACAGAGTTAGGCAGTTGCACTGTCTGATCGTATCTCATTCTGATGCATCCTTGGAGACCTAGAACAGCCAATCGTAGGATGCACACGTCAAGTGAATAAGTGATACAAGAACATTACATAGAACTAGAATATGAAAATCACTCCACACTAACTATGTCAGTAAAAAAAACTATCTCAATCTCCTCAAGAACTATCTGAGAGGCTAACTGGCGAATAAATGAAAAAAAAAAACAGATAAAGAAACATTCGCATAGACTGAAAGCTGCAACTCCAAACAAAATCCACCCCTACCCATCCCGACGCCAACGTCGTCATCTTCTTCGTCGTCGCGGTCGGGGAGATCTGACAAGGTAATGGAAGCACGAATAAGCAGCTGTAGCGATGGAGCAAGCAAGTAAGCAGGTAAGAAGAGACTAGCACTGCAGACTGCACTGGTGATCAACCTTCTTCGTCGATGGTTATCTCGTGGATGATGTCCTCCTCGTTGATGAAGACCTCCTCCTCACCGTCAGATCCTTCGCCGGGAAGCTCTCTTGAGATACTCATCGCCGCCGCCGCTGTTTGGGGACAAGTGCGTGTGCAAAGCAGAAACGAGACAGGGAGGGCCTTCTAGTCTGGGCTGGTGGATGCGGGAGACTGAGGCTTGAGGGACCATGCGCTGGATCACCGGTGAGCAATAGACTTGCAGATGGTGGCGGGTTGACGGGCGTGCGGCAAGCGCGGGGCGACCAGCGTGCACCTGTCCCCAACAAGCAGCGGATGGGCGTGGGTTAAGGCGATGGAGCTCTGTGAAAATCACTCCACATGGGCGTGGATAAGATGGAAATGTAAATAAAAAAGAAACAAAACAAAGATATAGTTTAGTTCCTCTTCACTGTCAACAATCTGTAATTTTTAGCTTCATGATTTTACTTTCAACTTTTAATACAACTGAATAGATACAAATCACTGTTTCATAAGGTTACATTGACTCTATAACTACAAATGGAAGTAGATACATTTTTTTAGATAATGGAACCAGGTTCCAGCAACAAATCACTGTTTATAAGAATTTATAAGAATACATTCTATACGGCTATAACTACAAATGGATTAAGAAACAATAAAGAGACAGTCGGCCACCCATGGCATGTCTGCAGTGATTCAGTTTTCAGTCCAATTAAATTGAAACTAATGAGGAAAAAAAATCTGGAGACTGATGTTACTCATATGGTCATACCAAATGTGGGAAGCCAGGGACTGAGAGGAACCGAGGGGGACCAGACGGCCACGACGGGGGGCTGCCGGGCTGGAGTCGGAGCGGCCAGACGCCGGTGGGCGCTGCCAGCTGCAGCGATGCCGCAGGCAAGCCGCGCGGCGTTCGCAGAGGCTGAGAGTCCGAGGGCGCAGGCAAGCCGGTGAGAGGCGACTTCGGCGGTGGCGCCAGTCCTCACTTTCCGCTGCGACTTCTCTTCTCCCGTCGTCCGGTGACCGGTGTCGATTGTCGAAGAAGGCGAGGCTTCGGGAGTTTGGGCGCCTGGGCGCAGTCGGTCGTGGGTGGGACGGGACTCGGGAACAAAACAAGCATGCCCTAACTTTTTTTTCTAACTAGTCTTTTCTGTAACGAGCCTTCACTTATGGGCCCTAGGCCCAGGTCCGTTACTGTCATGTTATTGGTGTGGTACGGAGCGACTTATGGGCCTTAGGCCCAGGTCCATTGCTAACATGTCGTGAGAACTGGCTTCGTCCAAAGAACTCTGGATCGGCGCTACACGGAGGAATAGATCTCCAATGAACAACGACCAACACTCCTGAACACGGAGTTGAGCATAAACTTTTTCTTTCCTGTGTCTTCCTTCTGCCGAATAAGAAAAATTGATCCAAATCTTCCCAACTCATCAATACCATTAATCGCCTTGAGGGGCGGACTTATTCTCATTACTAGTCCTTCATCGTGGTCACATCTAACCACAACAAAGTGGAGGAGAGACAGAAGAAAATTATTCCATGGCGGTAACATCATCTCTGCCTTGATGTCGTCGTTTGGAAACCTAATTCTTCATATTGTCATGCCGAGGAAATTGCTGATGTCGTAGTTGCCGCTCTCATCTTCGTCGGAGTAGCCATGGAGAAACTAAATCTACCCTACATCTTCGCTGTTGCCGGAAAGGAGAGAAGGAGAAAACAAATCCACGATACCAAGAACCTTGGATGGAGAGACACTATTTGAACTCGGTCTACTTCCTCCGGCCTTCGGCGAGTTGACGGGGGGGAGCAGCATCCAGTGATGGTGGAGACGAGGGCCTGTGGCTCCGCCGCCCTAGGACCGTGAGGAGCGAGTAGCTCATGCGCTCTTTTTTAAAAAAAAACGGTGTCAAATATGCTCTTAGTGAAGAGTCTCCTTGCAAAGTTATAGAAAAATACCAAATTCCGATAATAAAAATTGAAACCTCAAAAGAAAAAACTCAAGTAGGAACTCATACTTTTTTTTGATAATACGTTTCTATATTTCTAGTTAAGGAAAATGTACAAGTACACGTACGAATACAGAAAACGTACTACAAGGATACAGAGACAGCTATCCCAACCAAACATCACAGAGGACCCTGAAGAACATAAAAATTACATCCAAGTCCCTAGGACCTCTAAAATCCGAAGATGCTCGACATCCTCGTCGCCGACCACCACCATCGAGGAGGACCTCGAGCATCATCACGAGCTGGAAGAGCCCCATCGCACGCTGGCTTTGAAAGGAGTCGAAGTAGACACCCGTCCTGAGAGACAGGATGAAGCCATCAACGGTCACCCATCGACTGGGGCCGCGCCCCAACTCCTCTAGCTCCCAGATCTGGACTCGCCGACGACGACCACCGCCGCCGAGGGGGGATTGAGCCAGATCCGGCCATCCACCAACCACAAACCGAACAGACCGCAGTGCATCCTTGAGAAAGGCCAGAAGCAACATCACCTGGAAGACAATGAAGCACCGGCCCTGGACTCCTAAGTGAATCTCACCGACCTCGCCGAAGACTGTAAGGTCCAAATGGCTAGAGGGGGGTGAATAGCATATTTAAAAATCTACAAGCTTCACTAAACAACCATGTTAGTATAAAAGATGGCTAAGATAATTCTAGCACTAGCTCAACTACACTATGCAAGCCACCTATACAATTCTAGTGAAGCAAGGCTATGATCTCTAATACACACCAACAAGACTAAGTCACTAAGCTACTTACTCCTATGTGATAAAAGCTACACTAAGCAAACTACACTAGGATTAGTATAAGAAAGTAAAGAGCAAGTGACTTGATTCTTATACCAACGATGTAGAGAAGTAATGCACTCGAAGAATCAATCACAATGATCAACCACAAGAGAAATCTTTGGCAAAGAGATGACACAAGATTTTTACCGAGGTTCACTTGCTTCCCGGCAAGCTACTCCTCGTTGTGGCGATGCACCTACTTGTCAGTTCGCGAGCTAATCGACTATCAAGAGTGGAGCCCTCAGCGAGCGCCGCACAACTGCACACAAGATGGGGATCCTCCAAGCCACGAGCTCCACTAGAGTATCCAATTTACGAACTCCCGCAGGGAAGGATCAAGAACCCCTTACAACACTTGGTGAGGGCTCCAACAATCTTCAATTGTAAGCTCAATCACCTCCGCTGCTCCAAGCCATCTACCGTATCGGAAAACACGGAAGAGTAACAAGAAATCCGCAGCAACTCAAAGATCAAGTGCCTCTAGAATGCAACTCTCAAGCAATGCACTTGAATCTCACTCAAGATGTGCAACTAAGCAAAGAGATGAGTGGAGAGTTTGTTCTCTAGCTCAAAGGATGTCTCTAGGTCTCAAAATGTGCAAGAGTTACCCTCAAACCCCAGACATCTTCTATTTATAGCGAAGGGGTACGCAGCTAGTCGTTATCGGATGACGTAGTGAAACACGAGCTGACCGGACGCACCGGTCAGGGTGACCGGACACGTCCAGTCACTACAGGACAAGCGTGAACAGTGCGTGTCAGAAGTAGCCGTTGCCGTGACCAGACGCGCTCCAGCATTTGACCGGATGCGCTGCACCTGGCGTCCGGTCGGAGTCCAGTAAGGGTCTACTCATGACTGGACGCGTCCGATCGTACGTGACCGGACGCACCGTGCGTCCGGTCGGCTCTACGACCGGCTCTGCCCCTCTGGGTGCCTGACCGGACGCTCCGGTTCCGTAAGAGACCGGACGCGCCGGTTGGAAACCCTAGCACTCGCGCGCCTGACAGCTGCTGAGAACTGACCGGACGCGTCTGGTCAAACCGTGACCGCGTCCGGTGCAGCGTCCGATTGCCCTGGTGGCCTCCATTCGTCTTCGTTTCTTCTCTGACTTCGCAAAAGTGCTAACACCACCAAGTGTACACCATCATGTGCATGTGTGTTAGCATTTCACAAACATTTTCAAGATGATATGTTAGCTCTCAACTAGATTCTAATGCATATGCTCAAGACATTGATCTAGTGGCACTTGATTCCCGAGCTAAGCGTGATTGCCCCTCTTGATAGTGGGCTATGTATCCTAAATCCGGTCAATCACTTCTCTACTCATCTTAGACCGGCAAAAGAAAAATCCTATGGTTATACCTTTGCCTTGCGCTCTTCGATCCTTCTCCTTCACTTGATCATCATGTCCATCAATTTATGTGCATCTCCACCATGATCATCATTTCATGTCCATGCACCATCTCTTTGTGATCTAGTGGCCACACTCCTTGCCACACACACCTTCATCACATGTGTTGCTTATGTCTAACTCAAAACACTTAACACATGGTATTAGCAACTTGGTGTCATTAATTACCAAAACCAAACTTGGGCTTTCAATCTCCCCCTTTTTGGTAATTGATGACAACCATCACAAAGATATGAAATGAAAACAATTTTTCAATTTCGATAGTATTAGCTCCCCCTACATATGTGCTTCTATGAGTTTGGTTCAATTGTGCACATATGTATGGATTTGAATTTTGGGAGAGTTGCTACTATCGAATTGATGCTAAGGCATATAGAATGGACCTTTGAAGCATGATACCAATCGGAGTTGCCTTTATATACCATCCTTAGCATCGATGTAGCTAGACACCATTTGTAATACATCACTTGTAAAGATCACAAACACTAAAGTACCCCGTGAGATCAACAGTATAAGCAAAGGTGTCTAAATACCACTTATAAAGCTACTCTCAACAAATCATCATTCAAGTTCTATTTCTAGCATACACCATACAATCATGAATATGAATTTAAGTTTTGCAATGCAACAATACATCATGTTAATGCACATACAAATGCAACAAATAATTCATGAGCTTGCTCACCCTACTTGTGTGCTCAATTTTAATTGATCCCTTTCCAATGTCATTCTCTCCCCCTTACTATATTTTCTCCCCCTTTGCAACTTAACTTTTTATCTTTATGACTTTTCTATCTTTGTGACTTTTCTCTCCCCCTTTGTCAACAATCACCAAAAAGGTGCCAATTTTAGTGAGAGTCAAGTCAATCAATATGAGAGAGTCCAAATTATGATTCAATCTAGATCACTTGCCTAGAATATGTAATTCGGTTTGATCTAAGGACAAGCTTCTTCACACCTCACAAAGTATAAGGGTTATCTTGATCATGTTGAATTACACATCATGAGCTTATTTTCTAGATTCAACACTAGGTTTGCAAGCCCACAAACATGTCATATGCTACCACTAGATCAATCAAACATAGAAGCAATAGTGGTATCATATATACATCAAAATCATTTGATTTTCATAAATGAGCCTATTTGTCATGCAAATATGTCTATGTGTTCTAAACATGTCCTTAGCAAAGTATGAATGATATGCCAAACAACTTTACCTTGCATAGTCGAAGGGGAGGCATGTCATATAAGAATGTGGGGGTGCAGTCATTACAAGTTGGAGAAGTCAAGAATGTTCAATTCATTCTTCAACTTGTAAAACCATTTCTCATCAAGTGGCTTTGTAAAGATATCGGCTAGTTGATCTTCGGTGCCAATGCCTTGTATACAAATATCACCCTTTTGTTGATGGTCTCTTATGAAGTGATGCCTTATGTCAATGTGCTTGGTTCTTGAATGTTGAACTGGATTTTGAGTCATCTTGATAGCACTTTCGTTGTCACAAAACAATGGCACATTCTTGAATTTGATTCCAAAGTCATTCAAGGTTGCTTTCATCCAAAGCAATTGTGCACAACAACTACCGGCACTAATGTATTCGGCCTCGGCGGTAGATAGTGCAACACTATTTTGTTTCTTTGATGACCATGAAACAAGAGACCTTCCAAGTAATTGACAAGTGTCACTTGTACTCATTCTATCAATCTTGCAACCACCATAGTCGGAGTCTGAATATCCAATCAACTCAAAATTAGACCCCTTGGGATACCATAGTCCAATATCATGAGTGCCTTTAAGATATCTCAATATTCTCTTGGTTGCTTTCAAGTGACTTTCTCTAGGTGAAGCTTGATATCTTGCACACTTACATACACTAAACATCACATCCGGCCTAGAAGCGATGACATAGAGCAAACTTCCAATCATAGACCGGTATTGCTATTGATCTACCATGTTGCCACTAGCATCAACACCCAAATGATCATTAGTGCCCATTGGTGTACTCATTTGCTTAGCATCTTGTAATCCAAACTTCTTGATTATGTCCTTGATGTACTTCCCTTGACTTACAAAAGTGTCATCCTTCATTTGCTTGATTTGAAGTCCAAGAAAGTAACTAAGCTCTCCAATCATAGACATCTCAAACTCATTTGCCATTATTTTTCCAAACTCTTCACAAAAGTCTTGATTTGTTGATCCAAAAATAATATCATCAACATAGATTTGTAACACAAACAAGTCATTTCCAAGCTTCTTGGTAAAGAGAGTGGTGTCAACCTTTCCCATATTGAACCCTTTAGAAAGAAAAAAGTCCCTCAATCTCTCATACCATGCTCTAGGTGCTTGCTTCAAACCATACAATGCCTTCTTGAGCTTGTACACATGATAGGGTTTCTTGTTATCTTCAAAACTGGGAGGTTGCTCAACATAAACTTCTTCATTGATGTAGCCATTGAGAAATACACTCTTGACATCCATTTGATAGAGCTTGATGTTGTGTGCACAAGCATATGCTAATAAGATTCTAATTGCCTCCAATCTTGCAACCGGTGCATATGTCTCACCAAAGTCAAGACCTTCAACTTGTGTGTAACCTTGTGCAACTAATCTTGCTTTGTTCCTCACAACCATGCCATCTTGATCTTGCTTGTTTCTAAAGACCCACTTAGTACCAATCACATTGTAGTTCTTTGGTCTTTCAACAAGTTCCCAAACTTGGTTTCTAGTGAAGTTGTTTAGCTCTTCATGCATGGCATTTACCCAATCGGAATCTTTCAATGCATCTTCTATTTTCTTAGGTTCTTCAAGTGACACAAAAGAGTAGTGCTCACAAAAGGATGCTAATCTTGATCTAGTTTGAACACCACTTTGAATTCCACCAATGGTTTGATCCAATGGATGATCTCTTGCAATATTTGTAGGTTAGAGTATTGGAAGTTGGTTACTTCCACTAGCTTGACCTTGATATTGGGCTTCATCATGAGAACCACTAGAGCTTGCTTGATTTGTATCAATTTGCACACTTTGGTTGGTCATATGAATATCATTATCATCATCAACTTGCCTTGGCCTAACATCACCAATGTCCATGTTCTTCATTGCATTTGATAATTGACTCCTCTTACATCATCAAGGTTTTGAGCTTCATTTTGAGACCCTTGGGTTTCATCAAACTCAACATCATGAACTTCTTTCAAGGTGCCATTTGTGAGATTCCAAACTCTATATGCTTTGCTTGTGGTAGAATAACCAAGTAAGAACCCTTCATCACATTTCTTTTCAAATTTGCTCAATCTAGTGTCTTTCTTGAGAATATAGCATTTGCAACCAAACACTCTAAAGTATGCAATGTTGGGCTTTCTTTCATTCAATAGTTCATATGGTGTCTTCCCAAGCTTCCCATGGCAATAGAGACGGTTGCTACAATAGCATGCCGTGTTGATAGCTTCACTTTAAAATGAATGACTAACATTATATTCACTAAGCATTGATCTAGCCATGTCAATCAAAGTTCTATTCTTTCTTTCAACTACACCATTGGATTAAGGAGTGTATGTCGGAGAGAATTGATGTCCAATATCAAGATCATCACATAATTCCTCAATTCTTGTGTTCTTGAACTCACTACCATTGTCACTTCTAATCTTCTTGATGGTGATTCCAAACTCATTTTGCACTCTCTTAACAAAAGACTTGAATAGATCATAAATATCACTCTTGTCATAGAGAAAGAACATCCAAGTGTATCTAGTGTAGTCATCCACTATTACAAAACCATACTTGTTCCCACCAATGCTAGTATATGTTGTTGGCCCAAACAAGTCCATGTGCAATAACTCAAATGCCCTTGATGTGCTCATTTCACTCTTGCTAGGATGTGCATTTCCAACTTGTTTGCCGGCTTGACAAGCACTACAAGGTTTATCTTTCTCAAAGGTGACATCCTTCAAGCCTCTAACTAAGTCATGCCTCAAAAGTTTGTTTAATTGTTTCATTCCAACATGACCAAGCCTTCTATGCCATAACCAACCCATACTAGATTTGCTAAGCAAACATGATGTCAATTGTGTCTCACTATCATTGAAGTCAATCAAGTACAAGCTACCATGTCTAAATCCTTTCAATATCAAATTTGATCCATCAACACTTATGACTTCAACATCATCACTACCAAATATGCACTTGAAGTCAAGATCACAAAGTTGTGCCACCGACAAAAGATTGAAATCCAAGCTCTCAACTAGCAACACATTAGATATGCTCATGTCATTTGAGATAGCAATTTTACCAAGCCCCTTGACCTTGCCTTTCTTGTTGTTGCCGAAAGTGATAGCATCAAAACCACCATTTTTACTCGTATCAATTGATTTGAACATACAAGAATCTCCGGTTTTATGTTGAGTGCACCCACTATCAAGCACCCAATGCCTTCCTCTGGCTTTGTAGTTGACCTACAAGACAAGATCAATTCCTTTTAGGTACCCAAACTTGTTTGGGTCCTCCAAGGTTAGTGACCAAGCTCTTTGGTACCCAAATGACTTTCTTCTTTGAGCCCATCCATGGTGCACCAATCAACTTAGCATGAACACCATTTGTACCCTTGGTAAGTATATAGAAAGAATTAAACTTAATTGAGGATACATTAGTATTGGATTTCTTATTCATGCAATGTTGCTCTATGTGACCAACTTGCTTGCAACTTTTGCAATAGCTACCATTGTTCTTCACAAAACGAGTCTTGTGAGGAGCAAAGGTGGCCTTGCCTTTCTTGGGGTTATAGCCCAATCCCTCTTTATAGAGAGAAACCCTTTGGCTACCCAAGCACATAAGCAAGCGGTCCTCACCACCATAAGCCTTAGCTAATGTGTGATTGAGCTCCTTTACCTCCTTCTTGAGATTTTCATTCTCAACTATTAGTGTAGAGTCACTAGTGAAACCGTCACTACTAGATGAAGATGACGTAGATGAGCTACATGAAGGGTTAGTGGGAGCAACAACAATAGGCTTATGACAAGATTCATCAATTATATCATAAGATATGCCTATGTTGCAAGTTTTAGCTTTCTCAACATTAGTTGACATGTTTTCATATTTTTTAACTAGAGAGGAATGAGTTTCTTCAAGCTTAGTGTGAGACTTTTAAAGCTTCTTATGGTCTACCTTTAGACTCTCATAAGATGCCCTAAGCTCATCAAGTTCTTGCATAAGGTTTTTCTTTTCCTTAAGCAAGCCCTTGCACTTCTTTCTAGATTCTTTAAAATGTTGAGTGCAATCTTCTAGCACAGTGATTAGTTCATTTTAGTGAATTCTTCTTCATCACTATCACTATCACTAGCATTATCATGATCACTCTCATCGTCGGATAATACCTTAGCGGCCTTAGCCATGAAGCACGATAGAGTGTCGAAGAGGGAGACCTTCTCTTGGATGGCAATGCTAGCATGTCCCTTCTTCTTGCTCTTGTTGTCATCCTCGTCATCACTTGAGGAATCATCACTATCCCATGTAGCAACATGAGAATCATTCTTCTTCTTATGAGAACTCTCCTTCTTTTCTTGCTTCTTCTTTTACTTCTTCCTCTCCTTCTTGATAGCATCTTCATCATCACTATCATAAGGACACTTTGCAATGAGATGGTCCTTGCTATGGCATCTAAAACATCTCATGGTATGCTCATTCTTCTTGGATGAGTTCTTCCTCCTTCTTGCACGAAATCCCTTCTTCTTCATGAATTTGCCAAATTGCTTGACAAAAAGAGCCATCTTCTCATCAATGTCATCACTATCACAAGAGCTTGAGTCTTTATCACTTGATGATTCAATCTTAGATTTGCCCTTGGATGTGGTGGCTTTGAATGCCACACTCTTTTTCTTCTCATCATCCTTCTTCTCACTTTCCTTCTTCTTTTTGACCAACTCCTCTTTCTCATCATCTTCTCTATATGAATCATCGGTCATCACTTCTTGAAATATTTGTTGAGGAGTTGAATCCTTCAATGTAGTCCTCACTAGCACGGTGATCAATGTATCAAACCTCTTGGGCAGCTTCTCAAGAACTTCATAGGGAATTGGTTGTCCTTGACCTCCTCACCAAATGCCTTGAGCTCATTGATAATGACTTGCAACCGATGAAATATTTCCGGTACACTCTCATCCTCTTGCATCTTGAAGCTAGAAAACTTTTCTTGCAAGATATATGCTTTAGCGGTCTTTGTGCCTTCGATGCCCTCAAATGTTTCTTCTAGCTTGGCCCAAGCATCATGTGCAACTTTTATGTTCTTTACTTGATCAAATGTCTTGTCATCTAATGCCTCATGAAGAGCACTAATGGCAATATCATTGCATTGGAGCTTCTTCTCTTCCACCGGTGTAGGTGCTTCCGGATTAGAAACCTCAAATTTTGTTTCGGTGACCTTACACACTTCTCTATTGATTGACTTGAGGTGTCAATCATCTTAACCTTCTAATATGCATAATTTGTGCCATCAAAGTGAGGTGCCTTCTTAGTGTTGTTGATGTGCAAGCTTAACTGAGCCATTTCTTTTTCACCATAGGTTGTTAAGCCTCAAATAAACGATGCCTCGGCTCTGATACCACTTGTAAGGTCCAAATGGCTAGAGGGGGGTGAATAGCCTATTTAAAAATCTACAAGCTTCACTAAACAACCATGTTAGTATAAAAGATGGCTAAGCTAATTCCAGCACTAGCTCAACTACACTATGCAAGCCACCTATATAATTCTAGTGAAGCAAGGCTATGATCTCTAATACACACTAATAAGACTAAGTCACTAAGCTACTTACTCCTATGTGATAAAAGCTATACTAAGCAAACTACACTAGGATTAGTACAAGAAAGTAAAGAGCAAGTGACTTGATTCTTATACCAACAATGTAGAGAAGTAATACACTCGAAGAATCAATCACAATGATCAACTACAAGAGAAATCCTCGGCAAAGAGATGACATAAGATTTTTACCGAGGTTCACTTGCTTCCCGGCAAGCTACTCCTCGTTGTGGCGATGCACCCACTTATCGGTTCACGAGCTAATCGACTATCAAGAGTCGAGCCCTCGGCGGGCGCCGCACAACCGCACACAAGATGGGATCCTCTAAGCCACGAGCTCCACTAGAGTATCCAATTTGCGAACTCCCGCGGGGAAGGCTCAAGAACCCCTTACAACACTTTGTGAGGTCTCCAACAATCTTCAATTATAAGCTCAATCACCTCCGCTGCTTCAAGCCATCTACCGTGTCGGGAAACACGGAAGAGTAACAAGAAATCCGCAGCAACTCAAAGATCAAGTGCCTCTAGAATACAACTCTCAAGCAATGCACTTGAATCTCACTCAATCTCACTCAAGATGTGTAACTAAGTAAAGAGATGAGTGGAGGGGTTGTTCTCTAGCTCAAAGGATGTCTCTAGGTCTCAAAATGTGCAAGAGTTACCCTCAAACCCCGGACATCTTCTATTTATAGCGAAGGGGTACGCAGCTAGCCGTTACCGGACGACGCAGTGAAACACGAGCTGACCGGACGCGTCCGTTCACTACAGGACAAGCGTGAACAGTGCGCATCAGAAGTAGCCGTTGCCATGACCGGACGCGCTGCACCTGGCATCCGGTCGGAGTCTAGTAAGGGTCTACTCACGACCAGACGCGTCCGATCGTACGTGACCGGACGCGTCGTGTGTCCGGTCGGCTCTACGACCGGCTCTGCCCCTCTGGGTGCCTGACCGGACGCTCTAGTTCCGTGAGGGACCGAACGTGCCGGTTGGAAACCCTAGCACTCACACGCCTGACAGCTGCTGAGAACTGACCGGACGCGTCCGGTGCAGCGTCCGATTGCACTGGTGGCCTCCGTTTGTCTTCGTTTCTTCTCCGATTTCGCAAAAGTACTAACACCACCAAGTGTACACCATCATGTGCATATGTGTTAGCATTTCACAAACATTTTCAAGACGATATGTTAGCTCTCAACTAGATTCGAATATATATGCTCAAGACATTGATCTAGTGGCACTTGATTCCCAAGCTAACCGTGATTGCCCCTCTTTATAGTCAGCTATGTATCCTAAACCCGGTCAATCACTTCTCTACTCATCTTAGACCGGCAAAAGAAAAACCCTATGGTTATACCTTTGCCTTGCGCTCTTCGATCCTTCTCCTCCACTTGATCATCATGTCCATCAATTTATGTGCATCTCCACCATGATCATCATTTCATGTCCATGCACCATCTCTTTGTGATCTAGTGGCCACACTCCTTGCCACACACACCTTCATCACATGTGTTGCTTATGCCTAACTCAAAACACTTAACACATGGCATTAACAACTTGGTGTCATTAATTATCAAAACCAAATTTGGGCTTTCAAAGACGCTGGAGAAGACGCCGTCGGGATGAAGGAGAGGTCGAGAAAACTTATTCCCCAGCGTCATCGACATCTCCGCCTCACCGACGACGCCTGGACAAGCACGTTGCAGAGGAGCGACGCCCCTCTCCACCATCAACCGATGGCGAGCAAACCCTAGACATAGGTAGACTCCTACCTACTCTATCTACAACCGCACTGTGGGGGTATAAACCCCCGGTACCATAAGATGGTACATGGGCCACACCGTCGAAGGTGGCCCGGCCCGTAAGATCAAGACGTACATCGCAAGATTATAGGCTGTACTAGATATTGTAATAGTACTAGATGGAATACTTTACTTGTAACCTTGTCCCTTCGGAGTATATAAGGAGGGGCAAGGATCCCCTAGAGGACAGGTCATACACCACATAACTCAATACAATATAACAGAGCACAGGATGTAGGGTTTTACGTCTGAAAGCCCAAGTTTGGTTTTGGTAATTAATGACACCATGTTGCTAATGCCATATGTTAAGTGTTTTGAGTTAGGCATAAGCAACACATGTGATGAAGGTGTATGTGGCAAGGAGTGGTGGCCACAAGATCACAAAGAAATAGTGCATGGACATGAAATGACGATCATGGTGGAGATGCACATAATATGATGGACATGATGATCAAGTGGAAGAGAAGGATCTAAGAGCGCAAGGCAAAGGTATAACCATAGGGTTTTCCTTTTGCTGGTCTAAGATGAGTAGAGAAGTGATTGACCAGATTTAGGATACATAGCCGACTATCAAGAGGGGAAATCATGGTTAGCTCGGAAATCAAGTGCCACTAGATCAATATCTTGAGCATATGCATTAGGATCTAGTTGAGAGCTAACATAACGCCACTACAAGGATTCCTCCCTAATGCCACGCTACACGACTGCAACGCCACTAATTTGGTTGCCATTAGGGGTCATATTGCAACCTTTCCGTAAAATGGTTGCAATATGTACCTATAATGCAACAGACTAAATGTGTTGCAATATGTATGGTTTGTCATTGCAATAGATGTGTGCTACTGCAACCATTTAAGAATTGTGTTGCAATTAGTTGTTATTATTGCCATGGAGCTTTCAAGTTGCATTAGTATTGACATTCGTTGCAAATACTTGGTGTTATTGCAACTATATTGGATTTGGTTGCGTTTGCTTGTAACTATTGCTATGGCTATTCTGGGTTGCAATAATCTTTAGTGGTGTTGCAATTACTATGTGGTTATTGCAACAAGAATTATGAAAATGGTTGCAGTAGCATATTCCTATTGCCATGGTGTTTTGGGGTTGTAATAATCTTCTTTGGTGTTGCAATTGCTAGTTACTTATTGCAACTAGAATTCAGAATGAATGCAATACATGTTACTATTGCCATGGTTTTTTTATGTTGCAATAGATTGACGTATTTGGTGGGCCTTTCTTGTCTAGGGCCAGCAGCATTAACATGTACGTGATGATCACCCATCCCATGTTGGCTTCATCGCAGCTCACACTCTAATCTACCGAGAAACAGCGACGGCCTAGACATGGAAACGTCGGCACACTAGGGTCAAGGTCATCACTTGGAAACGCCGGTGCCCATATATAATCTGGAGGGCTGGCACGCGCCCGTCAGCAGCAGGACGGTGCCCTATGGGTCGTCATGCAAACGCCCATCATCAGGAGTCCAGTAGGACGGCACCAATCGTCAAGTGGCCGGCACCAATCGTCAAGAAGCTCCAGCAAGACACCATGACAACGCCACATCTAAATGTAATTGTTTGATATAAAACTACTAAGTAATATATAAATTTCCTTATAAAATTAATGAAAATTTCCAATGGCAGAATCACATCAGAAATATTTACATGATCGTACACATCTCACAATCTGCTTGGATAATTTATTAAATATATAGAAGTGGAATGTATAATGCATTCAGCACTTCTCTTGGCATGAGCTGTCTTAATCCTATCAACTATCTAATCTAGTCGAGCATTTTCTACCATGCGTTCCATGTTGCATTGGCCTATCCAACTACAGTGAGCTCTCAGTGACCAGAAGATCGTCTACTGTTGATTCCTGCAACGAGCTTGAAGCCTATTATCCAATGGAAGGCTGCACACAGAAAACTATTAGCTGATCAGTACACACATGGAAATACTAGGATGAAACTTTAAGAACTAACAATCAATGGCGTTAGGTGATAGATAAGTTACTCATCAAGAAAAATCCCACATGCAAATCTAGTGTAACAATTAAAGGCTCTTAGCTATGACACCGTGAACACTAGCTATGCAGTTCCTTTGTACTCCCTCCATTCCGAATTATAAGTCCTTTAGCTTTTTTAGATACATAGCTTCGCTATGCACCCAGATATACATTATGTTTAAATACATAGAAAAAGCTATATAGTAACAAAAGACAGAACGACTTATAATTTAGAATGGAGAGAGTAATATTCAAGGGAACATTTCAAGTGTACTCCATAGGAAATAATTGGATAAAACAAACACGAAAAAAGGATATCAATATATATATGAAATAATTGCACTTTTCCAAGAATAATTGGATAAAATAAACATACAAATCAGCAACAGTCCGCTCACGGATGGTTTCTCCCGTGCTTGTCACCCTTGTTCCATGTTGCTGCTGCTGCACTCCCCCTCGGTGCTTTATTAACTGCAAGACCACCAAATTCCTCAATAATTCAATGTTTAGTAAATAACTTGAGAGCTCAGGCTTTGCATAAATCAAGGTGGTGTCTTTTCTGTTTTCCATTTTGAATTGACAAATAAATGATGCAATCCCATCTAACAACAACAACAACAACATAGCCTTTTGTCCCAAGCAAGTTAGGGTAGGCTAGAGATGAAACCCAAAAGAGACGAGAAACAGGGAGATACATAAAAGGACGTAAAGATGCAATCCCATCTAAAAAAATGAAATCAAGACCTGAAAGCTGAAACACCTATATATCTCAAATCCTACAAACCAACTTGGTCCGATTCCAGATTTGCAAATTTAAATGACCTTAATGACAATCACCTATGCATTTCATGAGGCATTTCAACGTGGAGGGTTAGTCTCCTAGAAGACCAATGTAACTAAGACACATGCTTGATGTCTCGTTCTATTGCTCCGTTAGAGGTTTTCATCCATCAGACCACTACACAGTGATATGATTCTTACTAAACTAGCAGATATTGCTATAGGAGTTAAAAAAAATTAAACACAATAAGATAAGCACAGGAAAAACATGGTGTCACTCCATGTCAATGGTTCAATTTAGTTGTTGCGTTGTAGCATAGAGGTGATCAAGCTTAGAGAATCACATATATTACAGAGAAGTTTGAACAAAGTATATTGATGCCGGTACAGCTTTGAACACCTCAGGTAGCAGCTAGAGTTAAGTGTTTTCTATGTATAGACAAGGAAAGCTATTGAGGTGCAAATGTGCAATGGCTTTAAGCCTATCGCTTGCAGTCACCTAACTTTAAATAAGTAGTATACCAAATACATGTACAGACAATGGGACTATAGGGACACCAAACTATTGGAAGAATTAGACTCAAGATTTTTTTTCCAATCTAAAACAAGGATCCTTACTGTAGTGGAGGATAGACAATGCTTGAGCTAGAAAGCTTCCTGTCCTAATCAGCTGCAACACACCTGGCACAGAAATTATGCCTAATGCAATATCAAAACCAAATTTGACTCATATACAAGTTTTTTATGCATCTTTTTTCCTTTTGCTTCTGATCAAGAGCCTCAAGTTTTCTTTATGTTCCAGAAAACTAAGTTCGATAAAACCATGCTGTGCCATTGCAACTCTGTTTCAAAATGCTGATGTCTACAAATGGACATCAATCAACTTTCTTAGTTGTAGTCGACTACTCGTTTTCCTTTGCTTGAAAGATCTTTGACATGGTTAATTAATACCATCTGCAGCCAGCACCACCCCAGTCTACCGCTTCTGGTTCCTGCAAGTGCATGGCAATGAAGAGACATTGGAACGAGGAGGTGTTGTACAGTTTCAGGGTAGTATGGCTAGGGTCCCTCCCTCCTCACAACATCAACTTCAACATGAAAGAAGCATTCCATTGACATAATCAAGTGGACTTCGTGCAAGTGTGTTCTGATATTTGTCAAAAGGATAAAAAAAATCACTACGAGTTGACACTACTGTGTGCTTCACACCAGGCTGAATTAGAACGGCTGAATTCTAAAGGAAGAATATAAGAGCTCCACAACCTACACTTTCAACAACAACAATTACATCCTGCTACTATTTTGTACATAGATTAACATACCCACTCCTTGTTCCAACACATGTTATGACTCCAAGCAATATATCTGAAACAAATGCTATGCTTACAAGCAAATCTTTTAAAAAATGGTATCCCTCAAAGTTATCGCACATTAGTGCATGAATTCTCACCATTAGCAAACGTCAATACAAAAATTCTCACCATGACAGTTTGATTGTAATGAAAGCTATGTGAGGACACAAACTTCTTTTCAGCAGGACATTGGTTCAAAATTAACGAATCCATACCTGCAATTAAAGTTGCACTTTATCGCTATAAGGTACCACACATGTGAAATTTGTTTCCTTTGATTCCACACTGGCGGGTAACCAAACACTGTTTATTTAAATAATAGATCCTACATGAGAGCACCAGCACAATAGGAGATCAATGGTTCAATTACACGGATTCAATCAGACAGATCTATCATGTCACATGGATCAAGACTAGTTCTACTAGATTAACACACAAGCTATTGAGCAGATTAGCACGGATTCAATCAGACAGATCTATCATGTCACATAGATCAAGACTAGTTCTACTAGATTAACACACAAGCTATTGAGCAGATTAGCACTACTATTGACTACTACAAAAATTGATAACAAGCAGGGGTCACAAAGCAGCAACAGAACTACCTCCGATGGGCTGCCGACTCTAGGCTCCAGCTGCTCAAGAAAGCCGGCACAAGATCCTCCGATTGTTGACAAAGGGGGAGAGAAAAGTCACAAAGATAGAAAAGTCACAAAGATAGAAAAGTCACAAAGATAAAAAAATTAAGTTGCAAAGGGGGAGAAAGATATAGTAAGGGGGAGAGAATGACATTGGAAGTCACAAAGATAGAAAAGTCACAAAGATAAAAAGTTAAGTTGCAAAGGGGGAGAAAGATATAGTAAAGGGGAGAGAATGACATTGGAAAAGGATCAATTAAAATTGAGCACACAAGTAGGGGGAGCAAGCTCATGAATTATTTGTTACATTTGTATGTGCATTAACATGATGTATTGTTGCATTGCAAAGCTTAAATTCATATTCATGATTGTATGGTGCATGCTAGAAATAGAATTTGAATGTTGATTTGTTGAGAGTAGCTTTACAAGTGGTTTCTAGACACCTTTGCTTATAATGTTGATCTCTCGGGGTACTTTAGTATTTGTGATCTTTGTAAGTGATGTGTTACAAGTGGTGTCTAGCTACATCGATGCTAAGGATGGTATATAAAGGCAACTCCGATTGGTATCACGCTTCAAATGTCCATTCTATATACCTTAGCATCAATTTGATAGTAGTAACTCTCCCAAAATTCAAATCCATACATATGTGCATAATTGAACCAAACTCATAGAAGCACATATGTAGGGGAGCTAATACTATCAAAATTGAAAATTGTTTTTAATTCATATCTTTGTGATGGTTGTCATCAATTACCAAAAAGGGGGAGATTGAAAGCCCAAGTTTGGTTTTGGTAATTAATGACACCATGTTGCTAATGCCATATGTTAAGTGTTTTGAGTTAGGCATAAGCAACACATGTGATGAAGGTGTATGTGGCAAGGAGTGGTGGCCACAAGATCACAAAGAAATGGTGCATGGACATGAAATGACGATCATGGTGGAGATGCACATAATATGATGGACATGATGATCAAGTGGAAGAGAAGGATCTAAGAGCGCAAGGCAAAGGTATAATCATAGGGTTTTCCTTTTGCTGGTCTAAGATGAGTAAAGAAGTGATTGACCAGATTTAGGATACATAGCCGACTATCAAGAGGGAAAATCACGGTTAGCTCGAAAATCAAGTGCCACTAGATCAATATCTTGAGCATATGCATTAGGATCTAGTTGAGAGCTAACATAACGCCCTGAAAAATGACTGTGAAAATGCTAACACACATGCACATGGTGATTTACACTTGGTGGTGTTAGGACATTTGCGAAGGCGGTGGAGTTTAAGCGGTAGAGAGGGGTTTGGGTTCCTCTCTCCCTCCCGCCGAGCTTGCTCGGCGGGATTCAGGCGTTTTCGAGGAAATGAAATGCCTATTTTCTATTGCGCCAGAGGCGAGAAAAGGTGGTGAAAGTCCAAAATGATTATCACTGAAAATACAATGACTGGACGCTGTGGTCGAATTGACCGGACGCTGCTGGTGCGTCCGGTCAGTTCAAACCACAGACAGACGCGCGTGTGAGAAGGGTCGCGGACTGGCGCGTCCGGTCCCTCGTGGAACCGGCGCGTTCGGTCACACACCTAGGAGTTCAGCATGGAGGGCAGATGCGATCGGACGCGGTGGCGCGTCCGGTCATGAGTGGACCGTTACTGGACTCCGATCGGACGCGGCTGGCGCGTCCAGTCACATGTGATCGGACGCGTCCGGTTGCGGTGGGAGCTTACTGGACTCTGACCGGATGCCAGGTGCAGCGCGTCCGGTCAGACGTTGGGGCACGTCCGGTCAGGGCAACGGCTACTTCTAACGCGTACTGTTCACGCTTGTCCTATAGTGACCGGACGCGTCCGGTCACCCTGACCGGTGCGTCCGGTCAGCACGATTTTAACTGTGTCGTCCGGTAACGGCTAGCTGCGTACCCCTTCGCTATAAATAGAAGTTGGCCGGTGTTTGAGGGTAACTCTTGCACATTTTGAGACCTAGAGACATCCTTTGAGCTAGAGAACAACCCCTCCACTCATCTCTTTGCTTAGTTGCACATGTTGAGTGAGATTGAGTGAGATTCAAGTGCATTACTTGAGAGTTGTATTCTAGAGGCACTTGATCTTTGAGTTGCTGCGGATTTCTTGTTACTCTTCCATGTTTTCCGACATGGTAGACGGCTTGGAGCAACGGAGGTGATTGAGCTCGCAATTGGAGATTGTTGGAGCCCTCACCAAGTGTTGTAAGAGGTTCTTGATCCTTCCCCGCGGGAGTTCGCAAATTGGATACTCTAGTGGAGCTCGTGGTTTGGAAGATCCCCATCTTGTGTGCGGTTGTGCGGCACCCGCCGAGGGCTCGACTCTTGATAGTCGATTAGCTCGTGAACCGACAAGTGGGTGCATCGCCACAACGAGGAGTAGCTTGCCGGGAAGCAAGTGAACATCGGTAAAAATCTTGTGTCATCCCTTTGCCGAGGATTTCTCTCGTGGTTGATCATTGTGATTGATTCTTCGAGTGCATTACTTCTCTACATCATTGGTATAAGAATCAAGTCACTTGCTTTTTACTTTCTTGTTCTAGTCTTAGTGTAGTTTGCTTAGTGTAGCCTTTATCACATAGGAGTAAGTAGCTTAGTGACTTAGTCTTGTTGGTGTGTATTAGAGATCATAGCCTTGCTTCACTAGAATTGTATAGGTGGCTTACATAGAGTAGTTGAGCTAGTGCTAGAATTAGCTTAGCCATTTTTTATACTAACATGGTTGTTTAGTGAAGCTTGTAGATTTTTAAATAGGCTATTCACCCCCCTCTAGCCATTTGGACCTTACAACGTCATGCTGATGGTCTGAACCTATATAAATCTTGTGTCTTGTATCCTGTTACCATCCGGTTCATGTCTTACGCACCGTCTACCGACAAATCACCATCACAGGCATACCCCTCGATGGACTGCCGACCACATTTCGTCGACAGTGGCGCGCCAGGTAGAGGGTGTGCGTACAGACTCCCAGGTGAGTCAAATGGGATTTTTTTCGTTAATTCTCTACTAAAAACCGGGTGAGTCATTCTACGTTATTGATTAGACCAGTCTGTCCATCGCATATTTAATACAGATTGATTTTTCTGCATGTAACGACATCTTCATCGTTCGCGATCTACTTCGCTAACATCGCCCTGAAGCTCACTGGGATTAATATCGAGAATTAACTCGACAACGAAGGACTCGGCGGCTTCAGCGGCAGGAGAGCAATTCCAACATGCTCCGACTACGACTATGACCTCTTGCCTCGACCACCTGCCACGTCGCAATAATAATCGCCGTAAGGAAAGGCGCTACGACAACTTCATCGCCACCGACCAGATTTATATCCAAAGATAAGTATATTTCTAATATTCGTATCTAATATAATTTCTTCCAACCACTCTAACATGCTTACCTGAAGATAACTTTCTATTAATATTTTATAAAAGACCAGTTGACAGAGTACCATCCTTTCTCGAGTTCTCGGAGCCAGCCCCGTCTCCGGCTTCTCCCTACGCGTGCACGGGACCCACTCTCTACGCTCCGGGTGGTCGGCGGGTGCTCCCTGGTCTGACCTGTGCGCTCTTACGTGTGAACATGCTCCGTGCCTCGCACTCGGACCGCAGATCCAGCTAGGGCCATATGGATTCTACAGGATGATGCGTCTACCAACTGATACAACTAAAACAGAACACTTATACGTTCTAACTTAGTTATCTTCCACACAATATACAAGCTTTAAACGTTTTTTTCCACAAAAACACAAACAAGCTTACATTGTCACAACAGTACATTATTACAAACTTGCCTGATGATGAGGCACAAGTTTACAATAAACTAAACTATTTTACATATATATATTGCAGGATCTTCACCGAGCTCTGATCGCTCCTCGTCAAGCTCGTCGCCGAACTCTCGCCGCTCGACCACGTCTCCGGCCACGCTGGGGACTTCTCGCCGAGCTTTCATCGCTCCTCGTCAGGCTCGTCACCGAGCTCTCGCCACGTCTTCGGCCACGCTGGGGACTCATCACTGAGCTCTCGTAGCTCGTCGCCGAGCTCTCACTGAGCTCTCGCCGCTCATCGCCGAGCTCTCGCCGCTCGTCGCCGAGCTCTCGCCACTTCTCGCCGAGCTTTCATCGCTCCTCGTTAGGCTCGTCGTCGAGCTCTCTCCACGTCTCCGGCCATGCTGGGAACTCATCACCGAGCTCTCGCCGCTCGTCACCAAGCTCTCGCCGCTTGTCGCCGAGCTCTCGCCGCTCGTCACCGAGCTCTCGCCGCTCATCGCCGATCTCTCACTGCTCGTCGCCGAGCTCTCGCTGAGCTCTCACCGAGCTCTCACCGCTCGTCGCCGAGCTCTCGCCGCTCCTCACCGAGCTCTCACTGCTCATCACCGATCTCTCGCTGCTCGTTGCTGAGCTCTCGCCGAGCTCTCGCCGCTCCTCGCCGAGCTCTCGCCAAGCTCTCGCCGCTCGACCACGTCTCTGGCCACGCTGGGGACTTCTTGCCGAGCTTTCATCGCTCCTCGTCAGGTTCATCGCCGAACTCTCACTGCTCGACCATGTCTCCGGCCACGCTGAGGACTCCTCGCCGAGCTCTCGTCGCTCCTCGTCAGGCTCGTCGCCGAGCTCTCGCTGCTCGACCACGTCTTCGGCCACGCCGGGGCCTCCTCGCTGAGCTCTCGCCGCTCATCGCCGAGCTCTCGCCGAGCTCTCGCAGCTTATTGCTGAGCTCTCGCCGAGCTCTCGCTGCTCGTCGCTGAGCTCTCGCCGAGCTCTCACCGCTCGTCGATGAGCTGTCACCGAGCTCTCGCTGGTCGTCACCGAGCTCTCGCCGCTCGTCGCCGAGCTCTCGCCGCTCCTCGCTGAGCTCTCGCTGCTCGTCGCTGAGCTCTCGTCGCTCGAACCGCGCCTCCAGCCGTGCTCGGGGACTGGTCTGGCAAACACATCTTGTCTCAAACCACCGAGCACGTTATACTCCTCGACCACCCGATCAGCGCTCGGGGACTTCTTCCTCGACCACCCGACCAGCGCTCGGGGACTGCGCCTTCGACCACCCGACCAGTGCTCGGGGATTCGTCGACCGCGTCTCATGCTGTGCTCGGGGGCTGCTTCGACCACTCTCCGACCATAGCTTGAGGCCCATAGCTCGAGACCTGATTTCCTCGGCTACATGTAAAATTTGACTCACATACAGTTGTGAGGTCATTATTTTCTTAGACCTTGATACAAGGATTATACTTCGCCTTCCAGCAAGCTCGGGGACTATATCAGTACGATGCACCTGCCAGTGTATCTTAGTATCGAGTTTTTGAAGACTTTGGGCTCTATTCTTTTAGACCCTATCACCACGTGTCTACGTCACATACTACCAGGCTCGGGGACTAAGTGGGCACACTTCACCTTGCGGTGAATGTGTTTGTTTTTCGACCCCTACACCTCTGATGATCAAAGACGCTACGTTTCAAGACTTACATTTCTTCACAGAAATCCAAGTGGGCACACTTCACAGGAAGGAGAAATCTTTTTCTTTTCTCAAGAGCACCATACATTCTTCGGACAACCTACTTCTCCGGCAACAACGCTTGCAACAACTGCTCGGATGGCGCTTTGACTGGTCGAAGACGTCAAGGACTCAAGCCTCACTGTTCGGAGAAGGTCAAGACGGCGTGTCGCATCAGAATATATGGCGCTCGGGGACTAGCTGTGGGGGTATAAACCCCTGGTACCACAAGATGGTACATGGGCCGCACCGTCTAAGGTGGCCCGACCCGTAAGATCAAGACGTACATCGTAAGATTATAGGCTGTACTAGATATTGTAATAGTACCAGATGGAATACTTTACTTGTAATCTTGTCCCTTCGGAGTATATAAGGAGGGGCAAGGATCCCCTAGAAGACAGGTCATACACCACATAACTCAATACAATATAATAGAGCACATGATGTAGGGTTTTACGTCATGCTGACGGCCTGAACCTGTATAAATCTTGTGTCTTGTGTCCTGTTACCATCCGGTTCGTGTCTTGCGCACCATCTACTGACAAATCACCATCACGGGCATACCCCTCGATGGACTGCCGACCACATTTCGTCGACACGCATGGTGATTCCCCGGCCCTCCTCCCTCTCCAACACCTCTCTGGCTGCCGGAAAAAAAAGAGGCCGGAGGAATCACCGCCGAAAACCATCGTCGCCTCCTTTTCGCCCTTTAGAACTGTAGCAGGGGAAAGGGGAAGAATGGAGCGAGAAGCTCTTAAGTAGGAACTCGTACTTAAAAGTTACAAGGGGGAGAAAAATAAAAGGCACAAACTCATCTTCATGGTCTCAAGTCGATCCTTGTAGTTTAAAAAAAAAAGTCGATCCTTCTCTCTCTTTGACTTAACTCGCATCAGCCTAGGTTGTCCGCCAACCTGGACCTGGACAAATAATAATTAACAAAAACAAAGAAGAAAGCCAGAAAAGAAGAGGTCCCACAGTGGCAGTCACACAGGCACGGCGCATGCTGCACGCAGCACACAGACACAGCGTAGTCAGTCAGTCCCCAACGGCCCGCCGGCCGCCACCTCCTCCTCCGTTCCCCCAGCGATCCGGCGGCCGCGCGGTCTCTCGTCGCCCCCCCAGAGCTCCCCTTGCTTGACCCACCCGCCCCCTACTCAACTCAACACCGCAACTGCTTCTCCGGCTCCCTCCTTGCCGGACCCAGTCTCCCAGTCGCGTCGCACACCGTTCAAATCTCTCGCCCCCGCCGCAAGCGTAATCTACTGACTTCCAAGCAACCCTAGCTAGCTCTGCTCCGCCCGGCGCCCATGGTCTCGCGGGGACTCTTCGGCTGGTCGCCGCCCCACGTCCAGCCGCTCACGCCCGTCTCCGAGACCTCCGAGCCGCCCGAGTCGCCCTCCCCCTACGCCGCCGACCTCGGAGGGGACGGCGCTCCGCCGCCTGACGACGACGCCCAACCGCCCTTAGACGATGCCGACGACGACCCCGACCCGCCGCCCGCCGCTGTCCCCTTCAAGCGCCTCTTCGCCTGCGCCGACCGCCTCGACTGGGCGCTCATGGTCGCCGGCAGCCTCGCAGCCGCTGCCCACGGAGTCGCGCTCGTCGTCTACCTCCACCTCTTCGGCAAAGCTATCAACTCGCTTCATGCCCATGGGCGGCATACCCACGACCTCTTCCACAATATCAACCAGGCAATTGCATATGCTCTCTTCGTTCCTCTTCTTACCCACGCTGCTAGCTACTTCTACTTGCGAACAACACAATCATTGTTTCTAATCGTTCCTTTTTCTTTGAGCTGTTTCCTAATAGTCGTTGTTTCCTCTGCAGCACGCTTTGTACTTCCTCTATATAGCCATTGGCGTTTTCTTTGCTGGATGGATAGGTAAGACGAGTTTAATACATGTTTGGCTGTCGCATGATATGTTAACAAGAGTGGAAGTAAATCAACCAAATCTCTCATATCTACAGAGGTTTCGTGCTGGATTTTGACTGGGGAAAGACAGACGGCAGTTATTAGATCAAAGTACGTTCAAGTCCTCTTAAACCAAGACATGAGTTTCTTTGATACATACGGCAACAACGGTGATATTGTCAGTCAAGTACTGAGTGATGTCTTGCTCATTCAGTCAGCTCTGAGTGAGAAAGTTAGTTCTTGTGCCAAACCTTCCATGCTCAATTGTCTTTCGGTCATATATATGGTTTACTGAGTGCTTTTGTAACTTGTCGTTTTTAGGTTGGAAACTACATTCACAACATGGCTACATTTTTTGGTGGTCTTGTTATTGGTCTGGTCAACTGCTGGCAAATAGCTTTATTGACATTAGCAACTGGGCCCTTTATCGTTGCTGCAGGAGGAATATCAAATATATTTCTCCACAGGCTTGCAGAAAATATTCAGGATGCTTATGGTGAGGCAGCAAGCATTGCTGAACAGGTGTGTGGCATACCTGATTTTGCAATTTGAGTACCCTTTCTTTCTTTTGACTTCCCCAAAACATACAATATTGACACAAATCAAGTCTGAATGCCAATTTCCCAGGGGAAAAAAGTTTTGAATGCTGGGTCATTATATTAAACAAGGATAATCTATTAAGATAGATTGAAAATATTTCTCAAAACTGTCATTATTTTTCAATGAAGAGCGCATTTGGACTGAACGTAATTCTTGCTGCTATCTACATTTTCTCCATGATACTAGTTAAGGTTGTGACACAATATTGGCAAGTTAAATGTATTTTTAAAAAGCAAGCTTTATTCAGTTAACAGGATGTGCATAATCAGGTATGAAGATTGGACCAAATGAAGATTTTATCTAATGTCTATTATTAAATCATCCACCAAACTGCACCTATATGTATGGTTGCATAATTAGACTCAAGGATCTGTTTAACTTACTTGTAGGGGTGCATCATTAGGCTAGGTTCCTCTTGAATTTTGAAAGCTCCACAAGACAAGGGTAACACACACACACATATATATATATATATACATGTGCTATTCTACACCCTAGGTGTAGAATACTATTCTACACCGAGCTGTTATACTGAACAAAATTCAGTACTATTCAGTAGTCGCGTTTCAGTATTATTCAGTATTTCGTGGTACTGTGCGTAGTACTGACTAATACTGAACACGGTTCAGTAGTACTCAGTATTTTTTTAAGTCAGTTTTGGCTTGTGGTGTAGAATAATATTCTACACCTAGGGTATACATATACATATACATATACATATACATATACATATACATATACATATACATATACATATACATATACATATACATATACATATACATATACATATACATATACATATACATATACATATACATATACATATACATATACATATGTATATGTATATGTATATGTAGAGCACCTAGGCGTTGAAAACCAGCAGACTTGTTTTAAGTCAGGCAATTACTTGGTGCATTATTTTAGCTAGGAAAATCTACTGTTTTTGTTCTACTGGTTTATTGGAAGCTCAAACATAAACTAAGCATCAGTGCTTGTTTTGCAGGCAATCTTGTACATTAGGACCTTGTATTCCTTCACAAATGAGACCCTTGCAAAATATTCTTATGCTACTTCACTTCAAGCAACACTGCGCTATGGAATCCTTATAAGTTTGGTGCAAGGTCTTGGTCTTGGATTTACATATGGCCTTGCCATATGTTCTTGTGCCTTACAACTTTGGGTTGGGAGGTTCCTTATCTCTCATGGAAGAGCTAATGGTGGTGAAGTTGTAGTAGCACTGTTTGCTATTATCTTGAGTGGACTGTAAGAATGTAGCTTTTAAGAGTTTGTTTTTAGTTAAATTTAAAATTTTACCCTAATATTCATCAAGGCTTTTGAATTCATTGTAGTGGACTTAATCAAGCAGCAACAAACTTCTATTCCTTTGAGCAAGGACGTATAGCTGCATACAGACTATACGAAATGATAAGCCGTTCAACATCTACTGTGAACCAGGATGGCCGTACCTTGTCTTCAGTGCAAGGCAACATCGAGTTCCGCAATGTTTACTTCAGTTATTTGTCCCGCCCTGAAATCCCCATCTTAAGTGGATTCTACTTGACTGTACCTGCTAGAAAAACTGTTGCTCTTGTTGGCAGAAATGGTTCAGGAAAAAGCAGCATAATTCCTCTAATGGAACGCTTCTATGACCCAACCTTAGGTATTATAGTTGCCATCTCTTAGTACCTAGTATTTATTTTTATTTTTTACATCAATTATGGTTTATGATTACCTGTGGGGCTATGCTTATATGTTACAGGTGAAGTGCTTTTGGATGGGGAGAACATAAAGAATTTGAAGCTAGAGTGGTTAAGAAGCCAAATAGGACTTGTGACTCAAGAACCAGCTTTGTTGAGCTTGAGCATCATGGAAAATATTGCATATGGTAGATCTGCCACAACTGACCAAATTGAAGAGGCAGCCAAAACAGCTCATGTGCATGCTTTCATCAGTTCACTAGAAAAAGGATATGAAACACAGGTTCTACACCTGCTAATCACCGTTGTCTATTGAATTGCACTTTTTTTTAGCAACTGTAACATGGTTATTTGATTAAAACTAAATATGACATAGGTTGGTCGGGCTGGCCTCTCTCTGACAGAAGAACAAAAGATAAAGCTTTCCATTGCTCGTGCTGTGCTCTCAAATCCATCAATTCTTCTACTGGATGAGGTCACTGGTGCTCTTGATTTTGAGGCTGAGAAAGCAGTCCAGGAAGCACTAGACATTCTAATGCTTGGGAGGTCTACCATCATCATAGCTCGGCGCCTCAGTCTTATCAGGAATGCTGATTATATAGCAGTAATGGAGGAAGGCCAACTTGTTGAGATGGGGACACATGAAGAATTGTTAAACCTTGATGGTCTTTATGCAGAACTTCTTAGGTGTGAAGAAGCCGCAAAACTTCCAAAGAGGTTTGTCAATCCATCCTCTTGCAAGCAGCAACTTGCTGATTCCTTGGCTCTGTTTTTTTTGTTCTCAGTCAGAACGCGGCCAACTTTCTTGATTCTCTCTGCCAATAGCTGATGTCTTTGTTTAGTGTAATTTTCAATGCCAATGCAGGCATGTAATTTTCAATGCCAATGCTAAAAGAAAATTTGCTTAACTGGCATCATCAGTTTTCAACTACCTTATTTGCTCTATCTTAGTGGTTTAAATACTTCAATCATGCTCATTTTTTTACTTTATTTTTCTTCAGGTACCTTGTCATATAATGGTTGTTCTTTGTTTTATGATATGTCGATATGATGCACTTTCCTCATTTAAACCATTGCAATCTTTGAGTTTATGTTTACCTAGTAAATGTGGTAACTTCATTACCACTTGCTATAATGTCTGATTCATTGATTGGGCTAACCCTAGAAGGGTAGCTATATAGGTACCATACATGGGCCACATGGGCCTAGCCTCATGGGCCTAATACAAACACACTCCAACACCCCCCCGCAGTCTGAACTACCGGCGCAGCGGAGTTCAAGGCTGAACAAGAAAGAAAACAAGTAAGAGCACAACACACAGGACCCCCCCGCAGCCACAACTAGCCACTGGAGACGTTGAGGCTGGAGCGAAACTCGGAGAAGGTCGAGGAAGGGAGGCCTTTGGTGAAGATATCCGCAAACTGGGAGGTGGTCGGGACGTGAAGAACCCGGACGTCGCCGATGGCCACCCGGTCGCGGACGAAGTGTAGATCGATCTCCACATGCTTGGTCCTCTGGTGCTGCACGGGGTTGGTGGAGAGGTAGACCGCACTGACGTTGTCGCAGTAGACGAGCGTGCTCCTGGCGAGTGGGCAGTGAAGCTCAGCCAGGAGCTGGCGGAGCCAGGCGGCCTCGGCCACGCCGTTGGCCACGGCACGGTACTCCGCCTCGGCACTGGAGCGGGAAACCACGGGCTGGCGCTTGGACGACCAAGAGACCAGGTTGCCGCCGAGGAAGACCGCGTAGCCGGAGGTGGACCTGCGGGTGTCCGGGCATCTCGCCCAGTCAGCGTCGGTGTAGACAACCAGCTCGGCAGTGGAAGACCGGCCGAGGAGCAGCCCGTAGCCAAGGGTGCCACGGAGGTACCGGAGAAGCCGCTTCATAGCAGCCAGGTGAGGCTCTCGCGGAGCATGCATGTACAGGCAGAGCTGCTGGACGGCATAAGTGATGTCCGGCCGTGTGAAAGTGAGGTACTGAAGCGCGCCTGCAAGACTCCGGTAGGCGGTGGAGTCTGCTGGCCCAAGCATCGGACCCCCAGCCTCTGACAGCTTGCCCTGGGTGTCCACCGGTGTAGAGCAGGACTGGCAGGCGGTCATCCCGGCTCGCTCCAGAATGTCACAAGTGAACTGCCGCTGGTGGAGGAACAGGCCGGAAGGTCGGGGCTCAACAGTGACGCCGAGGAAGTGGTGGAGCACCCCAAGATCCTTCATAGCAAATTCCTTCTGGAGTGAGGCAATGATGCGGTGGAGCAGAGATTCGCTGGAGGCAGTGAGAACAATGTCATCCACATAGAGGAGCAGGTAAGCAGTCTCACCCTCATAGTGGTATATGAACAGGGAGGTGTCAGACTTGGCCTCCGTGAACCCAAGAGTCTGCAGGAAGGTAGCGAAGCGAGAGTACCAAGCCCGGGGTGCCTGCTTGAGCCCGTAGAGAGATTTGTTGAGCCGGCAGACGAAGTCAGGACGAGAAGCATCCACAAAACCTGCCGGCTGACTGCAGTAGACCGTCTCAGTCAGAGTGCCATGAAGGAAGGCATTCTTGACATCCAGCTGATGCACAGGCCAGGAGCGCTCGAGAGCCAGGGAGAGGACGGTGCGGACTGTAGCTGGCTTCACCACGGGACTGAACGTCTCAGCATAGTCAATGCCGGGCCGCTGAGTGAAGCCGCGGAGGACCCAGTGAGCCTTGTAGCGCTCCAAGGAACCATCAGCCCGCCTCTTGTGCGTCCAGATCCACTTGCTGGTGACAATGTTGGAACCCGGCGGACGAGGCACTAGGTCCCACGTCTGGTTGGCGAGGAGGGCCGCGTACTCCTCGTCCATCGCGCGGCGCCAGTGAGGATCCGCCAAGGCCGCGCGAACGGAAGAGGGTACCGGAGAGATCTCCGGCTCGCAGGCGGCGGCGGTGAGGGCCTGCGGGCGAGACGCCTGCCTCGTCACCATCGGGTGAGTGTGACGAGGGTCCCGGTGAAGAAGAGGTGGGTGGTACACCGGCGGGTCGGCGCGAGAGCGTGGTGATGCCGGCGGAGCAAGCACCGGCGACGATGGCGCTGGGGACGAGAGCGGCGGAGCCGGCTCACGCCGGCGCTCGTAGACGATCCCGAAACGTCCGGGAGGAGGTGAGGGCGGACGCGGCTCCCGCCGGCGCTGGTAGACGAGTCCGAAGCGCCCGGGAGGAGGTGGGGTCGGTGTGCGCGGTCCCGCGATCGGAACGGCAGCATCCGGCACAACGGGAGGCAGCGAAGCCACAGGGAGCGAGGGTGGAAGCTTCGGGGCTGCCTCGACCGTGTCAGGCACCGGAAGGTCCTGGGGCGACGCGGGACCACCAGGAGAGCGCGCCGGAGCAGTACCTGCAGGGTAGGGGGAGAAGGGTGGCGGAATCGCCGGGTCAGTGGGAAAGAAGGAAGCCTCCGCAGGGTCAGCGGGAGGTGTGGGTGGAGAGGTGGTGGAGTAAGGGAACGCCGACTCATCAAACACGACATGGTGAGAGATGAGGACACGGCGAGAGGTAAGGTCAAAGCATCGGTAACCCTTGTGATCCGGAGAGTATCCGAGAAAGACACAGAGGGTCGACCGGGGAGCCAGCTTATGAGGAGCGGTGGCGGCGGTGTTAGGGTAACACGCACACCCGAAGACTCGAAGGTGGTCGTACTGAGGAGGGGTACCGAAAAGAGCGTGGTGAGGCGTGGGAGCTGGGCAGGCAGTAGAAGGAAGTCGGTTAAGGAGAAAGGTGGAGGTGTGCAGACACTCAGCCCAGAAGCGAGCGGGTAGAGATGCCTGGAGCAGAAGGGTGCGCATGATGTCGTTGGTGGTGCGGATCATACGCTCTGCCTTGCCGTTTTGAGAGGAGGTATACGGACAAGACATGCGCAGGTGGACACCGGAAGAAAGGAAGAAGGCACGGGAGGTTGAGTTATCGAACTCACGGCCATTGTCGCACTGGACAGCCTTGATGGTGAGGCCGAACTGAGTGGATACCCAAGCAAAGAGGTTGCTAAGAGTGGGGAAAGCCTCGGACTTGGCACGCAGAGGAAAAGTCCAGGAATAATGGGAGAAATCATCGACCACCACCAAGTAGTACTTATAGCCAGACATGCTGAGAACAGGAGAAGTCCACAAGTCGCAGTGAATAAGATCAAATGCACGAGGGGCATGTGAGGATGAGGACTGAAAGGGAAGGCGAACGTGACGACCCAGCTGGCACGCATGACACAAGTGATCATCGTGAGCCGGAGAGCAACGAATGTCGGAACTACGACTGAGCTGCATCAGGGCATCCCGGCCAGGATGGCCGAGACGACGGTGCCAAGTGGTGGAGGAAGGAGTGGCGGCGAAAGCGGCGGAGGAAGGCGAAGAAGGTGAAGCAGACGCCGGAAACTGAAGGGTGTAGAGAGGCCCAGTGCTGTTACACCGGAGCAGAGGAGCCCGGGAGGCCAAATCCCGCACGGTAAGGCCAGAGGGGTCAAACTCAACCGAACAAGAGTTATCAGTGGTGAAACGGCGAATAGAGAGAAGGTTGTGAACCATCCCGGGAGCCACAAGAACATCAGAGATATGAAATGAGCCGTGGGAACTGGCAGTGCCCATGGAGGAGACAGGAATGCAGGTGCCATTGGCGACCATGATGGAAGAGGGACAGAAAGGGTGGGGAGGACGGAGAGAAGAAAGTAGACTCGCATTGGGCGTGGTGTGGAAAGTGGCGCCCGAGTCGGCGATCCAATCAGGACTAACTGGTGGAGTGCTGGCGGTGGTGCTGAAGGAGGAGGCCACGGTAGCCCACAGGGATTTGGGGGGAAACCCCGGATTGGCGACGCCCAGGCCCCCCGCACCAGCGGCCCCGGCGGTGGCGGCCATGGTGTTAGCGGCGCCAGGAAGATGTCCCGGCTGCGACGGCGGGGGAGATGGAGCCGATGGCAGAGGGTAGGGAGCCGACAAGGCCCGGCGCGCGACACGATATGCAGCGGCAGTGGCGCCGGCCCTGGTACGGCGTACGCCCGCGTGCCAACCACGGCTTACTGGAGCGGAAGCACCTCCAGATGGGACGGGTGCTCCCTGCGGGGCGGCTGCAGCTCCAGGAGGGGGAAGGCAGGCCCGAGGTGAAGGGAACGGGCAGGCTCCATGCGGCGCAGCCAGGCAGACCCAAGGAGGCGGTGGCTGGCCCGCGGGCGCTGGCTGCTGCTCCTGGGGCTGCAGGGGCTGGAGCGGTGCCACTGGAGAGAAAGGGTGACGCCACTGGAGAGGAGGGGCGGCGCCACTGGAGGGAAGGGGCCGCGGCCGCTGGCTGCTGCTCCTGGGACTGCAGGGGCTGGACACCAGCAGGGAGGCCGGCGGATCGGGCGGCCGCCGCGCTGGAGGAGAGATGGTGCGGCGCCAGCGGGGAGAGAGGGGGAGGAAACGGGGTGGAGGGAGGAGAAGGGGAGGGAAGGCGACCTGCCATGGCTGGTGGCTGCTGGCCGGCGGCAGCTGCACACCAGCGGCTGGCGGCGGGTTCAGGGGCCGGGAAGGGGGCTGCTGCGCCCACGCCTCGGAGGAGGCGGCCGGGGAAAGGGGCTGCTGCGCCCACGTGACAGGGGAGGAGCAGGAGAAGGAGGGGTGGGGAGGAGGAGCGCCGGCCATGGCCTCCTGGCCGGCGGCGGCAGCCACCAGGAGGGGCGGCGGCTGGACAGGGGAAAGAGGAGAAGCACTGGCTCTGATTACCATGCTATAATGTCTGATTCATTGATTGGGCTAACCCTAGAAGGGTAGCTATATAGGTACCATACATGGGCCACATGGGCCTAGCCTCATGGGCCTAATACAAACACACTCCAACACCACTATTGCTATTTTATTCTTATTATTCATGCTAAACTAGATGTATGGTTTGGCGTGCATAATCTATATACTTTAATTGTCTGTGCATTTGCTTTTGTTTAATTGTTACTTGTGAGAATTTAATGGCTTTGTTTATGTTAGGGAATGATTTTCTATTGAATGGGCTAACCCTAGGAGGGTAGCTATATAGGTAACCATACATGGGCCACATGGGCCTAGCCTCATGGGCCTAATACACATACACTCCAACACCTCCGCAGTCTGAACTACCGGCGCAGCGGAGTTCCAGGCTGAACAAGAAAGAACACACACAACCCCCCACAGACGCAACTAGCCACTGGTGATGTTGAGGCTGGAGCGAAACTCGGTGAAGGTCGAGGACGGGAGGTCTTTGGTGAAGATGTCCGCGAACTGGGAGGTAGTCGGAACATGAGGACCCGCACCTCGCCCATGGCCACCCGATCACGGACAAAGTGGAGGTCGATCTCCACATGCTTCGTCCGCTGGTGCTGGATGGGGTTGGTGGAGAGGTAGACCGCACTGACATTGTCGCAGTAGATCAGTGTGCTCCGGGAGGGCGTAGTGTGCAGCTCAGCGAGAAGCTGCCGGAGCCAGGAGGCCTCAGCCACGTCGTTAGCGACAGCGCGGTACTCCGCCTCGGCACTGGACCGGGAGGCCACTGGCTGGCGCTTGGACGACTAGGACACCAGGTTGCCGCCCAAGAAGACAGCGTAGCCGGAGGTGGAGCGTCGAGTGTCCGGACACCCCGCCCAGTCAGCATCAGTGTAGACGACGAGGTCGGCGGAGGAGGCCCGGTGGAGAAGGCCGTAGTCGAGCGTGCCCCGGAGGTAGCGGAGGAAGCGCTTGAGAGTCGTGAGGTGAGGCTCCCGGGGATCATGCATGTGAAGGCAGACCTGCTGAACTGCGTAGGTGATGTCCGGCTGGGTGAAGGTGAGGTACTGAAGGGCACCGGCGAGACTCCTGTATGCAGTGGGGTCGGACATTGGGGGGCCTTCAGCCTCGGACAGCTTGCCCTGAGTATCGACCGGAGTGGAGCAGGGGTTGCAGTCAGTCATCCCAGCCCGCTCCAGGATATCCCGAGTATACTGCCGCTGGTGAAGAAGTAACCCGGCAGGACGATGCTCAACAGTGACCCCAAGGAAATGGTGGGGCACACCCAGATCCTTCATAGCAAACTCTTGCTGAAGAGCAGCAATGATCCGGTAGAGAAGGGCCTCACTGGAGGCTGTGAGGACAATGTCATCAACATAGAGCAGCAAGTATGCAGTGTCAGCCCCATGATGGTAGATGAACAGTGATGTATCAGACTTAGCCTCCACGAACCCCAGTGTCAGCAAGAAAGCAGCAAACCGGTGGTTCCACGCCCGGGGTGCCTGCTTGAGGCCGTAGAGAGACCTGTTGAGCCGGCAGACCATGTCAGGACGGGAGGAATCAACGAACCCCGCCGGCTGACTGCAGTACACTGTCTCGGTGAGAAGGCCGTGCAGAAAGGCATTCTTGACGTCCAGCTGATGGACGGGCCATGACCGAGCAAGCGCCAACGAGAGCACGGTACGGACGGTGGCCGGCTTGACCACTGGGCTGAAGGTCTCATCATAGTCGACTCCAGGGCGCTGAGTGAAACCCCGGAGAACCCATCGAGCCTTGTAGCGCTCGAGAGTGCCATCAGCCCGACGCTTGTGGGTCCAGATCCACTTGCCGGTGACGACGTTGGAGCCCGGCGGCCGGGGCACCAACTCCCACGTCTGGTTGGCGAGAAGCGCGACGTACTCCTCTTCCATCGCGCGGCGCCAGTGAGGATCCAACAGGGCGTCGCGGACAGAAGAGGGTACCGGGGAGACCAGCGCGTCGCCGGTCGAAGCCTCAAGTGCCCGAGGCGGCAGTGTGCCAGCCGCGTGCCGTGTCACCATCGGGTGAACATGCCGCGGGTGTCGGTGAAGAAGCGGCGGGTGGTAGACTGGCGGTGCACCACGGGCCGGCGGGGACTGCGGCAGTGGTGTCGGTGTCCCCGGCGGAGAAGGAACCGCGAGTGGCGGCGGCCGCGGCCTGCGCTGGTACACCCGTACCGGCGCGGCGAACCTCGACGGAGGTGCCGGGGCAGGACCCGGCGACGGCGACCGGCACGGCCCCCCCGGGGCAGTAGCGGGGGACGAAGGCCCCGGGTCTGCGCCAATCAGAGAGGTCGGGGCCGCGCCAGAGGACGACGGGCCCGGACCCACCGGGGAGCCGGGACAGGAGGCCGGCAAGGAGCGTGGCGAAGCGGTACCTGCAGGAGACCACGGAAAAGGTGGCTGGACCACCGTGTCAGCGGGAAAAAGGGAGGGGGGTTAGGAACAGGAGGGGTGGTGGTGCTGGAGAAGGGAAAGACGGACTCATCGAACACCACATGGCGAGAGATGAGGTCAAAGCACCGGTACCCCTTGTGATCCGGGGAGTACTCGAGGAAGACATAAAGAGTGGAGCGGGGGTCCAGCTTATGGGAGGAAGTGGCAGCGGTGTTGGGGTAACACGCACACCCAAACACGCGGAGGTGATCGTACCGAGGAGGGGTACCGAAGAGGGCGTGGTGTGGCGTGGGAGCGGGACAGGCAGTGGAAGGAAGACGGTTGAGGAGGTAGATGGAGGTGTGCAAGCCCTCAGCCCAGAAGCGAGCAGGAAGAGAGGCCTGAAACAGAAGGGTGCGCATGGTGTCGTTGGTGGTGCGAATTATCTGCTCAGCCTTGCCATTCTGCGAAGAGGTATATGGGCAAGACATGCGCAACTGAACACCGTGAGAGAGAAAGAAAGCTCGGGAGGTGGAGTTATCAAACTCACGACCATTGTCACAGTGGACGGCCTTGATGGTGAGGCCGAACTGTGTGGACACCCAAGTAAAGAAGTGAAGGAGCGTGGGAAATGTATCAGACTTCGCACGGAGGGGAAAAGTCCACGAATAATGCGAAAAATCATCGACCACCACAAGATAGTACTTATAACCAGAAAGACTGATAATAGGAGATGTCCATAGGTCGCAATGTACAAGATCAAAAATGCGGGCCGCATGGGAAGTAGAACTATGAAAAGGAAGACGAACATGTCGGCCCAATTGGCACGCATGACACAGTTGCTCATCATGAACCCGAGTACATGGAAGCCCGGAACTACGACTGAGCTGCATCAGGGCATCACGTCCAGGATGGCCGAGGCGCCGGTGCCAAGTAGTAGAGGAAGTAGAAGCGGCGAAGGCAGCTGACAAAACGGACGGCGGAGAAGACGAAGTAGCCGTCAGGAAGCGAAGGGTGTAAAGGGGCCCGGAGCTGTCACATCGGAGCAGAGGACGCCGGGAAGCCAAATCCTTTACAGTAAGACCAGAAAAGTCAAATTCCACAGAACAGGAATTGTCAGCTGTAAAACGACGAATAGAAAGAAGGTTGTGAACCATAGAAGGAGCAACAAGAACATCAGGAAGACGGAAGGAGCCATGAGCACCGGCGGTACCCACAGACGTGACGGGAAGACACAAACCATTTGCGACCATAATGGACGAAGGAAGAGAAGGAGAGGGAGAGTGGAGAGACGAAAGTATACCGGGGTCAGGGGTGGTGTGGTAGGTGGCTCCCGAATCAGCCATCCACTCAGGTCCGACCGGAGACGTCAGACCCATAGTGCTGAACGAGCGAGCCAAGGCCACTTGGTCCCATCCGGCAACCCCAGGTAGGGTGCCGGAGAGTGGAGCCCACGGCGTAGCGCCGGGAGGTGGAGCACCGGTCAGCATAGCCGCCGGTGGACGAGGGTTGTCCCCTAGAGCATGGAAGGGCCACATGGAGATGCGTCCGGACCACGGGTTCTGGAAGGAAGGCCATGGTGCCCCCCCCTGCGGTCCACCCGGTGCCGGAGCCTGGGAGAGACCACCCCGGCCGCCCCCGCGACCCCCGCCCTGGCGACGACGACCGCCACGACCCCCCCACCCCCGCTTGGCCCGGAGGGAGGGGGACCCAGGAGAGACGGCGGCGGTGGAGCGGACGACCGTGGTGGAGCAGACGGACGCGGTGGAGTAGCAACCAGAGCCGTCGAGGAAGACGAGGACCCCGGAGAAGTGGCGGACCCCGGCTGGAGGCCCTGAGTGAGCTCCTCCATGACAAGGTCGTCACGAACCTCCAGGAAGGTGGGGAAGGGCCGCTGACGAGTGATCCACGTCCTGAGGTGGGCATAGCGGTCACTGAGCCCACGGAGGACGTTGAGGACCAAGATGCGATCCTCCACGGGCCAGCCGAGGTCGCCAAGGGAGTTGGCCATGCCCTTCATCCGACGGCAGAACTCGCCGACGGAGAGGTCACTCTGAACGAAGGTGCGGAAGCTCGCGTCGAGGCGCAGAGCCCGGGCCTCGGCGTTGCCCAGGAACTTTCCCTCAAGGGCAAGCCACGCCCGGCGCGCGTCAGGGGAGGAGCGGACGAGGTCATGGAGGTCCAGGGAGATCGTCCCTAGGATCCAGGAGAGGACGATGCTGTCGAGACGGAGCCACGACGGTGTCTGGGCGTCGACCGAGGCGTCAACAAGGACGTGGTCGTCGAGGGCGTAGCGGCGGAGAGTGAGAAGCACCAGATCCCGCCAGCGGGCGTAGGAGGGCAACTCTGGCTCGAGGACGACCGGAACGAGGAGGCGAATGTTCTGGACCCCCCCGGCCTGGTAGTGCAGCTTAGTCACGAGCGGGTCAGCCGGGTCGTGCCAGAGGACGGCGGTGTGGGACACGCGGCGTCCCGGCGAGGCGGAGGAGGTGGCCCCAGCGTCCCGGGAGGCGGGAGAGGCGAGGAGCTGCTCCGCCTCGGCGATCTGGCGGGCCAAGGCATCGGCCGCGTCGCGCTCGCGCTCCCAGACGAGGGCAGCCGCACGCACACGAGCCTGCCCCTCCGCGGCGGCAGCCCGGGCACCGACGAGAGCCGTGGCGAGGGCGGAGTCCGGACCCGGGGCGCGCAGGAGAGGGAGACCGCCAGATGTGGCCTGCTGGAGGCCCACAACAGCAGCAGTGGCGCCGGCATGGTCTCCAGGAGCAGCATGGTGCGGCTGGAACACCCCTGCAGGCAGTGGCGCCTGCAGAGGAGGGAGGGTCACCGCAGCCGTGACCTCCTCCGCGGCATCCCCCACCGCGCCAAGGCCGGGGGTAGAGGCCAGGGCGCGGGCGGCCACGGCGCCCAGGGCGGCAGCCGCGCCTGGAGGGAAGGCCCCGGCCTCTGGAGTGGGAGCGGCTGGTCTGGGCGGAATGGTTGGGGAAGTGGCGGCTGGAGAGGTGGCATGCGGTTGTGGCGCCTGGAGGGGAAGTTGGGGCCGCGGCGGCTGCAGTGGAAGGTGGTCAGCGGCCGGCGGCGGGATGGGAAGATGGCCGGCGGCTGGGGCCGCGCCCAGAGAAGGGGCGGCGCCGCCTGGAGGAGTTCCGCCGGGATGGTTGGCCGGAGAGGGAGCAGCCAAGACCTGTGCCCAGGAGGAAGAAGAGAGGGGAGAAAAATAGCTGTAGAGAGAAGGAGGAGGGGGGGAGCGCCGGCCATGGCACCTGGGGCCGGCGACGGCGGCCTCCAGGGGTGCGGCGGCGGTAGGGAGAGGTGGGGAGAGGAGAACCTAACCCTAGGCTGCTGATACCATGTTAGGGAATGATTTTCTATTGATTGCGCTAACCCTAGGAGGGTAGCTATATAGGTAACCATACATGGGCCACATGGGCCTAGCCTCATGGGCCTAATACACATACACTCCAACAGTTTAAAATAGCATAATAATTAGCCCGCCTACAGCGACTTTGCTTAGAATTTAATGGCTTTGTTGCAAGTGACTTGCATTTTGAACTTACGTTTACACAAGCATTAGGGTTGAGTTGTTTGTGTGAAGCATTATGTCTAAATGGTCAATAAAGTTTGTAAAAGTGCTGTTAGCTTCTAATATATTTTCATAAATTGAACGGTTAGGACCACTTTAACTATTATTATGCTATTTTATGTTGGCTTCAATGTAATTCAGCTCTTTAGATGCACCTCTTTTACATAGATACATTAAATGGGAATTAATACTTTGTTTTATTGATTCGCTAATGGGACCTAAGTTTTTTCTGGGCTAATTGAGACAATTTTCCCTCCCGAACTGTTTCAGAACACCAATAAGAAATTATAAAGAGCCAAGCTCCTTCCAAATTGAAAGGGATTCGTCAGCAAGTCACAGCTTTCAAGAATCATCTTCTCCAAAAATGTCAAAATCGCCATCACTTCAGAAAACACATGGCTTTCTCACATTCCGAACTTCAGATGCCAATCATAACTCACATGAATCACCAAATATTCAAAGCCCCCCTTCAGAGCAAATGGCAGAAGCCAGACTACCAATGGTTGCTTCTGAGAGAGCTCCATCCATCAAAAGGCAGGACAGTTTTGAAATGAAATTGCCTGATCTCCCCAAAATTGATGTCCCGCTGCACCGACAGTCCTCAAATACATCAGACCCAGAATCTCCAATATCTCCATTATTGACTTCTGATCCAAAAAATGAGCGCTCCCACTCAAAAACTTTCAGCCGACCTCTCGACATATTTGATAGTTTTCATGCTGAGGATTTCAAGCAGCAGCACACAAAAGCACCATCTTTTTGGAGGCTTGCAGAGCTTAGTCTTGCAGAATATTTTTATGCTCTGTTAGGAAGTGCTGGGGCTGCTTGTTTTGGTTCATTTAATCCTCTTCTTGCTTATACAATATCTCTAATAGTAGTGGCCTACTACAAAATAGGGGTCCGTGATGTACATGCCGAAGTGAATAAGTACTGCTCATTCATTGTTGGCATGGGTATAATTACTGTACTAGCCAACTTCTTGCAGCACTTCTACTTTGGTATAATGGGAGAGAAAATGACTGAGCGTGTCAGAAGGATGATGTTTTCAGGTATGACTGTCTTTTCCTTTATATTACTTTAATACTTTTGTAGTCCCATAGTTGATGGTGCAACCTCACCTCTTATAAACTATCTAGTTCAACATCCGTAGATAAAGCACATATTCATGAGTATCTAACACAACACATAATGCTGCTAAGTTCTATTGTGTATAGATTATAGTAAAACCGATGTTGAAATATCAGACTTCTCACATCCTGTTTACTGTATTCCAGTAATTCTGCGCAACGAAGTTGGTTGGTTTGATGACGAAGAAAATAGTGCAGACATATTATCGATGAGACTTGCAAATGACGCAACATTTGTCCGCGCTGCTTTCAGCAACAGACTTTCTATATTCATTCAGGATACATCGGCCATTCTTGTTGCACTTCTTCTTGGTATGTTACTACAATGGCGTGTTGCTCTTGTTGCATTGGCAACGTTACCCATCCTTATTGTTTCTGCGGTTGCACAGGTTAGCTCTCATCTATTTCAACATCCAACATGATTTTACTATGATTCCTCAACATATTAAAGTCTATTATATGGAAGTAAGCCTTTCCTTACCTGTATGGATGTATTTTATTACGACGCTCTCTCTCTCTCTCTCTCTAAGTTTTGAAGTATGCAGTTTATGGAACTTAATGTGGAATAGCATCAAAACTTTTTTTTTTCTCGAACACGCCGGAGAGCTGCACATCTTTATATTGTACAGAGAAGAAATAACGGTCCCTTACAAACAACCTTCCCATCTCAACTATGAGACAAGGAAGGGTTGTTGTACATCACGAGTTAAAAAATCCTGAAACAGAAATAAAAAAATTACCCGACCTCTGACCTGGACTAATTAAACTAGTCCTGTAGCCTGACCTAAGCCCAACTCTAGAAGATTTCAGGCTCCAGCCAAGCACCAGATTCTCATCTCCTCCTGAAAGTAGTACTGAACATCGGTGAGAGAAGGAGAGACGCCATTAGAGACACACTTGTTCCTTCGAATCCACAGAATCCAAGCAACCAAAATCACAGCACTATTAAACCCCTTTCTTTTGGCCTTATCAATCCTTCAATTTGCCTTATCAATCCTTTGAATAGCATCAAAACTTAATCTTGCAGTTACAGATAGGCTGGGCTAAGGTCACTGTGACAGGTCTGACAGTACCTTTTGTGCTTCTAATAACTTTGAAGAAAGTGAGACTTCTAGTCTCTATGAAACTGAAAGATATTTGATAGCATGCAGTATTTTAATACCTGCTTCAAAAAGCTTCATAAACCTCCTTGTCGAACTGCTTAATTGGGCTCACACTTGGGTGCTCTTCTGCAGAAAATGTGGCTTTCTGGCTTTTCCAGAGGAATTCAGGAGATGCACAGGAAAGCTTCTTTGGTTCTTGAAGATGCCGTGAGGAATATCTATACTGTGGTGGCATTTTGTGCTGGTAACAAAATAATGGAACTTTATAGATTGCAGCTTGGTAATATTCTCAAGAAAAGCTTTATTCATGGGATGGGCATTGGTTTTGCCTTTGGCTTCTCTCAGTTCCTTCTTTTCGCATGCAATGCACTTCTGTTGTGGTATACAGCCACTGCTGTGAAGGATGGGCATCTCAGTCTCGTAACCGCTGTCAAGGAGTACATTGTCTTCTCTTTTGCGACTTTCGCACTGGTGGAACCATTTGGCCTTGCCCCTTATATACTGAAACGCCGGAAATCCCTGACCTCAGTATTTGAAATTATTGATCGCGTACCCAAGATTGATCCAGATGATGCCAGCGGCCTGAAGCCCCCTAATGTGTATGGGAGCATTGAATTCAGGAGTGTTGATTTTTGCTACCCTACACGCCCTGAGATGATGGTTTTGAGTAATTTTAGCCTCAGAGTGAATGGAGGACAAACTGTTGCTGTAGTAGGTGTATCAGGATCTGGGAAGAGCACGATAGTTTCTTTGATCGAGAGGTTCTATGATCCAACTGCTGGGCAAGTTTTGTTGGATGGCCGTGATTTGAAGTTGTTCAACTTGAGATGGCTGCGGAGTCACATGGGGTTGGTTCCTCAGGATCCTGTTATATTTTCAACAACCATAAGAGAGAACATAATATACGCAAGGCACAATGCAACTGAATCTGAGATGAAAGAAGCTGCCAGGATCGCGAATGCCCATCACTTCATCAGTAGCCTGCCTCATGGTTATGATACACATGTGGGAATGCACGGGGTGGATTTGACTCCTGGGCAGAAACAGCGCATTGCCATTGCTCGTGTGGTTTTAAAGAATGCTCCCATTTTGCTGCTTGACGAAGCCAGTTCTGCTATCGAATCTGAGTCGAGTAGGGTGGTCCAGGAAGCCCTTGACACATTGATCATGGGGAACAAAACAACGATTCTCATCGCGCACAGGGCAGCGATGATGAAGCATGTGGATAGCATCGTTGTGTTAAATGGTGGTAGGATTGTCGAGCAGGGAAGTCATGATTCGTTGGTGCAGTTGAATGGTTTGTATGTGAAGTTGATGCAGCCTCATTTTAGCAAAGGGTTCCGCCAGCGTAGACTAATATAGCGGGTCTGGTAGTAGATGGTGTACATTAGCCTGCCCTCTGCTTGACTGACCAGATGCCCTATGGCTTTTTTTTTTTGGTAATCACAAATTCTTTTTTTTTTTGTATTTGATGATCATGAGCCTGTGAGGGTGTTAGGTTGGGTGTAGTTTTGATTAGTTTATTTTCTTTTGCGGGAGTCTTTAGAATGTACTCTCCTGCATTCTTGCTGATGCTGGGTGTGAGGTGTAGTTTGGAACTGGAAGTGTAATTGTAATCAGAGCAGTGGTGGAGGAGGAAGCGGGTATTGTTTTGCAGTAACTGTCTAGCAAGCATGATGATGCTAGGAGATGGTTTTGTGGTAGGCAGCCTAGGAGGACCATTGTAACCTCTTGTGATTGTTATTTGCAGAAAATTCAACTACATTTTCCCATTTACACTATTGTTTTTTCTGGTGTGGAATATTAAAAAGATCGCTGTGCTTGCTTAACTCTATATGTATACTAAAACAGTCCTGCAAGCGTCCGGACGCCGCGCCGAGCAGCCCCAGCTCGCCCCCCACGGAAAAGAAGAAAGCCTTTCCCCGCACCGAAAACATGACCCCTACCCCGCCACGAAGAAGAAACGCGACCCCCGCCCCGCCCCCGCACGGAGAAGAAAGCACCTCCCCCTATGCGCACGAGATCCCCCACCCCCCAACCTCGTTGACCCTCAACACCTCCGTCCGCCACCAGCTCGCCCCGCATAGCTCCTGCCCACGAGCTGCAACAACGGAAAAAAGTTATTGCAACGTTGAAAAAACTTCTAATGCAATAAATGGAAAAAAAATGCTGCAACATTAAAAACATCCACTGCAACATTGGGGAGAATCTGCTGCAACAACGAGAAAAAGCTATTGCAACATCTCAAGCACTACTAATGCAACATTTCAGAAAAAAAACGCCTGTTGCAAACAAAATCCACTGCAACATCGGAAGGAAACTGCTGCAACAAACGAAAAAGCTATTGCAACATCTCAAGAACTACTCCTGCAACATCAGAAAAACGCCTGTTGCAACAACAAAAAAAGTACCACTGCAACATTCCAAATCATCTGTTGCAGCATTGAAAAAGAATCATTGCAACAACGACGAGATCTGACCCCCCGAGGGCTCGCCGGAACCCTAGCCACCACCAAACCATTACATCCAGAGGTGGGAGGAGGAGGAGGTAGTGGAGGAGAGGAGGAGGAGGGCTCAGATCCAGATTCAGAGAAAGAGAGAGGGGGCCTCAGATCCATATCCCTCCCCACCTACCTCGTCGGAGCCGCGCCGTCGTCCTCGTCTCCGGATACATGGAGGTCGCGGCGCGCGAGGAAGAGAGAGCAGGGAGGGAGGCGCGCGGGCTCATCAGAAGCCGCCGCCTTCACCCCCACTCTGGTGGCATGGAGGGCGCAGAGGGTCGCAGCGGGGGAGGGAGAGGGAGCCGGAGAGAGGAAGGGAGGGAGGGGCGGCGCGACGCAGAGGGCGCGTAGGGGAGGGAGGTGCACGGGGACGGCGCGCGGGAGCAGTGTCATGCGAGCGCATGGCGCGGGCAGCAAAGGAGCGGCGGGGAGCGCAAGACGAGATGAGAAAGAGAAAAGGTGGAGTGGTGAACGGTGGATAAGCGTCCGATGTGGTCGAACGACTACAGGGATCATTACCTATACTAAAAATAAAAATAAATTAAGCGGTGAAGCAGCTCGAAACAGGTAATAATAATAACTAGCCAAAACTGAAAGACCAGTAGCTGGTTGGGCCTGAATGGTTGTGTGGGCCTGGGCCCAGGAGGCAACACCGTCACCAACAACCAACCAGTCCAAACAAACAAGAAGGGCGGATGCGGGATCTATCTGACATCAAGGGAGACGGGAGGGTGGGGGTTCCTTTCTTTTCCTTTCGCGGGGAGGAGGAGAAGGGCACGAGGGGCAAAGGAGGGAAAGCCTGGAGGACAGCCATGGATCCGCCCAACCCTAACCCCAGCCCCAGCCCCACCGATGATGCCCCGTCGCCCCCAGCCGAATCCGCAGCCAGGCTCGCCGCCCTTTCCCTTCGCGGCACCAGAGACCTCCCCCCGGACTTCCACACCGCCGAGATCCACGACGACGACGACGAGGGCTACCTCACCGCCGCGTCCAGAGGCGGGAGCAGCACCTCCGCGTGGAAGGAGGCGCCCGAGGGCCTCCACGACGATGACAAGGATGGGGACGACGTCTCCCAGCCCAGCCCCAGCAGCAGCGGATACGCTGGCGAGCGCGGAAGCAGCCTCGAAGACGACCCCGACCCCGAACCCGCCCAGGATTGGCCGCGCGACAAGAAGCATCTCCACGAGGTGAGCTCGTTACATTACACACCTTCGTCAACCCCCATCACTCGGACTTTGCCTCAAGTGGCAGTGGGTCACCAAGCCTGCCGCTCTCGTGTTTCAGGACGATGCTTCATCTTCCTGGAGGAAGAGGAAAAAGCATTTCTTCATCCTGAGCAATTCTGGCAAGCCAATATATTCCAGGTACTAATGGCGGAACAGGAATTAAGTCCTTACAGTGACGCTACATCTACTATGCACATTTCCCCAACCAACCGAAACCATGACAACACACTGTTACCACCTTTGCAACTTTCAGGTATGGGGATGAGCACAAGCTAGCCGGATTTTCTGCTACATTGCAAGCAATCATTTCCTTTGTTGAGAACAGGTATATATATATATGGCCTTGGCCTTGCGTTTGTTATAGCGATGGCCTTACTTTTCTGGCATTCTTTAACTCTGTCTCACCTTATTTCCTCTCGTTCCAGTGGTGACCATATCAAATTTGTGAGAGCTGGCAAACATCAGGTCCGCTTGCCTTCCTTGTCACATAGTGTCATATTATATCTTACTTTAGATTAGATTGTAAGACATGCTTTATTCCTTCGAGACGAATAATTTAATGCACGCTACTAAGTTCTTTAACGCTGTCTTTCAGATAGTTTTCCTTGTGAAGGGGCCAATATATTTAGTTTGTATAAGCTGCACGGAAGAGTCATATGAAGGATTGAGGGGGCAACTGGAGCTCATGTATGGTCAGGTGCTTCCGCTGCTGCATTCATCTCTTGATACTATTATTTCTTTATTTATGGACTTTTAGCCTGGCTAAATTTATGCAGATATGCCTTCTCCATCCTTGTACTGATATGTCTCTGAAAACATGACTTTGCAGTTGTTGCTTATTTTGACAAAGTCAGTCAATAGGTGCTTTGAGAAGAATCCCAGATTTGATATGGCAACATTGCTTGGTGGCACGGATGCAGTTTTCCTATCTCTTATACATGCATTCAGCTGGTCAGTCAATTTTTTCCTTTGCTTGGGACTCATTTTATTTTTATGCCACGTAAGTGTTTGGACATTTAGCACTCACCGGGAGTCTCATTGAAACAACTGTACAGGAACCCTGCGACTTTTCTTCATGCCTACACATGCCTTCCTCTTGCTCAATCAACAAGGCAGGCAGCTAGTGCAGTTTTGCAGGACGTTGCTGATTCAGGGGTTCTATTTGCGCTATTGATGTGTGAGCACCAGGTTCGCCCAACTTGATGACGGCTTGCACTATGATAATAATTATACAAGGCTTGATAACCACAAATTAAGTGTTAAAGTTCATTCTTTATCAAATCCTGACACGTCGTTGATATGTAGTGTAAAGCAAGTTTCCAAAATAGTTATTTATCAACACACTTTATGTTCCACTTGCACCTTCTACAGATTCATACATAGGTGTGTTTCTATTTTGTACTGTGAATCTGTGTTTCTAGTTATCTGTGAACACACTTTAGGTTCCACACGCACCTTCTAGAGGTGCATACATCTGTGCATTTATTTTCTTCCAGTTATCCATGTTGATTTGTCCTTTAGATGTATCTATGCTAAAGTTATGTGAACTTCTGTGTAAGGCTTGCTACTTGTGTAGAAATACAACGGTATATGATATCTCTAGTCTCTCGACTCAAATTAATAACTTGTGCAAGGTGAATGGATAAGGATTATGCTCTTGCTCTTACTACCACTGGATACTATCTTTAGGGATGTTTCCCTAGTTCTGTTCTTTTTAATGTTTCTTATATATCATTCTTGATTATTTTCAGGTTATTAGTCTTGTTGGAGCACAAAAGGCAACTTTGCATCCTGATGATATTTTATTACTTGCGAATTTCATTCTGTCCTCTGAATCTTTTAGGTAATCATGACATACTCTGAAATGAAGGATATTAACCTTGAACAATGTTCTTACAGTTTGTCTTTTTATGCAGAACTTCAGAGTCTTTTGTACCCATATGTTTGCCAAGATACAATCCTATGGCCTACTTGCATGCTTATGTTCATTTTTTTGACGTGAGTGAAATTTATACATGTGAATAACCGTATTCATTTACCATTCTTATCAGCAAGAGATACATTGCTAACAAGAATAGGTACATTAGAGGTTTATGTTTTTCATTAATAAAATGAGGACAACTGTGGGGTTTTTTTTTTTTTATCTCAGACTACTTGGGTGTCATCTCGAGCTTGTGCAGAGATATTTTGCATTTCATAGTCCCATGCTACCACGACCTTTATTGTTCTTGCTGAACTCTAGCTTAGAAATTGTCAATAGTGAATGCTGACTGATGACAGATTAGGGGATTTTCATCAATACCTCCACTTCAGGGGCACTCTTCATCTATACCACCAACAACAAACTAGCCAATGGCACGTGGGGTCTGGTTCTACATGTGCGTGTTTTTACTGGAGTTCGAGGGAAATTGAGTGTGGTATTGGCAGTGAGATGAGACTTTGAAAATAAAAGAATACAGGGACTAAGGTAGATAACTAAATCAATTTGTTGAGGATCTGAACAAGCAGTAGACCACAGATAAGAGCACATTGAGACGTTTCTCCCCCTGTTTTAGTGCACATGATATTGGACAAAAATGTAGGAGTAACAAGGAATTTGACCTCAGCCATTCATATGCACAATCTCTCTTTTCTTAACTGGTATAGAGGCTAAAAGCATTGCAGCTTAAATGTGGGTCTCTTCTTTACAGGAACATACATATGTCACTTTGCTTACTACACGATCAGATGCCTTTTATGATCTCAAAGATTCTAGGTGAGCTAACCAATAAATGACTACATGATTTGGATTTCACGAGGTGTCTGAATGTGTGCCACCAAAAATTGAACTGACATAACCTATACTTTTGTGAACAATGTCTAGGGCCCGCATTCAAAATGTTCTCTTGAAGTCAAATGCCCTCATTGAAGTCCAAAGATCTTTACATGAGAATGCATTGCGTGTTGAGGATCTCCCAACCGACCAGTCTTCTCAATCTGCATCACACCCTCTAGAGTCCTCTCGAGACATGAGTTCACAATCTTTGTCTTCTGAAATGGCAATTGGAGGACCAGGTGGACTCTGGCATTTTATATATAAAAGCGTTTACCTTGACCAGTTTGTGTCATCAGAATTTCCCTCACCCATAAGTAATAAAAAGCAGCAGAAGAGGTATGAATATTGACGCTACTACACATTCACTTCTATAATAGTGATTCTTCTTTGTATGACAACCTCATATGTGCAGATTGTACAAAGCTTACCAAAAATTGTATGTATCCATGCATGATAAAGCAACTGGTCCACACAAAACTCAATTCCGAAGAGATGAGGATTATGGTAAGTTGATTGTAACACCCCCAAAATGCTCAAGTCCCACTATTTGGAAGCACTAGCAACAAAATACTTCTGTCCACTGATTCATATATTGTCGCTATTGTTTATACAACAAAATACTTCTGTACTATAGAAAATTGTGATTCATTTTTAGTAAATGTGGCTGCTCAGTTATTCTAGAAAGCATACACATTGCATTAGCTGATCTTTCAAAACCACCGGGATTCTGGTATATACTCATCAAGGCCAGGTAAACTATGACAATAGTCCAATACTCCATGCTGTCGTAGTGACTTAGCTGGACAAATTATTGAACTGTACAGTACACATGTGGTTATGTAATGTCACAGGAGCACTGGGTGCATCTATTAGTGTCAGTGTCTGCATATAGAGGGAGGAGAAGGGGGGTGGAGACTGATGTATGGGGTAGGGGTTTTTTTTTTGATAACTTATGTATGGGGTAGTTGACTAGTTGCAGAAGTTTGCAGATACATTCTAGTTTTCAGGGTGCTGTTCATTTGTGTGCTGGAGCTAGTTATCTCAGATAATGGTAAAGAATGGCCCACTAGAATCGCATGGTTCCTCCTGTTCATCTGTACCTGTTAAGATATCAAATGCTCGGTAATATGATGCAGCAGAGAAATAATTTTATTATGAAGCATCCTGTGCAGTACATCGCTTGCTCTATTGAGTTTCATAATCATCTGGGTACTTAATGTGACAAATTGTTCTATTACCTTTTTCCGTTTTCTTGCAGTTCTATTTTGCTGGATAACCCAGGATTTTGAACTATATGCAGCTTTTAATCCACTGGCTGATAAGGTCAGTGCATGTACATCCAGTTGTTGATGCTGAGGGTTTTTTTTTTTTTTTATGGATCATAGCACAAGACAGCTGCTGTCATCTTTGTGTAGGGCTAAGGGCGAATGGGTTAATGCAGTTATCATGATTGTATAGGGATAATCATCTAACTTGGATTATGCTTGTTTGCAGACTCAAGCAATCAAGATGTGCAATAGAGTATGCCAATGGGTGAGGGATTTAGAAAATGAGATATTCGTGTATGGAGAAAGCGCCCTTTCCTGGTGATATATTGTCCTGTTCCTGTGTAAGTTGATATGTCTATGTTGCATTTTTTTATTGAAAGTTTTTGATGGTTGATGTACTTGTACCGACACAGGCAGTACCATCGTTGTTGGGGAGGTATATGAGGGGCTGGGTTTGTCACACTTTGACATTTTCTCAGGAGAGGTGCTCCTTTTGGTTTTTGATCTGAATGATGAATTGGAGCCTTTTTTATTTTATTATTATATCTATGGCGCCATTTCCTATCTGTTTGTAGCAGGCCGTTAAGTTGTATCAATTTGGGAAGGATCTGTTCTGCTTCTGCGTGTATTAAGGGAAGGTTAGGTTAGGAGTAGGAAGTAAAGCAATCCCAGCTAACCTCTGATTGTGAAGTGAAGTAGTTGCATGGTGGTGGTTGTTGTAGGGGGTTTAGCCGAGGCATCTGCCCGCGTAAGTGTAACTTCTATGTACCCCATGTTGCTGTCTTAAAAGTTTGTTTATAGAGGGGGAGTATTGCACGTTGATGCAAGCCTGCTTGGTTGACTTTGTTGAGCTGCGTCCTATATTCTGGACGAGGGAACCGGGCTGAGTTGATTCAATCAATGATCTAAAGAAGGGTGGCCTTTTATTTACAGACGCTATGATCTTGTGATTGCATGGATGTAAGTGTGTCTGACGAGCGGACATGCAGCGCATCTAACAGTCCTTGTTTCATACTTGTGAGCAACCAAACTCTCAAGACAAAGTGTTCTCTCGCTAGAGTTTACTCAAGTTAAAAGCTCGGATGTCTCAACAAAACTTACAATGCTGAATGCGAATTTTTTAACGAAAGCTCGGAGAGATGAGATAGCCCTGTTCGCTTCGTTAAAAAGTCTTATTCGTTGATTTATTGTTGTGAGAGAAAAATACTGTACCGTGACTGATAAGTTCAAGCTCCAGGCCTCCAGTCGCGTCGTCGCTGGATACTCATCTCCATCCATCCTCCTATAACAAATAACAAAAGAGAAAATGCAAGAGTGACGACGACCCTTGCCGCCGGTGGTGAGGTGGAAGGAGGAGAAAGACAAACTAATCCACGTCCGTGGTCGGCGCCCCCACCAGCCGCTAGGAGCTCCCCAACCAATTGTTCCTCCACGTGGCTCATCTGCATTGGCCGGGAGGCCCGCCCTACCATCTTTTCTGTGCTGGTATTGTTTGTCTGTACCTCGGTAGTCCCTAGTGCTATTGGTGGTGTAGGGCCTACTAAAATACTACCTCCGTCTCACAAAATATGTGAATCTCGGTTATCGAGACTAGATTAGCACAAAGGTAAAATTACGCATGTGCCCTCCATTTATTCATGTGCTCCTATAATTTTTCACCGTACGCTGGTTCAAAGAAACATCCAGACCCTTCAACACACATTCAGAACCAATATTTTACTCTATCCGAATGACTTAGCAGCCACACAATAAATTACAGCCACATTTAAATAATGAAGGAAAAGACCAAAAGCTGATGTATGCAGTAGGAGTAGAAGTACGTTTACATTCTTTAAGAGACAAAGTTTGAATCACAGGATTCCATTTTTTCTGAGACGGAGGAAGTAGTATATGCCATGCCATCCTTGTCTACTCCACACATCCTACTCCGTCTCCGTCTCCGTCTCTCTAGACAGCAACAATAGGTTAGTGCCGCCACAACATGCCGCACAGTGTAGCAGGCTAGCAGCTTCCGTGCGCCTTTGTTCGTTGTCCAACTTGTGGCATGCCGCGGCCTCGTCACCACATCTAGTTCATTTTTTACGCCAAAAGCTGCCGATGATATGGCCAAAAGCTGCCGATGATGCGGCAGATGAATTAATTGCTCGCTGCAGTTTAGGCACTACCGAAATGGTGGCGTGGCATACAGCGGCAGGAACCAAATAGGGCCGTATTCTCTACATGGATGTCTCTCTTTGTTTTTGAAATAAATATATATCTCGTGTTTTGATGAGTCAAACAATCTTAAGTTTTATAGTAAATTTATTTAGAGATATAAATATTATTGATTGACTTTTCGAAACAGGAGATATTTTGAGCCATATAGGAAGTACTATATTTGTTTGGAAAAAGAAGCAACCAAATACAGTGGAGTCCATACATTCTCGATCCCGATCCAGGTACAGGCTGCCGGCCTTTTGGACCTTTTTTTTTTGTGTGGCTGCCTTTGTTTTTATGGAAGCGGTCGTGTCGTCATGCATGGGCAAATTATCCGGCTCTCTCCAGCAGCTTCCATGGCATTCTCCGGCCGGCTGGTTCCTGGCCTATATATAGCTGCAGCAGCCTGACCTGACCTGATCCGGAGGCTCCGTCATCAAGCAGCCAGCCAGCCAGCCAGCTAGGCTCCTCTCCTCTCCGTCCTCGATCCAAAGTTGAAGACAAAGAGAATGCCGGTGAGCAGGATCGCCGTGGGCGCTCCGGGCGAGCTGTCCCACCCCGACACCGCCAAGGCCGCCGTCGCCGAGTTCATCTCCATGCTCATCTTCGTCTTCGCGGGCTCAGGATCCGGGATGGCCTTCAGTGAGTACAACTACTACTTGCTGATGGTGATTTTTCGTTTTATTAATTATTGGCACGCACGCACGCTCACACACACACACAAGAATCAGGTAAGCTCACGGATGGCGGCGCCACCACTCCTTCCGGCCTGATCGCCGCGTCTCTGGCTCACGCCCTGGCCCTGTTCGTGGCCGTGTCCGTGGGTGCCAACATCTCCGGCGGGCACGTGAACCCGGCCGTGACCTTCGGCGCCTTCGCGGGCGGCAACATCAGCCTCCTCAAGGCCGTGGTGTACTGGGTGGCCCAGCTCCTGGGCTCCGTCGTGGCCTGCCTCCTCCTCAAGATCGCGACGGGCGGCGCGGCCGTGGGCGCCTTCTCGCTGTCGGCGGGCGTGGGCGCCTGGAACGCCGTGGTGTTGGAGATCGTGATGACCTTCGGGCTGGTGTACACGGTGTACGCGACGGCGGTGGACCCCAAGAAGGGCGACCTCGGCGTGATCGCGCCCATCGCCATCGGCTTCATCGTGGGCGCCAACATCCTGGCCGGGGGCGCCTTCGACGGCGCCTCCATGAACCCGGCCGTGTCCTTCGGCCCGGCCGTCGTCAGCGGCGTGTGGGAGAACCACTGGGTGTACTGGCTCGGCCCATTCGTGGGCGCGGCCATCGCGGCGCTCGTCTACGACATCATCTTCATCGGACAGCGCCCGCATCACGAGCAGCTGCCCACCGCAGACTACTGAATACTTGGATGCAGTGCAGCAACCGGCCGGGCCGGCCTTTCACGTTTAGTTCAGTTCCAGGTCGATCATCATATCATGGGTTGTCCAGTCCAGTCCAGTCCAGTCCAGTCCATATATCTTCCACATCCATATGTCGCCGTCGTTTGTGTTTTGCTTTGTTATTGTCCATACAAATACAAATTAAATCGCATGCCCTACTGTTTATTATTACTCCGGCTGCTACTCCTAGCAAGTTCATTATTATTACTGCTGTCCAAATATATATAATCTCTTCTTTAATTCGATCGGAGCGCCTCTAAAAATTCAACTGTTGTGGAACATGCATCAGTCTAGACTAGAACTAGATGGGATGATGATCTCGAGTTGTTGCTCATTCGACCGTTAATACCACAAGATGGAAATGACTGCTTCTCGATCCATTCCTGTCAAAGTCGAACCAACATATGCGCAGTTCAGTGGTGGAGGGGCTCCTGATAAAGATGTCTTTCTTTCACGAACGCTACCTCAGCGTGTGCACGTCACTATCGCTAAAACGACGGGGAAGAGAATATACAAATGTACGTAAGAGAATTCCCACTAATGTTTAATTTCCTTTTGCTTTCAAATGTTTAAGTTCAGGTCACTTAAGTTGTTTCATCTTTCTTTGTCAGCTTTATTTAGTCGTTGCTATGGGTTAGTGCAAGTAGCTTATTACGGTACCACACATCTCAGATGCGGACGCAAGGTTCACAAGTACGTCTACAAGTCTACAAGCCCCAGTAATTCTAAACCATAAGGTTGAAGTAATTGGTTTCTGATATGAATTCATCATCTTGTTTGTACGTATAGTTATCCACCTCTCCTTTATGTCACGTGACTGATTTTTTTTTTGTTGCAACACACAATTTTGTCATTGTTTGGCTATAGAATAAAATTATTCACTGGTTCTTGTGAGTTGTCCTTTTAATTGTATACTAGTTGTCTCCTTTCTTTTTTTTAAAAAAAAAACAGGTACCTGAAATTTAGCAACTCTTTAGCTCTCTGGTTACCTGTATCCTGGTATAAATAATTGGACTATAAAAATTAAAGTGATGTGCTTGATCTTGGGTATTGATGATACGATGATGGCAGCAATAACTATAACATTAATCTATGCATGTGTTTATTAACTTAGCATTACCATGTATATATATAAGGCCACGTCTGTCGAGTATAGACTGCCTTTTATTTTAAAAGCCATTGTAGGCCCAATGGCCCCTAATGTTCTAGTTGCATAGCAAGATATCTTATCACTGTTTTCTTTTTTAAAATAAAGGAAAATTTTGAGCCCAGATGAGACGATAGATGGAGCAGACATGTCGGTGGTGTTACTTTTTTAACAAGAAGAAGTTCTCCTGACCCCCTTACTTTTTTACCTCCTTCAACTAGAAAACCGGATGTCTGCGCTTCTTACACTATTGAAACCATTTGATTTATCTCCTTGAGTGATTTTAAAAGCGATTTTAGCTGACGCGGCGCCGCTGCTCTATGTGGTGCCACATCAATCACGAGGGAGGTAAATTGGACTTTTGCGAGATTATTCAGGGATGTCAATTAGACTTTATAAAAAATGTAGAAATATTTTTTAAAATATTATCCATTTTTTTGAAATAAAAATACATCTAAAAACACGAAAATCATATTCAATGTTAGAAATTCATCGAACATTTGTTTTAACTTAAATAAATATGAAATCAGTTTCATATTTTTTCCCTATAATTACTATCTATGTTTTTTTTTTAGAATTGGAAACCATAATATAGAGCATAATTTTAGGAAACACATGAAGTCTGACACCCCCGCCCGTCCAAACTGCTTTCCTCCTTGATCATGTGCTCCCGATGTGTGTACATACCTACGACATTGACGGCGGACAAGGAAGCGGTCGCGTCCATTCGGATGTTGCTAACCAAATCGCATACATCGTTCTAGATTCTAAGAAGTTGCATGGCAGCTAATGCTGATGGTCCAATGGTTAAGCTAGATATTGCTACCGAGGAAACGTTTTTGCAGTATTCACATTACAGTCTACAAGAATCTGTCTTGGTTTGCTCCTTCATTTCATATTTGGACTAGTTTTAAATCATATAAAAACCATATAATTATAAGGAAGAAATAAAAAGGTGGAGCATGGTTTTAGGAAAAATATGAACCTGGATTCATATTTTTCTGAGTTAAAACAACCTTCTATGAATTTTCTAACATCAAACCATTTAGTATTTTTAAATGTATATTTATTCTATAAAAATATTTGAATACACTTTTGGAAAAAAAAATTCTACTGCTTTTTTATAAAGTCTAATTGACCTCCCTGAACTATCACGAAAGTCCGATTTACCTCTGGCGCCACGTCAGCCAAAAACGACTTTAAAATCGCTCGAAGTATAAGCAACAGCCCAAAAGTCTGTCTCCCGTGAATGGCCCATGGGCGGCTCCTGGCCTCGACATCGTCCTGCTCATGTGCAGCAGCAGCCGCCCGCAACAAAGGGAAGAGAAGCCGAGACCATTGGCCATGGCGGCGGTGGATCTGTCGAAGCTGGTGAAGGAGAAGCGCTTCTGGGTGGCCTCCTTCCTCGTCGTATGGGCAGCAGCGCTGCAGGTAGGTGCAGAGCAGGGTCGAGGCTTTCCTCATGATCCGGAGGCTTCTATCCCCCTCCGGCTCCCATTTCGAATCCAAATGAATTCCTTGCTTGCTGTATCAGGGCCACATGATGTGGATGCAGCGCCAGGACGCCTTCAAGCACAAGTTCGGCCTTGACCAAGCAGACGGACCCGACGCCGTGGATTCCTCCTCCTCCTCCTCCTCTACCTCTTCTTAGTAGGTCTTGTTTTCTGATCCCGTGCATCAGATGGGACGGTTAATCATCAACGCCTGCTTGTAATGTGATGTACCCTTAGTTGGGTAGTTCAGTTCAGCAAGTAACAACATCCTATACAGCACCCCATCAGTGAGCTTCCGCTCTACTGTATCTATTCCTCAAATCAAATCATGTCAAGTTTGTTTTATTTGTTTTTTTCTTCAATCCTTTTCCTTCATCATCAATACTAACTCGTAATTTCAGCTCATATATCTATTATTACTAGTGTGTAATTGTACAACAACATTACGTAGGCACCAATAGCATCTCTTTTGGATTCTGAGAATTCATTCCAAATCCATTATGAGTTGCAGTCATGTACCTTTTCAATTGGATGGAACAACATAGTACTCCAATTAATCGAAGCAACGATCGATCGAAGCTCCAATGCAAAAAAAGATTTGTCTGTGTGTATCAAATCGAATCAAACTAAGGTAGCATGCATGAGTCTATATGCACTTGCTAGCCTGGCTGTGTACAAGTAGCAATCGAATGTACTGAGGTTCTTACCAGCTGAGTTTTGAGTGTTGACAAATGCCATTGTCAGTAGTACTGAAGCAGGCCTGCAACAACTAGTTGCTTCCTTGTTTCTTCTGGCAAAGGCCATTGGTCTCATGCCTATGGCTGATCAGGTCAGTTACCTTCTATCGTCTCAGGCAGTTTGTTGGGAACAAATGAGACATCCTAATACTGCTTCCGCCAGGGAGAGGCAGATGACAAGACAATTTCAGTGTGTGTACAAGCATACAATGGTATCAACGACCTCCCTCTCTCCCCATCTGAAACCAGGTGTTTCTTTGATTATCATTTCTGTTCCCATATATTTTAGTCCAGAATAAATTCTGCTACCATTTCATTTGGATTTGGGATAATAAACTCTGCTAGCTTATCATTACCTCTCCTTAAGTCTTTAGCATTCTATGAGCCATAACCCACATGTATTTGAGTTGTGTTTCGTATAGATGGATGCCTAGTAACTATAGTGCTTCCAACAGCTGCTGATTTCTGAGTTAAAGCCCACCTCTTCGATTACATGACTTGTTGAACTGGGGAAATCAGACAAGAGGAATGAGAACAAGGTGGTGGCTGTAAATGACTTTCTCCCTGCTAGTGCTGCTTAAGTAACCATAAACCATTCCATGTGAGTTTTGGTTCTTGATTACAAGTTGTCAACGCAACTATTTCAATTGATCTTCATGGAGCTCATGTGGTACCATCTTGCTTTACATGGATCTCTATGCTAGGTTGCTGCTTCATCATCTGTGGCTGGAGCCTTGTCAGTAGCAGAATGATGTAATGTGGAGATACTGTGAGAAACAGCAGTTGTTTTATTACCCTTGACGTACATACATCCAGTACTCTAGCACTGAGCTACAGATAATGGCATTCATTTTTCAGCGCCTGTTTGTAATATGAATGGTTTGGTTGAGCAAAACAAAAGATGATCTAGTGCACAATCATCTATCAACTTGTATGCTGATATATTTTCCAAAAATAAGTATGGCCATGGTGCTTCCTCGCCAGTTTGTTGGTAAGGTGTTGCAATATCAACTTTGGTTGTCTAGTGATATATTTTCCCAAGTTGTACTCCATTCAGGTGTTGCTGTTTTCTTTTCAATTCTCCAAATTCAGGAACAACTCTTTTTTTTTCTTTTTTCTTTTTTGTGGGGGCGGGGCGGTGGGGCGCTAAAGGCTTCATTCGTTATATATAAACAGAGTACATAAATTGGGTTGGGAGCACCCCACACCCCAGTTGAAGTTTTGCAGTGCCCCTTTTCACATTGATGAACTATTGAGTCGGAAGAGTACAAGCTAGTAATCATCCCCCGTGGGTTTTGTTTGTGTCCCGGCCACGCCTGATCTTGGTCACCGAATAATGTCTGCCTTCTGATTTGCTCAATTTCCGCAAGCAGCAGCTTGAACAGCCGAGGCGAGAATTTGATGGCCTCCTGCAAATTAAGAGCTTCAGCAAGCTCAACACCAAGGCAGACTAGAGAGCATGCGTTTCATTTCACGGCTTCAGCCTCCACTGGGTTCAAGCAACGGGTGTTAGTTTTAGGACCACAGTGAGTAGATCGGTGGGCATTAGGACTTCCAGTACACATCTAGATGCAATGGGGTAGAGTGAGAGTGTGCAAACCAGCGGGAGGCGTGGAGGAAGAGGAACCGGAGGCTGCCATGTCGTCCGTCGAGTGGTCGTCGGTGTCGGAGAAGAGGGCGTGGCGGCAGTGCTTCCCGTCACCTCCTGCGCCCCTCAGTGGATCGGGTTTTAGGGTTTGTTAGGTGGGAGTACGGCTCAGGCGAACCTCGTGTTCAGAGCCGCCGGCCCCCACCTGGCTGGACGCCCCCGATCAGGGCGCGGATCAAAGGCCCAACAGACCGTTGGGTCTGTTAGTGGAGATCATTCCAACATTCTCCCCCTTGATCTCAACTTATACCTTTACTTTAATCTTTGACTTTAATACTCTCACTTTTATTTGTCCCATCACAGATTAGTGCATAGAGCATGTTTTATCGTCACAGTCTATTGCCGATAGATTTGACAGCTACAATGCACACCTCTGTTTTGAAACAGATTCTTTAACTTTGGGCCCTTTTAGTTGTCCAGGAATCATAGGCTTTCCCTTAAACCCATGCCGGCTACATGTTCTCTGAACACGTTGGGTGGTAAGTCTTTCGTAAGCGGATCCGCGAGCATCTTCTCGGTACTTATATGCTCGAGACTTATAACATGATCCCGGACTTTATCTTTCACAACATAATACTTTATGTCAATGTGTTTGGCAGCACCACTTGACTTATTGTTGTGAGCGTACTATACTGCTGGATCATTATCGCAGTATAACTTTAGTGGCTTATGTATGCTGTCGACCACCTTCAAACCGGGTATGAACTTCTTCAGCCAGTTCACCTGCCCCGTTGCCTCGTAACACGCTACAAACTCGGCATACATTGTGGACGATGTAGTGACGGTTTGTTTTGAGCTTTTCCATGAAATAGCTCCTCCCACGAGAGTGAACACATATCCTGACGTGGATTTTCTATCATCTCCCGCATAATCAGAATCCGAATACCCCACTATCTGGAGAGAATCTGATTTTTGTACGTCAACATGAGGCCTTTCGTACCTTGCAAATATCGCAAGACTTTCTTTACCAACTTCCAGTGTTCAATTCCTGGATTACTTTAAAATCTGCCAAGCAACCCGGTAACAAAAGCTAAGTCAGGGCGCGTGCACACTTGAGCATACTGTAGACTTCCGACAGCAGAAGCATATGGAACCACTTTCATTTGATCGAGCTCGTATTGGTTCTTAGGGCATTGAAAATCCCCATATCTGTTGCCCTTGACCATGGGTGTAGGTGAGGCACTACATTTATGCATACTGAATTTCTTTAAAACCTTTTCTATGTATGCCTTTTGTGACAGTCCTAATACCCCTTTACTTCTATCTCGGTGAATCTCTATGCCCAAAACAAATGACGCTTCACCAAGATCTTTCATATCAAATTTTGAGGATAAAAACTTCTTTGTCTCCAGTAGTAGGCTGACATCACTACCAGCAAGTAAGATATCATCTACATATAAGATTAGGAAGATATACCTTCCATTCTTAAACTTTGCATAAATACAATTATCCTCAATATTTTCTTTAAACCCAAAATCCTTTATGGTTTTGTCAAACTTCAAGTACCATTGTCTCGAAGCTTGCTTCAACCCATAAATTGATTTCTTTAAGCGACATCACATTTGTTCTTTTCCTTCCACGACAAAACCTTTCGGTTGTGCCATGTAAACATTTTCCTCCAGATCCCCATTCAGGAATGCCATTTTCACATCCATATGATGTAATTCCAAATTATAGTGTGCCACTAATGCCATTATAATTCTGAAGGAATCCTTACATGAGACTGGAGAAAATGTCTCATTGTAATCAATCCCTTCTCTTTGCGTGAAACCTTTTGCCACAAGTCGCGCTTTAAACCTTTCAATATTTCCTTGGGAGTCACGTTTCGTCTTGTAGACCCATTTACAGCCTACTGTCTTGGCTCCTTTAGGAATAGATTCTAGGTTCCAAACTTTATTGGTACTCATTGACTTTATTTCATCTTCCATGGCCTCAAGCCACTTGGATGAATTATCGCTTCTCATTGCTTCTTCAAACGAAGTGGGATCACCCTCCATTTGAAATTCTTCAGTGTTATACACCTCATAATTATCAGGTATAGCTGATCTTCTAATTCTTTGAGACCTTCTAGGAGCCTCCATATTTGGCACATCTTCTGTTTGGGGCTGTTGTTGCTCCCCCTCATCTGTGGCATCAGTTTGTATAGGTTCCTGGAGAACAGGTTCCTCTTCATTATTTGCTGTCACCACAGGAGAACTGACAACAGGTGTTGGCACTACAGTACCTGACACTGTTGGTGCAACAAGAACAGGTAGTTCAAAGAATAGTTCTTGAATCATCGGAGTGGACACACATACCCGTTTCTCCTCAAGAACAATTTCTCGAGCTACCATGCTCCTCCTCATCATTTCATCCTCTAAGATAACAGCATGTCTCGTTTCTACAAACTTTGTGTATCTGTCTGAACAGTAGAAACGAAAACCCTTTGACTTTTCAGGATAGCCAATAAAATGACAACTAACTGTTTTGGGATCTAACTTCCCAATGTTTGGGTTAAACACTTTTGCCTCAGCAGGACTCCCCCATACACGCAAGTGTTTTAGTGAGGGTTATCTTCCTGTCCACATCTCATATGGTGTTTTGGGCACCGCTTTACTTGGTACTCTATTTAGAATATGAATGGCGGTTTTTAACGCCTCCATCCATAGACTCAATGGCAAGTCAGAGTAACTCATCATACTACGCACCATATCCATCAAGGTACGGTTACGCCTTTCAGCTACTCCGTTCTGCTGAGGTTCGTCCGGTGTAGAATACTGAGCAACTATGCCATTCTCCTGTAGAAACCTTGTAAAAGGTCCAGGAACTTGGCCATATGGGGTATGCCGACCGTAGTACTCCCCACCACGATCGGACCGAACCACTTTAATCTTTAAATTATGCTGATTTTCAACTTCAGCCTTAAATATTTTAAATTTATCCAACGCTTCATTTCTTTCTTTAATTGGATAAATGTAACCATAACGGGAGTAATCATCTGTGAATGTTATGAACGAGTCAAAACCATCCACACTTTTCACAGGAAAAGGACCACATATGTCTGTGTGAATTATCTGTAGAATTCCTGTGCTTCGTTTAGCATCCTTTTTAATTTGCTTTGTGTATTTTCCTTTAATACATTCTCTACACTGTTCAAAGTCTGAGAACTCTAATGGAGGAAGAATATCATTCTTAACTAGTCTCTCTATTCTCCCCCTCGAAATATGGCCTAAACGACAGTGCCATAATTTCGACGACGCATCTTGAGTTCTCTTTCGTTTTCTATTTGTATTCTCAGACGAGGATACATTTTCATTCACATCACATACGGAATTCACACTTTCACGAAGTGATAACAAGTAAAGCTCGCCTTGCAGGAATGCAAGACCAATACATGCATTATTAAACATTATCTTACATTTGCCATTTCCAAAATGGCAATCATAACCATCATTGTCCAAACACGAAACAGAAATCAAGTTTCTTTGTAAAGTAGGAACATAAAGAACATCTCTAAGTAGAAGCGCAGAACCATCAGCAAGTTCTAGTGAAAGATCACCAACGGCTTCAACATCTGCTTGGACTCCATTTGCGACTTTAATGCATCTTTCTCTTCTTTGCATAGTCCTTGTCAAACGAAATCCCTGTAATGAATTAGCAACATGAACAGTTGCACCTGAGTCAATCCACCAAGTAGATTTTGAATACTGTACATACAGGGATTCATTTATGAACGTAATAATGTTCTCACCTTTCTTTGCCATGATCATCTTTAGGAAATCGGGACAATCTTTCTTGTAATGTCCCGTCTTCTTACAGTGAAGACACTGATCTTTGTCCACAGTAAACTTCTGATGAGACTGGTTTTGCATGGGAGCCTTTCCCTGAGCCTTTGAGGAGTTAGAGTTAAAGTTCTTTTTCTTGTTATCTTTCAAATAGTTGATGGAACCTCCATTTGAAACTTTTATCCTGTCCTCCTCCTGAGCACACATGGCCATGAGCTTTTCTAAATTCCATTTCTCTGGTTGCATGTTGTAATTGACAACAAAGGTGTCATATTCCTTTGGCAAAGAAGCAAAAATCAGATGAATAAAGAACTTTTCTTTGAGAGCTAGATCCATTGGTTTCAGCTTAGAAGCCTGATTGTTCATTCTTAATATGTGCTCTCTTATGCCACCACCTGTATATTTTTCTGTAATCAGCTGCTTTATCAGCTGGGTGGCATAAGTCTTTGAAGAGCCAGTGAACTGACTCTTTATGCGCACAAGGCATTCTGTGACCATGTCACAGTCTGGAATTGAGCCCACCAGTGCAGGCTCAATTGTATTCTTTATCACAGCTAAACATTTCTTGTTTGCTGTGGCCCACTTTGCCTTTTCAAGATCATAAGACATCTTTACGGGAGCAAAATCCCGCTCTCTTGTCTGCCATGCAGCGTCAGTCTCATCAGCTTCCCTCACCGGTGCCTGAGGCTCAATAGGGCACGGTGCGGTCACTACCCAGTCAACCTCACCCAAGATGAAGGCTAGGTCAAGCTTTCTCCTCCATTCAATGTAGTTATCTCCTTTGAGGGTAGGGATATCTTTAATGCAACCCATCAAGGAGTACCCACCTGAAATCATAATCCATTTAGAGTGAGAACAAAATAACAACAATTGTATGCCTTAGTTCCAACGTTGGTTAAAAATAAAACATACAACTGTTCTTTGCAATAATTCTACATCACCGTTGGGCAGAAAATAGAATTAATGCAAGAAAAAACATATTTAACACTATAATATTGCCATTAATCGACGTTGGCCAGAATAATAACAATATTATAATGAACTGTAAATTTATCCATTTTTCAAAATTAAATTCTCCCGTTGGTTCGAATTTAATAATGAAATAACAACTTTAAATACGCAGCGGAATAACTCAAAAATATACTTTGAAATAACAATCTCCAGAAGCATCTTTAACTTTACTTAATTACTTTTTGCTCAGATTTGTAGGTTGGTCAAAATTTGAGCAAGATACAATCAAAAAATGCCCCTGGAAAAAGGTAAAACAGTGTTCATATTGATCTCTGTCAATTCGGCCTTGATGGCCCAGCTGCAGCCCGCGGCCCAGCGACTGGCAGCAGGCCTGCTGGCCTCCCCTTTTTTTTTGTTTTTGCCAATCTTTTCCTTTTGGCCCAATACGGCACTGCAGTTCACCATTTCGGAAAAATAATAAAAACCGAAGCCCAGTCCCACTCGGCCCATCAACCGGCGGCCTTGTTTCTTGGCCATCGCGCGCAGGCTGGCAGGCTCCCCGCGCCCAGGCCGCAACCTGGGCCTGGGCCGGGAAAGCGGCCTGGCGCTGCCGCCCGCCTGGGCCGAAAGATGGCCCACTCAATCTGTGCCGTTCAAGTTCATCCGACGGTGATCCATCAAGATCGGGAGAACAAAACCCCACCGGCCGGGCGTCCCTGAACCCTAGCTTCCATTCAGTTTTTTTTACTTCTCTCTCTTAGCCTCTGTTGACGATCCTTAAGTATCAAATTTAATTATCAACTAAACATGGAAAAGGATCAATATGCACTAGACATCTAGAATTAGGGTTTTATCTGACAGAATTCCACGAGTTTTGGTGTTTGTCTATTTCTGCAGGGGGTTATCAGAAAATACGGAGAGAAGGCCCACACGTCGGGTTTACATAGAGATATTAACATGTGCGCTTATTTTCTATCATCTAGAAAACTCCAGAAGACACGTGAACGAACGGGAGGCCGAATGGGGCCCAGCCCAGGGCGCCCGCCCTAGGGTTTGGGGTGGCCGCCCTACTCCCGTGGCCAATCAGCGTCAACTTCGCGGATTATGCTCCACCGACCTAAAGGATCAAGGAAAACCGTGCGATTAATGTCGGTTTGATCCGACGGCCCACGATCATTTGAGGGGGCTATATAAGCAGGGCCTCTCCACCCCAGGGGAAGAGGAGAAATCATTATCAGAGGAAGCCATCAAGTTTAGGGTTTAGAAACTCTCTCTCCCGCAGAGAATTAGATTTAGCTACTCCTAATTCTTTCAAGTTTTATAGGATTGATTAGATAGAATTAGAGAAGTAGGGCCTAGCGCTCTGGATTTCGGATCTTCGTCAATAAAGATTGGTATTATTTCATATCTTTCTCTACGACTTTATTCTAATTGCGTTATGTCTTTATTTATTATGTTCCTAGTTTGCTCTAGTTCTATAAGTGATATAGTTATGATTGATAATGAGTTCATGCATGAGTTTGCAAAGCGCTTCGCTCTTTTCACGTGGGAGTTAAGTGGTAGATCACATGTAGGCGTGGTGCTTAGATGTTATTTACCTGCAAATGTATCCTATTGGCCGGGTCGTGTGGTAGTTCGCGATGGTGACAGCTTCGTTGATTCTTATATAGTCCACTCTCCGTTGATAGGACAGGCAGAATTTGTATTGCGGAGTAAGTCTTGCTATGTTCTGATTTACTTTAGCAATGTTCCTTATACATGAATGAAGAGTCTTTTGTGCTATATATGATCTTGTAGATGCTTAGAGTAGATTATGACTTAGTAAATAGTAGATACTTAGAATCCATTCTCTTGCTAGTCCGACGTCACCTTACATTTATGTGGAGTAGTCTATTTCTAATCGCTGTGTTATTTACCCATGAGCTTATATTTCATTATCTTTATTATTATGGCTTATCCCCTACCAAAGCAAGTGACTGTGTGACGAGTTTCTCAGTAGTAATCATGTTCTTGCAAGTTTATCTCTAGTCTATGCCTTGATAGATTTTACCCCTGTTTTCGCTTTCACCGTTCTCTTAAGCAAAATTATAAATAACGATACCTGGAATACTTATCCTGGTGAAATGCTATAATGAGGTATTTTATCTGTGCGCTTGCGGATAGAATAGATTATTTTCTAGAGAGCCTTTATGTTTATAAATACCTTAGTACGCTCTAGCACCATGCTAGGGATGACAACCTAGTATTCAAGTGGTGTTAGCTAGTGTCAACAAGCATTTCTGGCGCCGTTGCCGGGGAACGGTAAGGAAAGTCAGGAAGTCGGTCAAGGTTATTCAAATAAAATTTTAGACTAGACTATTGAGAAATAATTGCATAACAGCTACTATATAAATGAGAAATCATAGCAAGGCACATCTGCTTTGGCAGGTTCACCCTGTTGTTTTCCTATGTTTATATTTTTTACAGGGTATATCAGGATTGACTTTGGTGAATTAAATTCTTCATCATCAGAACCAAAGCAATCAAGGAAGAAGAAGCTAGCTACCAATTGTTGAAGTGATGGCACAGAAGACCTTACAGGAATTTTCTGCCCCAAGTCTTGAGAATATTCTTATTGGTCCAAGATTTGAAGTAGAAGGAGTACCTAAGTTCGAGCTCAAGTCAAACCTCATCAACTTGGTGCAAGCTACACAATTCAGTGGGAAGGCACACGAAGATGCTAGTGCACATTTGCAGAACTTCTTGGAAATTGGAAGCACAATTAGCATCAACGGAGTTGACAAAGACGTCATACTACTTCGCCTCTTTCCATTTTCACTAGAAGGGAAGGCGAGGAAGTGGTTCTACACCAATCAAGTAAACATCAAAAATTGGACGAACCTGTCAGATGCCTTTCTATCAAAGTTTTTCCCTATAGGCAAAACAGCTGCCTTAAGAGGAAATATTGTCAGTTTCCAACAGCAGAAGACAGAAACTATTCCAGAAGCATGGGAGCGTTTTCAAGGATACATATCAGATTGTCCTCACCATGGAATGGCCAAATGGTTACTTATGCAGACCTTTTATCATGGATTAACCCAAAAGTCTCGTGAGTGCCTAAATGCATCTGCTGAAGGATCATTCTTGGAGTTTACAATTGGAAAAGCAGAGACACTTTTGGATAAGATAGCAGAAAACCAAAGCTGGTTCCAAGACAAGACTCAACATTGTCATCAAACTGAAGAAATACCAGAAGAAGTAAAAGCACTATCAACTAAGATGGAAGATTTGCTCCATTGGATTGACCAGAGGGCCAAGTTCAAAGAAGATCAAAGGGCTATAGAAACAGTATACAAATATCAACCTACTTCAAGTCAACCCAATAGCAAAGGTATGAATTCAGGTAATATTCTCAAACAACCTTCATTAAAGGAGATAATTGCTCAACAAACTAAAACTAATGATGAAGTCAAACAAAGGCTAGATACAAATGAATTATTTTTAAAAGATATACACAATAAAATGGATTTTCTATTAACTGCCTTTGATGAGCAAAACACTCTTAATAAGAGGGTAGAGCTTAAGCTAGCTGCTGTCTTGCCTGTTGCCACTAACCTTGAGCAGGTAAAGAACATAACTACTAGAGGAGGGAAATCTACCAGAGATCCCCCACACCCAAGAGAGAAGCAAAGAACACCAGCTCCAGTGCAACCAGCAATGATAGAAGAAGAGAGACCAGTTGAAGCAGAAGATCTGCTACAACCATCAAGAACTGGAGAAATGAGGAAAGATTTTCACGACACCAACTATTTGCCATTTCCTAGAAGAAACAGAGGACTACAGTCGGATGAGCAGTTTGGTAAGTTTGTAGAGGTCATTCAAAAGTTATATGTCAACATACCTCTACTTGATGCCATACAGGTACCCACATATGCGAAGTACATTAGAGATATTCTTAACAAAAAGAGGCCACTGCCCACCACTGAGGTAATCAAGCTGACAGAAGAATGTAGTGCGGCCATCCTCAACCAACCACTAAGGAAGAAGAAAGATCCAGGATGTCCTACCATTGATTGCTCAATCGAAGACCAGCACTTTAACAATGCACTTTGTGATCTCGGAGCAAGTGTCAGTGTGATGCCAACATCAGTCTACAAGAAGCTTGAACACACAACCCTAGAACCAACATCAATGTGCCTACAACTAGCAGATCAATCAGTTCGACACCCGATGGGCATCACATGAAATATCCCAGTCAGAATAAGAAATTTCCTTGTGCCAGTAGACTTCGTGGTACTGGACATGAACCCCAACTCAAAAGTGTCCATCATCCTTGGAAGGCCATTTCTGAGCACCGCCAATGCCCACATTGATGTCAGTAAGGGAGAAATCAAGTTCAGCATAAACGGACAAGAAGAACACTTCACATTCAAGCCCAGACCAGAGAGAGACTCTACAGTGGAGGAGGTTCACGAAGAGAAACCACTGGAGACACCATCTCCAGAGGAAGGCAATTCAGAAGTTTAAAAAGATTTGGAGGTCCAGCTTGGGGGACCTAAAATTCCCAAACCCTCGCCGGGAGGTAATTCGGTATTTATCCACATCATTTAATTTTTTGCATAATTAATTCTTGCATTAGTCATACTCATCCATAGCATTATTATAAAAATCAAAAGTCCCATATAAATAATATTTGTGGTGTGTAAAAACCCATAATTATTAATTATTGTGGAGGCACAAAAATATTTTTCCATGATCATTTTTTAGTTTCAATTCTCATAATTTTTCCTACATTATATTTATTTATAGCAATCTTTTAGAAGCATGACCCACATCCTTTGGTCCCATATGTCATACACTACACCTCACATACATCATAACACATAATTTCACCCACCAACTCATCTCCACTCAACCAGACAACTTCCACCGACCAACCACCACCTATGCAGCATTATTTGGCGTAGGAGTGAAGCATGTGAGGGAGTGGGAAAGTTTCAGCCACAGAGGGCACTCAAGTGGGGCGCCCGCCCTGTTGGCCAGGGCGCCCGCCTTGCCCCCAGCTCCAACTATAAAAGGCCACCTCTCTACCTCATTCTCATCCCACACACATTCCAGAAAACATATGCAAGCTTGAGCTCTCGACTTTCAGAAGAAGTGATCTAGTGGGAGAGTGAGAAGGAGAGTGAAAAGGGAAAGAAAGAGTGGAAGAGAGTTTGGAAAATTTTTGAGATAGAGAGTGAGATCACCTAGTAATTAGTGTTCCCGCTGTCCCAAGCGGAATTAAAAGTTGTTTAGGGGGAAGTGCTGCTAAAATTTATAATTCTCTCGGACGACTAACCTCTGGATGATTGACTTCTCGGACAGCTAACCACTAACATATTTTTCTCACATATTTCTACGAGTTTCTGTTTGTCCCTATTATTCTACAGGATGTTTAAGAAAGTAAAGAGCGCGGCCAAGTCTCTCAGGAGTGGTACGAGGAGTTCGTCTCGACTCTCCTCACGCTAGTCGGAGATGAGTGTCGATCCGGCACCTCCGCAAGCTCCATCGTCTTCATCGGGTGCACCAAACAAGGTCCTACTCAAGATAGGAGACCTTGGGCTCAGGAATCGCAAGGAGAAGGAGATTCTCTAGCAGTTAAAAAACAAGACATTCATTCACACTCCCACCATCGATTTCGCCTTACTCCAAGAGACAGGTATGGCTGCTGAATTTGACTTAATTTTTCAAATGATAGGATGGACGGACTTTTGGAATATCACTGAGCATGGTTCCCGTCTCCTTACTATTGAATTTCTTTGCACGTTACAATATTGTGAGGGGGGAATTTCTTTTCGGATGTTCAAGCAGGACATTATGCTGTCCTGGAGAGAGCTGAGTAATCACCTCGGTTTACCTCCACGGAGCATTCTGGACCTTGACTCCGGCTTGCCCAATTTTGAGAAACATCAGTTTTGGAGAGAAATCTCTAGGGACGAACTCTTTTACCAACCCCGAACCAGCGACATGGAGCATCCTACACTCCGGATGTTCTACAAATGGCTCGGGTACAATCTTTTCTTTCGTGATGACTTAAGAAAGGTGCGTGTGGGAGATCTACAACTCATTTATGCCGCCATAAACAAAATCCAAGTTTCACCTGTTACTCTTTTAGTTGCCCATTGGCTTGGCACACCTACTCTTCAGGGACCTGTCGGGTGTACTTCACTCATAACTCGTTTAGCCGTTAGCCTTAAGTTGTTAGAAAATTCATCGTTAGAATTCATTGAGGAACCTAGATTTTATCACGGCTACGACACTTTTAGATACGCACGGATGTTAAAAAGGGAAGCGGGGATAATGTACATGCTGTATGACAACAACACCAAGGTTCGGTTACCTAACCCGGACCTTGGCATATATTCTGTTCGAAATTATTTGATTGAGACTGCAGCACCGGTGAACCGGAGAGCTCCACAGCGCGCGGCATCCGCAAGGATGGCCACCCATCAGGAACATACATGGCAAGGAGCTGATCCCGGGCCAGAAGAGGCAGCACATCTGCACTATAATGATTACAACCCCAGAGTTCTTCGGGACCCATGGGCGCGACACGTCCAGCCAGAAGAACCACCACAAGAGACATGGCCGGAGGGACAATATCACCAGTGGGAGAACCCGCCTTTTACAAGAAGGTACTCCACTGACCCATATGGAGCTTCAGGGTCTAGGCCCCAGCCCCAGTTTGATACAGGAAGATACTCCGACGCCTCCTACGCCTTCTCGGGGGACTACTACCAAGAGACTGCCGCCTTCTACACCCGCACCGACAACACTCTCCTCGACATCCGCACTACGCAAGCAGAGCACGGAAGACTCCTGGAGGAGCAACAAAAATGGAACCAGGAGCAAGCCACTAGAGTGCAAGCAATAAGGGAAGACACCACAACCTTGAACAACAACGTCACGACCATGCTGCGCTACTTCAACATTGAGTGAAGAGAGCCACGACAACAACCAGCTTGGGGGAGTTCCTCCCCAGTTACCGAGTGAGTTTTAATTATTTTTCCTATTTACTTTTCAGTTTTTCTTTTTCTGTTTTAGATATTTATATCTTAAAAAAAAACTTAGAAAACCCAATAAATATTTTCTTTCTTAATTTACTGCATTCCTAAAAAAATGAAAACCAAATAAAAAGAGTGTGTAGATAAGTGTGCTTTATTTTCCTGTTTAGTTCAATCTCTAGACATAAATGAAGAAAATCCAAAAATATGTATGATGGAAATGATGAACAGTTGCTCTGTTTACTTACCTTCAAGTGCCTAGCTTTTATATTAGAGTTCTCCCAAGACTTGCTAAAATCTGAAATTTACTATCTGTGGGAACATGAGCCTAAAACTAAAGTCTAGGTAAAAGATAAGACATGAGATAAAGTTTGAGCTGCTGTTTATTTTGTTCTTACAACACTAAGTTCTGGAAATTTATTTTGAAAAAAAACCTGCAAATCACATGATGAGTTCCTAGCATAACATTCTTACCACAGCCATACTTGCTATAATTGCTGTATCTTTCGAGTTTCATTGAGCTGTGTAGATCCTTAGGAGCTTTTCATGTGGTTAAATCAAGATACTCACTTGCACACATCTATTATACCAATCATTAAAAATCTGTTAAAAGTATTGTTATCACTCACTGTCCCAAAGTATTGTTATTCTCTCTCTCCTAAAAGATCAAATGCAGAAAGAGACATGGGCTATGCAAAAATATGCGAGGAAATAAAAAGGGGCAAGTGCCCGGAACCTCGAAAAAGAAAAGAAAAAGAGTGAGACGAGAGGTAAAAATGGACAAGTGTCCGACAGTAGAATTAGGGGTACAAAGATACCTACCTGAGCGGAAAAAATGGACAAGTGTCCGACAGTAGAATTAGGGGTATTTACTACCCACCTGAAAAAAAAGAGAAGAAAAAGAGATAGTCCATGTTCTCTCCCAATAAAAGATCAAGAGAGGAGGAGAGATAGCAATATGAGGAACAGTGAGCGATAAGTTTTATCATCACCATCACTATTATTTACTCCACCACACATGCACATCTTGATTTAATTGTATGTTGAGTTCCTTTGGATCCGCAGTTCGATTAAACATATGTATGGGCTGTTGAAGTGAATCATGTCTAGGAACTCTGAGCTTTATTTTGAAAACTTATGCAAAACTTCAGAACAAAGGTGAGGTATAGACAGGAGGAATAGTGCTTGGCTTAATTATTTTGTCTTTCAATTACCTAAGGCTTAAGTACAGGTGCTAATCCCCAAGACACTTCACTCTAATCTGGGAGAATTTTATATGAAAGCATGTGTGCCTGTCAGAAAAGAAAACATCAAAGCAACTCCAGATCCATCTGAGTTTTAGTTGTTTGCTCAGGGACGAGCAAAGGGTAAGCTTGGGGGAGTTTGTTGACGATCCTTAAGTATCAAATTTAATTGTCAACTAAACATGGAAAAGGATCAATATGCACTAGACATCTAGAATTAGGGTTTTATATGACAGAATTCCACGAGTTTTGGTATTTGTCTATTTCTGCAGGGGGTTATCAGAAAATACGGAGAGAAGGCCCACACGTCGGGTTTACATAGAGATATTAACATGTGTGCTAATTTTCTATCATCTAGAAAACTCCAGAAGACACGTGAACGAACGGGAGGCCGAATGGGGCCTAGCCCAGGGCGCCCGCCCTAGGGTTTGGGGCGGCCGCCCTACTCCCGTGGCCAATCAGCGTCAACTTCGTGGATTATGCTCCACCGACCTAAAGGATCAAGGAAAAACGTGCGATTAATGTCGGTTTGATCCGACGGCCCACGATCATTTGAGGGGGCTATATAAGCAGGGCCTCTCCACCCCAGGGGAAGAGGAGAAATCATTATCAGAGGAAGCCATCAAGTTTAGGGTTTAGAAACTCTCTCTCCCGCAGAGAATTAGATTTAGCTACTCCCAATTCTTTCAAGTTTTATAGGATTGATTAGATAGAATTAGAGAAGTAGGGCCTAGCGCTCTGGATTTCGGATCTTCGTCAATAAAGATTGGTATTATTTCATATCTTTCTCTACGACTTTATTCTAATTGCGTTATGTCTTTATTTATTATGTTCCTAGTTTGCTCTAGTTCTATAAGTGATATAGTTATGATTGATAATGAGTTCATGCATGAGTTTGCAAAGCGCTTAGCTCTTTTCACGTGGGAGTTAAGTGGTAGATCACATGTAGGCGTGGTGCTTAGATGTTATTTACCTGCAAATGTATCCTATTGGCCGGGTCGTGTGGTAGTTCACGATGGTGACAGCTTCGTTGATTCTTATATAGTCCACCCTCCGTTGATAGGACAGGCAAAATTTGTATTGCGGAGTAAGTCTTGCTATGTTCTGATTTACTTTAGCAATGTTCCTTATACATGAATGAAGAGTCTTTTGTGCTATATATGATCTTGTAGATGCTTAGAGTAGATTATGACTTAGTAAATAGTAGATACTTAGAATCCATTCTCTTGCTAGTCCGACGTCATCTTACATTTATGTGGAGTAGTCTATTTCTAATCGCTGTGTTATTTACCCATGAGCTTATATTTCATTATCTTTATTATTATGGCTTACCCCCTGCCAAAGCAAGTGACTGTGTGACGAGTTTCTCAGTAGTAATCATGTTCTTGCAAGTTTATCTCTAGTCTATACCTTGATAGATTTTACCCCTGTTTTCGCTTTCACCGTTCTCTTAAGCAAAATTATAAATAACGATACCTGAAATACTTATCCTGGTGAAATGTTACAATGAGGTATTTTATCTGTGCGCTTGCGGATAGAATATATTATTTTCTAGAGAGCCTTTATGTTTATAAATACCTTAGTACGCTCTAGCACCATGCTAGGGATGACAACCTAGTATTCAAGTGGTGTTAGCTAGTGTCAACAGCCTCTCAGGGGACAGCGGCGGCTGTGGCCGACGGTGGCGGCCTCGCCCGTGGCGGAGAGGGGATGAAGCACCGGAGTGGCCCCGCGGCGGCTCCCTTCCCTCCCCTTCGATCTCTGGTTTTCCCTTTCCCTTCTCTCCCACCGTTCTTCTCTCTTTCTCCCACAGCAGCCATGGTGGCGGCGGCCACTGCCGCCGGTGGAGAAAACGGGAAAAATCCCCCGGCCTAGCCTCTTCTCTTTCTTTTCCATTTTCTCCGGTCGGTCTTGAGTCCCATCGCGTAACCACCGCAAGACCGAGCAAGCGGTGCCGCCGACGAGGAAAACCCGCACGGAGATATTGGTGCCCCCACCGTTCCATTCGCCGGTGCGCACGCCCTCCGAACGGATGGACGTGCCGCCGTCGAGCGGACTAGTGGTGGCGCCCTTTGCCGGCGAGCCGGTTAGGGTTAGGGTTTCGATCCGAGGTAAGAATCGAATACCCTCGTCTTTGCCTTTTTCTATACTATCTATGAGCTGTCTTTAGGGTTAGGGATCGACGGCTGGCGGTGGTGACAGTGAGTGGTGTCCAGGGGAATACCCACTTCCTTTCTTTCCCTCTTAGGGTTAGGTTCTATTCCTTTTCCCGATTTGAAATCGGGTGTTTCTTTCATTCTTTTACCCAAAAAACCGGATCTACACACTAGAAGAACCTGCAAAGATGAAGCCGAACAGGGACTATACGGGCCATGCTGCAGAATGGAAACAATGTGGGATAAGTCCGCCATGCTCATAAGGAAGCATCAGCCCTCAGCCCCTCAACCCCAATGTTTGAAGCAAACCGGCCCTGACAAATCTTCACTCAAAAAATATGTGATTCATTTTACAGTTTTCCACAACGCGAGCAGGCTTCATTTGCATTTTTCAATGATTCCGTGCACCCAGGAAAGCACTGCTATGCGCAAGCCTAAGAAGCCTCCAGGCAAATAAAGGTTTTAACTCTTGGTTGGATTGATTAGAACACCCAAACAACCCCAAGAATTTGCGACACTTGCATCATTGCATGGGAATTTGCAACACTGGAGGAGACTTTGTCAATTCCAGCATTACCAACACCTTGTACACACACTTAGCGGAGCAATGTCCGTTAGCAGTAGGCTTCCAATTCCAACTGAGAGCATACTACTATTTATGGGCATTGGGCAATATGGTGGTTTCTGGCCAGTTTCTTCGCCAGTACTCACCGGTTGCTACCTTCCGTGTTGCAAATCATATGCCCATGCCAGTGAAAAGAAAAAGAAATGAAGTTCATCAGGTGTTGCTATTTTGTTTCCAACCCTCAGAAGTCAGGAACAGCTCGTGAGGTGGACAGTAAGGCTGGACTGAACAGCACAAACTGTATGGAATGATGCTCACTGGATCCTAATACTGATAGTAATAGTAACGGATAAGCACATTACACATGTAAAATTGTAAGCATCAGTCATCAGTGGCAGCAGATCCCCCAGTACCGACTGCGTAGTGCACCCGAATGTTCCTTCCATCAAGCACCTGAAAAAGATTATAGTGTGGAAATTTGTGTTGGTGATGGATATATACAGAGGCAGGTTGTCGTATATGATACATGAAAGAAGATAGTGAAGAACACTTGCCTGACCGTTCATCTTGTGCAATGCTACGGCAGCTTGATTTTGTGAAGAAAACTTGACAAAACCAAATCCTTTTGACTTGCCGGTTGTGGGATGGCATATAACCTTCACTGCAGCGTGCATATATACTAATGAATCGGCAAAATGCAAATTCAGAAAGAAAGAAAGAAAAAATAATATAGCAGGAGGTGGGAGCAGCTAGTATTATAACAAAACATACCTGCAATAACATCGCCATACTGAGAGAAAGCATCCTTGAGAGCTGTTTCGTTAGTGTCGTAAGAAAGACCTGCAGTAACAAAAACGGAAGGAAGGCGGCAGCAACGAGAGGGCTGAGCTGAATCATCCGTAATTCCAAGTATCGTCTACTGTAATATCCGTTCATGGGTACCTGCTGGCTTCATGATGCTGAATGTTCATGCCCCAGACTCACACCTATACCATAACACAAAATACACAAGTCTTGCAGTCTTGATCTTGCAGAGTTTTGGCAGGACCAGAGGGTACAAATCTATATATTATATATATCATGAAGGATGATGATGCCACAAGCCCACAACATATTATTGACTTGCAAATCCAAGAATTAATGGCTACTGACTCTACCCATTCCGTATATCAAAAAAAAAATATCTACTTGTATTGCAGTATATATGAGTCTTGATCCGGCACCATTGTTAACAGCAGCAGAGCTGTGAGCTGTGAACTGTATTATATTCCATCTGGCTTGGGCTTGGTAATCATTTCGATCCTTGGTCCTCAAAGAATGACTGGATTATTGCTTGCGCAGGTAATAAGCTGTTGACACCGCATGGTGTGGAGGCTTGTCCATGGCATATGCCGTCGCTGTCGGCTACCCTCCCGGAGCCACGACCAATCCTGGACAAGGACAAGGACCTGATGGCCGAGGTGAGCCCCCTGAAGCTGCTGCTACCATGGGACCTAACGCCGCCCAGGGCTGCCTCATCACTGCTGTTGCTAGTCTTGTTGTTGGCCACCAGCAGCCGGGTGATGGTGGCGCGGCAGAACGGGCAGGCCGGCGGCTGCAGAGCCAGGGTCGTCGGGTTGGGCTTGCTGTGGCAGCACAGCGCCAGCGTGCACGCGGCACACATCTGGTGCCCACAGTCCTGCACCTCCATGCTGCACGCCTGCTCCAGGCAGATGCCACACAGCTCGGCGTCGTCAAGGCTGCTGCTGGCGGCAGTGGTGCCGTCATCGTCAGCAGACGACGAGCAGGAGTCGGTTTTGGTTGTGGTGCTCCCCTTGAGGTTGACAATGATCTGCTTCTCCCGCTCCCTGTTGGCTTCCATCAGGGCCGCCTCCAGAAGGGCCTTGGCCTCCGGGTTGAGCTCGCTGATGAACTTGAGCGGGGAAGGCCACACCATGGGCTCCGCCGCCGCCGGGTTCAGCAGCGCGGCGCACGCTCGGTGGCTGCGCCTGAGGGCCACCGCGTAGGCGATCCTCCCCGCCGAGTCCCTGTGGAGGCGATCAGCGCCCCAGGCGAGGAGCTCCCGGACGCAGTCCAGGTTGCCGCGGCGTGCAGCCAGGTGCAGCGCCGTGCTGCCGGGGAAGCCGTAGGAAGCTGTTGGAGCGGCGACGATGGCGCCGGCGTGGAGCAGGTGGTGGACGCACTGCGGCCGCCCCTGCCTGGCCGCCAGGTGCAGCGGCGTGGCGCCATGCTCGTCCCTCACGTTCACGAACCGCGCGAAGCCCCTGCAAGCGGCCATGTCATATTTATCATGCAGAAGGATGAGGATGATGAGCTAGCTAGCACACCATACCATGAGTCGGCCACCGGCGCGGTCTTGGCGGCCGAGAGGATGGCTTGGAGGCAGTCGGCATGACCGTAGTAGGCCGCGTGGTGGAGGCATGTCCGCGCGTGTGCCGAGTCGAACATCAGGATCTGAGCAAGATCATCAGGAACAGGAACAGGAACAGGATCAGGAACGGGAACCAATCCATCCATCCATGACCATGAAACGAAACGTACATTTGCTCCCGCGTCTAGCAGCCTGAGCACGCAGTCCGTCCTGCCGTGCATGGCCGCCAGCATCAACGGGGTCTGCTTCTTCCGGTTGAGCACGTCCACGTCCGGGCGTGCCGGTGCGTGTGCCCCGCCGGCGCCATCGTCACCCACACCCAACAACATGGAGAGCACCTGGCATGGTCATTCATGTCGATCGATGCATGCCGAGGAGCGATCGATCGAGAAACCACAAAATATATAAGTAAAGATTAAAAGTAGCCTCTGCAAGGCTGCGACTGCGAGAGACAAACAAACGACAGACAACAAAGCGATCGAACCTGCAGCTGGCCATTGGCGGCGGCGATGTGGAGCAGGGACAGACGGTCGTATATGGTGGTGGCGCGGCGGGCGAGCTCCGGGTCGGCGGCGAGGAGGGCGTCCAGGTCGCCAAGCTGCACCGCGCGGAACAAGTCGTGCTCCTCGCCGCCGTCGCGGCTGCAGCTGAGGCCGTGGCCCATCGAGGACGTGGCGGGGGCAGGTGGGTGGTGGCGGGCGCGTGTATCTTCCTCCTCCGATCCCCCCGTCCCGCCGGCCCCCAACTGGGATTGGCCAAATCAGTGTTTCCAGAGGTGAGGTGGGAAAGAGGAGAGTTAAGGCTCTGCTGTCTGCTGTCTGCTGTCTGCTGCTTCTTCAGTCAGATCAGGCGCGCGCGCGCGCGCGGTGGCCTTTGACGCGTGCTGCTCTTTGGATCTTTCCTTCCTGCTTGCCATTTTTAATCCTAATAGTAATAGATGACCAAGGAAGGAAACATTAGCATTCCTGTTTGCCTTTACCCATGTCTAAAAGGTCGTCGTCTCTCTCTCTTCCTCACCAACGAGCGAGTACTCCATCTGTACGTAAGATATTCCACAGTGCTCTGTTTAAAAATGCATTCCCTCCCTACATACTCCCTCTGTCCTTAAATGTTTATCTCTAGAACCGTATTTCCCTCGTAGACACGCTTTTCGAACGATACACATTAAGAGACGGAGTAGTATGTATGTATTCTACTCCCCAGACAGGTTAGACTGTTTCTTGGGCGAGCCTTTCTCTAAGGGTGTCCGCAATGGTAATAGCTAATACTGTACTGTTTATGTAGTTAGCTAATGTAGAGGTGAGAGAAAAAAATATAACTATTTAACATTGTCGGACCTACATGCTCCTCTCACATGATCTTGGAGTACGTGAAATAGATAAGCTATTTGCTCGTAGCCAGTGACTACTCTTTTTCTTACTTTTTGCTTGTCACGTCATATCTAGTTAACCAAATAGCTAGTTGTTGGGGACGCCTTAAGGCCTTGTTTGGTTCAAAAAAATTTGCAAAATTTTTCAAATTCTCTGTCACATCGAATCTTTGGACACATGCATGAAACGTTAAATATAGATAAAAAATAAAACTAATTACACAGTTTAGACGAAATTCACGAGACGAATCTTTTAAGCCTAGTTAGTCCATGATCGGATAATATTTGTAAAATAACAACGAAATTGCTACAGTAGTATTTCTCAAAAAATTTCTGGAACTAAACAGACATTGAAACTCAATATAAAATGATGATAACGACACAAAGTAAGTACGTGTGATCATCGGCAGAAAATGTGAGCCGAAGAGTCAATTAAAACGCTACTTGTTCTGTGTCGTGGAAGTGTGGATGTTTTTGTATTTCTGGCTAATTGTTGTCTACTGCAATGATATTTGTAATGAGTTTCGGTGGCATCTATAATACTCACTCCGTTTCAATTTATAAGTCGTTTTGATTTTTTTTTATATCTAGATGTATAGCAAAATAGATGTACCAAAAAAAATCAAAATAACAAAAAAAGTCAAAACGACTTATAATTTGAAACGGTGAGTAAGTTCAAGTGTTTTAATTAGACTACTAGATAAGTTTTTATAGGTAAAGTATATTTTTCAACCTGTCGTATTGAATTCGATTTTCAACCTTCAACTATGAAACTGGGTAACATACACCCTTCAACTGTTAAAACCGGACAAATTTGGTCATCGGTTGGTTTCAAAAGCAGTTTTCTATTTTCTAATAATAAAAAAATATCTGTTTCGATCTCTAAAAGTTCATAATTAATCTATTTTATAAAAATATGAAACTAGTTCATGTTTTCTTCTAAAAGTGTTATATATATGTTGATGCTATATTTAAAATTGTTTAGATCTTACTTGTTTTAAATAAAACAAGCGTGACAACGAGCAATAAAGCAATAGGAACATAAATAAACTAATTCCAAATACCTATATATAAACCATAAACAAGTAGAGAACATTTTTAGAAAAATACTAGTTTCATACTTTTATGATCTAAAATAAATGTCCATGAGGGATAGCAATGCTATTGTATACATTAATACAGGGCTTTGCGTTCGCGGCCCGCCTCTTGAGTTGTTTTCACCCAAAAGCAAGGCTTGGCGCCCGGTGCGCGCGGAGATGAAGGCAGGGAACTATCATGTAAAAGAATGGAAAGCGAACAATTTAATTCCGTCAGAAATTTAATTCCACGCGAAATTAGAAACAATTTTAAACATAGCATCAACATATATAACATTTTTAGAAGAAAACATGAACTAGTTTAATATTTTATAATTTAAAATAGATTAATTATGAACTTCTAGAGATCGTACTGGATTATTATTATTATTAGAAAATAGAAAACTATTTTTGAAATCAGCCGAGAACCAAATTTGTCTAGTTTTGACGGAGGATGTCTGTTACCCGGATTCATAGTTGAAGGTTGAAAATCGAACTTCAATGCGAGTTGGGGTTGAAAAATGTATACTTTTTTATATATAGTGCAGATATAAATATTACTCGGATCGGACTACTATGATACACATACAACATACCCTCTAACCCAGATTGCTTGACGTCGTAGGATTGGGGCCTGTAACCAATGACGGCGTATTCATTGCCTTGGTTTCATCACACCACTTTTGCTCTGCTCCACCAATCAGCATCCAGGCTAGTGGACGGAAAAAGCTGGGACAACAGTGGATGGATGATTGACGTCTTGATTAGGCTAGAGTGGGACCCATGATTTAGGCTACAACGTCAAGTATTTTGAGACAAACTTTGAACCCTAAAACGTCTAACATTTTAGGACGGAGGGAGTAGCGTATATAAATTAATAAAGTAAGTAACAAACTCGCAGTTGCTAAGCTAGTCTAGAGTGTATAAAGATTCTATTTGGTATAGCTTTATAAATTGCTTATGGTAAAAATAAACTTATTTTTTTTATATTTTTCTAGCCATGTTTCTTCCGATAGCATAAATTTATCTATAACTCTTATAAAGTAAAACCCACTACTTATTTCTCTTGATATGCAAGGCGTCCATCTCAGCAGTCCACTATTATTTGCCACTAACAATTTCTCTTGACATGCAAGGTATCCACATCAGCAGTTTACTATCATTTATAATTAAAGTTCACTAGCTTAAGAATTATAATATCCACGTCAGCGAGACACATCATCCACTGTGGATACAATCTCTACAATTATGCTAATAAATCTATACATATATTATATCATGTTTCTGCATTACTAACACCATACATATACATCTTCTAATTCTTATTAGTTAACATTCTAACCTCTTTATATTTCTCCTTCGTACTCGTGGCAATACACGGAGAATCCTCCCCGTTATACTAAAACGTAGACAACTCATTATATAACTCAGTAAATGAAAAAGAGACGATGTCGGCGCTCTCCCGTCGGTGCACTATACTCGTCGGCGCGCTTGATGGACGCGGCTTAGCTTAATAACCATGTTTATTTATTCAACTCAAATCTATCATGCTAGCTGCTGCGTGTACGTGTACCTCCCGCGATCGAGATCTTTTCTCTTCCTGCTGTCCAGCTAGCTAGTACTACTCAAAACACACATGCTTGCATTATTATTTATTTTTTGAAAAGCTTTAAAAATTATTGCCTAAGATAATATTTGATCAAACTTTAAAAACTACAAGTATTAATAATTGTTACTACCTTCGTCCCAAAAAGAATGCAATTCTAGCACGGTGTTACGTTTTAGTATCTTAAGTTTGACCAATTATAAATAAAAAAAATATCTATGTTTATGATACCAAATAAATACCATCGGATTAATTATAAAATGTTTTTTTCATAATAAATTAATTTAAAGACATAACTATAATATTATTCACTTAAGCCTTGGTCAAACGTGAACTACTTTTCATAGCACGCAATCCATAGTTACATTCTTTTCAGGACGGAGGTAGCACATGTCATTCAGCTTAAAAACCCCAGTTTACATGTGCCAATTTGCTCAAAAAGTTATCGCTTATGATTTAAATATAAAATAGGTGCTATTCTTTTTGTTCCATATTATAATAAGGCGTTTTAGCTTTCCTCGTTCTATTTTGTAAAACGTTCTCGATTTTATAGATATATAAATTTATCTTGTACCTAAACATAATATTTATCTGTATACACATAGTAAAAACTACTCTCTCCGTCTCTAAATGTCTGTTGTTTTTGCTTTCCGAGAAACAACTTTGACTAAATATATATTAAAAAATATTAATATTTATGATACATAATAGTATCATTGATAGATATTTGAATATAGTTTTTTAAGAAATTTATTTGGAGATAGAAATATTGCATGTATTTTTTTTATAAATCGAGTCAAAGTTATCGGCACGCAAATTATGACGACAAACATTTAGGGAAAGAGGGAGTATATATCTAGAAATGTCAGAATATTTTTATAATTTGAACAAGAGAGTACATACTATTTAGCTTTTTTTTTAGGAAAACATACTATTTAGCTATACGCGGCAGTTCGCAGGATGATCGATTGATCGGCCAGAGTTGAGACGAGGACGATGATAATGGATGATGGATGGGCTTGTGGTACATACACTACACTTGATATGGGCCTATGGATGATTGATGGGCTTTTGGCTTGGTAGGTTGGGCTAGGCCCAGATGAAAAATAAAGAAGAGGACTGATGTTGGCCCACCCAATGAAGCTGCCTCCCCGAGCCCGAAAGCGGACCGAAATGGCCGGATGCAACCCAAATCGGCAATCTCAACCTTCCACTGATTCAGCCAGCAGCTTCTTCCCCGACCTGCGGTGCTGTGGTTGTGCTGCCACTGCCACTGCCACTGCCAGGCTGGTCGCCCCGAGGGCGAATGCCGACGCCGCCCACCCCCACTGCCCGCAGGAGTATTCTCAGGACAGGAGGAGGAGGAGGACGACGAGGAGACAGACCTAGCTCGACCTGACCTGACCTAGGGTTTCCCTTCCTTAGTCTCACTCTCCCGGGCCGGGAGGGAGCCCGTCCGTCTCCGAGAGCCGAGATCGCTCCGTCTCCCCCACATGCCGCTCCGGGAGGGAGCCAAGCGTGTCGCCAGCGCGCGCCACTATGCCCCCGCCGCGCCCGGTCCCGCGGGGGCACCCGTCCCGCCACACCGCCCGCCGCGATCCGTCTCCGCCGCCGGCTCCATATCCACCGCCTCCGTCCGCAAGCCGCCAGAGCCGCTTCGGAGGGCCGTCGCCGACTGCCTCTCGCCGCCCGCCCCGCACACCCATGGCCCAGCCGCCGCCGCCGCTTCTGCCGCCGCCGAGGCTTCACGGACGCTCCGGGTACCACCTCTCTCTCTTTCTCATTATTACTGTTAGTTTACTCGGATGGACGATTCTCTCTCATTTTCCTCCTCTTTCTCGTCTCATCAATGATTCTCTATGATACGTAATACTATTTGTTATTATTATGTGGACACAAGCGCCAAACCATTCCATTTCATTTCATGCTCTATCTATCTGTTATACTAACCATGTATGTATGTTGTCAGCTACATTTCCATACTTTGTTTTCTCCACACAAAAGAATTTCAGCTGCACCTGTCCCCTTGGCTAGCCCGTTGCACATAGATCACACTTGAATTTCAATGCCAATGTTAATTGCTCTATGCAAAATATTCCGAAACATGCCTGGATTCGTTTCTCTCCAAACATCTAGGAGTAGGACCCCCCCCCCCCCCCCCCCAAAAAAAAAAAAAAAAGAAACGGAACGGAAAGAAAAAAGATATTTCGTGATATGTTGATTGACACGTGGTGAAGCAGTAACGCGTCGGTGCTTTGTCGATATATATGCTATTCACCCTTGTGAACCCCCACTTGACTGACACCTATTCTCCATCTATTCGCTCCTCGTGCCATGCTGATAAGTGATACAGCACTGCACTTATACTAATCGACTCAAATTTTGTATCTATGCTTAGTAGTATAGTTAAAAAAGATGGCAAAATTTACTTAACATTCATGACTAAAAACTCTTTTTTTTTCCACCAATGGCCTCAGCACAACTTGTTGTGACGTTCTGGTTGAATACATTCCGTTACTCATGGGTTAATCATCGACGAATGATTGCATACCATGTAGGACACAATGGCGTGGCGTAGCGTACACCACACGCCCTGTTGAATCTTTTGAAACTGTAGCAAATTCTCTTGTCTAGGTGTGGCTGTTTTGCTTCCTTACATTCTGGCATACCTGTCATCTCATAGCTACCCAGCACGCCTAGCTTCCCTGCTTTCCGTGTTACTGCTCTTGATCATGTCAATGTTAGTTGCAAAGGAAGTTATCTAATGCAGAAGCACCCTCTTAATTTTTTCTTATCTCCTCAAGTGTTTCCTTCATATTCATCTCATTTCTCAATGGAGATTATTATATGCTGGCAGGATTATATAGCCAACCCTTCAACCATGGATATGGCTTATAATGTCCTCATTGACCATGCGCTTGCAGAAAGTGATCGTAGGTATGCTTTCAGATTTTGATATCTTAATGTGTTTATCAATCTTCTGATTGCTGTTCTTTTCTTTCCAAGACAATAGGGGAAACAGGAACTTTGATTCGTAGATAAATCTCTTGTTTCTCAACAACATATACTAACTTAAATAGTTTTTTATAATGAAAAAAATACTCAACAATATTCTTTGTTGTACTTGGGTTCATTTCGAGATCATTGACTTTACCCATTTTCCTATTTTGGACAATATTTTGAACCAGCCCAGCAGTTGTCCCGAGATGCGTGTCATTGTTAAAGAGATATCTTATCCGGTATGTGGACTGCTTCTTGTCTCTTCTTTCAGTTGGTGAAATTTGTTTGCACTAAAACAATCGAGGACTTTGTCTTCAGGTATATTCCAAGGGTGCAAACTCTGCGACAAATCGATCTGTTTTGTGCAAATACGATTGCAAAATGTGAACCGATGGCAAATAACAGAGCAGCATCTTTTGCCCAGAATTATGTATCAGCAGCAGCTGCAACAAATTCCTCACCCCTTGCCCCACCAATATCCAACTTTGCTTCAGCATCTCTTGTGAAGTCTTTAAACTATGTTCGCTCATTGGTTGCAAGGCATACTCCAAAGTTGTCATTCCAATCAATAGTTGCGTCAAAGCAATCACTTCCTTCACTTTCATCATTTTTGAATAAGTCCTTAGTTTCTCAACTAACTCCAGAAGTTATTAGCAACAGAGAACATCTTGAATCGAAGGAATGCCATAGTTCACCTGATTTGATATCATCAGCAAGTGAAAAAGTTGATGTGGGTGAACCTGTAGATGATAGCAAATATATATCCTTTGACATTTTAAGCTGGCGATGGCATGTGCATGGCGAACGGCAGTCATCCTTATCTGCCAAAGAAAGGTAGATCTTTGTCCTTGTAGTTTTTTTGTCCCATTAGTTTTTGTTTTTTGTTTTTTGCAAACACTAACTATGTTTCTCATATTTTGTTTATCAGCAGCAGTGATTTTGTGGGTCTTCAAGATTTTCATATACATGGTTTTCTTGAAGTCGGTGCTGCCGCTCTTCTAGTTGGGGATATGGATGCGAAAATTAACGATCAACAGTGGAAATATTCTGTTACCCAGGAATTTCCAGATATTGATTTGCTGCAACCTTCATCTTCTGCCCCAAGTACTTTTGCGTCATCACAAAGTCATTTAAAAGCAATAACTGCTTCAAAACGCATGAGATCAGCCCCAAATCAAGTCTGGTATTGCCTATTATTTATTTGTATTGTTGCTGCGATTAATAGTGCATCTATCCTCTTATGCTTCATTTTAGCATTTCACGGGGAGTTTGTTCTAAGTTTTTCAAGCATAATTTTTTCTCTCTGTAGTAATCTTTGCTCCTCTGGCAAATTTTGTTCTTATTAGTATCCTGGATCTTTCTAGTTGTGCATCTGCTCTGCTGGCATATCCTTAAGTGTTCTATGCAAATGTTAAACTAAAGGCTATTGATACTTGCTACCTGTACAAAAGTAGTTCTCTAGCATAAACTGTGTAACTACATGCATAATTTGTTTAAATTGGCAATGATCCAAATAAACTTATTTTGGAATGGTCTAACCTTCTTTTTTTTAGGATGAACATACCAATAAACACATTCCAGCCTCGAGCACGCCCTCTTTTCCAGTATAGATACTACAGGTATGTTGTCATTTTGATTTATTTACTTGTATGGTATCACACACCCTTATTTGTAGGAACATCTGTATTTATAGATGAGTTCATTGTGACTCTTATATACTTGATGTAGGGAACGGAAAATAATAGTTACCAAAGGCACTTTGCAAATCCTCTGTATATACTGTAACTTGAATTTCATGTCTTGTTTACGATGTGCCACAACCATGTCTAACAATGTATTTGCATGCTTGTCTTGCTCATCGTGTTACCTTCTTTTACTAGTGAGCAGCAACCCTTAAGATTGAATCCTGCTGAAATTTCTGAAGTCATAGCTGAAGTTTGTTCAGAAGCAACTTCAAATGCAAATCAATCGATTGCCCCTTCAAGATTGAGCACCCAGAGTCGGCAACCTTCAGCAGACGTGGCATTCAGTGTCCTTATCAAACTTGTCATCGACATGTATTATTCTATGCCCCATTTTTTCTTGTTATTTATTCTCCAACATTAAATTTTGCAAATGCTCTTGATATTTTGAGTTTTGACAACATGGCATTGTGGTTACATATTCTCTTTTTATTACTCTGTTTTTTTATATTTCGTATTAGGTTTGTCCTAAGTCAAACATTCCTAACTTTGACCATCAATTTCAAAAAAAATCCATGTAGTTTCACAACATGTGAATTATATATTATGAAAGTATTTTCCATATAGTTAATTAAAAACATAAATCTTATGTTGTTAACCTATACATTTTTTTTAAAAAAATAGATGGTCAAAGATAGAAATGTTTTGACTTAGGACAAAGCTAATACGACATGTAAAAGAAACCGGATGGAGTAGTTTCTTTGCTCAACAAAGGCTGCATTTTTTTCTTAGTAAAGATCTCAACAAAGGCTGCATTTTTTTATATGTCCAACGGAGGCCTCCTGAGGCGCCGGTGCGTAATGGAGTTCTAAAGCGGGCCGATAATGTAAAGAGCGGTAGAGGTCGACCTAAACTAACTTGGGACGAGTCCGTTAAGAGAGATCTTAAGGAGCGGAATATCTCCAAGGATTTAGCTATGGACAGGAGCGCTTGGAGATTGGCAATCAACGTGCCTGAACCGTGACCTCTTTTTGTCTTGTGCCCTTTATGTCCCTTTATGTGTCTCCCTGTTTTTTGTCTCTTTTGGGTTTCATCTCTAGCCTACCTCAACTTGCTTAGGACAAAAGACTATGTTGTTGTTGTTGTAAAGATCTCAGCTTAATACTTTTTCTCCTGATCTGCAATATATTCTCACATGAATGTATCTTCTGTATTGCTTGTATGATTTGGGATGCAGTTTTGATGTGCACATTGTAAGGACTTACATTTTTATATCTTGTATTTATTAAATTAGTGATTCAAACCAGCTATTTGAATTATTAGTCACATAGTACAAGGTTGCATTTACCAAAAAAAGAACAGTGATATTGGAAGACATAACAACTCTTCTCTCAAAATCGGGATATTACACTTTAAAGGAAAATCAGTGGACTTTATGATTAAATGTATGACTTTTGCGAAGTGCTTAGCTATGTTTTCCCCTAGTCCAGATTTCATAGGAAGAAAATCCATTTTACTATGTCAGTTAGTTTTGAGGAGTAAACCAAGCTGGAATTTGTTTGGGGAGTGAAGTAGACAGTGAATTGCTCAACGTAGTAAATAAACTTCTTTTTCCATCTGTGATGATATCCACTTCCGAGGAACTAAAGCCTGAAACACCTGTTTGTATATTTTTTTACAAGAAATTCAGCATAATTTTTAACAGCAAAACATTGTCATCTCTGAGCAACAGAAGATATACTATACTGATCTCTTTCAGTAATCATGAACACACTGTCAATGGAGTCAAGACAGCTGCTACCTGTCTATACCTTCTTATGTAATTATTTAAGGGGTTTTCATTTTTTATTTTAATCCAGGTATATGATGGACTCCGAGACTGCTGCTCCTCTGACACTTTATATGCTTGAGGTGCGATACATTTCGTAATGGTTTCCTTAAAATGAAATTTCAATTATTTTTCTCACATAATTAACATTTCAGGGTATGCTGAGCTCTCAAAAGTCATCTGCCAGAACGAAGGCCCTTGATTTGATCCTAAATCTCGGGGTACATGGACACCTGCTGGAACCTATGGTCGTTGGAGATGCACCGCTTATAGATAAAAGTGAATCTGTGAACCATTCTTATCTGAGCAATGAATACGGATCAAGTATAGATGAACCAAGGGAAGCAGAACCTGAAGAAGAGCAGAAGATCAGTCCTGCTATTGATCAATTTGAGTCATGGCTTCTTAAAATACTTTTTGAGGTTCTCCTTCTCCTAGTACAGGTATTATTTTTAGAAAATTGATTCTGAGCATGCATTTGGGTTGCTATATTTGTATTCTGTTAATCTCAAGGAAATGTGTAAGCAAATTAACTATTTTCATTGTTGCTCTCGGAGAGCTATCTTTCTCTTTTAGTGTCATATTTATATGTATGAATTTATTTATTTTTCGTGAGGATGTGTATTTATGCTCCAATTCATCCATATTTTTTTATTAAATTAATTGATTAAGTTAATTAATTCTAAGCATATTTTTTAGCCCTAAAACATGAGCAAGGCTTTATTAATCCATGTTATGCAACTATATTTTTGTATGGTGGTAATCTGATATGTGTGATTGTTTCATTAATTACTTGCTTCCATAGATGGAGGAACGGCAAGAGATCGTGTGGGCCTCAGCTTTGAGTTGTCTATTTTACTTTGTCTGTGATGGAGGAAAAATTATCAGGAGTAGACTGGGAGGTCTGGACATAAGGGTAAATGCAATCTTCAAATTTACTTTTGTTATGTTTTAATTCTGTTTTGCAGCATTTCTCAGTCCTGATTTTCACACACATCTGTATTATGTAAAAGAGAAAAATGTTGGAGATTGTCTTGTTTAATCATGTACCTGCAAACATACCTATTTTATATTTCATTCAATGCTAGGCACGATATCATTTGAACATGCATTATATATATTTTTTTGTTTATTGGGGTCGCAGTCAAAACCATTTGCAAACCAAAAAGGCCAACTATCAGCGCAACATAGAGCTGACTGTGTTTTTTGAGATTTGGCTAAAAATCTATTCCATCATAAGACTTTTCCTAGTGGGCTCTGCAATTCGCATATATTTGTCTCATGTATGTAGTGAGGTTAGAAAATTCAGAAGTTTTTTAGAATTATTGTGATTCTATTCCAATCGATTTCAATGTATTTGACACATGGGTTAGCTTTTCTTCAGAAGTCTGGCTAAAATGTAGAGTATATACTGTTTACTAGTTTGTATGAATGTTTTTATTGCTGAAAATGTTTTTTAAGTCACCTGTGTGTTTTTTTAATCCTGAACAGGTGGTTAAGACTCTTCTTGAGATTAGTGTGGAGCACTCTTGGGCAAAAGTAGTGCACAGCAAGCTCATTTGCATGTTAACAAATATGCTGTACCAAGTATCAGATTTAGCTCAGAATGGTGTTCGTGACACACATTTTGTTCCCGAGCGGATTGATCTTCTTGGTGGAATTGACTACATTTGTCTTGAGGTTTGTTCTTGTTCTTATGTAGACATCTGGCCTTTCTATGTGTTGACTGGAATTTTTTTTAATACTCCTGTTTCAATAAGTCAAAGCTTGAACACAGGGAAATGTATCATATTTACTGTTGACTAAGAAACTTGTAAGTTCTGTGCAGAATATCCCCATTTCAGTGCTATTTAATTCCTTCCTGATTAGGATTGGATGTCATATATGATAAGCTCAATAGATCGTAAATTATTTATTGGAGAACTTTGCACTTGATCTGTGCTCCACCTGCAGCTATCCAAATTATTCACCTTGGGCTACCTTTTTTTAATCATTGATATGAAAATTTGTGGAATAGGAATTCACTTTTGGTTGCCACACATGGCTAGGTAATGTAGCCAACATAAATTTGTATATATTGACAGCCAAGATTAGTCATCGCTGCTTTTGTCCTTCTGGAGTCTAGGCTGAAGTTTGGCAAGTTCCTTTTCAAATTTCCATCTGTTATGAGATAACAGATTGCCCTTGATACCCAGCTGTCAATTCCATTTTGAACCTCCATTATTATGACAACATATTGCCCCTATCATAGTGGTTTGACAATTCTTACTTCACTGGAGGTTTCTTGGTTAAGATGCTTTTCATTTTGTCATCTTTTATATGTAGTTAATGAAATGGCTTTTTTTATCTATCACCTTTACAGTATTCACGAGCCAACTCCAGGGAAGAGAAGCGGGATTTATTTTTTGCCATTTTCGACTACGTAGTGCATCAAATAAACGAAGCGTGCTTGGCTGGTGGTATTTCGACCTATACTTATGATGATGCCCAGCCCCTTGCTTCCCTTCTTGCATTTGCTGATGCTCCTGAGGCTTTCTACATATCTGTGAAGCACGGCGTTGAAGGTGTCGGAGACATGCTAAGAAAAGCTATATCAGCAGCATTATCGCAGTCTGCTCAATACGACCAATTGAATGTGGTACTGTCTAGTGTGTGTTTCAATTACATGCTATATGTTAGTAGATTAAGATATGGATATATGAGTGTTTCTTTTGGCTCTTTCCGTCCAGTTATGGCTCTTTGCTTACATGAAACTGAGTAAACAATCTAGCGCTAGTTTGCAGGTGTAGAGCCTTCCTCGGATAGCTAGCTCCTTTCATAGAACTGCAACTGCAAGTAAATATCATTATACCTCAGTATGCGGAGTGAATAAGCTGTATGCACAACCATAACAACTTCAATAATCAACTGTTTAATATGGTACAATATTGATGGGCCGCATACACGCACATAGAAACAGCCACTTGAGGTTAAAGATTCCCTCTGTTTTCACAACTACCTTGTAGATCAAAGGCTCATAGCATGCTGTATGCATCACTCCTGTTCTATTTTTACAATGAAGTATATGTCTAGGTCTTTTTTGTAATAGGGACTAGTAGTTTGTGGATGACCTGGAAGCTGCACAAATTTTGTTTTTGAGTAACATTTGGTTTTCCACTTCTGATCAAAATTTCTATATATGTAGCTTCTGGACAAGGTTATGAGGAAACTTGATGGAACTGCCAGCACATTTTCCAGGATTGACAATGAGTTTTCTTATATGATCCAAGTAACGAAATCATGCAAGTGTTTTAGCAGCATTAAAGATGGATGTGACGATGCTGATGTCGCGCTTAGAGCTAGGCTTTGCTGGGCAACTTTGCACTCACTTCTTCACTCACAAATTTCATCATATAGGCACCATGGATATATTTGGTTAGTTGAATTGCTCCTTTCAGAAATCAGTGAAGAAACAGATGGTTCTGTATGGTCTAAAATCCAAAAGCTTCAAGAGGAAATTGAAGTTGCTGGTAGCCAAGACCTATCATGTTCAGAAGTCTCTCTGCCTGTTTGTATGCTTTGTGGGCTTCTAAAGTCAAAACACAACTTCATTAGGTGGGGATTCCTATATGTGCTGGACAAATTTCTTATGCGTTGCAAATTATTATTGGATGACAGTGACATGCAAGACCACGCAACTGCTGATCGTAGAAAAAATTGTCTTGACAAAGCTTTTGCGGTTATAGATATTATGAATAGTGCTTTGTTACTTGTAGTTCAAAACAATGAGACGGACCATATCAACATCTTAAAGGTAATTTCCTTACTGTCTTTCAATTTCGGTGCACACATCTGGCATACATACAAGTCAGCATCATTTACGTATGGTGTCAGTTGCCTTACAAGTTAAAGGTGACTTAAGTTTTCAAAAAAATAAATAGGTGGCAAACAGCTACATCTTAAAATGGAAGTACTATCATATTCTTTCATGGTTATTTGAATTTGGAGTTGTTCAAGGTATGAGTTGGTTCTGCTCATAGTTAGTAGTCTCTGGCTTTCTGCTTCAGACTGGTTCTTGTTACTTGCTGTGTGACATGGCCCTCCGCCCTCACACACACCCTTCTTTCTTAAGTGTTAAAGGCATATTTGTTCATGGGTTGGTCCTCTTTCCATTCAGTAGATTTCCTGCATATAATGACCACATAAGCACAACGGACTTGAATTTCTGATAAAGTTCAACGAATTAGGCTTTTCAAGTTTCAATGTTCTTAATCTCTGAATTCAAAAGTAACTAATAATGTACACATATTACTTACCTTTATTGATTAAAAAATATAAAAGATTGTTTGGAATCCATGGAACTTCATATCAGTTTATTACTCTGGACCTCCTACATAATGAGGTACTGTAATTTACACTAATATCCTAAAGTTAATTATTTGTGATTTGCACCTTCCTCTTTCAGATGTGTGACATGCTGTTCTCTCAATTATGCCTGAGAATTCCATCCACAAATGTGATGCATGTTAGGGGCCTTCAGTCCCTTGGTCAACTTTTTGGTTATACATCCAAGAACATTGATAGTCATTTGGAAACCCTTGCATCTCACCAAAGTGTTGGAAACAAGAATCTTTGCCGGAGTGAGACATTGCAAGATATTGGCATGGATCAATCTGGTCAATCCACTTCTTTCTGTGAAGCATCAATGGCAGCACTACTTCTGAGAGGGCTTGCGATAGCCCCCATGCAGCTTGTAGCCCGTGTACCAACTTCTTTGTTTTTCTGGCCATTGATACAGCTTGAAGGGGCAGCCAGTGATGACATTGCATTGGGTATTGCTGTTGGTAGCACAGGAAGAGGCAACCTTCCTGGTGCTACATCAGATATCCGAGCAGCACTTCTTTTACTTTTGATTGGTAAATGCACAGCTGATCAGGAGGCACTGAAGGAGGTAGAAGGCAATGAGTTCTTCAGGTATTCTCCTTTTATATTCCATTATCTTGGTAGGTTAATTTGTAATGTTAATCTAATGCTTGATATTTGTCCATTCAACCAACAGGGGTCTTCTGGATGACACAGATTCAAGGGTAGCATACTATTCTGCTGCTTTTCTTTTGAAGGTATGATTGAGGTAGTTGCTGATTCATTGTTGATAGTTCTACTCCACTTTGCCTTAACACAATCTGTGTTAACAGAGAATGATGACTGAGGAACCAGAGATATACCAACGAATGCTTCAAAGCCTCATCTCAAAAGCTCAACAGGTTAAGGTTTTCTCCCCTATCTTATATTATTATTACTAAGGAACAATGCTATGCATCTTATACCTAGAATAGCTCCTACTGACATGTTGAAGCACTTCAAGCCTCTTAGTAAATTTAATTCCATGTGTATCATATCACCACATTAAGTTGGTGCTGACTTGTTTGTGTTATTGCCAGTGTAACAATGAGAAACTTCTGGAGAACCCATACCTTCAAATGCGTGGGATATTGCAGTTATCAAATGACCTAGGAGCCCAATGATAAGATCATGATGACATTTCAATGGATAAAGCTCTAAGTTAGAATCGCTACTTCGGCTGTGTTTATTGCACCTGAAGATATTCCTCTGCTCCGAACTGAGAAAAGGTATGTCCTTCTGAACTAATTCATTGTTACTGTCATCATTATAATAATGTGAATTTGCTTGTTAGTCTTAAGTATTATTACTTGACATAATGCACTCTATTATTTTTAGAGGAAACAGTATGAAATGATCCTACTTTGAATCATATATTAAATAAAGTAATGTTTTTTTATTATATGAACTCTCGGCATTTTTGTGCATCATGAACAAACTTATTCTCTGCTCTATGGATAATAATTGCAAACTCATGCTTGAAGACTTCTTTTTCCTATGCATCTGCGTTGATGGACCGAACCCTTTGAATATCCTGCCACTTATGATCAAGATTATCTTGTCGTTTCTTATGATCGAAATGCTAGGCTGCCAGAATAACATTCTCCATAGTCCCTATCTGTACTTATGAGGTTACTAATATTTCTTGTTTGTAATTTTGCAGATGCTATGTGAATCATGTAAATTATTGCTTTAGCCATATGCATGTACAGGCTTCTGAATTTCTTTATTCTTTGTTAGACTAGTCACTGTCCAGGGGAGGCACTGTGATTAACAGGATAATCTGGTGATCATCCTGTGTTATGGACAAAGTGCATTGTGGTTTACCAGGCCTGGATGAATTGACAAAGGTTTAAGACAAGATGGTGTAGATGTGACTCCCTACAATTTTGTATTGCTGAACCATTGGGATCTGAGACAGGCACCTTCTTTTTCTTTTCTTTTCTTTTCTTTTCTTTTCTTTCTTTCTTTTTTCTTTTCTTATTTTTTTTTGGGTGAGGCATGCTCGGTTCAATAAATAGATGGTCCCTTGTATTTTTGCTCTCCTTTCCCTTTGCATATATGGTAACTGACCAGAGGCGTGTAGATTTGTGTTGCGGAGTAACAATGTAAATATGTAGGTTTGAATATATTTATTTGGAGATGATGTAATCCTTCTGTACTAGCTTAGCTTCCATGTTGGTTGTGTACTTGGTTTTTCTTTCGGTAAAAGGTTGTTTACTTGGTTAATTGTAACTGGCAGCACAACTTCATCATGTAATGGCGGTTGTGGTTTTGATGTGATTTGAAGGTCGGACGAGAATGGAAAGGCCTAATGTGGATAATGGAGACGATTTTGTTAGGCTAAATAAATTGGTGAACGTGATACTCCGGAACCGTCTTACTGTGGTTTATGACGCAGGAAACGAAGAATCAATGGCACTAGCTTGAGGATAGCATGATTTTGGTCGGTGGATTAAGGAAGTCAGTGCCCCTATTTTACATTATAGTTGTCAAACTTCTATAACCTTGACTAAATTTCTAGAAAATATTAGTATTTATATGTTCAAATAAATGTTCTATCAAAATATATTTTATGGAGAATTCAATGAAACTAATTTGAAGTTGTGGATGTTAGTGTATTTTCTATAAACTTGATTAAAATTGGGAAAAAAAATACTTAGGACAAAATTAGAGTAAACTTATAATTTAAAACGTTGAAAAGTACAAGACTAAAGGACTCAAATAGTGATAATTACACCTTTAGTGCATCTTGGTAGGAGTTGCAAAGAGCAAGGTGAGAAAAACATCTGGTATCGTTGAGGCCCCAACGGTACGTAAATTTTGTAAAGAAAGCTTGGTTTGGATGTACTCATATCTATATTAATTTATGTGTGTTGGAATGGATCGAGTAGAAATTAGTTAATTTTTATTGAGCAAAATGCACCACATGTCCCTTAATCATGTGTTTCTCTATACACGGGGGTGGATGTAAATTTTACGAATCCCCCTGAATTTCTCTCTCCTTTCATTCCCCTCCACCAATCCCTCGAGACCGTCGTCTAGGTGAGGAGGCGAGCAGAGGAACAAGGCGACGACCGATGTTCTTCGAGGATTGATGGCGACACGCGAGCTCGTGGCGAAATGCCCCATACCTGTCTCCTTCCTGCAGGTTAAGATTTTAATTTGTGCTTTAATTTTTTTTAGACCAACTCGACCCCTTCTTGGGCCATTTGATTCTTTCTGGGTAAAGCAGTGTGCTAGGTGAACATCATTAAGACCGGAGCATAGGCATGAACAAGCATGAACTAACCCAACATAGGCTATCCTCAACCATGAAGCAAGCTATGGGCTCTCACTCCCCTTTACAATGAAGAGTATGAAGTTGAGGGAGAAGATGGAGGGATGAAGGAAACAACCTAGAGGAAGAGAAAGAAACTGAGCTAATATTTGGAGGAAGTAGCTTGTCACCAATAGATCAAAGGAAAACAGGCTTAGCCTTGCACACCCGCGATTGTTGTTGGAAAGGGACTAGACACCGAGAGCTTTGGACTCGTCTGTACAGTTCAGAGCCTCAAGGGGCTTTGGCGAAAGTCGTACCTGACCTTGCTATTGAAGGTGACACTCTCAGACGCCACTAACCTCCTTAGAGACATCATTATAGCCTTCTCCACCTTATAATTGTATGGGTACCTCCTAGTAAAAATATAGCTTCGGTTCTTCTGGGCTGATGGCGGCGGCATCATCGACATCGCGGGAATCGCTATGGAGGGTTCTCTTAGGCTTAACTACAATATTTCTATAGGGTCCTTTACTTACACTTCCTTATGGGTGCACAAGATGTTTGTGTCTGCCAATTTCTTTGCCTTCAAGTCCTCAAGGTTCCTTGATTGCAGCATCATCTCACCATATGTTGGGTTAGGGAGGCCATAAACCCCTCTCTTGTATCTCCTAGTTCTCTGGTCGTCAGCTCTCCCTCCCTTGAGTCTTCCTCCCATCTAGGGGCATTGGAGGAAGACGACAGGTCCTAAATGTGCTCCATAGATTATGTACATCATGACGACTATCGTATGTTTATGTCGGTTCAATGCCTAACAGTTGCATGTCGAATGAAGATCATTTGGGATTGTTACTTAGTGGTGCATTATTATTCGGCGATCAACGACCTGCCTCCGTCGTGAGAGTTTATGTCTTGACCTTGTAGCATTGTTGTTCCTCCTCGTGTATGTTGTTATTGGTTGTTCTACCTCTTGTTGTGTATGTTGTTGGCGTTCATGTTTTTTTTCTCGCCCTCCTTGCTTTGTATCTCTGAGTTAATAACCCAACCATGTAACTGACGCTTGGCTTTCTCCATTCCTAGCATCGCGGGAGGTGGTCCCGGATGACTTGTCAAGAAAAACAATCAGGCTGGCCTAAGCCCGTTCCAAAACAATTATTTTAACTAAATATAACAAGCAACCTGAAATCAGAGGCTCGATTAGCAGGAAAAAATGAAGGTTAATTAATTGATTTATATTATAGAATATTTTATTAATATAATATAGTACGTCATCATCAAGCTAGGAAAAATAATGGATGGAGCGGATCGGATGAGGTAGCTCTGTCCGTGCTTCACGGGCTCGCGACGCGTGGCAATGGAACGCGCACCAGTGTGCGCGAGCTTGGGCCTAGCCGTTTGCAGCGTGCTCAGCTGACTGGGTCCACAGGCAGCAAGGGGAGGTTGGTTCAGTGCGTGTCAAAACTGTAAACCAATGCGCCGCCGCCGCGCGAGTTTCTCTCCCTCGCTCCTCTCATTCCTCTTTCTATTTCTCCTAAAAAAAATCTCCGATTCCCACGATGCTGGCGAGCTCGAGCATGGTAGCAATCTGGGGAGGAATAGCCTCTGATGGATCCATGGCAATGGAGGTGCCACGAGCTCGCTAGGGTCTGTGTGGTTTCTACTTTCATGGAGGGCCCCGGCGGCCTCAGAGCGCGAGGATCCATACTGGAAAATGGAAATGGCGTACTGCCCTACACAGAAACTTGGGCGCTGAGACCCGTACATGCCTCGGCCACCTCCACCTCTTTTTTCTTGTGACATCCACAGCGGAGGCACGGATCCCCGACATCGACGGCGGAGACCTAGGAGGAGGCGGCGTCCCGCGTGCAGAGGAGGGTTTCCACTCCCCAAGACCCGTGCACTCGCTCTCATCAATCTTCACACCAGGTATGAATCACTGCTGCTCTTCCTGCTATCTTGGGATCTGGTTCGTTTTCATAATTTTGCCAATTTCATTCATCTTATGTGCATGTTGAATGTTCATGTTTCTGTGTAGGGCAGGAGAGATTGGTCAACTACTAGGATCTGTTTTTTTATGACCAGCCTGGTACCTGTTGATTTGTGGCTCCACATCTATCAAGCGCATTGAGTTGCATGACTGCCCTGCTAGGTATCTGAAGAATTTATATTCATAGACTTCATCTCAATCCTTCTCTTTAACTCTTTCGTCCATTATCATAGCCCATGTTTTGCTACTACTATCAGTTGATCAAGTGGTTCATTGTTGACCATCCCATGTGCTACTATAATCAATCCAGTTGCTACTACTATCAGTTCGGTGTGAGGTGAGATCTGATTTTTTATGAAACTAATTATACCTAAAAGTTTAGTCAGATAGTTACTTTTGTTTTATATACTTGCCTGCAGATTCAGTTGTATCAAGAATAATTTATAGTACTGATAATGTTTCATGGGGTTGCCTCAGCAATTTCAAACTAGGAGGGTCATCAGGATGTATCAACCATCTCCCAAACTTAACCGTTTTATGACACTTTAACAGCCAGTGGTTAGCCCAGTACTTATGGGATGGCAACGATTTCCAAATAAATCTTCAAACAATGTTTTATTATCTGAACATCGTTGATTTACTATAAGAATGATGTATATGCTTGATGCTCATGTACTTGAGCACTGTTGTGCGAAATGTCTTGTGAGTTCTCATTAGACTTTGATATTTACACATTGACAGTATCTGTTGACGATGGGGGTTTTCATTGTTTTGTTTGTTTGAGTACTTATGTCTACTAGGGAATAAACTTCTTTATTTTTGTTGCCTTTGTCAGGATATAACAGTGCACCTATTCTCCATCCTGATGATTTGTCACCAGACCAAGATGAAAGGACATCGTCTACCTCTTAAGAAGTCATTTGAAGGCCGCCAAAAACATATTTGCACTTTTTTTCTCTGAAAAGATAAAATAGCAGAGATAGGTGTGGTTGATAATGGAGGTCATTTTGTAGGTAACTAACTTTTCTGTCATTGACACACCGGTGTTGTATGATGTCTGATGGCGAGTTTGATTCTTATAACCAAAGAAGAATTCTCCTGCAGCTGGATTGATAGGCTCAGCCCTCAGGGATGAACCTAGAAATCCCACTTGTATATTGCTACTAACGAATACTATAATGTAAAAAAGATGTGCTGATGAGAAACCTACTTGTTTGATTCTAAGATAATGCAATCTGCATTTTCTATATTCAGCGCTGCAGTAATTGTGATTATCCCTGTTTAAGCTAGCGACTACATATGTTATGTTATATATAGATGACAAGATGCATTGTAGTGCGCCGCGAAGCGCGCAAAATTTTCGAGTATAATATAATCATGAGGTGAGGTGGGTGAGAAACTCGGCGGCCGTTGCGATGGCTCCTCCGGTGATGCGTTCTTCACCACGTTCTGGCGGTGGTGGTTGTTCACGGCAGAGACCAAGGCTCCCGTCACGGCACCTCCAACCATCGCGTTCTTCTGTAACAGTTTGCCAATGGAATTCAACATACACACACATACATATATATTTATTATTTATATTCTTTAATTTGTGAGCTTCTCTACTCAATGCAAATAAAATAAATAAATAAATAAATAAATAGTAAATGAATACCCACCCAGTCTCTGTGACCACGGATCTTATCGATTCCGTACGTCCACGCCGACGTATACACCAGCAACAGTACCTGAACATGTACGTACATATATACATGTGTGTTAATTTGCATTACAACGCAGGTCATCCACCATGCCATCATTTTTTTTCTTTTGGTTAATCCTACGGGAGCAGAGATGTGTATGTTGCGTTGGTGTTGTGGGCACATAAGGAGGGATAGAGTCCGGAACGACGATATTCGAGATAGAGTTGGGGTGCCACCAATTGAGGAGAAATTGATTCAACATCGGTTGAGATGGTTTGGACATGTCCAACGGAGGCCTCCTAAGGCGCCAGTGCGTAGTAGGGTTCTAAAGCGGGCCGATAATGTAAAGAGCGGTAGAGGTCGACCTAAATTAACTTGGCACGAGTCCGTTAAGAGAGACCTGAAGGAGTGGAATATCTCCAAGAATTTAGCTATGAACAGGAGCGCTTGGAGACTGGCAATCAACGTGCCTCAACCGTGACCTCTTTCTGTCTTGTGCCTTTTATGTCCCTTTATGTGTCTCTCTATTTCTCGTCTCTTTTGGGTTTCATCTCTAACCTACCACAATTTGCTTGAGACAAAAAGCTATGTTGTTGTTGGTGGTTAATCATATGGGAGGAATGCATGCATTAATTGGAGCCAATATATTATATGACCAAGTTTCAGGTAACAGCAATAGTATATATATGCATGCACATTGATTAGTGACTAATAATTGATATTGTATATACATAGAGTATGTATATGTGTACTAATTAAAATGATGTGCTACAGTGAGCATACCCCAGTAGGCGCCTTCCTTGCACATTTTCTTCAGCTGCATGCACAGATATTATAGAGGTAATTAATTAAGTAGCATGATCAGCTCCGTATTTAATTTGTTTGCATTGGCACGCAAATACTAATATAATGACAATTATTGACAAGAGGATGGAATGAAATACTATAGTTGTTAGGGAATGAGATTATATTGATTTGGGCTAACCCTAGAAGGGTAGCTATATATGTAACCATACATGGGCCACATGGGCCTAGCCTCATGGGCCTAATACACTCACATTCCAACACCCCCCGCAGTCTGAACTACTGGCGCAGCGGAGTTCCAGGCTGAACAAGAAAGAAGAAAGACCACACACACGCTGAACAAGAAAGAAGAAAGACCACACACACGCCCCCCACAGACGCAACTAGCCACTGGTGATGTTGAGGCTGGAGCGAAACTCGGTGAAGGTCGAGGACGGGAGGCCTTTGGTGAAGATGTTCGCGAACTGAGAGGTGGTCGGAACATGAAGGACCCGCACCTCGCCCATGGCCACCCGATCACGGACAAAGTGTAGGTCGATCTCCACATGCTTCGTCCGCTGGTGTTGGATGGGGTTGGTGGAGAGGTAGACCGCACTGACATTGTCGCAGTAGATCAGTGTGCTCCGGGAGGGCGGAGTGTGCAGCTCAGCGAGAAGCTGCCGGAGCCAGGAGGCCTCAGCCACGCCGTTAGCGACAGCGTGGTACTCTGCCTCGGCACTGGACCGGGAGACCACAGGCTGGCGCTTATACGACCAGGACACCAGGTTGCCACCCAAGAAGACAGCGTAGCTAGAGGTGGAGCGCCGAGTGTCCGGACACCCCACCCAGTCAGTGTCAGTGTAGACGACAAGGTCGGCGGAGGAGGACCGGTGAAGGAGGAGGCCGTAGTCGATCGTGCCCCGGAGGTAGCGGAGGAGGCGCTTGAGAGCCGTGAGGTGAGGCTCCCGGGGATCATGCATGTGAAGACAGATCTGTTGAACTGCATATGTGATGTCTGGCCGGGTGAAGGTGAGGTACTGAAGGGCACCAGCAAGACGCCGGTATGCAGTGGGATCTGACACTGGGGGGCCGTCAGCCTCTGACAGCTTGCCCTGAGTATCAACCGGAGTGGAGCAGGGGTTGCAGTCAGTCATCCCAGCCCGCTCCAGGACATCTCGAGTATACTGTCGCTGGTGAAGAAGTAACCCGGCAGGGTGAGGCTCAACAGTGACCCCGAGGAAATGGTGGAGCACACCCAGATCCTTCATAGCAAACTCCTGCTGAAGAGCGGTAATGATCCGGCCGAGAAGCGGCTCACTGGAGGCTGTGAGGACAATGTCATCAACATAGAGCAACAAGTATGCAGTGTCAGCTCTATGGTGATAGATAAACAGAGATGTATCAGACTTGGCCTCCACAAACCCCAGTGTCAGCAGGAAAGCAACAAACCGATGGTTCCACGCCTGGGGTGCCTGCTTGAGGCCGTAGAGAGACCTGTTGAGCCGGCAGACCATGTCAGGATGGGAGGAATCAACGAACCCCGCCGGCTGACTGCAGTACACTGTCTCGGTGAGAAGGTCATGCAGAAAAGCATTCTTGACGTTCAGCTGATGGACGGGCCATGACCGAGCAAGCGCCAGTGAGAGCACGGTGCGGACGGTGGCTGGCTTGACCACCGGGCTGAAGGTCTCATTATAGTCGACCCCAGGGCGCTGAGTGAAGCCCCGGAGAACCCAGCGAGCCTTGTAGCGCTCGAGAGTGCCATCAGCCCGACGCTTGTGGGTCCAGATCCACTTGTTGGTGACGACGTTGGAGCCCGGCGGCCGGGGCACCAACTCCCACGTCTGGTTGGCGAGGAGCGCGGCGTACTTCTCTTCCATCACGCGGCGCCAGTGAGGATCCAACAAGGCGTCACGGATGGAAGAGGGTACTGGAGAGACCGGCACGTCGCCGGTCGATGCCGCAAGGGCTCGGGGTGGCAGTGTGCTAGCCGCGTGCCGTGTCACCATCGGGTGAACATGCCGCGGGTGTCGGTGAAGAAGCGGCGGGTGGTAGACCGACGGTGCGTCACGAGCCAGCGGGGACTGCGGCGGTGGTGTCGGTGTCCCTAGAGGAGAAGGGACCGCGAGTGGAGGCGGCCGCGGCCTGCGCTGGTACACCCGTACCGGCGCAGCGAACCGCGAAGGAGGAGCCGGGGCAGGTGCCGAGGCAGCACCGGGCAACGACGACCGGCACGGCCCCCCCGGGGCAGTATCGGGGAACGAGGTCCCCGGATCTGCGCCAGACGGAGAGGTCGGGGCCACGCCAGAGGACGGGGAGCCGGGACAGGTGCTCGGCAAGGAGCGCGGCGAAGCAGTACCTGCAGGAGACCACAGAAAAGGTGGCTGGACCACCATGTCAGCGGGAAAGAGGGAGGAGGGATCAGGAACAGGAGGGGTGGTGGGTGTGCTGGAGAAGGGAAAGACGAACTCATCGAACACCACATGGCGAGAGATGAGGACCCGTCGGGAGGTAAGGTCAAAGCACCGGTACCCCTTGTGATCCGGGGAGTACCCGAGGAAGACACAGAGAGTGGAGCAGGGGTCCAGCTTGTGGGAAGAAGTGGCAGTGGTGTTGGGGTAACACGCACACCCAAAGATGCGAAGGTGATCGTACCGAGGAGGGGTACCGAAGAGGGCGTGGTGTGGCGTAGGAGCGGGACATGCAGCGGAAGGAAGACGGTTGAGAAGGTAGGTGGAGGTGTGCAAGCCCTCAGCCCAGAAGCGAGCAGGAAGAGAGGCCTGAAACAGAAGGGTGCACACGGTGTCGTTGGTGGTGCGAATCATCCGCTCAGCCTTCCCATTCTGTGAAGAGGTATATGAGCAAGACATGCGCAACTGAACACCGTGAGAGAGAAAGAAGGCATGGGAGGTGGAGTTATCAAACTCACGACCATTGTCACACTGGACGGCCTTAATGGTGAGGCCGAACTGGGTGGACAGCCAAGTGAAGAAGTGAAGGAGCGTGGGAAAAGTGTCAGACTTCGCACGCAGGGGAAAAGTCCACGAATAATGCGAAAAATCATCGACCACCACAAGATAGTACTTGTAACCAGAAATACTGATAACAGGAGATGTCCATAGGTTGCAATGTACAAGATCAAAAATGCGGGCCGCATGTGAAGTAGAACTATGAAAAGGAAGACGAACATGTCGGCCCAATTGGCATGCATGACACAAATGCTCATCAGGAGCCCGAGTACATGGAAGACCGGAGCTACGACTGAGTTGCATCAGGGTATCACGTCCAGGATGGCCGAGGCGTCGGTGCCAAGTGGTAGAGGAAGTAGAGGCGGCGAAAGCAGCTGACAAAACGGACGGCGAAGTAGATAAAGTAGCCGCCGGGAAGCGAAGAGTGTAAAGGGGCCCGGTGCTGTCACATCGGAGCAGAGGACGCCGAGAAGCCAAATCCTTTACAGTAAGACCAGAAGAGTCAAACTCCACAGAACAAGAATTGTCAGCTGTAAAACGACGAATAGAAAGAAGGTTGTGAACCATAGAAGGAGCAACAAGAACATCAGGAAGACGAAAGGAGCCATGAGCACCGGTGGTACCCACAGACGTGACAGGAAGACATGAACTATTTGCAACCATAATGGATGAAGGGAGAGAAGAAGAGGGAGAATGGACAGAAGAAAGTATACCAGGATCAGGAGTGACAGGAGGTGTCAGGCCCATCGTGCTGAACGAACGAGCCAGGGCCGCCTGATCCCAGCCGGCAATCCCGGGCGAGCTGCCAGAGGGTGTAACCCACGGTGACGTAGGGGAGACGCTGGGAGGTGGAGCACCAGTGCACATGGCCGCCAGCGGATGAGGCTCGCCACTGGGGGCGTGGAAGAGCCACATAGAGATGCGCCCGGACCACGGGTTCTGGAAGGAAGGCCATGGTGTGCCCTGCGGTGCCGTCGGCGTATGGGTGCCCCCGCCACCACCACGACCCCCGCACGTCTAGTGCCACGGTGACGGCGACCGCCACGGCCCCCCCACCTCCGCTCGGCCCAGAGGGAGGAGGACCCATAAGGGACGACGGCGGCGTAGCGGACGGACGCGGTGGAGCGAACGGACGCGGTGGAGTGGCCGCAAGGGCAGTCGAGGAAGTCGAGGACCCCGGGGCGGTGGTGGACCCAAGCTGGAGGCCCTGAGTTAGCTCCTCCATGACAAGATCGTCACGGACCTGGAGAAAGGTGGGGAAGGGGCGCTGGCGGGTGATCCACGTCCTGAGGTGGGCGTAGCGATCGCTGAGCCCGCGGAGGACGTTGAGGACGAGGATGCGGTCCTCCACGGGCCAGCCAAGGTCACCGAGGGAGTCTGCCATGGTCTTCATCTTACGGCAGAACTCGCCAACAGAGAGGTCACCCTAGACGAAGGTCCTGAAGCTCGCATCGAGCCTCAGAGCTCGGGCCTCGGCGTTGCCCAGAAACTGGCCCTCGAGTGCCAGCCAGGCCCGGCGAGCATCCGCCGTGTTGCGGACGAGGTCATGGAGGTCGAGAGATCGTCCCGATGATCCACGAGAGGACGATGCTGTCAAGGTGCAGCCACGAGGGGGTCTGAGCCGTGACCGTGGCATCGACGAGGACGTGGTCGTCGAGGGCGTAGCGGCGGAGGGTGAGGAGGACCAGGTCCCTCCAACGGGCGTAGGAGGGCGACTCGGGCTCGAGAACCACCGGGACGAGCAGGCGGATGTTCTGGACCCCCCCGGCCTGGTAGTGCAGCTGCGCCATGAGAGGGTCGGTCGGGTCATGCCAGATGACCGCGGTGGCCCGTCGAGCCGGAGGAGGTGGCCCCGAGGTCGTGGTAGGCGGGAGGGACGAGGCGCTGCTCCACGTCGGCGATCTGGCGGGCCAGGGCATCGGTCGCATCCCGCTCGCGCTCCCAGGCGAGGGCGGCCGCACGAAGACGAGCCTGGCCCTCAGCAGCTGCAGCCCGGGTGGCGACGAGGGCAGCCGCGAGAGGCGAGTCATCACGACCGGCCTAGAGGAGGATCGGCGGTGGCTAAGGCGGGGCCAGTAAGACATGAACGCCGTCAGGAAGAAGGCCGGCGGCATCCAGACCGACGCCGGGAAGGTGGACGGCGTCGACGGGCTGCTTGGCAGCAGCAGCAACGGTCGAGCCGAGGGCCGCGCCTACGCCCGCAGCAGCAGCACCCGCAGCAGCAGCCCCACCCGCCGCAGGAGCACCACCCGCGCCACCTGCAGCAGCAGCGGCAGCAGTACCCGCGCCGGCTGCTGCAAGGGCAGCTGCAGTGGGGGCGGCAAGGGCAGGGGCGGCGCGTGGGCCTGGAGGAGGCCGCCCAGCAGCGGCTGTAGTGGGGGCGGCAAGTGCAGGGCCGGCGGTGGCGACCGGAAGGGGGTGGCGGTCAGCCGCGCCATCGGCGCCTGGGAGAAGGGAGCGGGTGTTGGTGGCGGCGATTTGGGCCCAGGAAGAAGAAGGGAGAGGGGGAAAAGAGTGGAAATAGGAAGGAGGGAGAGGAGGAGAGGGCCGGCCGGCCATGGTGGAGCAGTGGCCGCGGCGCCTGCCAGGGGGCGGCGGCGGCGGCTGCCTGGGGGAGGCGGCGGCGGCTGGAGGGTAGGGGAAGTCCTAGGCTGCTGATACCATGTTAGGGAATGAGATTCTATTGATTTTGGCTAACCCTAGAAGGGTAGCTATATAGATAATCATACATAGGCTACATGGGCTTAATACACTCACATTTCAACAGTAGTATGTAGGAGTATATAGCTAGTAGTATCAGCTAGCGGTATGGTCTTACAGCGTGCTCGACTTTGTGCTTAGAAACGTCCCCTGCATGCATGCGGAACGAATATATTTATATAACGAAGCGGATATATATGTGTGTATATTATTATAACTATATATAATGGACAAGCAGAGGGAGCCTCGAGTTTAGTACAGTACTAGTAGGACATAAACATTGCAACACGTTTAAACACAAATGATGGGTGGTGGGAGCAGGAGAGCAGGCATCAGATATTCAGATCAGATCAGACTAACCTCTTTGGAGGCACTCGAAGGTTTCCTCGGCGGCGACCTTGCAACCACCAACCTGCAACATATTATATTTATATACACGCATGACTGACATGGAAGATTAGCAATCTAGTCTAGGGCCATGTTTAGTTGGCCGAATTTGGCGGTGCCAAATTCACCGTTTGACACTGTAGTGTACTATAGCATTTCGTTTGTATTTGGTAATAATTGTCCAATCATTGACTAATTAAGCTCAAAACGTTCGTCTCGCAAAGTACAACCAAACTGTGCAATTAGTTTTTGATTTCGTCTATCTAATCTAGATATGTAATGTAATGAATGTGGGTGTCTCCTCTTTGCTTGGATTTGGATGTTATGGTGATCATCCTTCCTATATAGGAGTAGGTAGTACGCATTGCAGTGGTCTGAACGAGTGGTGATGGTGTTGAGTTGGCTTTTGGCTCTTGGTTCCCCTCCCCTAGACCAGGCCGGATACGTGGATCCAACTAGTACGTACAGTACTCATATTGCATCGCATGACCCAGATCCAGACGACCACTTCTTCATTTCATTCATTCCAGGCTCGGCTACACTTCCGCGCCTTTCATCTCTTCGGCGCGCGTGTCGACCATTCCATCCCTCCCAGTCACCACAAAGCAAGCCATTGTGAGTCCCCCTCCCCGGCCTCGTCTCGTTATAAACTTCAATCGTTTGCAACAACCAAAACATCAGCAAAAAAAAAAAAAATAACCTCGTCTATTTCTTAACTTGGTTGCACATTTGCTCAGCCAACAAGGGCGATCCATCAGCTCATGTACAACCGAAAAAATGGGCGGCCTACTATATGATGACTTACAACAGCTCAACAAGGAGGGAGATCCATCTCTCTCATGCCTGCCTGCTCTTTTCGTGATTCACCGATCGATCAAGTTTTTAGATTGTTCAAGAATTCTCAAAAACTTGGAACCAGAATAACCAAAACCTTGTGGAACATCAATTAATTAGCTACTCCTGCCACCCTACTCTACCAGCAAGCATCAACTCCCCGTCCCAAGCAAAGCAAAGCAATCCATCATTTTTCTCTGCGCACTGCAAAACCAATCACAATAGCCTGCTTAGAGACTTGATCAGAAGCTTGATGTTCCGCCTTGTCGTCTCATCGCCCGTGAACCCAGAGATGTCCGAGCTGATACTCTGAATTAAATTTGACAAAGGTAAGGCCATGTCGTTCAGTTCGAGAAACGCATACCACACAGTGCAGGATACGTGAAAAGGACAGACCTCAATGTTCTTCAGGGTATATATAAGGGTGAAAATAGACTGCTTAATAACATCTGTGTTCTCTGGGGTAAGCATGGATGACTTCAGCTTTCTGCAAGCCAGCATAAGGAAAAAAGTTAAAAAGGGTTTAGAAAAACATTACTCGCTAACGGCAACTAGATTCTGCAGTTAACCTATCATTATAATGCACTTATTACAGCACAGTAGGACTTGTTCTTCTTCTGTGCATAAAAACAAATAGAAATCATCAAATTATTGCCAGTTCATCCCTGGTTACTGGCAAGGCTCACTAGTCACTGCACATGTAAGTATTCCACAAAAGGGAGCAAAAGCAAGATGCTTCATGTATAAAGATTATATGCTACATCGGAGTGCTTTCCAGTGGTACCTTAGGTCACCAGATGCATCAGCCAGGCCTTTAGCTATAGTCTCCACATCCTTCAGCAGATCACTATCACGAACCTCAGAGAGCAAAGGTTGCATTTCTTCAGCCAAGGCCTCAATCTGTTCCACAGCTACCATTTAATTCTATGTATATCATACTCAACAGCACAAGTAGCTTCCAACAAAATCCTAACCATATTTTGCAAACAGAATAAGGAAGAACCACACTCAACCCATTGTTTTAATTTCCAAAAGCATGCAACATATAAGGAAGAACAACCAAACATCCTGGGCCGCACCCCCCCACAAAAAAAAAGAGGAAAGAAGAAGAAGAATAACAACCTAACACCACACTCCAACTAAGTGGAGGTCCCCTCCTCCTGGACATAGATCATAAAGCAGAGGCAAGTGAACATGCCAGCACGGGAAGTTATGCTGCATAGTGGACCTGTTGTGCAACATTTCAGCAGTCGAGTTCCAAGTCTCAATAAAGTATGCACAAGTCTCACTAAGGTATGCGCCATTGCTGATTGCAGAGCTAGCATACTGGGATTTGGGATATCTAGTAGTGTGCCGAGGCAAATAAGTTGAAGTGGAAATCTATTTTGATAAATAATTCATTAGAAAATGATTTGAACCTTGGCACATGGTAGCGTGTTGGGAAAAGTTGTGCAGCTATGCAGAATGAGGGGTGCATAAAGCCCCAGTGCTAGGGAATAAAAGGCATTTGAACCATGCAACCCTACCCTACTTAGCACTACTGACTGAAACAAATTGGTTGCACAGGCATTCCAGCAAGGTAAATAAATTATAAGTTTGCATACAGTCAGGGGAAATTTTGGAAAAAAGGAATGTACCCGTGTAAGAAGAGGCTGTGCTTCTTCCATTATAGTTGCAACTTTTTCAGCCAACTTATAGCTTTTGCTAACGCCAATCTCCTCCATGTCTCTACCTAGACGGGTAAATATTCCCACCAATGCATCTAAGCTTACACCTTGCTGTCCTTTCATCCTCTCTTTGTCACAGAGAATCAAGCCTTCTTTGGTGCAGTCAGGGTGAAGTGGTCCTACTGAAGGTGCAGGGAGTGGATCCTTGGGTGTGATATCAATGAGTGTCTCCATTAGAAGACCGGACTGATTCACCTCGACCACTGAATTCCGTGGTATGATGATTTTATCATCTTCAACCTGCAACAAAAGAAAACAGAGAGGACAAATTCAGCTCAATAACAAACACCAAAGAAATTTTGAAGCACAATGCAGATAATGATAGATAGATAGATGAACATATCAGAAGACACGGGAATGAATGGATGAAGTATGAGACAGAGCTGTGACCTCGACGGTGGCATCGATGCTCCTGAGGGAGGAGTCGACGCGGACGACGGATCCGACGGTGACCCCTCGTATCCGGACGGGCGTGCCGACGCAGATGCCGCACGCCTGCGTGAACTCGAAGACGGTGTTGTACTTGCGGAAGCGGGAGCGGAGCTGGAATCCCCTGAGCCATGCGAGGGCGAGGGCGAGGAGGGCGGCCCCGGATACCATGAAGAGGCCGACGCCGCCCTCCCAGACGCTGCGCTTGCCGAAGCCGTAGTCGCCGAGGGGCTGCAGGGTGCGGCGCCAGAGCGCGCGGGGCGCCTCGACGAGCGCGGCGAGAGGGTTGGTGTTGGCGTTGGCGTCAGGCGCGGGCGTGGGCGTGGCATCCCCGCCGGTGGCGGCCAGCAGCGCGGCGCGGCGGGGCTTGAGGACGGGGAAGCCGGCGCGCGGGTGAGGGTGCGGGCGGGGTGAGACGGAGACGAAGGGGGGAGGGAGGAGGAGGGATTTGGCCATCGAGGACCGGCTGCCCGTTCTCGGACGGATCCTGCAAAATCAAATCAAGAGAGGTTGAGGGGGATTGGGATTGGATTTGGATGATGATGACTCAATTGCAATTTGCAAAGGGGTGTGGGGATTACCCTGCTATTACCCTTTGCTAATTAATAATAAAGCGGAAGCTGTTGCATCGTCCTAGCCTCCTCCTCCTCGTAAGCGCGGCGGCGGAGGAGGAAGGAGAAGAGATTGACTCCGTGCCGGTGCGGAGGAAGACAAGCGAGCACGAGGGGGCACCGTCCCGTCGGACTCCAACTCCCACTCCCACTCCCACTCTGGCCAACCCAATCCAAGTCATCTGTGAGTGCCTGATGTGCGCGTGACACCTTCGTTTTCCTCCTTTCTATAGTATAGTAGTGCTGCCAAAAATAATGCATCATCGCAGGCTCGCAGCATCTTCCGTGTCTTTTTACACACACACAAAAAAAAAAGTATAGAGTGATACTGATCTGCACGTATTTTAAGATTTAAACTTTATTATTTTTAACTAACAATTAGCCTGTATATATACTATAAAAGCAATTATATTAAACGTGTGTTTAGAAATATTTTTTTAATTATCAGACGTTTGTTCCTATATATATACAAGTTATATATTACAAGAGAAATTTATATATTCAAATATGTTTTTGAAGGCTGCACCATCCATCTTATATTTTTTTTTGAGACAGAGAGAGTGGTAGCGCCTCCCTGAATCCTCTCCTATGCTCTCTTGGTCTATTCACATTTGTGGTTCCAAATCAATTTATTATAAAAATACATTTTGTAATTAATCTAATTATACTTGTTTGATATCAATGTTGATCTATTTTTATATATAATTCTTCATATTTAAGATATTAAAATATGACACTGTTCTAAAATTATATTTCTTTTTTCTGGGAGGGAGAGTAGTATCTTCTAATGTTTCTAGAGCTTGGTTAGATTCACCCATGGTGGCGCTTTGTATACACAAGCCTCCTAGCCACTGGTTGGAAGTATCGTGGGGTGGTGGCGCAGTTGGCTAGCGCGTAGGTCTCATACATGCTATGAGGAGATTAGGGAGCATGCTAGTTCAAAATAATAAACTCCAAAATAGAAACTTTATGAAAGGAAATGGCAGACAGAAGAATAGTTCTGTATAATCAACAACAACAATAATAAAGTCTGTCAGTCCCAAATAAGTTAGGATAGACTAGAGTTGGAAACCTACCAAGAGGTCCTAGTTACGGTTCAGGCACTTCAATAGCTACTTTCCAAGCATTCCTATTCAAATATAGATCTCTAGGAATATCCCAAGCTTTCAAATCTCTTTTATTGCCTCCTCTCATGTTAATTTTGGTCTACCTCTACCTCTGCTCACATTATTAGCTTGGCTTAGGACTCCACGATACACTGGTGCCTCTAGAGGTCTCCTTTGGACATGACCAAACCACCTCAACCGATGTTGGACAAGCTTTTCTTCATTAAGAATAGTTCTGTATAATCTGTATAGAAAATAATATTGCATTCAACCTCGAACTGTCTGGATCAAAATATATAACACAGGTTACTTGTGATAGCTCAGCTTACCGTGATAATTGGTTACGTGGCCAAACAGAAGTAATGACGATCTATGTGCTTTTGCATAGCTTACCACATAATACATACACTACTCTTTCTACACACTCTATAGATAAGTAGATATCTTAGAAAGTTAAAGCATTTTCATATATTTCCAAAATAAATCTTCTAGGCAATAGCACATGTACATGCCATTGTTGATAGTATAGAAATAAAATAGGATCAGCATTGTATTTTCGCTACGTGACTTGGCCACAAAAAATAAAAATAGAAAATAAAACTATTAGCCCTTTGTATTTATATTAGAGTTGTATTCAAGGACTCATCTTATCGGTGTTCGGTCCCGAGGGGGTCCTAAACCGACTAGTAAATGCTGCGTGTCCCTATTCTGGATGGTGATGCAAGGATAATACACGGGGGTTTATCCTGGTTCGGGCTGAAGAAGGTCCTACGTCCAGCGGGGGGAGAGAGTTTTGTATTTCCTTGCACCGAAGTGCTTGTGTAGGGGTTACAAGCTTGCGAGAGAGGGCGGCGAGCCCAAGTCTCAAAGAGAGGAAAGAGTACAAAGATGATTGCTTGAGATGTTGATCTCTATCTTATGTTTTTTGCCTGTTGTTCCTTTGTCCCTCGGTAGGGTCCTTGCCGGTCCTTTTATAGGGTAAGAGGGGGCCAGGACGCCGGCGAGTCTTGAGGTGACGTTTTGTCGAACCCTGTTGAGTGGCCTGTAGCGACGTGCCCTGGAGTGGCCGGCCATCCCTGGGTACCGTGACGTAGAGGATGAGTCGATGAAATGACCCGGAGCGCCGTGCCATGCCGTCCTTCTTTCCCTGTTGAACTGTGCGAGGCGTCGAGGCTGGGTCGAGGCCGGGTCGAGACCGGACGGATAAGGTCGAATCCCAGAGATTGCGGGACACGGGCCTTGTCGTATCCTCCCTCGAGGGTAACTGGCGACGGATAGTGCACGGTAAGGTGTGTACAGTGACGGTTTTCACCTCCCATCACGGGATGGGTGGTAAAACAGTGCGTACTGACACCGGCATTGCTCCCACGTCGATCCTGGTTGCAGCCATGCCGGTAGGTGGTAGTAGGTAATCTCATTAAATGCTCTGACTTTTGTCTTGGGGTATGTGAAGTGAGGGAATCGAGCGCCCCGACCCGGGGTCACGCGAGCCGGAGGCTTTCCGTTGGGTGGACGCGCCTCGTGCGAGTCGGAATGCGGTCGAGGTACTTTGCCGCGCGGGACGGGGCGCGGTCGAGGCGTTCCCGTCGAGGGTGCCTCGTACGAGTCGGAGCCGGGGCGCGGTCGAGGCGCTCCGTCGAGCCAGCCTCGTACGAGACGGACCTGACGTGCGGTTTTGAGGTGGGCTGCATTTCGCTGTGGCTTAGTCGTTTTGTTTTTTTATTATCGATGATGTGGGTACCCCCATACTGTTGGTACCGACAGTAGCCCCCGAGCCTTTGGGTGAGTGTAGGATCACTCGCCCAGAGGCTTGTTAACTAATGAACTGGAGTCGTGGTGTCGTAGCCTTTTCCGGTGGGGGCGCGCGAGCGCACCCGCCGAGTGTAGCCCCCGAGGCCTCGGTGGAGTGTTGAGACTCCTCCGAGGTCTTTTACGCGTTTTATGTAGGAATGGTTTGTTGCGGTCGAGCCCCCGAGCCTCGTGCGTACGAGGTCGGTCAGAGTCCCGGCCGTCTTTCGTTGTGCGACCCTCACGCTCCTCCTTCAGAGAGGAGGAGGGGTGGGGAACGCCGTACTACCCCTGTTTGGGTGAGTTCCGACGATCTCCGGCGAGCTGCTAGCGGGGGAATTCGAGTGAGAGCTCGTGCTCCAGTCGTTAGGAGTCGGCTAGTGGCCCGGAGGCGCCCTCAAAAAGTGCCAAGGAGTGGTCATGTGGATGTCGGTTCCCTGCGACGGGATCCGAGGGCTCGGTGCCTCCCTCGAGGGGATTCCTACGTCGACCTCCTTCTTTGGCCTCGAATACGTCTTGGGGTGCCTCGAGAGCGTGGCTCGAGCCCTGGCCATGCACGGGCGCACCCCTAGTCGTCCCTAACTCCGTTGCTCGAGGGCAGCTGTCGAACCCGGATCGAGGGCCAGCTTCCGTTCCCTCGAGACTTATGGCGGGCTCGGAGCCCGTTTACCAGGTTTCTAGGAATATCCGTCCACGGATCTCGCCCCGCCCGTTAGCCAGGCGCGCCTTTTTAGGGCAAGACCGGCGCGGTAGTGGGCAACGTGGCGTTCGGTTACGGCGTGGGGGACGACCACGTGCCCAGCTCCTGCGAGATTGAGGGAAACGGTTAGGTGAGTGCATTAAATGCGGGAAACCGCTCCTACCTTTTCGCGTGGCCGTTGGGCTTCCGCCGGGGCTGTAAAAACAAAGCCTAGGGGTCCACCTCCCCTACCGGTCCTTTGCGTTCTTGCAATCTTTGCCTCAGACAGCCCTTTGCCCCTTGCGCTCTCCGCCCACATCCAGCGCCGCCGCCACCGCACCATCTTCGTTCGTCCGGCCTTCCGTAGCACCAATGGCAGGAAAGAGCCAGATCCTCCCCGCCGACGACTAGGCCGCCTCCTCGGTGACGGAGAGGAGGTTGGAGGAGTTGGTCGAGGATGGGCTGCTGCGGCCGAGGACGAGTCGGTCGCAGCCGGAGTGGATTACGCCGCCTCCTGGCCATCGGGAGCCGGTGCCCCCGAGGGGTACGTGGTGAGCTTCATCTGCTTCCACGAGCGGGGATTTGGCGTACCGGCGACCATCTTCATGCGCGCGCTCCTCCACTACTACCGGGTGGAGTTGCACCACCTCGCCCCCAACGCCGTTGCGCAGGCCACCATCTTCGCGGCGGTCTGCGAGGGCTACCTGGGGGTGGAGCCACAGTGGAATCTGTGGCTTCACCTCTTCAAGGCCGAGCTCTTCGCCAAGAAGGCGGGGGAGAAGGGGCTCCGGTGCATGGCTCGAGTAGGGAGCTGCGTCCTGCAGGTGAGGTCGAGTCGAGCGGATCTGTATATCCCGGCTCACCTCATCTCCTCGAACAGTGGTTGGCACGAGGGCTGGTTCTACCTTCGCAACGATGAGAATCAGTTGCCGAGGTATACCGGCCGAGTGCTGACCGCTCGAGAGGACAACTGGAACTACGGAGTCCCGGAGGCCGAGAAGCCGCGCCTGGACCCGCTGCTGGCGGCGCTGCAGCAGCTCCGCCTTCGGGGCTTGACGGCGGCGGCGGTGGCCATGGCGTTTCACCGACGTAGGGTGATGCCGCTGTGTCAGCGCCGCCTCCGCCTCGACCAGATGACCCCGGAGGCATCCCTGGAGGGGAGCCGGATGTCCCACGAGTCCCTCGTCCTCGAGGAGGTCCTCCGGCGAGCGCGCCGGATGGTGGGGAATTTCAAGGTGGAGGGGGTCGAACGGGTCCCCATGCGACCTACCCAGGGGTTCGAGCCCGTGGTAAGTGCTTTTGGGCTGGTACATTCGCTTGTTTCATTTATTTTTAGATTTTGCTGATTTGGTTGAGGCCGACGCGCAGGATCTGTCGGCGTTGCGGGAGATACGGCCGCCAGTCCCAGAGGACCGGCCCGCCCGGGAGGCTCGACGCCAGCACGCGTCCAAGAAGAAGCAAGTCAAGGAGACGGCCAAGAAGCGGCTGATCCACAAGGCCAAGGAGGCGGAGGCGCTGAAGAAACTTCGGCGCCAGTAGGCCATCGACGGGGTCCCCCTGGCAGAGTCTCCCTCCGAGACAGTCTCGGGGGAGGACGACGATGACAGCGACGGCGAAGACGACGATGCCCTGTCGCGGTATGAAGCCGCGACCGGCCTGGGGGACCTCCCCGACATTCGCCCCCTGTTGGAGCCTGTCGGGGGGTCGTCCTCCTCGGTCGTTGTGGTCGAGGAGACGGAGGAGGAGGCGGAGAAGGAGGCGGGCCCCTCGACAGGAGGGGCCGCCTTACCCCGGGCCCAGCAGGGGGGGTCGACCGAGCCGCCTGCACCGGTTCGGGCCCCGCCAGCTCAGGCCGAGGCTGGAGCAGCGGCCCCGGCGTCATCATCGGCGGCGCCACCGGTGGGCGTGAGGACCCGAGGCCAGCTAGCCTCGGAGGTGCAGAGGACACAGGGCGGCGCTCCGGCCAAGGCCCAAAGGAGTGCCCAGCCCGCTGGTGGGGCTGCCGCGAGGCCACCGCCGGCCGCGTCGGGAGGTGCGGACCGTCCGGGGTCAAGGCCCTTGGTGCCGATTTCTGGGTGAGTGTCTGTGTTTGATTCTTCCGCCTTTCTCTGGGTCCGTTCACCGACGTTCCTTCTCACTTTGTAGGTTAAAGCGGAAGGCGGAGCTGATGGGGCCTACCCCCATGAAGTCGCTTCGGGCGAGCGCCGTCGTCATTAACCGGACGGCGGCGCAGGATGTCGGCTGGGTCCAGCGGGTTGAAGCCACGAAGGAGCGGCTGCGGCAGCAGCAGGGGGCGGCCCAGGTGACGGCAGGTGCCTCGAGGGCTGCCGGTTCCGGCCCCATCGCGCAGGGGTTAGGTCCAGCGGAGGTGGTGGCGCCCGGCACGGGCGATGCAGAGCCCAGGCCGTCGTTGATGGCCGAGGCCGCCGTCGAGGCCACAACGGCCGAAGCATCTGTCCGTGACGCGGAGCGGGCGGATGCAGATGTGGCTATGGAGGAGGTCCTGAAGGCGGCGGGACAGGAGGTGGCACAGGCGGGAGAGTCGCAGCCGCAGCAAGACCCACCGGCGGAGCCGGCGGCTATGGTGGAGGGTGGGGCAGTCGAGCCCCTGCCCGAGGCGCCCGAAGAAGAGATGCCGGTAGTTGAGGCACCGGCTCCTGAGATGCCGGCGGTCGAGGGGCCGGTCCCTTCGAAAGAGCTGGCGCCGGTCACGGTGGACCTTACCCTCGACGACTCTCCCCTATACAAGGGGAAACAGGTGGTCGGAGTCAAGGAGGGCGAGGCCGCAGACCAGGCTGGTGCCTTGATGGCAGTCGGTGAGGCGGGAGCCATGGGTGAGGCCGGTCCTTCCGTGGGGCCGGGAGACGCCCCGACCGGGTCATCGTCCTCGTGGCCGGACATCGCCGCGCTGGCCATAGCGCGGGCGGAGGCGGAGATACCGCGGTGGGGGGTCCGTCCCTCCAGTTCAGGGACGCCGTGAACCCCGACGCCGAGCCCATCTTCACCCTGAACGACAGGGACGAGGTGCACCGCTGGGAGTACCTCGAGGGTCTCCGTCGACACCTCGAGCGAGTGCTTCATGTGGCAACGGAGACCGTGTCGCGAGGTGTGCGGGATGCCACCGAGGTATGTTTGACTTGTTAGCTCTTTTCGCGGTTCTCTTGGTGTCTTTTTCCCTCGGCTCTTAATCTTTTTGGTTTTTTCGAACTATGATCAGGAGCTCAAGGAGTACTCCCGCCGCAAGTCACTCTTCATCCGGGATGAGAGTGGCGTGTGGGCTGCGCTAACCCAGCAACGGGTTCTGGTCGAGGAGGCCCAGAAACAGCTTTCCGATCGGAATGCCGAGATGGCTGAGCTGCGCGTCGCCTACGCGGCGGTGAAGGAGGAGGCGATGCAGGCCTGGGCGACTGAGGCCGTGGTGCGCGCAGACGCAGCCAAGGCTCGGGAGGAGGCTGCTCAGGCCCGCAGGGATCTCGAGCCCCTATCGGCATGGGTGAAGGAGCTCGAGGAGGACGTTTCCCAGGTCAGCCGTCAGCGCGACGCTCTCAACGTCCAGATCGGGCAGGTTACAGCTCGCTTTGGTGCTCTGAAGGACGAGATCACGGCGTTGAACGGAGCCGTCCAGGAGAAGGACGCGGCTCTCTAGACCGCCCGCCAGGAGATCGAGGCGCTGAGGGCGACCGTTCATGACAGGGACGGCGCCCTTCAAGAGCTCGAGAAGACGTGCGGGGGGCTCCGCGACGAGGTCGTGGGCTTGCGGACCCACACCGAGGGTAAGTGTGGTTGTTGCGGCCACGACGTCGAGGCCCCGTGTTAGTATTAATTCAGTTTATTATTGTTTCAGAGCTGGAGAGGGAGAATCGAGTGGCCCAGGCGTCTGCCAATTCCTTCCAGAGCCTCCTCGAAGCCGAGACCCAGAGGACGCAGTTGCTCCAGGGCACGATCACCTCCGTGTGTGATGGCCTGGGGGTCGAGCCCGACGCCGACACCGGGGAGGACGCCCCGGGGAACTCCTTCGTCCGCTGGGCCGCCTCGTCCGTGAAAGGATACGGGGCAGCCTTCACCATGGCGTGAAGAGGGCGCTGGCCGTCGTCCGGTCTGGGTTTGTGTTTGACATGGAGCTTGTCGCAGACGGCTTCATCACAGACCCAGATCGGACGGACAAGAAAAACGAGGACGCCTGCCTGGAGCTGATCGGAGCCGCAGAAGAGCCTGGGAGCCGCCTAGCCTCACTTTTCCAAGCCGAGGTGGTTCCGCCTGCCGACGATGAGGACCTGTGAGCCAAATCTGGGCGCAAAGGCCCGTGTAATTAATTAGTTTTTCGTATTTTGGTCGTGGTGGCCTCGGGGGCCTTGAAAACTCGAAACATGAACCGGTGTTTGGTTATTTAAGTTTTGTTTGAGCTTTTCTTCCCTTTATCGCTTGAATCGTGTTCTCGCATGATTTACTTGGCACGCGGTTGCGCCCTTTGGCGTAAGGGAGCGAGTGGAGGTACCGTAGCCTCGGAGGCGTAAGTGATCTCGCGGCTCGACTACCCTCGAGCTTCAGGGTGCCTCTTGCGGCCTTGTAGATCGGGTAAGAACCTGATCTAAGCGATAGGGGGTGTATTCCTTTTCAAAGTTATGAACCGCCATTAGGTCTACTTAACGTGCGGTCGTGCCCCTAGGCGTGAGGGGTGAGCGGAGGTACTGTAGCCTCGGAGGCGTAAGCGATCTCGCAGCTCGAGAGCCCTTTTGAGCCCCAGGGCGCTCTCGCAGCGTTGTTTGACTTAAGAGTTAGTTCTTCAACTTTTGAAAAAAGAGTTCAAGTTTTTTCGGGGACTGGGGGTTCCCCCCTTTAGCCCCCGAGGGAGGGTTGATTCTGGGAGAACAGAGTCGATCCTTCCTCATTGTTTGCAAAACGAAAGTTTGAACATCGTTGTATTCTTTATTGACGAGATTGAAAATAAATTACAGAGCCTCGAGGCTTTTTAAGGGAAAAAGCGACGTAGTTGTTCAATGTTCCAAGCGTTGGTGAGGATTTCGCCCTTCTCGTTGGACAGCTTGTAGGTGCCCGGCTTTAGTACTTCTGCGATGATGTACGGTCCTTCCCACGGTGGCGTGAGCTTATGCCGTCCCTTGGTGTTTTGGTTCCGCCGTAGCACCAGGTCGCCGACGTTGAGGTCACGCTTGCGGACGTGTCTGTCGTGGTAGCATCGGAGACCCTGCTGGTACCTGGCAGAGTGCAACAGAGCCACATTCCGGGCTTCCTCGAGCTAGTCGAGGGCGTCTTCTCTTGCGGCGTCGTTCTTTCTCTCGTTGTAGGCTTTTAGCCTTGGGGATCCATACTCTATGTCAGTGGGGAGCACGGCCTCAGATCCGTAGACTAAGAAGAACGGAGTGAACCCCGTGGCTCGACTCGGCGTTGTTCTTAAGCTCCACAGGACCGAGGGAAGTTCAGCAGCCCATCTCTTGCCATGTTTGTTTAGCTTGTCAAAAATTCTGGGTTTCAGGCCTTGCAGGACCATGCCGTTGGCACGTTCCACTTGGCCATTTGTTTTTGGATGAGCCACGGCTGACCAGAGCACACGGATGTGATGGCTGTCGCAGAAATCCAGAAACTTTTTACCGGTGAACTGGGTGCCATTGTCTGTGATGATACAGTTGGGAACCCCAAAGCGATGGATAATGTTGGTGAAAAAGAGCACAGCTTGCTCGGACCTGATGCTGGTGATGGGACGTGCCTCGATCCACTTGGAGAATTTGTCGATTGCGATGAGCAAGTGGGTGAAGCAGCCGGTTGTCCTTTTCAAAGGTCCGACAAGGTCGAGCCCCCAAACGGCAAACGGCCACGTGATGGGAATGGTTTGCAGGGCGTTTGCTGGGAGATGGGTCTGTCTCGCATAGTACTGGCAACCTTTGCAGGAGCGTACTAGCTTGACAGTGTCGGAGACCGCGGTTGGCCAATAGAATCCTTGTCGGAAAGCGTTTCCGACGAGGGTTCGAGGCGCTGCGTGATGACCGCAAGCCCCCGAGTGCAGATCGTCGAGCAGGTTTCTGCCTTCCTCATTCGTGATGCAGCGTTGGAGGACGCCGGTAGGGCTGCGGCGGTACAGCTCCCTACTGTCGCCAACGATCACAAAGGTTTTGGCCCGGCGAGCGATCCGTCGAGCCTCGATCTTATCCGAGGGGGGTCCCCTCGGATAAGGTAGTCGAGGTACGGAACGCGCCAGTCAGGCTCGAGGTCAGATGGAGGGGTCGAACCTTCCACCTGCATGGCTTCACCCCCGGTCGAGGGGGCTTCTGCCTCAGGTGGGGGGTCGAGTGACGTCCCATCGACCCCTCCGTCTGGCCCAGGGTCGACAGATGGCTGCTGAAGATCTTTTGCGAAAACGTCTGGTGGAACCGTAGTTCGACTGGACGCGATTTTCGCAAGTTCATCGGCGGCCTCGTTATACCTGCGTGCGATGTGGTTGAGCTCGAGGCCGTGAAACTTGTCCTCGAGGCGCCGCACCTCTTGGCAGTAGGCTTCCATCTTGGGATCATGGCAGATCGAGCTCTTCATGACCTGATCGATCACGAGCTGGGAGTCGCCTCGAACGTCAAGGTGTCAGACCCCGAGCTCGATGGCAATTCTCAGCCCTGTAACGAGCGCCTCGTATTCGGCGATGTTATTTGACGCAGGAAAATGAAGCCGAATGACGTAACGCATGTGAACCCTGAGGGGCGAGATGAAGAGCAAACCCGCGCCTGCTCCTGTTTTCATCAACGACCCATCGAAGTACATGGTCCAGAGCTCAGCCTGAAGCTGTGCAGGGGGGAGTTGGGTGTCGGTCCACTCGGCCAGGAAGTCTGCTAATACCTGTGACTTAATAGCTTTGCGCGACGCATAAGATAGGGTCTCGCCCATGAGCTCGACCGCCCACTTGGCAATTCTACCCGAGGCTTCCCGGTTCTGGGCTATCTCTCCCAAGGGGAAAGAAGAAACCACAGTTACCGGGTGACCCTCAAAGTAGTGACGAAGCTTGCGTCGTGTCAGGACGACGACATATAGCAGTTTCTGGATTTGTGGGTACCGTACCTTGGTTTCTGAGAGCACCTCGCTGATGAAATAGACCGATCTCTGGACGAGCAAGGTATGTGCTTCCTCGGCCCGTTCGACCACCAGGACCGCACTGACTACTTGCGATGTCGCGGTGACATAAAGTAGGAGCGGTTCTCCTGGGGTCAGAGGGACGAGGATCGGTGAGTTAGAGAGTGTGGCCTTGAGTTTTGCAAGAGCTTCCTCAGCCTCGAGGGTCCAGGAAAAATGCTCCGATTTCTTCAAGAGGCGGTACAGAGGGAGTGCTTTTTCGCCGAGGCGCGAAATGAAACGGCTGAGTGCCGCCAAGCAGCCTGTGACCCTCTGTACGCCCTTCAGATCTCGGATGGGGCCCATCTTGGTTATCGCTGTGATTTTTTCTAGGTTGGCTTCGATGCCACGCTTAGACACGATGAACCCTAAAAGCATACCTCGGGGAACGCCAAAAACGCATTTCTCAGGATTGAGCTTGATGTTTTTTGCTCGGAGACATTTGAATGCGACGTCAAGGTCGTTGACCAGATCGTTGGCTTGTTTTGTTTTGACGACGATGTCATCGACATAAGCCTCGACGGTCGACCCGATGTGCTCTCCGAAAACGTGCTGCATGCATCGCTGGTACGTAGCCCCTGCGTTCCGGAGACCGAAAGGCATCGTAACGTAGCAGTACATGCCGAATGAGGTAATGAATGAAGTCGCGAGCTGGTCGGACTCTTTCATTTTAATCTGGTGGTAACTGGAGTATGCATCTAAGAATGAGAGAGTTTCACATCCCGCGGTGGAATCAACGATTTGATCAATGCGTGGTAAAGGAAAGGGAACTTTTGGACATGCTTTATTTAAACTAGTGTAGTCTACACACATCCTCCACTTCCCACTCTTTTTCCTAACTAATACAGGATTAGCTAGCCACTCGGGATGATGAACCTCCTTGATGAATCCGGCCTCCAGCAGCTTGTGTATCTCCTCACCGATGACCCTGCGCTTCTCCTCGTCGAAGCGGCGCAGGCGTTGCTTCACCGGTTTGGAGCCGGCCCGGATTTCCAAGGCATGCTCGGTGACTTCCCTGGGTATGCCCGGCATATCCGAGGGACTCCACGCAAAGATGTCGATGTTTGCGCGGAGAAAGTCGACGAGCACTGCTTCCTATTTGGGATCGAGGGTGGCGCTGATGCTCAGCACCTTCCCTTTGGGATTAGCAGGGTCGAGGGGCACGAGCTTGACGTCTTCTGCGGGCTCGAAGCTGCCGGCATGGCGCTTTGGGTCAGGAATCTCGTTGGCGAGACCGTCGAGGTCTGCAGCCAAGGTCGCCGATTCCAAATCAGCCTCACCGTGCTCGACACACTCGACGTCGCACTCGTAGGCATGTTCATATGAGGGCCCCACAGTGATGACACCGTTTGGGCCTGGCATCTTGAGCTTGAGGTAGGTGTAGTTTGGGATCGCCATGAACTTGGCGTAGCATGGGCGCCCGAGGATAGCGTGGTACGTTCCACGGAATCCGACCACTTCGAAAGTGAGCGTCTCCTTTCTGAAGTTGGCCGGCGTGCCAAAGCAAACAGGCAGATCGACCCGTCCGAGGGGTTCTGCCCATTTCCCTGGCATGACTCCGTGGAAGCCTCCGACGCTAGGTTGGAGGTGCGCTCTCTCGACCCCCAGAAGGTCGAGGGTCTGGGCGTAGATGATGTTGAGGCTACTTCCGCCGTCCATGAGCACCTTGGTGAGGCGTGTGTTGGCGATGACGGGATCAACAACAAGCGGGTAGACTCCTGGATTGGGGACGTAGTCAGGATGGTCATCATGGTCGAAAGTGATGGCCATCTCAGACCAGTCATGGAAGCGGGGGACCGCCATCTGTACAGAGAAAACCTCACGCCGCTCTCGTTTGTGCTGGCGCGCCGAGAGGCGGGTCGAGGGTCCTCCGTAGATCATGAAGCAGTCGTGGATCTCGGGGAATCCCCCATCCTTGTCGTCACCCTTGGGGTCTTCCTTCTTGTCGTCCTTCTTGACGTCAGTGCCCTCAAAGTACCTGCGGAGCATGTGACAATCTTCGAGGTTATGGTTAGTGGGTCCCTTGTGGTAGGGACATGGCTCCTTGAGCATTTTGTCGAAGATGCCCCCGCCGGGGGGGCCTCGAGGTTTCTTGCGCTCGGCAGCGGCGACAAGCTCGTCGGCCGGGGCCTCGAGCTTGCCTTGCTGGTTCTTCTTCTTCTTCCGGTTGTTCCTCTTGGAGCCCCGATTGGAGCCCACGGGATCATTGACCTTCTGCTTCCCTTTGTCTTGGTCACCGCCGAAGATGGCGCCAACTGCCTCCTCGCCGGCGGCAAAGTTGGTGACGATGTCCATCAACCCGTTGGCAGTGAGTGGGGTGTTACGGCCCAACTCTCAGACCAACTCCTTGCAGGTGGTGCCAGAGAGAAAAGCCATAATTACGTCGGAGTCGGTGACATTGGGGAGCTCGGTGCGCTGCCTGGAGAAGCGTCGGATGTAATCCCGGAGGGATTCACCTGGTTTCTGCTTGCAGCTCCTGAGGTCCCGCGAGTTGCCGGGGCGCATGTAGGTCCCCTTGAAATTTCCCTCGAACACCCTCACGAGATCGTCCCAGTCGTGGATCTGTCGCGGTGGGAGATCCTCGAGTCAGGCTCGGGCGGTGTCGGAGAGGAACAGGGGGAGTTGTCGAATGATGACCCGGTCGTCGGTGGCCCCGCCCAGCTGACACGCCAAGCGGAAATCGGCGAGCCAAAGTTCGGGTTTGGTCTCGCCGTTGTACTTGGTGAGTGTCGTGGGAGGGCGAAACCGAGCTGGGAGCACTGTTTCACGGATAGCCTTACTGAAGACCCGAGGGCCCGGAGGCTCGGGTGAAGGACTACGATCTTCCGAGCTGTCGTAGCGTCCGCCCCTGTGCACGTGGTAGCCTCGAGCCACGCTGTCACCGTGCTTGCACGTGCGGCGCTCGACGATGTTGCCACGGGTGTCTCGAGGTTCGCGGTCGTTGGCGGTGGGCTCAGGGGCAGGAGCCACCCGGTTTCGCTGGGCAGGCTCGGGATGAACCGAGGCCTCTCTCTCCTATCGGGAGGGCTCGACGAGCCGCTCCGAGGCTGGCTCGCGTCGCCTCAAGGCGGAGCTCTCGGCCTGCTGCATGGCAGCGGTCTCGAGAAGTTCTCGGATTTCATCTCGAGCCCGACGGGCGTCGGGGTTTGATGGCTCGGGCATATTGCGGAGGAGCATGGCGGCGGCGACGACGTTTTGGCTGGCTCGAGCGAAGACCGGGGGGTCGACCACCCGGTCCTCGTCGATGCGACGGTTGACGTCGCGGGCCCTCTCGCGAGCCCTTCTGCCAAGTGCACGTTCCGCGCGCTCACGCTCGAGGGTTTGTTGGAGTAGGTGCAGGTTTTCTCGTTCCTCGTCAAGCCTGTCCTGCAACTCACGAATTTGCTCGAGCTACATTCCTTGATCCGCAAGGAACTGAGCCTCGTTCTGCTCAGCAGGGAGCTCGACATGAGGTGGCGTGTGCCTTCCTTCGACTGGCTGTTCGTCCTCCGATTCCGACGTGCTTTCAACGTCAATGTTGAAGCATTCGCGGGTCGGATCGTAGGTGTCATCAGCCGAGTCGGAGTCAGGAGCGCCAAAGTAGTAGTATGACGGGGGAATGTGAGGCCGTTGCAGATCGCCTTCGTGATCACGACGCTGAGAAGCGGTCACACGGGGCTCTGTTTCTGAGGTTTCCATAGAGTCCAGATAATCAGAGGCTGGCGTGGATGCAACGAGGTCCAGAGTGGAGCGTAGATGGTGCCCGGGGAGTTCCTCGTAGGCACTCATGCTAGTGCTTATGGAGGAAGCGTAGGTCCGGGCAACCGAGTCTAGCCCAAATGGGAATGGTGATGGAGATGTCGCTGCTCGCGCCGGAGTGGCTGATCCGGGTAGTGGTGGTGTCTCACCGGACGGGGGAGCGACGGAATTCTCCGTCGGCATCTTACCCTCAGCCAAGCACATCCTACCCAGACCCTCAACGAGGAAATCTAGGCTGGCGTCCGGCTGAGAGGCGCCGGATCGGGGAATCCCATCACCCTCCGTGAGGTGAAGACGGTGGGCGCGCCGGGCTCGTCGTCGTCTGGCGGCTCGCGCCTGCCGAGAGCGACGATACCGGCGGAGCGCTCCCCCGGGCTGGGAGAGCTCGTAATCCTCGTCGGTCGGGTGTCTGGGCGGGAGGAGGACCATATTGTAGCCATAGCCAAGCGATATGAACTCCAAACTCCCAAACCAGATCACCGTGGCCAACGGGATAGGGCGTTTGGGGTCAGCCATCCAGGAGAGATTGGCGGGAAAACGACGTTGGCACGCAGCGGTGCCCCTACCTGGCGCGCCAACTGTCGATGTTCGATCCCGAGGGGGTCCTAAACCGACTAGTAAATGCTGCGTGTCCCTATCCTGGATGGTGATGCAAGGAAACACACGGGGGTTTATCCTAGTTCGGGCTGAAGAAGGCTCTACGTCCAGCGGGGGGAGAGAGTTTTGTATTTCCTTGCACCGAAGTGCTTGTGTAGGGGTTACAAGCTTGCGAGAGAGGGCGGCGAGCCCAAGCCTCAAAGAGAGGAAAGAGTACAAAGATGATTGCTTGAGATGTTGATCTCTATCTTGTGTTTTTTGCCTGTTGTTCCTTTGTCCCTCGGTAGGGTCCTGGCCGGTCCTTTTATAGGGTAAGAGGGGGCCAGGACGCCGGCGAGTCTTGAGGTGACGTTTTGTCGAACCCTGTTGAGTGGCCTGTAGCGACGTGCCCTGGAGTGGCCGGCCATCTCTGGGTACCGTGACGTAGAGGATGAGTCGATGAAATGACCCGGAGCGCCGTGCCATGCCGTCCTTCTTTCTCTGTTGAACTGTGCGAGGCGTCGAGGCTGGGTCGAGGCCGGGTCGAGACCGGACGGATAAGGTCAAATCCCAGAGATTGCGGGACACGGGCCTTGTCGTATCCTCCCTCGAGGGTAACTGGCGACGGATAGTGCACGGTAAGGTGTGTACAGTGACGGTTTTCACCTCCCATCACGGGATGGGCGGTAAAACAGTGCGTACTGACACCGGCATTGCTCCCACGTCGATCCTGGTTGCAGCCATGCCGGTAGGTGGTAGTAGATAATCTCATTAAATGCTCTGACTTTTGTCTTGGGGTAGGTGAAGTGAGGGAATCGAGCGCCCCGACCCGGGGTCACGCGAGCCGGAGGCTTTCCGTTGGGTGGACGCGCCTCGTGCGAGTCGGAATGCGGTCGAGGTACTTTGCCGCGCGGGACGGGGCGCGGTCGAGGCGTTCCCGTCGAGGGTGCCTCGTACGAGTCGGAGCCGGGGCGCGGTCGAGGCGCTCCGTTGAGCCGGCCTCGTACGAGACGGACCTGGCGTGCGGTTTTGAGGTGGGCTGCGTTTCGCTGTGGCTTAGTCGTTTTGTTTTTTATTATCGATGATGTGGGTACCCCATACTGTTGGTACCGACACATCTGATCTATTTGGATTAGGATTCTAACTATCCTTGCCTCAAGAACATATAGGAGAATAAACAAGATCTCTTCTAACTCGTACCAGCACGGGTTATATTGCCTGGTAGTTAAAGCGAGACGGACCAAACAAATGGATGGACGAAAAAAAAGAGCCTGAAATTTTGCCTCTTTATTATTAGGTATAGATATAGATTAGATTTCTATTGGATTAAGATTCCTATTCAAGTTATTCGGAATTGGAGAGATCTAATTGGATTAAGATTCGTAGCTATCCATATTCTTATATTTTTTTATTTGGATTAAGATTCTTATTCAGGTTACCCGGAATTGGAAAGATATAATTGCATTAGGATTCGTAGCTATCTAGATTAATTTAAGAAGTCTTGCACTGTTATATAAAGAAAAAGGCTATAGATGGTTTCCACATTCACAAAGCTAGTTAAAAGACGGACGGACAAAAAAAATGGATGGAGAGAAATTTTGTCTCTTTAATATTATAGGTATATAACATGACGTCTAGATCGTACGGTTATCAATGAGGGAGAGTAAGATCTTGAACGACGGAAGGCTTATATGAAACGGTATCAAGATCAAACGGTTATGAAAGAGGGACAGTCCTCCACAAATTACTCGCTCGTTTACGGTGTGATATGATAATAGTAGTCATCTGCAACTGATTGCCTGTGCCTTTTCTATTCTATAATAATAACCCCACATGATATGATGCTTTTTTTTACTTCCTTCTTTACTGTTTGCCTCATTGCCTGTGCCTTTTCTATAATAATAGTAGTCATCTGCAACTGGGCATAGTTATCGCAACACAGGCAACACGAGAGGACATTTCATATCAGTCGGCTGGAAATAGGGCATCCTCTTATAAAGGAATCGAAACAAGCTTTGGCATGTGATTCACTCTCATCTTAGGCTAGCCACCACGGCTACAGCATACACATAATTTGTTTAACCAAAGTCAGGGGAAAGTATCCAATTATGATTGTTTGACAAACTGGCAAAAGTGGCCAAGGAATCAACACAGCACTGGGAATATTGTCTTGCATTGACTACAGGTCCACACCTGCCCAGCATGCTTTACACATGCTTTGCCTGCCACATGTTCCTTCCCTTCTTCATCACAAGTCTCTCTCAATCTAAAAATTAAAGAAGCTAGCACCATCACTGACACAACAGACAACTTCTCATTCTCAAACACTATCACCAGTTTACAATTACAAACGAACTTGAACTAAAACGAATATTCTTCAACTTCAATAAGTGTATCACCCAACTTGTACATTCTACGGTTACAATGCGGCTATCAACCACGTCTATCAGTTTCTGGAGTACCAAAATGGGACAAAACTGTATCACCAAAAAATCAATATATAGTGGGGTTAGTTTGATTTTGTAATACTAACTCTCACTTGTACGTGGTATATGCAGCAGATTCACCACTAGCATATCCATCTCTGCCGGAAAGAAGCAAAACTAAAAACAAAAAAGAACTCTTACTTTCTTTGTCCTTTTCTTATGTGCCTTCAAAAAAAAATACCTGGCACTAACATGGCCTGTTAGTATCCACCTCCTATTTTACCTTATCTGTAAACCAAAACCTGTATAAAGAGTCTCCATCATTATGTATTGAACGGAGAAAAAATGCCTCTCATTTCTCCATTTTCTGAGAAAACAAAATTTGCCAGAAGCAAGCTGTTGCTTCTTATCCTTAGTATTCTTATGTGTCCAAGGAACGTAAATCAACAACTGAGAAGGGAACGCCGCCTCCGCCTCTCAGATGGCTTTGGCATCCTCTTCTTGTCAGCCTTGATTGGCATCATCAGTAATTCTGCAGTCTCAAGCTCTAACTGGAGGGACGTTTTCAGCCTCTTGAGGTGTCCAATGCACAGTGTGTGATCAGTAGATGTGCTGTGGAAGGCTCCCTCGGTGATGGAATCTTTCCTCTCATACTTGGACTGCCATTTCGCTTGGAGATAAGGCAAGGATCTCCAGGGAGGAAGCGGCATAGAGTTTTGCTTCAGGGACCATTTTGCAGCATCTACCATCACATGCAGGAACTGCTTCAGTCGCGGAAGGGTGCCAACATAGACCACTGGGAGCGAATTCAACAGGGTGCCATAAGAATTAACTGCCCTGGCAATTTCGAAGTGGCTTCTGAAATCGATATCAACGATTAGACGCTCTGGACCTGTAGTATCACTGTGCATTATGACATCAATGTACTCGTAGTCACCTGATTGGGGAAACCACAAACAGTTTAGCCTACAGCACTGTACTTAATTTGTACTGGAGAATATTAAGGAAGTGCTCTCTGCTCTCAGTAGGAAGCATAGACAGCCAAGTTGTCATCTCAAGTACCTCCAGGGATCTTGTCAAACCCCTGCCATTTGGATGTGCAAACTGCTGCATCATTTCCCGAGTATCTCAATAGCTTGACAAGCAAATGGCGGATGCAGCTGCCACCACATTGGCCTCTTTTGAAAGGCTGAAGCTGCAGCTCATGGATAGAGAGGAGTAGCGAGTAGACCATGGAGAGCAGCTCGTTTTCTTTCTCATCTCCACCCTGCTTCAACATCTAAAACAGGGTGCAGGGAGCGTAAGTTGAGGCATACAAATGTAATGGCAATTTGTAGGGCTGAAAGGACTAGTGGTGCATGCATATAAAGGGGCACGATGCAATGAAAGAAAACACAGGCCAACTGGGGCACAAAGAGCTATTGCCTCCTTTTTCAAATTATAAGACATTTTGGCTTTTCAATATACTAAATTAATTTTACTATGTATCTAGACATGGTGTATATCTAAATGCACAACAAACATTTTGTATGTAGAAAAGCCAAAAACGTCTTATAATTAGGAATGGAGGGAGTAGTTGAAAAGTCACAAGCATTAGGTGATGGCAGGAGAACAAATTAAGATGATGATGCATAGGCTGGTTTTGAACCGATGGACACTAAGGTAAGGATACAAGCGAATTTTGGTGACATGCATGGCTTTGCTAAGAGCCACACACAGTAGGTAGATAGATGGGTGCAGAATTCAGTGTATGATGATGATATGATGACAGCACGTGGCGTGACAAACTAGAAACAGAAATTGATTTGTAGCATGATGGTCTACAGTAGTATCTATTATCTCTTCCATCGAGGGGTTGAAAAAATCATTAATAGTGGCATGCTTAGGGGTTGTGCGACAGGATGGAGAAGAAATTATGTAAATTTAGTAAAATTGGTTTTCGCATTCTACCACAGGTGCACACTAGGCAAAATGTAATTATTTTGCCCTTTTCAGGAAGCTTTCCGGAGCATGTTGTCTAGGACTGAACCTCAAACATATTTCCAGAGTAAGCCACTCTGTCTATCTATTTTTCTGACTGGTCTTGAGTCTGTCTATGTCTATTTCCATGATTGCTTTGAACTATTGATCTATACTTCTAATTCATGGGTTCCAAATAATACCAGCTTGCCAATCAAACTGGATTGCTTTCTCTTCTACTTTCACCTATTGATCTATACTGCTATTATTTAGCCTGCTACTATCATGGGTTCCAAATAATACCAGCTTGCAAATCAAACAGGATTGCCTTTGTTTGCATGTGGAGCGCCTCGCACGCGACCCTGTCGGTCGCTGTGGCCGAAGCCCCAGTAGTGGCGACAATGACAAATATGTGCAGCTTGCTGTAATCCAACCCTGAGATTAGGGTCCAGCAATTAATACTTTATGCCGAAAGTTTTTTATATTATGTTTCTGCTTTTTGATCCTCAGTGTCAGTTTACTTACATACAGCTATTCTAGGGCACTATTTGTGTAAAAAAAAATAACGTGACAAACTTTACTTTGCATAATGCATGGTCTAGCCAACACTCTCACGGTGCAGCTGGTCAGCACAACACGCCAAAGAAGCGGTTGGCTGAGCCAGCCCGGGTTCGAGTCACGGCACCATCTTCTTAAGACGAAAATCAGGGGGACGTCTCTCTCCCTGGTCGAGTCTTTTTATAATGCATGGTCTAGAGTTAATTTACTTCCATGTTCGCAAATGTATCATCACTGATTCAACCAAATTGCCTAATGTTAAAGGGATTACTTTTAAAAAATTTTGTATGCTTGTCAATAAAATTTGATACAGATAACTTGTGACATTTGTCTATATACGAATTAACTAAATTGTAATTCTAAAGTGCATTTCTGAATTGGAGCAGTATCTGTCTTCTTTCTATAGCTGCAAGTATTATGACCCAAAATAGTCACTTTATGAATTCATCAAATGTTTGCTCGTTCCTGTGAGAGGCCCAATGCTGCCTTCCGCATGCAGAGGCCAGGGACGCCAAGATGAGGTCCGCTGTGGCTGCCCAGCTGCCCAAGAAGAAGGCCCCCAAGAACCCCGAGGTTAACAGAGGCAGGGGCAACCTGCTTAAGCTCAACGCCATCAGTAGCCTGCAATAGCGTTCGCTGCGGTGGCAGCAGCCACCTTGATGCCATTGCTGTCATCTAGGGAGGACAAGAACTTGTTGAATGATTGAAGTCTGAGCTTACCCAATACCTTGTTACTAAGGTTTGTCGAATATGATAATGCTTTGATGACATGTACTTGTAGTCTGTAGATGATTTACTAGCTCAATGTTAATTTCTCTTCTTTTGCTGCTGATTATAATCTTGTTGCGTGGTGTAGACTCATGTTTCTTCCATTTGAGGATCCGGTGTGGATTTAATGTGAGGCCGAGGATTTTAGTTCAACGAGCTATTGTATATTTTTATTTATTGAAAAGAAGTATGGGCCAAAAATATTCAAAACCCTGATTTTATCGAGCTATTATATATTTTTATTGAAAACAAGTATGGACCAAAAATATTCAAAATCCTGACTTTCTTGCTTTCTCTATGTACAGACCTTAAAAAGTTTGGGAAACATCCAGTAACCAGAGCACAACTCAAGAAGGAAGATCTAATCCCTCTCACATTCCACAAGAATTCAGACAGTGAGTTAAATCTAGGCTATGAGAATACGAATGCAGCTCATATCGATGAGGACCACGCAAACCAGCTATCGCTCGACAGGTTCCTCAACAGCCCCTCCAGCCTTGGGGTCGACCAGAGCATCTCCCTGCGGGCGACAGTGTGTTCTCGCTGGACACATGGGGTCAGTGACAGTGTGACTTGATCTTTAATTATCAATTTGAAGGCTGGTCTTGATGTATTGAGATTAAGGGGAAATCTATTGGTCTCGTTGTGTTACTTGTCAGGTTTTGTACACACTATATTTGATCCATGTTGGTAGGATCATTTGGAAGCCTAGGCTGGGGCTGCTAATGTTAGCTTAAATCATTTCCTGTGTTGTGAAGTAATAAACGAGAGCGAGCGAGAGTAAAGGACAGATAGCATTGTAAGAATGTGTAAAACCTTTCTTTGGTGCACAAATAAAAAGTGCTAAGCGTTCATATTATAAGATGTTATGGATTTGATTCTATTCATGGTTGTACATATGATTTCTTAATTGTTGTATCATTCGAATCACTTGTTTTACTCTCTATCAAGATATGTCTTACCAATTACCATACACACGTGCGGGCCACTAGTCTAGTAAATAAAGTAGTAATGTCAATTGGGCAATCAATGTCAATCATCATACAAGGCCACGGGGGCATGATGAGAGGCATTATCAGTTTGGTTGTTGAGGGCCAAATCAAATCAAATACATCCCCAAAAGTAACTCCGTAATTCATTCATTCCGTCCGTAGGCATGATTGCATGGTAAAGCTAGGTGATGGAAGGCAGGGAGGGGAAGAGGGGCGTGAGGCCGGCGTACCGAGATGGTGTCCGCGAGGTGGGCGAGGTCGGAGAGGGCGGATTCGCTGTCGCTGCTATTGCGGGAGTCCCCGGAGGCGGCGGCGGCCCCGTTCTCGAGGAAGTCGGTGACGAGCATGGCCAGGTCGCAGTCGCCGTCGTGGCTGTGGCTGCTGGCGAAGCCGTCGGCGGCGGAAGCGGGCGCGGGGGCGGGGGCGGCGGTCCGCAGCCAGAGGTCGGGCACCGGCGAACCCCCTCGAGCGGCGGTGGGCGCGACCCTCGCCGACGGCCTCCGGCGCGGGGCGACCCCTGGCGGCGGCGATAGGGCGAACTCCTTGCCGAGCAGCATCATCGATGGATGCCGCCTTGGGTTGCAATTAATTCTAGGGCGATTGGGAATTTAGAGATGGGAGAAAGGAATTTCTCTCTTGTTGTTGCGGAAGGGAAGGAGGAAGGAAGGAAGGAAGAGGCGTGGGGCGGGGCGGGGCGGGTGAGGGAGGTCGGAGGGGAGGGGAGGGGGAATGCCGGCAGGCAAGGCTCCAAATTTAGGGCCCTTTTGGAACAAAGGGTGTGTTTAGATCCATTGAAATATGCACTATGCAAAAAAAGATTCCCCGTCACATCAAACTTGTGATACATGCATGGAGTACTAAATGTGGATAAAATCAAAAACTAATTGTACAGTTTGGTTGTACTTTGCGAGACGAATGTTTTGAGCCTAATTAGTCAATGATTGGACAATTATTACCAAATACAAACGAAATGCTACAGTGTATTTTGGTACACCAAAGTTTGGATCTAAACACTGCCAAAGGAACGCAGAACAGAGGAATGGTAGGAAACGTAGGAACAGATGAAAGCGAAAAGTAGAAAACTACAGGATTGCAAACCACAGGAACTAAAAATGTGGACCGTTTGGATGGCAGGAAATGAATTTGAATCTTCACGTTTTCCAATGACACAAAGTAGCCGTTGCTTTCTTTTCTCAGGTCTGATGCTCATGCAAGCCAGTAGCCGTTCCCTTCGTTCCCTTCGTTCCCTTGGGTCGGAGTGGATTTTCTGATTCCCGTGTTTTGTGCATGGATGGATCCCTTTCCTCCGGAACGGAAGGCTTCGTTCCTTCGTTCCAAACGGCAACTCTGCTTTCCTTTCCTACGATTCCTCTACCCGTGAAATTCCTACGTTTCTCCCGTGTTCCAAACGAGGCCTTAGGAGGAAGGAAGGAACACACGCGGTGGCGGAGAAAGGCAAGCCCAACAACCCAGACCCAGAAGCCAGGGCCACCCCATGTGCTCTCGTTTTCTTAATTTCTTGGGGCTCAAGACACCCTCTATATAATACTGCCTCTTTAATCAATTATTATTATTATTAGTTTCTTGCTTCCCAATTCAAAGTACTAGCTTCTGTGTTTTCCCTTCCTACATACCTAATCCTTTTTCGGCGTGCGTGCACCCATAAGGTTAGCGGCGCACGTGGCGGAGATGAAGGGGATGTGGGCGGAGGCAGCGGACAGGCAGAGTGGCCGGCGGCGACGGCGGCGGCGGAGGTGGTGGTTAGGGTTGGCGACGGGAAGCTTCAAGAATGTCCCGGCCATAGATTTGGGGCGGCGGTAAGCGAGGCGGCGGCGGCGCCGCCAAGCTGGACGGGGTAGGATAACCTGATGGGCGGGGTAGGCAACGGGGGTGAGCGCCGACAAAGTTAGGGGAGGGCGGGTTCGTCCGGCAGGGGTAGTTGGTGGGCGGGGAGGTCGCCGATAGCCTGGCCAGTGGTCGACGTGAGCGGAGGGGACGGTCGGGGAAAAAGATGAACAATAGAAAGCGCAGGGGAGAAGAGAAATAGTGCGGCTGCTAATGGTCCTGGCGCGCGTTGGAGAAGAGAGTCGCCCTACATATACATTTTTTCTGAGGGGACGCCCTACATATACATGCATCGAGCATGCACCAAACAGACACTCGATCAGATCAGAACCACATGAGCGCTTACCATGGTGACGGATTTTTTTGAGAAACCGGGTTTGTATTCATATAAATTTCATAGAGATTACATTCCCATACTTGCAAAGACACCCTAAAAGAAAGGAGAAATTACAGCATAGTCTCTGCACAGTCATTCTCCCGGTCGTCCTCGTCGTCGGCGATCGGAGCACCGTGGAGCTTGAAGCCGACCTCCTTACACAAGGTTTAAATGGCACCAAAAGCGGTATGTCGAAAACATCAACATACGTTATGACCGCTGAACGCCCAGGCCGAAGAAGATGGTCGTCGGCCATCACATCGTCGGAGTACAGGGAATCTGACGCCCCAAAAGCAACCAGCAATCCCCCACACACCGAACGACAGCACACCCAGAAGGGGAATGGAACCACTAGAGAAGGTGGTAGATAAGAACCAACCTGGTTTCGGCGAGTCGGTAAACATACCTCCCGAGATCTTCACCAGATTAGTCGCCACCTCCGGAGAAGATGAGGGAGGAACAAAAGACGAACTCGACCAGATCCAGAAGAAGCAGATAACTCCATATCTAGTCCGGCACCACCTCGCAAGCCTCCCGCCGACACCGGAACGAGTGACGGCGAGGTGGAAGAAAACGAGGAGGAACTTATTCAACCATAGCAGCGGCGCTGCCTCCACCAAGCACACACCACCGGGAAACTTACCCCTCATGCAGATCTCGTCGGAGACAACACCATCGAAGCCACCGTCACCGGAGAACTGCACAAGTAAGCTAACCCTAACCGGCGATATAGAAGACGCCGGCGGGACAAAAGAGGTACTAATCCTAAAAACTACGGTTATACAAGCCCTCCCGCCAAGGAGCCGGGCACCCCTCTCATCCCCGCCGTCGGCAAGGACGTCGGAGGAGAGGGGGCTGGCGGATCGACGAAGGGAAGAGTGAGTCGCCTCTGAATCGTCTTTTTTCACTGTAGAAGGGGAAAGACGATTAGAGAGAGCTAGCTAGATACCTACCATGGTGACGGATGGATTGTCACATGTGCTTGTTGGGTCGTCACGCTGCCCCTCCGATCCTGGGCCCGTACCCACCATCTCATCTGCTATTATATTTTCGATCAGAGTATTATAAGAATAAGAAGAAGAAGAAAAAGACTGTCCGAGTCAGCACCAATCACACATTGTTCATTCCGTGTTCAAACCACAAAAAGTTGCAACCATATCCATCTTTTGCTACTGACTTGTCACTTATTTTTATATACGTAATACATACTAAATAGAATCGAGTAAGTACGAGGTGTGGTTACGCAATACTTTTGTCATCATTGATGTCACTTTGCTTGTAATGTGTTGATGTACTCAGCTATCATATAATATAATTCTTCTTTCGTCGAAAAAAAACTTCTACTCACTCCATCCAGAAAAGAACGTAATTATAGGAAACATGTTGGTCAAACTAGATCAAGTTTGACCAAGTTTATAAAAAATAATATTAACATTTATATCTCTAAATAAATTTATTATGAAAATATATTCTATAATAACTAATCTAATTATACTTATTTTGTTTAATGAGTGTTAGTACTTTTTATATAATTGGTCAAAATTTGAATTGTTTGACTCCTCAGGATGTGAGAATTGCATTCTTTTGTAGACGGAGGAATACTTAGTTGTCTGGGGTCATCAACGTAAGAGCATCTTCAAGATATGTTCTAAATTTGTCAAAAAAAAAAGATGTTCTAAAGCTCTCCATCAGGTCCGGTTTATAGAGTTTTATGGGCTAAAACTACACCGGCACGCGCGGTGGCACGCCACCGAACGACAGGTTCGTGACACATGGTAGCAGGATGGTGCCGCGCCGCTCAACTTGATTGAATGCTAGCTAGGAGCAGAGCGGAGAGTCAACTGCAATTGCATGGCTACGACTTGTACGTCGTCGTGACGGGATTCTGCATCTACGACACGATCAATTACGCCACCAGTTTAGTCTTGCAACTGCTTTTCCCGGACGACGCAAGACCAAGTGGCACAGGAAACAACAAAAGAAAAATAAGATCTGTGAAGAAGTTGTGGTGTTTTATTTTCTTTTATCAGAATTATCTATTTTAGAGATCATCTAAATCATAGTTTTTAGAAAGCCATTTTACAGAGTCTCTTGGAAATGTCGTAAGGTAATTATATAATAGATAATTGAGAGCATATGCTAGTAAATAAACACTAAAAGGATTTTTTTGAGCTCAAACATTTTTTTATTTTTTTAAGATCAAATCATATTAGGCTTTTTAATTGGATAGGTTTTCTATAAAAATATTCGACTAACCTTTTGAATTATTGACATGTCCGATTTACCTTTCTTGTGGCGGATGTAAAGCCAATGCTAGTAAATATAAAAATATTGTGGAGAAGGTGATGAAGCAGAGATGCACACTAGGAGCTCAAGGTGCACGTGGAGCTTAACGAGCAGAGGCGTCGGTGACAACAAAAATAAATTGCTTTTATTTTTTAATTTATTTCTAGAGCAAGATCCTTGACACATAAACCTCTGCAAATCAAAAAGCATCTCCACCGCACTCTCTCCTATTTACTAAAGGACGTCGTTTTCGACAGTAGCACGGTCTTAAAAAAAATAACTTTGGCCGTTACTTTTTGCTAGAAGATATTTATAAAATATAGTTAATATATATTTTTATGAAACTACATTTCGAGATGAATCTACTTACATCACTTTCATATTTTTAAACTTAAACCAAAAGAATTTATTTGTAGTTAAAGTTTAAAATGTTTGACTTAAGACAACCTCAAAACGGCATCCTTTAAGAACCAGAGGGAGTATATGTTTTCCCTTAAAAATTTGCTATAGCCAATTGAGAAAACAAGTTTTCAAGTTTTAGGAGAGTTGTTCAGTAGCAGATCAGGAAAAAAAGATATGAATATCCCGTTTGTCCCTTTCTTCTCTTCCAAAGATGCAGCCGATGCTATTCCCAGTCCCACCACCATTGTTTGCCCCTTCTCTACCATCGACGCCTCCTAACGCCGCCACCGCACCTACATGGCAAAAGAGGGAGGGAGAGAGAGACAAAGCCAACCACCATAGGAGAAGAGAAAAGGTTAAGCTACTATGCGGGTGGTGCCCATGGCATACATGGAGCTGCTTTGAGTATGGTGGAACAGCTATGGGATGGCGGTCTGGCGAGGTGATAGTGGTCTAGCGCAATGGCAGCCGCCGAACTTGACATGGCGGAAACATACTTGCAAGCACATGCACCTGTGTGATCCAGGCGTGGGGAGAGAAAGGGAGAGAGGACAGGCTGCTCTCCCCGTTATTTGAGGGATTGAGGGCAATTTTTTCTCAATTGAGAACAAAATTTCTATCAAATCCCCTTATCACACACAAAATAAAAGGAGATTTGTTGAAGCTAGTTTTTTCTATGAAATCCCTCTACCTGACTATAGGGAAAGATTTTTTAATTTATTTTTGAAGGCGGGGTTTTCTTAATTCATTAGTCGAGATGCTCTAATTTCCATAGCTGATAGTACTGTCATCTTTTCAAATATTTTATTTGTGAAGACCTTCGAGTACGGGTGGGCAATGTCGCCGTCTCTGTAAACTATATTGTGCTTGGCTGTTTATGTGCAATATTTTTTGTAGAAGTGGTGGTACCCCTCTGTCTCCCCAAAAAATATAATTAACTTTTTTTTGAGGAGTCAAACCGTCTAAAGTTTGATTAAAGTTATAAGAAAAGCATTTAACATTTTTTGTGATAAAAAAATCATTAAAATAATTATGAAATATATTTTCATAGTAAACCGAGTTAGATACATAAATGTTAATACTATTTACTATAAATTTAGTTTAATTTTCACAAATCTTATTATTTTTAGGATGGAGGGAGTAATCAAATTAAACAGAACACGGTGGTCTAGCTAGTGGACAAGAGCAGAGCTGGTGGATAGATGGACATTTCGTCAACGGGGTTGACTTGTGCAGCCGGACAGCGACACGTTGCCTTGCCTCCCTGGCTCTGGCTCCCTCTCTAGTCCCCTGTACAGTACGTCGCCGGCCAGCAGATCGTCCATGTCCATGCATCGGACACTGCACATCACTACTGTAGTAGAGAGACAAAAGTCAAAAGGTCCCACCACCTATAGGTATAGGTATACTGATAAATGATGGTCACGGGCACGTACAGCAAGTCAACAACCAGCAGTAGTCCGCCCGGCCGGCCAGCCGGTCAGGGGAGGGAACAGAGCGACGACGGGTTCACACCCGACTGGTTATATGGTAGTATATGGTTTGTTAAAAAAAAAGAGAGAGGGAGCAGTATACTACTCGTACCGTGTGGTTTGAATTGCCCGCCTTTTACTAGTACCCTGATGTCTGGCGGGTGGTGGAAACAAAATAAAGCAGTAAAATTTTGATGGTTGACTGGTTGTACAGAAATGGATGGATAATATAAAATAGAATAGAATAGAATAGTGCAGGGTAACACTTTGGAGTACTCGCTCCGTAGTTGATATAGGCAGTGTTTACTTCCTTCAAAATTCCAAAAATTTTACAAGATTCTCCGTCACATCGAATCTTTAGACGCATGCATGGAGTATTAAATGTAGGTAAAAAAAATAACTAATTGCACAGTTTATCTGTAAATGTCGAGACGAATCTTTTGAGCCTAGTTAGTCCATGATTGGATAAATTTTACCAAATAACAACGAAAAGTGCTACAGGAACTTTACCCCAACTTTTACACCATCTAAACACTACCATAGGAACGTCAACTCTCCTACTAGTACATAGTACAGAGACGAGACGAGACGGACGGGATATGATGTGGGGTTGGCTGGCGCGCGCCAAAGGAGGAAGGACGGCCGTCCGATCCGGATCCGGCGGGCGGCGTGAATGCCCAAGTCGCACGCCGCCGCCTCCACTGCCAAATGGACCAAACAGACGGTGGGGTCCACCTGGCAGCGAGTGCGTACTTGGGGAGTGTTTGGCAGGGCTCGGAGGGGCTCCGGCTCCGGCACTGTAGCGTCACTGTAACTCGGAGCCGGAGGAGCTTCAAAGCGTAGCTTCTCCGGCTTCGGCTCTTCTCAGTTCATTTTTCGCCTCGATTTCCGTGCAGCTCCTTGCTACAGTGTTCAACAGTGTTGCTACAGTGTCACATGAGGAGGAGCCGGAGCCGGCTGAAGCCGTGCCAAAGAGGCCCTTGGTATAAAGGACGGGAGGGGGAGGCCAAAGCATTTTGTGGCTTTGTCACCTGCTTCTTGCCTTCCGCCTCCTCCTCCTTCCCTGCTTTCCCTCTCGGATCCAATCCTGGAGCTTGCCCTTGCGCGCGGCCGGCCATTAATGCCACCCAGCAGCACTGAGAGTCTGTGTGCTGCCTGTCTCGTCGATCGCGATCGGTTTCCTCTCCCCCTCCTCCTTGTCCCCTGCACGCCGCGCCCGCGCGCTAGCTAGTGGTACAAGTAGAACAGTGGTGCTTGCTGCTGCCCTGCCCTGCATGAACCCCGTGATCATCATGATGCTTGCTTAGCTTGCAGTTGCAGCCCATCATATCTCCTCATCCATCCCGTGGCCCTCTAGCCCCTTATATATACAGTATTAGCTAGCTTGGACTCCGATCGACAGATCAATCGATCGATCCTCGCCATGGGCAACTGCTGGGGAACCAAGATTAGCTCCCACAACGTATCTCCCGCCTCACCTTCTTCATCTGGCACGTACGGTACGGGTCATCATCTGTCCATTATCAATCTTCCCGCCAGTCCCTTTCTGTTCGTTCATATATAGTATGCATGTATGTACTCCCTTATTTAATTTTTATTCTAATCTACACTCGTCCTTTAATTTTCTCCCCAAAACAACCAGAGTAGTTTCCCTTTCCTTATAGTTTTGGCCATACAGACAGACACATGCAGAAAGAAAAGAAAGCTGCTTTATTTCTTCCTGGCACTGGCAGGCATGCATCATGTAGCACTCAATATTATTGCAAACTGATCGATCGCGCGAATGCCTGTCTGAAATTCTGAATAATTCTTGCATATGCAGCAGGTTCTAATAATAATAATAAGCAGTGTGCAAGACGAGGAGGAGGACGAAAGGCGGGAGGTCTGACTCGCAGCGCATCGCAGCATTCCAGTTCCAGGAGCAGCCGTGTCTCCGCCGCGTTGTCCATGCCCAATTCCAATCCCGCAACCCCTCGCAGCGAGGGCGAGATCCTGCAGTCCGCCAACGTGAGGAGCTTCACTTTCAACGAGCTGAGGACCTCCACCCGGAACTTCCGCCCCGACAGCGTCCTCGGCGAGGGAGGCTTCGGCTTCGTGTTCAAAGGGTGGATCGACGAGAACACCTTCGCCCCGACCAGGCCCGGCACAGGGATGGTCATCGCTGTCAAGAAGCTCAACCAAGAAGGATTCCAGGGACACAGGGAATGGCTGGTGAGTGCCTGCCTGCCTGAGAGGCTTATTCTGCTTATCCATGCATCACCATCTTTAATTTCTGTCACTTATTAATTACTGAACCTCCGCTCCGCTTCGCCTTGCAAATGCATTTCCAGGCTGAAGTGAATTACCTGGGCCAGTTGTCGCACCCCAATCTCGTAAAGCTCGTAGGTTACTGCCTCGAAGATGAGCAGCGCCTTCTCGTCTACGAGTTCATGCCCCGAGGAAGCTTGGAGAACCATCTTTTCAGGAGTAAGCAGCTTGCTTTGCTACTAATATATAGGCTATATATAGCTAGTGTTTATTTAATTATTTGGATTAGATTTGTACCAATAATGCAACTGAGAACAGCTGACCGATGGATCCTCCATTTTTTTCATTTCATGCATCAGGGGGCTCACATTTTCAGCCGCTCTCCTGGAATCTCAGAATGAAAGTTGCGCTGGGAGCAGCAAAGGGCCTTGCGTTTCTGCACAGCGACAAGGCCAAAGTTATCTACCGCGATTTCAAGACATCTAACGTTCTCCTAGATTCGGTATGGTAGTACCTCCGATCGATCCTCTCTAGTCTTATTATTATTAAATAATCTGAATGAAAAAGATTAATTAAATGGTTTAATTAATTTGGTTTGGTTTGGTTTGGTTGCATCTATCTATCTGTCATCAGAACTACAATGCTAAGCTGTCTGACTTCGGTTTGGCAAAGGACGGGCCAACCGGCGACAAGAGCCATGTGTCCACTAGAGTCATGGGCACATATGGATATGCTGCTCCTGAATATCTTGCAACAGGTACAGATACATATACTTATCTTTTTGATGCATGCATATATGTTTTGATATACCCTTAATATCTATCTGTCGATCACATATATATCTTGCTCATCATTTGAAAAAGAACAAACACTAATTAAGGAACCGTGAAAAACCTGAATGCTACTCCTTCCGTTCCAAATTATAAGTCGCTTTAACTTTTTTAATACATCTATTTTGCTATGCATCTAGATAAAAATGAATGAAAAAAAAGTCAAAAACGACTTGAAATTTGAAACGGAGGAGTAGCTGTTAAGGCCTCCGGTCGATCCAATGCCCTTGCATTGATAGTATATAATTATTGTCTAGGATAGATCGAGCAGTATTATAATTTGCCTGTGGCAGCGCAGCTAGCGGGCCCGATTAGATTTGAAACTGTATAAACGTCTGCTCTCTTTTTGGTTTGGCATTTTGTTCTCGTCCTCACTATATGAGGCAGTAGGAAGAAGAGAACTCTTTCGGTTGGTCAGGCGCAGTGCAGACAAGAAGTCATGGTTTCAGACCTAACTGGACCCCCGCAAGTGCATGTGCAAGTACATGTGGGATGAAAGGCCAAACAACTGCTGCAAAGCTTTCAAATAAAAAGTACATATGAGTTTTACCATCTGCCTCATCCAAACTACCAAGCATATCTAATATGTTGAGAAAAGTTTCCGCTGCTGCGGCGTATATATAGTCGTATGTAAATTGTGTGTGGTATAGTCAAAGGATCTTGTATTCTGATATTGATTTGGTTTCATTCAAGCTAGGAATATTACGAGAATTGTGTGTGGTATAGTCAAAGGATCTTGTATTCTGATATTGATTTGGTTTCATTCAAGCTAGGAATATACACACATTCACTTACACATAAATATTACCTCATGTATAAAATAACATCCTATCAATTATACTAATATAATGCAAAAAAAAGCATAGTTAACGAATCTGGAGCAACAAGTTCACCGAACCTAACATGGTGCATACCTCAGTTTGTAACTTTAATACTTATACCCAAGTTCTTTTCAAATAAATTATCAATTACTTAGATCTATTATAGCAAAATGGTCTCATACTGGCCAGAGCGGCAACGCCGTGTGTCTTTTCTAGTACACACTACTACTACTACTGTTGCCGTCCGTTGCCTAGAGAAAGAGAATTGAATTGAATTGAATACCCCGGCCGGGGCCGGCCCTCTCTACTGTGTGTGACTATGGATGAATACGCATGATATATATGGTAGTCAGAGCTCGGGCAGAGGCGAGGCGGACAGGCGGCGGCGCATCGTCGTTGGGCGGCGATGAGCAGCAGACTTGGCGCCGGGCGCGTTCAGATTCAGGTTCCGCGCCACGACCTGATGATACACATCTGGCGGTGAGTTTGGGTACCTGCGGCTGCGGCTGCGCGACGACCGGTGGCCACTGCTGCCGAGGACGAGGAGGTGGCCATCATCGACGGCATCGGCGAGCTGCTGCAGCGATGCGACCACCTGGTCCATGGTGGGCCTGTTCCTCGAGTCCCCCGAGAGGCACTGCAGCGCCAAGGCCGCCACCCTGTGGGCGCCCGACAGCGAGTACTGGCCGCCGAGGCGCGCGTCCAGGATGCGGAACAGCCGGCGCTTGCTGCTCAGGTAGGGGCGCGCCCAGTCCACCAGGTTGTGCTCGCTGGACGGCCGGTTCTTGTCCACGGCGCGCCGCCCCGACAGCAGCTCCAGCAGCACCACGCCGAAGCTGTACACGTCGCTCTTTGCTGTCAGATGACCTGTTGCATTGCAATTAGCAGTACATGATAACCAGACTTTAGATTTCGTTTCTCTAGGTTAATTAGGATATTGCATTACATCACACAGCTCATGCATGCAGTATGTCATTATGCACAGCTAGCATCATCTTTTTTATGCTACATACATACCGTAATTATTTATATTACGAGAAATGAGGAAAATAACTCAACGTATATTTTCGGCTGGATACACATGTACTCCATATAATCGTCAAATTTATTTCCAGAAGAGAGGAAAATGAAAAAGAGAGAGAGAGAGGGAAAGCTAACAATATACAAAAGGCAAACCAGAGGCCAGGCCCAAAAATATCTGCTCCTACGTGGGCCCTTTAGAGAGGCCCAAACGGAGGTACCATGTGAAAAAGAAAAAAGAGAATTAAAAAAAATTCTAAAGAGCCAGCCTGCCCCATCCGTAATCCAGGAGGAAATGGCTGCTCCCCAGCACGTCCGCGCCGCTCCCCTCGCCCGCGCGCTCCGCGCCACCGCCACCGCTACCGCTACCGCCCCCGCCCCCATCAAGTCTCAGGGGATTTCCCGCCGCGCGCTGCTCGCCCTCTCGGAGCCTCAGCTCCGCCAGCTCGCCCTCGATCTCGGCCAGGTACACTGCACCCGCGAGGTTTTGTTTGCTTCAGTTACCTTACCTGCCTGCCTTTGCCTTACCCATCTTTGATTCCGTTTGCGCAGAAAAGCTACCGGGGCAAGCAGCTGCACGATCTCCTCTACAAATCAAGAGCCAAGCAAATCGAAGATTTCAACCACGGTGGGTGGGGGCCTGCGCCAGGAGCTTTCATTTTGTTCATGCAAGCCACCTGCTTGCTGTTTTGCTTCCCTCAACCAACCAACTGGTAGTGTCTAAATCTTAATTGTATTCACTGGCAGTGCCCAAGGCATTCCGGGAGGCGTTGCTTGGAGCTGGGTGGAGTGTTGGCCGGTCACCAGTGCACCACGCCGTCACAGCCTCGTATGGCACTACCAAGGTCATATACTGACAGTCAATCAGTAATCAAGCAAATAGCCCCTGTGCGCACTGCCATTGTTCTCGTATGCTGCTGGCATTTACAGGTGCACTACTCTAGGGGCTCATGGCAATTCTCTTCATCCTTGTAGATACTTCTCAAGTTGGAGGATAACCGGTTGATTGAGACGGTAGGAATTCCTGTTGACGATGACAACAAAGGCTCTTCTAGGCTCACTGCCTGTGTTTCATCACAGGTGCTGTCAGTGGAACCTCTACTATTGGGCACTGTTATTCAAATGCTAGTATGTGTGCCAATGTTTCTTTCTTTTGACACTTGTAATGCATATACAGGTCGGCTGCCCCCTGCGTTGCTCATTTTGTGCCACGGGCAAGGGAGGGTTTGCAAGGAACCTTCAACCACATGAGATCGTTGAGCAGGTACTCCCTCAACAATCCCTTTGTCTTTCTTCAGCTCCCAATGTAACATTGCTGCTTACAACATTAAATAAATATTCTTCCATTGCAGGTGTTGGCCATCGAGGAGACGTTCAAACACAGGGTGACAAATGTTGTGTTCATGGGGATGGGTGAGCCCATGATGAACCTCAAGTCAGTTCTAGAAGCACACCGATGCTTCAATAAGGTCTGCTGACAAGTAACTAGGCTATGTTCTCTCACGCTTCCAATTTAGTGTGAAAAATTAGCACAAAGTACTCTCCATATACCTTTAATAAGTGCGTGAATTTCCTGCTGGCAGGAACTAAAAATTGGGCAAAGGATGATGACAATATCTACAGTTGGTGTTCCTAATACGATAAAAATGCTAGCTTCTCACAAGCTTCAATCAACACTGGCAGTCAGGTATGTTATTACGAATTTGAATATGCACTGGCGGTCAGTCACCATGCTACATTGCAGGGCTCTTATTTTTTGCTTGCAAAAATCCTCCCAGTCACAAAACCTGAGCCCTATTTTAGTTATATGAAATTTGTTAATATACTTAAGTATGATATCTGGTCATCAGAATATAATTATTTCAAGGCTTTGATTGCACAACTTCTGGTTAAGCAGCAACACGCAGATGCAGCAGTGTTTTTTCTCTCTCTCTCTCTAATTTGTTGCTGACAAGTCTGTCATATTTGAAATCAGTCTGCATGCCCCAAATCAGAAGCTGCGGGAGACAATTGTTCCTAGTGCCAAGTCTTATCCCTTGGGAGCACTGATGGATGACTGCAAGAATTACTTCCTTGAAACTGGGCGCAGGGTATCCTTCGAGTACACTCTGCTAGGTATCTATCTATCTGTTCCAGGAGAAAGCATTTTTTGAGTGAAACAGGAGGGGTTGCCCCCTACTGGAATTTTATTAATAACAAGAAAACAAAGTCTTACAGAGGAATCTCATGAAACAAAGAAAGAAACGAAAAAGATTGAAAAAATTGCACATGGACTTCTAGCCATTGAGAAATAAAAGGTTGATATCTTGCTTTTGCTCGAAGAATAACCCAAGCAAATTCTCTCTTGAAGATCCTCTTGCAACTTTGAATTGAAGGGGCCATATTCCTAAAAATGGCATCATTCCGTACCTCCCAGATTGACCAAATCATGGTGACTATGATCTCCATAAAAAAAGGCAGATGTAACACTGTTTTAATGTGATCCAAAGTTGCAAATATGTCATCAACATGTGGAATGATTACTCCAATAGAAGCCCAGCATACTTCTGCAAATGGACAGAAAAGAAATAGATGCTCCATAGTCTCCTCAATCTGATGGTTGCACAACACACAATTATAGTCCTCAAGAGACCTATTTTTCCTTCTTAAAAGAGCTCTAGTATTCAGACGGTTCTTGAGCCACAGCCAGAAAAAAAGCTTCAGAAAGGGGCAAGTGGAAAAGCTCTTGTACATCTATTGTGTGCCTAGGTTTTTGTGATACTAACATGACTGGAGTGAATTTCGTGGCCAGCTGGGATCAACGACGAAAAGGAGCATGCCGAAGAGCTAGCAGAACTACTTCGTGCGTCTGGAGGTGGTTACCATGTGAACCTGATTCCCTATAACCCAATTGAAGGCTCCGAGTACAAGAGACCTTACAGAAAAGTGGTATGTGTGCTTTCTGTCCTATAATAAACAAAGAAAGTATTTCGTAACGAGTTACTGATCTTTTTTTACATGGTTAAAATAAACTGCAAATTAGGTTCAAGCGTTTGTGGATGCTTTGGAAGGTCGGAAGATAACCGTCAGCGTTCGACAGACTCGTGGGCTTGATGCTAACGCAGCCTGTGGGCAGCTGAGGAATGAGTTCCAGAAGAATCCACTGCTTGAAATTGAAGCGTCACCCTCCACAGAGCCAACCCTCGTAGCTGCTTAATGAGAATACCTATCAGGTTGACGCAGCCAATTGAAGCATACGAAATCGCCGTTTAACTGCTGGGGAACAATAGGTGTTGTTGTAAAGTGACAGCAAGGTATGCATACTGCTAGAGAATTTTGGAACATTCTGCGCGTGGCCATCTGATATCATGAGTTGCAATCTGCAATTACCATGCTTGTCTCAGATATTATAGAACCCATCTATCTTTCTTACAAATAGTCATCAGCAATGAAGAACTCTCGCTCGCTGTCCATGATCTGTTGCGCACGCACGGCGCATTTCATCACTCTCTTTTTTCTTCTCGCCGATTAGACGAGTGATTTAAACCCTATGTTGGCTTGGCTTCCAAAGTCAACCGAGTATTAATTAAAGCAGAAGCATTACATACAGCACGGGCAGTACATATACAATTATATTTTATATAATATAATGATGGATGACTAGTGTGCATGAGGCTGATGATGCTACACCGTACCGTATGTCCCGGCCCGGCTGCTAGGGTGATGCATGACATGATGATGAGCTATATAGGGCCGCCTAGCGGGGGGCGGCGATCCTGAAGTTTTTGCCGGCGGTGAACGTCTGTCCAAATCGCCAGGCTGGTCCGGCGACGTTCCAGGAGGTGAGGGTGCGGCGGTCGCTGGTGGTGACGCGGAAGGAGAGCGCCCCGCCCACGAGGATGGAGCTGCACTGCCAGTTGGCCCAGTTCTGTCCCCAGTTGCGCGCCAGGGGCAGCCACTCCGTGTGCGAGGCCTTGACGGCGGCGCGGACCACGTCGCCGGCGCCGCCCACGTTGCTGATGAGCACCAGGTTGAAGTAGCGGAAGCCGTTGACGCTGAACCGGATGCCGCCGGACTTGCGGCACGCCACCCTGCAAACACAAGCTTGTAGAGAGATTGACGACGGATGGCCTGTCTCTACGTACGTACTGTACGTACCTCCGGTATGTGACGGGGACGATGCCGGCGCGGTAGTCTGCGATGCGGAGGAATGCCGGCATGGAGAGGTCGAAGTGGTGGCGCGGCGGGTTGCACCACCCGCCGGCGTCCGAGGGCAGCGCGTAGTCGGGCGGGCAGAAGTTGGTGGCCGTGATCACCACGGAGGGGCTCCCGGGGTGGCCGCCGCTGCTGGAACTGCACTTGATCTGGAAGCAGGCGCCGCAGGTGAGTCCGTTGTTGAAGAGCGGCGTGCTGAGCGCCCCCGTCTCCACGCCGTACCCCGCGCTGTAGAGGTTGCCGTACCCGCAGGCGCCGCCCATGGTGCCCGACGCGTCGCTGCCACCGTACAAGGTGGCGTGCGCGCTCTGCCACGGCCCGCCGCCCATGTACCCCGCGCCGGCCGCCGGCCCAGCTGATGCGCATGCGCCGGCCAGGAGGATGACAATGGCGAGCAGGAGATCATTGTTGCTGCGCATCCGCATGCGCTTGCGGCTGCACCACATCCACATGGTGCCCGGCGCGCGGTGGTGAGTGACTGATCGAAAGGGATATGATCGCCGGTGGAGGGGAAGTGGGCACTTGTTCATGCGCAGGCAGCAGCAGGCACACTACCGGGGACCGACGCTGCTGCGTGCTATAATGTTGTTGGATGGGATTGGGATCCGAGCGGATGTAGCCGTGATGATGAGGGATGAGAAACACAGTCAGGCCTCTTTGCTTGAGTCCTCTCCTCATCGATATATGCTAGTCATCGAGGTGAGGTGACACAAGCCAAGCTCATCTCAGCTGAAAGGGGTTTTATTTAAAACAAAATAAGAGGAAAAAATGGTTCATATCAAAAGAAAAGAGCCGAGGCCTCTTTGGCACGGATCCGAGTGGCTCTGGCTCCCACCTACTAAAACACTGTAGCAACCTGCAAGACACTGTAGCACAGAGCTAAAACTCTCTCTCCTCCCTCTCTCTCACAGATCATGCATGAGTCCGTGAAGCTAAAACTTTTCGGAGAGATAAGAGAGTTTTGACTCGTGCTGCAGTGCGCTATAGTGTTTTTGACAAGTGAGAGCTGGAGCCGCTCCAGGACTAAAGAGTTTTCTTGTTACTACTACTTAACGCAGGCCAGCGAACTGCAATAATTGCGGCACTACAGTAGGAGTAGTACATTTGAAAAATGGGTGCTACGGATTATTTGCAGGTTTGATCAATTGTGCCCATAACCACGTCCTGCCCGCCCAACCACAAGCCCTGATGGGTGATGGCTTTCCTGAAAAGTAGCCCACATGTTTCGTTGCAGCCTTTTAAACTCCCTCCCTCAAAATTTGTCGTGGTGGTTTAATTTTTTTTTCTCCTCAAATTCTACATCTTACTTCTCCCCCCCAACTATCAAAACAATGTAAGTTACCTCCATATCCGGGCTACACGGTTTTATCCTTTTTATTACTTCCTCTGTTCTAAATTATAAAACGCTTTGGCTTTTCTAGATTCATAACTTTTGCTACGTACCTATACATCTATCCCTAATATTAAAGAGGTAAAATTTCTGGCACTAATTTTTCGTCCAGCCCACTTTCCTACTCTTTTACGAAATGAAAGCGCATCCTCGAGATTTCCTACAAGTCGATGTGTTGGAATTAAAGTTAAAACAAAGTCAGAGAACAAGTTGGAGACTGACACAGAGTCTCAGAACTTATATACGACATGTACAAATCAACCCGTCATCCTTGTATTCACGAATTCAAGGAAGAAAACAATCTGCAAACCAAATCACAATGGCAAAAAAACGGATTCGAGGAACGCGTTCTCCTCGGCCGCTTTGCAGTTTGGGAGGAACCGGCAGCGGCGGCGTGACGCAGCTAGGAGCGGCGCGAGTAGAGCTGCTCGGGGCAGCGGTGGTGAAGCACATGGAGCTCGAGATGGCGCAGCGAGGAGCAAAGTTGCTCGTGCCCACAGGTGCCCAGGGCGGCGGCTAGGAGCAGGGCAAAGAGCTCGCCCGGCATCTCGCGATCTTCCTGCCACACACCATCGGTGAGTCCTCCCCGACCCAATGACGCTGCTTAGCTTAGTCCACGTCGTTGTCGTCTCCGACTGGAACTTCAGCATGCGAACAAAGGGCCTCGAATCCAACATCATCCACAATGCACCCTCTAACTGCAAGTCAGCATCATCCTTCTTCCCGTACAGAATCGCATGGCATCCCCGTACACCGAAGACCCGATTCAACCGTCGTTGCCGAGGTGAGCTCGCCGACTGCCACACTTCCCTATCCATGCAGACTGCACGGGCAAGCCAGCACAGACGTGAGCAAGTTTCCCGAGCCCGCCATGCCTGCTCTCTCGTCTCCCCTCATGTTGCTTTGCTAATCAACGGTGGAAGGTGAGGTGCGGAAGAAGGTAAAGTGATCATTTGAGTTGAAAGTCTATTGGCCTAGACATATACTATTGTTTTTCCCTCCTGTTGCAACGCACGCGCATCTTTGTTGTCTGCATACATAATAAAAGCTATGAATTTAGAAATGTTAAAACGTCTTATAATTTGGGAGGGAGGAAGTAGTTATTAAAAAAATCAGTAAATATCTATAATCTTTTAAAACCACGAAAGGGGTCTCTAAGATTGTAAAAATTCTGAGGAAAAACCCTATAGGTATATTGGGACAGTAAAAACTCGAATAAAATATCTATAGCTCATGATTTTAGCTCTAAAAAGAATGAAAATATATATAAAAAAACTACAAAAACCAAAGCATTCTAATTGATGCCTAAATGTGCTTTGAAAACTTTATATAACAAAAATATGAAAGCAACCAACAAGAATGCAGCATTCGTGTTTTGTTGTGTAAATATTTAAAACATGTTTAGAGATCCATTATGATGTTCAATCAATTTTTAGATTTTTTTATTATTCTAGACTTCAATCTAATTTTTGGTAGCTTTTAGATATGCTTCCAAGCGTTATAAAAATTTTAATTGGGTTTTTGTTGTACTAATCCACATCTAGGATTTTTCTAGAAATTAGATATTTTTCATGGTTTACGCAAAAAAAAGATATTTTTCATTTTTTAAAAATATTATTAGATATTTATCCAATTTTTTCGACTAAAAAAAGCAAGAAAACGTCATAAAAACTACTTCTAACAAGGATAGGGAGGTGATTTAAATGATTTCGAGAGTTGATGATAAGATGTTATCTTATTTAGAGATCAATCAAAAAGTAAAATATATAACGATGATAAATTTTTTAGAAGGGTCTTTTTGCTTTTGTTGCCCACTAATTCGCCCTCCTTCCTGCTTGAAGATTGAGCCCATATGCATGCATAGGGGAGCCGAGGAGCCCAATCTTGACCTTTCGGCCTATTTGGGCTCCATGCCCAGTCCAAGAAAGCCCAACCCGACGAATTCGGTCGGCCTTCCTCCTTGCACGAGAAGGAACAACGGAACAAGGATGATGATGTGTTTTTTTTTTTTGGCAAAATTTGCCACCGGACATCGTTAAAACGTGGCTTTTGCCGCAGGCCACTTAAAAACCATGTCTTTCCCGAAAGACACCATAAATCTGGACCAATATGCTACAAGACACTAAACCCATTATTATATTTAATTTTAATAGACAGCAACTAGATAGCTACGCAAATGACGAATATGACCTGCGTTTTATCCTCTTCCCGAATGGCTCGTACGCTCGCGTCGCACGGAAAAGGCGCAGAAGGAGGCGGCGTCACATCGCAGGGAAAAGGCGCCGAAGGAGGCGGCTGCGCGGGGCACCTCTCTCCCGCCGGCGGCATCCGCAGATGGCGGTAGCGGCGTCCTTCCACGGCGGCTGCGGCCCCTTAGAACAGCTGCGCGACGGCGGCGGCGCCTTCTTCCTACGACAGTGCGCGGAGTAGCAAGATTCTTCCGAATTAATCCTGCTGACGTTGATATCCAAAGGCGGCGCGTGGCAGCGTTGATGCCGACGGACATGCGCAGCGAGCGAAGGCCGACCTCGCACCACAGCCAGACGTGGTACACCATCGGAAGGAGCAGGCTGAGCAGGATGAGCGCCAGGTCCAAAAAGCTTTCCCTCGACTCCATGATTGACCGGACGAGCAGAGCAACCCAAGCAATGGAACGACGGTAGATAGCTAGCTAGCTACACAAGCAAGCGCAAGAGGCTACATGCAATCGAACAACATGACCGGGGAAAGAACAGAGCCCCATCGCAGCACGTACAGATGGAAGAACTGGAGATGTGCAACACTGGACTGTGAACAAAGGACTACCAAAAATAGACCACCAATGCAGCAGCATGAAGAGGAACAAAGCTGGCTCATACCACGGATTGAAGACCGCGTGCGCACGGAGGACGCACGGACGGAAGAACGCGCGGACGCGGACATGTCGCTCGATGAGGAAGACCCGCGTTGGGCAGGCCGGAAGGCGACGACGGACCGATCCGCTTCAGATGGAGTCGGACCACCCCGCGGACGGATGGCACGGCGCTGTGATGGGCTGCGCGAGCGGGAGCACGGGTGGCGCCTGAGCGGACGCGCGACGGCCGACGGCGCCTGAGCGGCTGCGGACGTCGGAGGGCGTGGACGGATGGCTGCGCCGCGCCGCCGCAGAGTACGAAGCCGGGAAGAGGATAAAACACAGGGCATATTGGTCATTTGCATGCCTGTCTATTAAAATGAAATATAATAATGAGCTTAGTGTCTTGTAGCATATTAGTTCAAAATTATGGTGTCTTTTAGCAAAGACATGTTTTTTAAATGGCCTGTGGCAAAATCCACGTTTGAACGATGTCCTCCGGCAAATTTTGCTCTTTTTTTTCCCCACACAAGGAAATTCGAACTCGAGGCTCCTCCAGCCACTCCGCTTCTCCAACGCCCAGCCGCCCCTGCAGCAGCCATGGCGGACGCCGCCGCCGATCTGCGACGGAGGATTAAGGAGAAGCGCGCCGCCATCGGGCGCCGGATCACCGACTCCCGGGACCGCGCCGCCGCCGCCTCCTCCGCCTTCAACGGCGCCCTCCTCGAGGCGCGCTCCATCGCCAACCAGACCGTCTCCAACCGAGGCATATCAACCTCTTCGCCCCCACTTCTACTACTCGCCTGTTTTTGTTTTTGCTTCGGCTTCGCCCTCCAATCTATGGTTTAGTTAGCATAATGGATCAACCGGGTCCGCTAGGGTTAGTGTTTTTTTTTTCTCTTATTCTGTGGGGGAGCAAAGTAGCCAACATCCAATCCAGAATCCACCACAGAGGCTTCTAGAACCAGTCCGCATTTCTACCAAGGAGCTCGACTCTGCCACTACTATGTTGGGCTTGTACTGAGATCTCACTCAGTGGCAGATCCAAGTGACCAAGCACCTGCCTAGTAGTAGTACTCATTTATTGCTAAAGGTGTTCTCTCAAGTCTCAAGGTGGTCGTTGCTCAATTCATCAAGAACTAATAGCAGTCATCAATTTGACAAATAGCTTTGGTCGTTGCCTTTCAGTACAACAATTGCCATTAGTATCTTATCTATCTATATAGTAGTTTAAGCTCAATATTATTTGCAAAATTACTTTACTCATATGTGTGTTTTTGGAATGGCAGCAAAACTCAGCGAACAAAAACAACACCTCGGGAAATTAGAATCAGATCTAGCACAGGTCCTCTTCGGTGAGCACAACTGCACAAGCATTTCCTCATTTCCATGCGCTTTTCAATCGGGTTCATTTATTCATGTAATAATAGTGAAATGTATCATCATCCTTTTTCCTTTTGTATACATGGCAATGTCATGCTGCAATGGTTAATTATTTCTACCATTGTCTGTTTTCTTCGTCATTTCATTTTGTTCCTCTTATACATGCTAACGGTATCCTACTTGTGCCAATTTTCTGTTCTTTCTACTGCTTGGTTCCATACTAGCCTCCTGATTTCTTTGTCAATCTCAGCTCATGGAAGTTTTCTCCCCCGCAGTCCAAACAAGCAGAAGGTCAAAACATAAGCTCATGACTGAGTCGATTTCAAACACCACTTCAACAAATGAGCAGCTCAGACGCTTGGTTATGGACCATTGGGCTACAAGAGATGAATGCACGAATGCCATATCAAATCAACTCAAAGGTAATTGTAGTTACTGATTGTTCTGTCAACTAGGTACCATTTGTGGTATTCAGCTTTCATGACATTTTTTTTTCCAATCCATGTATCATGGAAGCCTTGGTGATTCTTTAGCTCTGTATGTCACAGTGTAGTTGTTCCAGGATTTATTATGGGGGGCTTCTTTATATTGACGAAGCCCCTGTTTTTTTTATTTATTAACGAAACCCCTGTTTTGCTTGTTTACACCAATGGTCCCTGGTATCTGTTCTAAACTAAATACTCAATTAGCAGTGCTTTATTCAGATTTCAAAATTACAAAAGCTCAGTTTGAGGGGTTTTATTGATCTCTTAGATACAAATGAAACAATTTTTGATGCTTCTAAAAAATCTAGGTTTACTTTGATGTATATACACTATATCTCTGTTATTGTAAACTTAATTCTTTTTCCCTTTTTTTTGAACATTTTCCTGGGATACACATATTCTGAAACCTATATGCTTTAGTAAATCTTGATTTGATGGCAGATATTGAATCCCTTGAAGCTGAGAGTGATGCAGATGGGGATAACAACCTAGAGAATGCTCTTATGTGGTATGATAAGTTTCTTGGTTTTCAAGTTGTTGGAGGAGAAGGTAATGGAAATATTAATGACATGGTTAATTAGTATATTAGATTGATGCAACAGCATTTGACACATAGCTTTTTTGCCAGGGGTGAGATTTGTGTTCAACAAAATTGATGTACAAAGTCCTGACAAGGAGTATTCTTTTTGCGTAAAGCTTGTTGAAGAAAGATACATCTGTGAGTTGCAAGTTTCTTAGCTGAGCCATCTGATACTTGTAGTAGATGTCACATGATTACATTTGTGCATAGATGTTGAAGTTCCTTTTCCTTTGATAACAGTAGTCCGGTCTGTTCCCTTTGTGGATGGCACTGAAGAATTGATGAAGGATCTTAACTGCAACAATGATCTGTACAAATTTGTGAGGGTCATGAGAAACAGGTTCCAGGCTGCTACAATCAGTGGTACTTTATGCTACATATTCTCATTACCTGTTCTATGTTCTATCTCATAGAAAAAATGTCTACACTATGGAACTTCAATCATGACATAGGTTCCAGGCTCAGGAGTATTGGACATGGTTTGTGGTAGTTGTTTAAAAAAAAAATTAAACGTTTGGTGGTTTGTAAATTTTAAACTCAGGTTCCAGTCTTTTCAACTTGCGTAAATATTTGGTGGTTTGTATATGTAGCAACTAACTCGTCATTATTATTTATTCAGAGTTATGGTTGTGCTTTTTGCAGGAAATCTGTTGTCAAGCTCCTTTTGCCCTGACGTATTATCCATAACACCTTCATCATTCTCAGCGTTATCACTGGATTCCAGAAGTGAAAATAGCATTGATCGAAGTCATACACAAGGTCAGTCAAAGAATCAGGAATTTCGACTTAAAGGGCTAGCAAAATCCTCCGATCATACCATGCTAATCGTGAGTACATTCTACATTCACCCCCTATGTATAGCTAGTTTGATATTGTTGTTCAGTTCATAGAAAAGGTAAGGCAGTATTCAGTGAAGAATAAATCAATACATATATTCATTGTAGGAACGCTGCTAAAGTTGCCATCGAACGGGTGGTCTCGTAATATAGCAAATTCATCTGCGGCTGGGCAAACTGAATAGCAGGCAACGGGACTTACACTTATAGACATGGGATTCTCCATCTCGACTTTTTGTTTGCTCTGCCCAATAGCAATGGGCCGCGGAGATCTGTACAGTAAAAGTTAAAGCACTTCTGAACCCCTCTGTTAGCAATGTTGTATAATGTTGTCTGCTGCTTGCATTTCTGACTCAGAACTCGTGTTGTACTTGTACCTTAGTTTTGCTGCTTGTAACTTTGTATTACCTATCATTCTTAATAATCATGGTAATGTATAAGCGTTTGAACCTTTTAGGTGCTCTTACATGTTGAAATGGCTTACATATTTGCCAGACAACAATGTCTGAAGGGTCCACAAAAATAATGTGACAAAAAAAAACACTCGATCTTCCTTGACTAACTTGAGATCTTGCTGCTTTACATCACTAATAGCAATGGAAAACTCATGCTGGTTGCATTGCAGGTTGCAGCTCGCATGGATTCTCTAATAAAATTCATAATGTACAGTCTGGCTTACTTCTGACAGAACACGCCCCTGAGCTAAAGTATTTTCCCGTTCATGACATTTACCGTTGTGTAGAATCGATCAAGTTAGTTGTCATGGATGTACATAGAAAGCACTGTTTTCATCCAGGTACTTCACCAAATGAGAAATCTAGAGCAGCTCGATCCCACTGTAATCGATAGTATTGATCATCAGCACAAAGGCAAAGAACAACCCTTTTTTTTTTGGAGGGAAAGGTAAATAACAACTTGTTTCATCAAGGTTAGCATTGAGAATCCGTCTATAATGGAGTAAATGGTAAATCAAAGGACAACAGGACATCATCACTCCACAATCATCAGCACGAAGAACCAAGTAGCAAAGAAATTGACATTTGGATCCAAATATCCAGCTGCTTTAACTAAACACCAACAAAATAACCATCCTAGATAGTTGAAGAAAACTGGGCAAGCATTCTTATTGGATAGTAATAATAGTATATGGGATGTAACATCAGTGGTAGCAGTATCAGTCAGTCCTCCCACCCCTTTGAGGAGCTGGTTTTCTTGTCCTCTAATTAGTAGCTCTTTTTCGTACAAGAGGCAGTGCTCAAGAATACAATGATCCACCACCTCGTGTTCTCCTCCAAGGAAAACAAAAAGGGCTACATTTGTAACCAACAAAAGATCATGCAATCACCGATGTCTCGATTCCGGCTTTGCTCGAATTCCTCACATCTTCATCCTTCTCAGCTTCTTCCCACAGCTCAGGCAGTGCTTCCTTCATGTTGTGGAGGCTTTCCAAGGCATGGTCAGCACCTTTTTTCCGCTCAGATGTTCCAACCTGGTTGGCACATTCATTCATCAGTCATCACCTTTGTGTAACATTTTTTTTGCCACCCTCCAAAATTCTCTAGCATCAAATACGAGGGAGATTGCTGCGGTTTGCTTACCAGGACAGTACGCATTCCAATTTGCTTTGCAGCTTCAATGTTCCTGAAGCTGTCATCGAACAATATCTGGAAGGTGTTTGTGTTTCAGCAAGCAAGAAAAATCAGTTACCGGTACACCATAGCATTGTTAACATACACGGAAGGTAGCCATCAGATGTCAAGCCTGACAATGATGAGCAGGTAGGTGCTTACAGTTGTCTGTGGATTGATGGATGCGACCTTGAGAGCCTGCAGCATTGCCTCCCTTGACGGTTTGCACAGGATAGGTGATTTTGGTAGCTCCACTCCAGGCTGTGGGTGAGCCAGATGCTTCATTATATCAAAGATTTGAAGATCGTCAGCTGGAGCAGGAGATGTAGGGTTCAGTGTCTCAAAGCACACGACTCCTTCAAAGCAATCCTCAATCCCAAGCCTCTTCAGGGCCCTTGAAGCATGGGCTCTGTCACCATTTGTGAACACCTGTAGAAATAGAAGCCAAGCCAATATGAACAGGTACTTGTTTTGCTGTGGAAGAAATACTATCTGAGTTGTTGCCATGCCACATACAAGTTTGCGAATGGGTAAGCTGAGGAGGATGTTCCTAAGCACAGGATCAGGCTTGATTTTGTCATAAGACAACCTCCCATGAACAAAGCTGCACAGGAATTAAGCGGGAGCATTAGGGAACCTGAAATGCCCTGTTCCAAAATTACTGGACAAACTTTATCTGGAAAAGAAAATCAAATCTGGGCAGAGTCCAGTACCTGTGGTAGTCATCGTAATCAAACTGGTACCCAACAGCCTATTATTAACAGAACAAACAAGATAGCAAGAAGCAATGTTTATTAATATTAGTGCCAGGAAGCAACAAGAAAAAAGCAGAAGCAAAAGCAATGAAATGAAATGAAATGAAATGAGATGAGATGGTTTTATTCTGCGATTGAAGAGAACGCACCCTCAAGCCAGCCATGGTGGTTCCATACTGCTTGTAGAGGAGGACGCATAGCTCCAAGCTTATGGACTCCTCAACACCGAGCTTGTGCACCATATAATCTGAAGAGCACAGTCTCATCAGCATACAACAGCAGTGATTGACCCCTTGCAACACAAGGAGGAGGAGAGGAGATGGACTGTGATAACTAACAAGGGCTAGCTGCATATGTATACCTTGGATGTTCTTCATGATATCGGCAGCAATGCCGGAGTTGAATGGGTATAGCGTGTCATCAAGGTCTAGTAGATAATAAGACAAGTAATAAAGATTATTGACTGATTTGTGTTTGTGCGATTGATTGATGAGCATGACTGCATGAGCATGTAAAGAGGAGGCAGTATATACTGTATACATACCGAAGAGGAGGCAGTCGCACTTGAGGCTCTGGTCCTTGCTGTACTTGCCGTCGAGCTCCATTTCGATCCTGTGCTGCGGAACAAGAAGAGACCAATGTTTTACGCACTCCATTCCGCAATAGCAATGGAACAAGGTATAGACTTTTTTTTTTTTGCTCTACAACTGGAACGCTGCGATTTGGATCTAAGCAAACAAGAAATAACAAGATCCCGAAGGAATTGAAGCAATGGCACAAAAACTATTGTGTGGCTGGCGTCCTCCTAGGCTAGGCGTGACCTAAATAAATTATTGAAAGGAGAGATCTTTGGGGGCGAAGAAGGGGACGAGAAGAGATTGTTAAGCTGGCGAATGTTTTCCATTACCAGATTTAGTTTCCGCGGCGGCGGAAGGGGAAGCAACAGCAACGACGACGACGAAGGAGGGCGAAGACGGGGGACCTCAACCTCACTTTGCTGGCCTGACCTGACCTGATCTGATCTGCAGGGATTCAATCCTAGTCTCCTAGATAAAGATGGGAAGGAAGGGAACTGAATGGGTGGAACGGAATGCAGGAGGAGGGGGAAGCGAGGGAGAGCTGATCTGTTTTTTTATAGGCGCCAGTCCAGTCCAGATCGCTCAAGATTTGAAACCCAATCCATTCCCCAGTATGAATATGAATGAATAGTATGATGGTCGGTGGGTTCCTTTTGCCATTCTTGATTCTTCACTACACTAGTACACTTTTTGTCAACTACACGTGTTGATTGATTGAAAGATACAGTAGCATATGGGATGCGATGCGTCGGTGCCCTCTGTTGCCGCCGCGTGTAACGCTGGAATCGAGCCACCGCACCACATCCTTCTTCCTTGCTGGGGACCTTTCCCCCTTCAATTTACACGTACTACATACATCGGGAATTCAGGACAATGTGCCAACAAGTTCAACACTAGCTGCAGGGCCAGGGAGCAGCAGCTTCAAGCATGCCGTGTGCCATAGGCCATCATAGCCCAACCTTGTTGTCATCAGATTCTGCATTCCCAGTCCTTGTCATCACTTGTTCAGCTTTTGTTTCTGGACATGACAAGGAAGGAAACACTCAACACAGCATCTGATTCTAATACCCACTACCCTTAGCCTCATCTATCTACCTATCTATTGTACCACCTATTTCTAGAGACATCAAGGAGGAGGAGCAAGATAGAATCAGTACACAAATTACAGGTCAAATATAGCGTACGTCGAACAATGCACAAGCTGTTACAGCTCAAAAAGAATCAGTGCACAAGCTATTACAGCTCAAAAAGAATCAATGCTTCAGCTTGAAGGGATCATCAGTCATCAACACATACAAGACCCACCGCATCACAAGTCAAACTATTCAAGTATATTTGATTGTTACGGCCTTGTACAAGTTTATTTTGTGATGATACTGATACAGTAAGGCATCGTTTTTTTCCCCTAGTTGATGAGTTACAATCCAATTGGTTAAGTTAATGTCAATTCCTCTGTCTTTTACACACATAAACAACAAAAAGAATCAATGAATTACCAGGCCTCACAATATACAAAAATCACTCAATAAAACAAACATCTCTATCTGTATCACTACAACATCTTGTTTGCCTCCGATCTGGTCTTCCAGGCCAGCTCTGCTCCTCACCGGATGTGGCTTCTTGAGAATGACCAGAGCCCAATATCACGCACAGGAGTCTGAATACGAAAACACACCACCATGCATCAGGGGGTCAGGAATGCTGCTTTCACAACTCCCATTAATTCATTCTCAACCTTACGAAATTATTGCCTACCTGTGTTTTAACTGATGGAAATATGTTCCAGAACCGTAGAGTTTCGTCGCCAGCTCCTGTTAGTATGGTCTGCAAATTACATCTCACCATCTTAGCTGCTCTCCTCAATGAGATAGATAGTTTCTGGGTTCATCATTAAAACAATGTACTACAAACTAACTGCATTCGGGTTTACCTGTCCATCAGGCGACGACGCAAGGTAAAGCACACGCATCGTATGTCCGGTTAGGGTTGCAACCTGTTTGCCCCACAAATAATCCAATAGTCAGTGAAATTAGGTTAAAAAGATATGGCCCCTGGTAAACTGTATAAGCTACACCGTACAAATGATATCACTACAAACGCTGTTTATTAAGAAGCACATAACCTGTGGACGGTGCACAGCAAGTGGTTTTCATTGCCTAGTTTACATTTCTATTGTGTTTTCAGCTGCTCGTAAGTCAATGTCTCAGCCCACAGAAACAAAATTACATCTTTGGCGTGGAATCCAAGACAAATCTAATTAATAACTTGCATATGGAGTCACACCATGGAGGGCTTTTGATGCCTCATACCAAAAGGGCACAATTATATGACAATGTTCTTACTGATCAACTGATGTGGAACTAAACATGCTATCAATGGTATTATACAGCAAATTGTTTTCATTGCTTGCTTTAAGTTTCACTGTTGTTTTAAGCATTCCTTAATTCAATGTATCATCCCATAGAAAGAAATTATTATATTTCAGAAGCAAGCCGAGAAAGACTGTGTTGCGCAGATTGGAAGTCATTCTATAATTGTATCCAAAGGATGCAGTGTACGGTTGGCTTACTGATATATCAGGAGATGCTAAGTACTTAGGATCCACAACATATAAGCTCACCTTTGACATGGATGGATATTTCCACACCATGATTTGATTTTGGGAATACCCATGTGTGCTCACAAGCTCATTCACATTTTTACACCACGCAAGGTTGCAAACCTGCAACAGAAAGCAAAAGATGAGGATAGCAGCACCACACAGCAGAGAGATCAATAGTGGTCAGAACTACTACTTGCCTGGCTGCCTGTGTCAATTGAGTTCAGAACATTTCCATTAGCCGTGTTCCAAAACCTGATGCATCTATCAGCTGTTCCACCTCCTGATGCCAGGAGTCCTTGCTGATGTGGTGACCACGCTATTGCTTTAACAGCGGCTGTATGTTCTGTCAACCGCAACACTGGCTGTTGCGATCGTTGGTTCCACACTAATAACTGGTTGTCATTTCCGCCCGAGGCAAGCTCACGGTCGTCGTGCGACCATTTGAGTCCACAAACCTGACAATTACGTTCACACAAAGGTCTGAGATCCAAAACCCTCAGACAAGATGCTTTTTTTATTTTGCACAGTGATTGAAATATTTGCCAGGACGCTATTTATGTCGTGGAAATCTCACCTCTGATCTATGCCCACAAAACTTGCTGATATAGTCACTGGGGACACGGATGTCATGCTGCAATATGTTCTTGTCCCTGCTACCTGAGGACAAGATGCATGAGCTCCATGCTAATACCCCAGTCCGTGTTTGGTGACCTCCCATATTTCTAATCCGTTTACAGCGAGAACTGTCCCAAATCTGTTCAAGTATCAGAGTTAATTATACATCAATACATCATATCCATGGAATATCCAAACACCCCCTAAGAATTTGAAATTGGCGATGAAATATGGCACGTTTGAGTCAGGGGTGTAAACTGGTTGTCAGACAAGTTGTCCGAATAAGCGTGTATCTGTACGGTCATACGTCATACCAAATGAAGCAATTCATATGCGATGCCATATTAAGCTGCTAGCTAAATAAAGCTGCAACTTTTAACTCTATATAAAGTGTAACCTGTGATTAAATTTTTGGTTGAATGCATTATTGTGCAGTTGTGAACCACTTGAGATATATCAGTCCAGATTTTCAGATAAGGAACTCCACTAGTGAATAAGTTGAACATTTTCCATTTGGTACTAGGTTTGAACTGACTGCTATTGCAGTAGCGGCATGTTAATGGAGAAATCAAAGCAAGGCAAACCTGGACATCTCCAAGGCCGGTGCCAATGGAAAGATAAGAGCCTTCCCGTGACCAATGCACGGCGCAGACGCTGTCCCTGGGCCCCAAATCGCAGAGCTTGGTGACCTGGATGTTGTTTGGTGGGTTAGGGTGTGTCATCCAATCCATCAGTGTCATTATCATAATATAGTATGCAGCAGCAATCTTGTTTGTATAGCTGAGACGGTACCTTGCTATTGGACGCAGACCATAGGTAGACGCAGGTGCCGAGGCCGACGGCGAGCACGTTCTGCGAGGACCAGTCCACGAGGTTGAGGTAGAAGTCGTCCTTCAGGGAGGGCGCGTCCAGGACCTGGTGGCGTACGTAGAGACGCGGCAGAATTAATCAGTTGCCCTGCCCACGAGGTGTTTGTGGGATTGTCAAGGAGTAAAGAAGGAAATGAAGCTGTGTTGCCTGCCTACCTTATGCGGCGTCTTGGGGACCTTCCTGGGTGGCTTCTGCGACGACGGCGCGTCTCCGGAGCCCGCGGTGCGCGCGGCGGCGGCGGCTTTGGCGAAGGGGGAGGTGGGCGCGGAGTGGTCTTTCTTGAAGCGGAAGAGGTTGGTGTTGGGCGAGGCGGAGGCTGCGGAGGTGGGTTTGGGCGAATCGGGGCCGAAGAGCTCGGCGCGGAGGAGGCGGGAGTAGGGCGTGTCGTCCTTGGCCGGGGAGAGAGGGGAGTCGAGGAGCGCGAAGTTCTGGAGGCGGGAGGAGGAGCGGCAGGGGATGAAGCGGTCGCCGTAGGTGGTCTTGGATGGGGAGGGCGTCTTGGGAGGCTCGGCGAGGCGGCGGGAGGGGGACGGCGTCGAGGGCCCCGCCCCCAGCCCCACGGGGTCGAGGCGGAGCGCGGCCGCCATGGCCGGTGGCACATTGAGGCGCGGCTTGGCGTCCGAGGCCGGCGCCGCGAGCGCCATGGTGGATTACTGGAGATGGTTGCCTCCGCCGCGTTGCCTCCTTGGATCTCTCGATCCCGATCTCGATCTCGATCTCGATCTCTCCCCGACAAACAAGGAAGGGCATCGATCGAGGGAAGGGAAGGGAAGGGAAGGGAAGTGGGAAAGGAGGACTGGAGGAGCGGAAGAGGCAGGCAACAACGGTCACTAGTCGCTTTGTCGGTCGGTGGACTAGCCGTTGGATGGGGTATGGGCCAATTCCACTACGGGCCAGGCTCAAGGCCCATCGTTTTACTGACTTCTTTTGCTTCATTCTACCTTTTTTTCCAAAAAAAAAATAATAATAACTTACCTCTCTTAACTATCGTAGTCATCCTCCTTATTACTAAACAATAAAACCCGGTTGTGTGTGTAACATACGCTACAGCTGTATCCAGATGAGAAGTTTTAAAAAAACATCTCTGGTTTTATAGACCCATCCAACTTTTAAAACCATTTATTCTTTTATCTTAGATAGTTTTGATGGTGGTTTTGCTGATACGGTGCCATATTAGAAATATTATTTTAAAAATATCAGAAAAGATATAAAAATAATTTGGGGCTTAAGCATTTTTACCGCTATTTTAAAGCGAAATGGTGATTTTGCCCTAGTTTTTTTAACTTTATGATTTTACCCTTGCGATTTCAAAACGAAGGTAGACTTTACCCCTGCTCTGTGAAGTCCATCTAACGATGTTAACTTCCGGACCAAAGGATAACTTTGCCCATGCGTTTTTACCCCTACTTTATTTTGATTTTTGTGTTTTTACCCCTATTTACGAACAGGTCCTTCTTCTTCATCTAACCATCCATGGCCATGGGAGGCTGCTGGTCCTGTGCTCGTGTTCATGGGGGAGGGAGCTCCGGATGGGGGTGGTGGGACCCACGGCAGAGGAGCGTCGGCGGCCTGTGGCGGTGCCGGGCTGGGCCCGCACTGGCGACGACCAGTTGAAGCCGTGCACGCAGGGGGCATGGGGAGGGGCTGGGGACCGGGCGCGGAGCGCGCTGGCCGAGGCACGGTGGCATCCTAAGGAAGGGGCGCGGCCGGGGATGACTTGAAACAAGAGAAGAAAAGGGTGGCAATGGTGGAGTTCACCGGAGTTGAAGAAGAAAGGATAGCAATGCGGTCAAACGGAACCGATTTGTGCAAATGAGTATACCATGGTGAAGAACAAGAGAGCAACCTCATGGTGGTGGTTGTTATCACCAGAACTCGACGAGTTCGCCGAAAAAACTCGCCTGGGAGTTCACCAGAAACCTAACCTTTTCCGAACGGCGCCTTAGCCACTCCGGGCGCGAGCTAGTGGGGCGGGGGAGGGGGAGGGCGATGGGGAGGGGGAGTGCCGCTGCCGGGAGGACCGCCACCCCTAGGAGGAGCTTCACCGCCGCGAGGACCGGTGATGCCACAGAAACCGCGTTTCGTGCGCAACGGTCGAGCGAGCGAGAGAGGAGAAAAGCTTCTGAGGGGCATTGTTGTCTTTTTGTCTAGCTATATTTTTGTTTTTCTTTTTCTTTTGCCATTTAATCCGACCAGTCCAAACGGTATTAGAGAGTAGGGGTAAACGACTGCTTCGTTTCAAAATAACAAGGGTAAAATCACAAAGTTAAAAAAGAAAGGGTAAAATGAGGTCTGGAGTAGGAGTAGAAACACCAAATTCCCAAATAATTTTTGGAAAAAAATATTTACATATATTTTTACATGAAAATAATACAAATAAAATTCTAGAATAGGGTTTAATCTTACAATATTAGTAGAAATTTTATTTTATCTTGGAAAATTTTGAAACTAGTTTTATTTTTTTTCTAAAAACCATATGTTGCCTAGCTTAATATTGTTTGAATTTTGATGGACACATTTTGGTGTTTACTTGCTTTTTTTTAGACGAAAGAAGAGGTGTTTACTTGCTAGTACAAGATGTCGTTATTTATTATTCTGATCCGTGGACCGGGTAAATTTTCAAAGCAGCCGTGTTAGCCTCTGTTGCTACATGCACCCTCGTACATATACAAGCATGCACCCTTCGTTTAATATGCTGAATTAAGTTTTACAAACATCATGGCCTGTGTGCTACCATCTAGATTTTTCTGTCACACTGCATCATAATTTATTGTATTAATTCTTAACTAAATTCAATAGCTATAAACTTAATTTTAAGGGTCTATTTGATTGAGTTGTGAGCTGTGAAAGTTATTGTGAGCTATGAAAAAGATGCTACCAGCTATGTGTTGTAGAAAAGTTGTAAACTGTTTTGTTGAAACAAGAAACTTACCTCCTCTCTTTATCTCCCTTAAAACTACTATGAAACAGCTCTTGAAGCTATTTCCATCCATTTTGAAAAGCAGGAAGCCAAAAGCAGGCCTAAGTTGCTTTCAAAGCTTTATTGCATGAAAGCAGCTACTTCTGAATAAGCAGCTTTAGATTGCACCTGTTTAGTTGGTTTTCTACTTTTTGATAGCAGAATAACTACTTTTCAAAAACTCAGCTAAACACAGCCTAAATATATTAAACGAAACTTTGGCATGCATGCATGCAGTGTATACATACGAGTAATACAACAACGACAAGACTCACTTATATAATTCCTGGGTAGCTAGCTGCCATAGCTTGTGCCTGCATGGCATTGACAGCATGTGACATGAGCAAACAAAAGCCTTGAACGAAAGCATGTGGGCAGGAGTGTAGCTATGCGCCCTGTTTACTTGTCCTATAAGCCGTATTTTTTCAGTTAACGAACAATATTTTTTTCTTATAATAAATTAGCAAACAGTACTTTTAGTCATGACTTTTCAACCAAACGAACATGGCGCGACGGACGAAGGCGTGGTCCTCCTCCTCCATCATCCATATTCCATATGATCCCTCTCACCGCTAGCTACTAGCTCCACGAGTCTGTATGTCCAGCATGTGTATGTAGATAGCAGTACGTATGTAATTGCCCATGTATATGCGATGCATGCATAGTAAGCAAACGCATCCAAGCCATGCGTTGACCCTTTGCGCTCGCTTTTAATTTGCGTTGTACTACTGCTGCTACTACCTATTCCCTCCGCCCTAAATAACTGTCGCCGTTAATATACATGCCACAAATTTAACTCAATTTATAAAAAAAATACGTACAACATTTGTATCTTCAAATAAATTTATTAAAAAACTTGATTCAAAGATTTTTCCAATGATACTAATTATGTACCATAAATATTAATATTTTTAATATATATTTAGTCAAAGTTGTTTCTCGGGAAGCGAAAACGACAGATATTCAGATCCCATCAGTAAGGATGCATTTGGTTGCATGGGTATGCGGTGATAACCTCTAGCAACAATGGTGCTCAAGCTTAGGGAAGAACGAGACAAGATAGGAGAAACACGATATATATATGTGCGGACGAAGTCAAAGCGTGACACCCCCAACTCTCAACACTATTATAAAATAGACCTTCACTACCACTCATCATTGTCGGTTGCTTACAAACGGACAGTGCCAACCCTTCACTGCCGGTTCTTAAATTGGAAATCCGAAAATGACTTAGGTCCTAGTGAACCGATAATGAAGTTCTTATCACTTTTAGGTCAAGCCAAAAAACGGCAGTGATATTGCGATATATAGCTGCCGGTTCGTGGCTTGAACCGACAGTGGTAAGGACCCTATCCATTCCGGCTTGTAGCTTGAGCCGACAGTGATAGTTGTATAGTACAAAACCCTCCTTTCTCCTCCCTATCCCTCCCATCACGAGCACACTCATCCAAGGAGACGTCTTTTCCCACCTCTTCCTCCATTCTTGCGATCATTTTTCACCAAAATGCTCATGCAAGGTCATGGATTTTGAAGGATGTGAAAGCATCTAGGCCCCAAGGTTTGGTTTCGGCAATTGATGACAACGCTTTATTACCATGACTAACGTGTGTTTTGCAGAAACTTTGGTAAGTTAGGTCATGGAGGTTATAACTGCTTTGGGCACCATGGTATTCATGTCCCTTGATGGAAATCGTTTCGGTTTTCAAAAGAGTGACGTCAAGATTAAGGACGGTTAGTTCCGGATGACGAGGTGTTGAGATTCATTCGGAATAGTCATTAGGATCTTCGTTTTTCTCTTTTGGCCGTACTATAAAGGGGGGCATGAACGGGTAGCTTGACCTAGGCGAGTCCTATGTTTAGGTGTGGTGCACACTTGTTAAACTTGGCGCTAGGCAGCTCTAGAATAGCTCAAAGTTCAGTTGGAAGCAACTTGGTTCAAGTTGCGACGCGTTTCGGAAAGTTTCGGGTTGTTTTCCACTGACCGGACGCGGTCTTCGGCATGACCGGACGCGTCCGGTCAGTACGTTACCGCGACTGGGTTTGCCTCTGACGACCGGACGCGGTCCTCGCGAGGACCGGACGCGGTGGTCAGAGGCTGACACGTGTCACTTGAGGAAAACACCCGTCGGACGCGACCTGGAGGTGATCGGCGCGTCCGGTCACAGTCCAGTAAGGTCCTGAGACGACCGGACGCGTCCGGTCATCAACGATCGGACGCGGTCTCGCGTCCGGTGCGATCACAGTAAGCTCCTTGCACGATCGGACGCGTCCGGTCATTCCTGACCGGCGCGTCCGGTCACTCGTTCGAAAATCGGTTTTCGACCGTTACAGGCGACCGGCGCGTCCGGTCAGTTCGACCGGCGCGTCCGGTCAGCCCGTGTCAGAAAGTAACGGTTCGTTTTGTCTCTGGGGTGTATAAATACATCCCCTCCACCTCTTTTAGAGGTCTCTTGCTCATTTGAACATCTGAAAAAACCCTTTAGAGTGCAAGGGAGTGCAAGAGCACTAGTGAGGATAGTGATTTGAGAATCAAAGCTTGAGAGCTCCTCACTAGCAATTAGAGAGTAGCAAGTGTGCATCCACCTTCTCATTTGGGCTCGTTGTGGTCAAGTGAGAGTTCTAGCTTGTTACTCTTGGTGATCGCCATCACCTAGACGGCTTGGTGGTGATTGGGAGTTTGGTGTTCATCCGGCGGAGCGTGTGGGTGACCCAACTCATGTTGTGAGCGGTTTTGGGCGATTCACCGCGACGGAGTGTCGAAGAATCAGCCCGTAGAGAGCACTTGATCCTTGCGCGGATCAAGGGGGAGCTAGACCCTTGCGCGGGTGCTCCAACGAGGACTAGTGGGGAGTGGCGACTCTCCGATACCTCGGAAAAACATCGCCGTGTTCCTTGCCCTTTACTTTCAAGCATTTACATTATCGTATTTACATTCATTGCTTGATTTACTTTCCTAAAATTGCCATGCTAGACTAGGATTGGAAACTAGGGTGCAAAACTTTTCATCGGTAGACTCTCTAGGAACACAAGTAGGCACTAGGGGTGAATTCCGGCTTGTAGGATTTAATTCTTGCAATTAATTTTTAGAAAAGCCCAATTCACCCCCCCTCTTGGGCATCTTGATCCTTTCAATTGGTATCGGAGCCGAGTTGCTCCTATTTTAGGCTTTACCGCCTAGAGCAAGATGTCTAACGGGGAAGGACCACCTCCCACCTTTGAGGGGGATGATTTTCCATATTGGAAAATCCGCATGGAGGCGTATCTCGAAGCCATAGATGTCGGGTGCCTTAGAGCCGCAACCCAAGGGCTTCCCGCTATCAAGGATCCCGCAAACCCCATTGGTGACGAGGAGAAGTACGACCGGTGGAATGCAAAAGCCAGAAATGCACTCTACCGGGGCTTAGGCAAAGATATCTTCAATCGTGTGCGTAATGCAAAGAACGCTCATGATTTGTGGGAGAATCTTTGTGCTCTCCATGAGGGAACTAAGAGTGAGCGTGAGGAACGCTATCATATTGCTTTGAAGAAGATTAATTCTTTTGAGATGCTTCCCAAAGAAAGTGCTAATGACATGTACACTCGCTTGAATGTTCTTGTAGAGGACCTCAATGCTCTTGGGCTCACTCAAATGAGCCAATCGGATGTTGCAAGGAGGATCTTGAATGTTCTTCCCGTTGAGAAGTATGGTCACATTGTCACCATACTCCACCAAAGTGATCTTTCCACCGCAACACCGACACAAGTATTGGGGAAGATCAATGCTCATGAGATGTACATGCACATCACTCCGAAAGAGGGCTCATCATCTTCCAAGAAGAAAGACTTGGCCTTCAAAGCTAGTCATGACAAGAAGAAGAAGAAGGGCCAAGCCATGATGGTGCAAGAAAGCTCAAGTGAAAGTGATGTCGATGATGAATCACTTGCACTCATGGTGAGAAAGACCACCAAGATGCTAAAGAAGCTAAACAAGAGTGGCATCAAGTTCGATGGCAAGAAGAAGAAATTCTTCACAAGTAGCAAGAGAAAGCCTATCTCGGAGATGGATTGCTACAATTGTGGTGAACTTGGCCACTTAGCTCATCAATGCCCTAGACCACCAAAAGACAAGTACAAGAACAAGTACAAGGGCAAGAAAAATGATTCAAGTGATGAAGAAGAAGAGAAGAAAAAGAACAAGCCATACAAGAAGAAGGATGGCAAGAAGAAGGAGTTCCACAAGAAGAAGAAGGGAGGAAAGGCATATATTGTTGGTGATTGGCTCACCGACATTGAATCATCTTGTGAGTCCTCCGAAGATGAGAGCGATGATGAGAAAGAGAAGGTTGCCGCATTTGTGATGGGGCCATCAACTTCACCGACATCTTCATCACCACCTTCACCTCCTCCTTCACCATCATCGTCCGCTACTCACCCATGCCTTATGGCCAAGGGTGAATGAAAGGTACAAAATCATGATAGTGATGATGATGATGATAGTGATAGTGATGATGAATATGACGCACCCTCTTATGATGAACTTGTAAAATTGCTAAACAAATACACTAAAATCATAAGAAGGACTAGAAGTGAAAATGATGATCTTCAAAATGAAAATGAATCACTCTCATCTAAGCTTGAAAATGCTCAAAAGACTAGTAGTGAGCTTAGAGATCAAAATGAAGTTATGTCTTCCACTCTCAAGGAGCTCAAAACCTCTAATAAAGAGCTTAAAGGTCAACATGATAAACTTGAGAAGAAACATGATGAGCTCATCACTAGACATAATTCTCTAAAGGACAAATACACCACATTAAAAATTGACTATGATAGTCTTGTGGTTGCTAATGAACTTGCTCTCGAGACATATGATGCTACTAACAATGTTGTTAAGTGTGATATAGCTACATCATGTGATGACTTGATCATTGAAAGCATTGAGCAAGGTTCTAGTAGCAAAGGCAAGAGTGTGGTTGAGTCAAGCAACTATGATGATTATGCCAAGATCAAGTGTGAGAATGAGAAGCTTGCAAATGAGAACAAGAAGCTTAAAGGTTTGATGGCTCTTGAGAAGCAACCAACAAATGAGTCACTCATAGAAGAAAATAAGAAGCTCAAGCAAGAGAAAGAGCATCTCAAGACCGGCCTAAGCAAGTTCACAAGAGGTCAATATTTGCAAAGTGAGCTCCTCATGAATACCGTAATGAAGATGGATAGAAGTGGCATTGGGTACTTGGCAAATCAAGAGAAGAAGGCAAAAGCTCAACAACAACAAAGCAAGTCAAAACCCAAGCAAAAGAGATGTGTTGAGTGTGGTCAAGAAGGTCACTTTGCTCATGAATGCAAAACTCCACCACCACAACCCTTGCCCAAGCATGCTAGACCCTTTGCCTTCAATGCTCATTATATGCTAAGAAAAGAGTCAAATGGAAAGATGAAAGTCATGTTTTTGGGTCCCCCAAACAAGAATAGGCCAAAGAAAATTTGGGTTGCCAAGTCACTAGTTGAGAAAGTCAAGGGCCCCTCTCAAGTTTGGGTCCCTAAACAAAAGGCTTGATCTCTTGTGTGTAGGTGAACTACAAGACTGGTGGATCTCATTGGGTTATTGATAGTGGTTGCACTCAACATATGACCGGTGATCCTCGTATGTTCACCTCCATTGAAGAGAATGGGATATGTCAAGAGAAGATCACATTTGGGGATAATTCAAAGAGCAAAGTCAAGGGTATAGGCAAGATTGCAATATCAAATGATCACTCTCTCTCAAATGTGCTCTATGTTGCTTCATTGAGTTTCAACTTATTATCCGTTGGGCAACTTTGTGACCTTGGCTTCCAATGCTTGTTCACACCAAATGAAGTTGAAGTTTCAAAGATAGATGACAAGCAAGTGATATTCAAAGGCTTTAGATACAACAATCTTTATCTAGTTGACTTCACCTCTGAAGATGCAAATTTGATGACATGTTTGTTCACCAAGACTTCACTTGGTTGGCTTTGGCATAGGAGGCTTGCTCATGTTGGAATGAACACTCTCAACAAGCTATTGAAGAAAGAACTAGTGAGAGGATTGAAGGACGTGAAGTTTGAAAAGGACAAACCTTGTAGTGCATGTCAAGCGGGCAAACAAGTTGCAAACACTCATCCAACCAAAGCTTTCATGTCAACTTCAAGAGTGCTAGAACTTCTACACATGGATTTGTTTGGACCTACAACATACAAGAGCTTGGGTGGTAATCTATATTATCTTGTGATAGTGGATGACTACTCAAGGTATACATGGACTTTCTTCCTTCATGACAAATCCGAAGTGGCAAATTGCTTCAAGAAGTTTGCAAAGAGAGCTCAAAATGAATTTGAAGTCAAAATAAAGAAGATTAGAAGTGACAATGGCAAAGAGTTTGACAACACCAACATTGAAGCTTATTGTGATGAAATTGGAATCAAGCATGAGGTCTCTTCAACCTACACTCCTCAACAAAATGGTGTAGTTGAGAGAAAGAACCGGACTTTGATCACCCTTGCAAGAACAATGCTAGATGAGTACAACACTCCGGAGAAGTTGTGGGCCGAGGCAATTAACACCGCATGCTATGCTTCAAATCGCCTCTTTCTACAAAAGTTTCTTGGCAAGACCCCCTATGAGTTGCTTAATGGGAAGAAGCCGGACGTCTCTTTCTTTCGGGTGTTTGGTTGCAAATGCTACATCTACAAGAAGCGTCAACACCTAGGGAAGTTTCAAAGACATTGTGATATTGGCTTTCTTGTTGGTTACTCATCAAAGTCCAAAGCATATAGAGTATTTAACCATGCCACCGGTTTGGTTGAAGAAACATATGATGTGGAATTTGATGAATCTAACGGCTCCCAAGGAGCAATTGAGAATTGTGATGATGTAGGTGATGAACCCTTGAGGGAGGCCATGAAGAACATGCCGGTGGGAGACATCAAGCCAAAAGATGATGATGACGATGTACAAATTGTTGATCCACCATCTTCATCACGTGTGCCCCAAGATGATGACAAGAATGAGAGAGTTGAAAATGAAGATACTTATGTCTCTCATGAACAAACCGAGACACAAGCTCAAGATGTTGATGCTCCCCATCCACCTCCTCAAGTGGTTGATAGAAGAAATTCACCTCTACTTCAAGCACATCCACAAGAACTCATCATAGGGAGTCCTACAAAGGGAGTAATGACTCGATCTCAAAAGCTAGCTTCTTTTGTTGAACATCACTCTTTTGTCTCTTGTGTTGAACCTAAGAATGTAGAAGAAGCTCTTCAAGATCCGGATTGGGTGAATGCCATGCATGAAGAATTGAACAACTTCACCCGCAATCAAGTGTGGACACTTGAAGAGCATCCTAAAGGTGCAAGAGTCATTGGAACCAAGTGGGTGTTCCGAAACAAGCAAGATGACCAAGGCATAGTGGTGAGGAACAAGGCAAGACTAGTTGCAAAGGGGTTCTCTCAAGTTGAAGGTCTCGATTTTGGAGAGACTTTTGCACCCGTTGCAAGACTTGAAGCCATTCGTATCCTCCTTGCATATGCATCACATCATGATATGAAACTATATCAAATGGATGTGAAAAGTGCATTCTTAAATGGCTTTATAAATGAACTAGTCTATATTAATCAACCTCCCGGGTTTGAAGACCCTAGATATCCTAATCATGTTTATAGGTTGTCCAAGGCGCTATATGGGCTCAAGCAAGCCCCTAGAGCGTGGTATGAGCGCCTCCGGGACTTCCTCATTGAGAAGGGCTTCACCATTGGGAAGGTCGACACCACACTATTCACCAAGAAGCTTAATGGGGAGATCTTCATTTGTCAAGTGTATGTTGATGATATCATCTTCGGATCAACAAATGAAGATTATTGCAAAGAATTTGGTGAATTGATGTCGAAGGAGTTCGAGATGTCAATGATTGGTGAGCTCACATTCTTCCTTGGTTTTCAAGTCAAGCAAATGAGAGAAGGGATTTTCATCTCTCAAGAAAAGTATACAAAGGATCTTCTCAAAAGATTCAAGATGGAAGAATGCAAGCCAATCAAGACCCCAATGCCATCAAATGGACATCTCGACCTAGATGAGGGAGGTAAACCGGTTGATCAAACTCTCTACCGTTCTATGATTGGTAGCTTGTTGTACCTTACCGCATCTAGGCCCGATATCATGTTTAGTGTGTGCATGTGTGCTCGCTTTCAAGCGTGCCCTAAAGAACCTCACTTAAGTGCCGTAAAAAGAATCCTAAGATATCTTAAGCACACCCCAAGCATTGGTCTTTGGTATCCCAAAGGAGCTAGATTCCAACTAGTTGGCTATTCCGACTCGGATTATGCCGGTTGCAAAATTGATAGAAAAAGCACATCCGGATGGTGCCATTTGCTTGGGAGATCTTTAGTATCTTGGTCATCTAAAAAGCAAAATAGTGTGGCTTTGTCCACCGCCGAGGCGGAATACATTGCCGCGGGGGCTTGTTGTGCACAAATCTTATATATGAAACAAACCCTCCTAGACTATGGAGTTGTTCTTGAAAAGGTGCCACTTTTATGTGATAATGAAAGTGCCGTTAAAATTGCTAACAGTCTGATACAACACTCTCGCACCAAGCACATTGATATCCGCCATCACTTTCTAAGAGATCACGTTGCTAAAAATGACATATCACTAGAAGGTGTAAGAAGTGAAAATCAATTAGCGGATATCTTCACTAAACCTTTGGATGAGGCAACCTTTTGTAGGCTAAGAAGTGAACTTAATGTGCTTGATTCAAGCAACTTTAAAAAATGAGCGTGTGTTGTCCCTTGCATTGCATTGTATTATATGCCATGTTTATTTTATCGCAATGCATTTAGGGCTTGGCTAACACGGTTACGATAACCCTCCTTTAGAGGAGTGAAGAAGCCTAACCGTGGATCAAACTTGACAAGCAACCTAGCTTTACTTTCTTGTATTGCATTGCATATGCATGGTTGTTTGTTTGTCGTTTCTTTTCGGTTTGGCTTTGAGCAACCTCTGTGTTCGTCCATGGATAGAGAGAGCATTTTGACGCTCCTAAAGGTTTAAAAACTCTATTGCATGGCCATACGTTGCTCCTCGGGTGTTTATTGCCTATTTTACTAAAAATAATACTAGCCTAAGGCAAACTATTTTAAAAAATTGAGGGTTTGAGTGAGGTCACTCATATCAGGTTCCAATTAGTGTTTATTTGTGTCTCTTTGAATTGGAACTTGTTTGGGAGAAGTCGCGTCGAAGTTCGGAACGAAGAAGGGCGAAGAACAGCGACCGGACGCTGGACCGGACGCTGCACCGGACGCAGTGATGCTTCACCACCGCGTCCGGTCCCGGCGTCCACCAGCGCGTCCGGTCATCCAGAAGACCAATTCCAGACCTAGTCATCGGACGCTGCACCGGACGCGCCTGTGTTGACCACCGCGTCCGGTCCCGGTTACCACCACCGCGTCCGGTCATCCGCGATGAATTCCTGAGCTCCCGTCGACCGGACTCTGACCGCGTCCGGTCAGTCCTCACCGGACGCGTCCGGTCACTCCAGGTGCTTACTGGAGTGTGACCGGACGCTGCACCACCGCGTCCGGTCATATCGACCACCGCGTCCGGTCATCGCGCGTCGAGCGGATCCAACCCCCTCATAAAACCGTTCGTCTTCGGGCTCTGTTTTTTCACCGTACGCAAGTTTCCGCCACCGCGAACCCTTTTCGCCGTCTCGCCGAGTCCGCCGCGCCATTGCCGTCCTGCTCGCCACCGGCGACCTCGCTCGCGCCCAGCCGCGCGCCTCCTCGCTTCCTGCCCGCGCGCGCGCTCCCTGCCGCCTGCCATCCGTGCTCGCAGCCGCGCCCGCGCATTCCCGAGCCACGCGCCACCGCCGCCTCTTCCCGCCGCCGGCTTGCCGTCCTCCACGGCCGTCCAACTCACCAGCAGCAGCCGCAGCTTCCCCGTGCCAGCCCAAGCACCTCATCTTCGGCCGTGCTCTTCCCTAGGGTTTTGCCCAAACCCTAGCCTAGGGTTTACCCTAACCCTCGCTCAAGGTGACAACTCGTTCGTTTTTCGTTCAAGTCTTGTCAATCTCGTTGTTAGGGCTTACCTTGACCGTTTTCATCCGTTGATTATCTCGACTCGGTCCTTTCTGAGCTCGTTCGACGAATTCGGGGAATCTCGCGACCTAGGTCACCTCATCTTGTCACCGTCGTCTCGTCGTTCCGAGGTAGCTTCGCGTCTCGATTCACTTCGTATCTCATATGCTTGCTATCTCTAGGGTTTCGCACCTTTTAGTTATATATGTGCTTATAATATATCTTTCTATTCCGTCGGTGCAGCGAGTCAGTCGGTGTGTCAGGGTCAGATCTGTTTGCTGAATCCGAGGCCAAGCCTGCGGATACGGATTGAGGCCAAGCCTCTCGAGTGACAGTTCACCATCTTATAGAGGTTCTCAGTCAGTTTGACAGCATGGTGCGTTGCAAGAACGCCGGTGGTGCTCCTGGTGACGGGGACGACAGTCCTCCTCGTCGGTCTGAGATTGCGCGTGGAAAGCGCATCAAGATAATGGCCAGAAAGAAGAAGAAGACACTTACAGAGGCAGAGATTGCTCAGGCCGTGGCAGATGCAGCAGAGCAGGCAGAGAGAGGTGGCAGGAGCAGTGGCATACGCATAGGCGAGCGTCGCTTTCATCTTGAAGGTTGACAGCTCGGTACAGAGACCACTGAGGGTACAGAGGATGCTGGAGCTACAGAGGGTATGTCAGTTGATCCACCTACAGAGGCTCCAGAGGCTCCAGAGGCTCCAGAGGCTACAGAGGGTACAGAGGAGCAGCCAGCTCAGTCTCCACCACGTCGCCGCTCCACACGTGCACGTACTCAGGTGACACCTAGGCCAGAGGGCCCATGTCGTGGAGCTCGTCCTCCTCCCAGAGCTAGAGGTTCACCCCCGGTCTAGCGCTTTGACCTGCGGGGTGCTACAGCACGTCAGGTGCAGGGGTTGAGGTTCGTGGAGGTCAGCCGATGGTTTCCACCAGTGAGGGATCACAGAGCTTCAGAGGGTTTCTATACCCCACTTCAGGAGGATTTCTACAGGGCTCTAGTTGACAGTGGTATAGCTTTTCGACCTCAGAGAGTCTGTCGGCTTGAGTCACTAGTTGAGGTTGTGGGAGAGCAGCTTCGTCCGCACCTGTCCTATCTGCCTGGGTTGTCAGATCTTCTTGGATGGACAGGTGCATACTGCGGCACATGGGTCAGAGAGTTTTATGCTTCACTTTGGATTGATCCTGCCCATGAGTTTATTCACTTTGCATTCCGAGGCCGCGATCACAGACTTTACAGCTCCAGAGCGCGAGAGATCCTCAGACTTCCAGCTTCTGACACGAGGATCCATCAGTTGTGTTATGGTCAGACTCCTCCACCCAGACGCCCTCATGGCGGAGCAGTGCCACCTACAGACCTGGTCCGACCCTGTTTTCGTGAGCCTTTTGGCGAAGGGTCTCGTCGTACGCCTGCCAGCCTGACACCACTTGCCAGAGTTTTGGATGCTATTATCAGACGCTCTCTTCTTCCCAGACTTGGCTACAGAGAGGGACTGACACGTATGCAGCTATGGGTTGTTCACCACCTCCTCTCACAGACACAGTTTGATATTTGGGATCTTATACTTAGTGAGATGGAGGACACCATTGCTGAGGGCTTCAAGGGTAATCGTCAGCTGCCCTATGCACACTGGATCTGCTTTATTATTAGATCTTCTATTCAGATGCCATCAGAGATCAGGGCGGAGATATCAGACACTACCACTGCTTTCCCTGATTACGATATCCGTCAGCTTTGGGCCTCGGTTACTAGAGATCAGGCCCCAGTGCCAGGACAGCGTGAGCGCCCAGAGGTTCCTGAGACAGCAGCAGAGCAGGACGCTACTGTGGACGAGCTTGCTGAGGCAGAGCTTGCGGACCTTAACGCTCAGACTGCTGATATACCTGAGGATGTGACTTCTGACAGCACCGATGAGGACTACCAGCCCATCCTCAGGTACCGGTCTCCTCGGTCTCACGACCACGAGGCCGGTGGCTCTGGTTCAGCTTCCCGCTCAGACCCAGCCATGGTGGCTATACTTGAGAGGTTGACCCAGGCACAGGAGCAGCAGCAGCAGCAGATACAGCGACAGGCTCAGGATACAGCTGCAGCACTTGCACAGATACAGGCTCGTCAGGACGAGTTTCAGCGTTAGCAGCTTGAGATCCAGAGGCAGCAAGTTGAGTTGCAGCGACAGAGTCAGCAGCAGTACTTGGATCTCCTGCGCCACCTTGTCACCGTCGGGGTTCCTCCGCCTGCTTCTGTCATGACTCATGCCTTTCAGTCCAGTGATCCATCGAGTCAGGGACAGCCGAGTTTCTAGTTCACATCTCCACAGCAGCAGGTTCCTCAGTCGTTCCAGTCCCCGAGCTTCACGCCTATTCACACGGGGTTTACACCTTCAGACCAGCCTCGCCCTCATCTCCTGACAGGCACACCTATTGGTGATTTCAGTGCTACTTACAGTGAGTTGACTGGTCAGCCGACACCCTCGCACACTACTACATTTCACACTTCCTCAGGGTTGTCAGCGTCAGAGGCAGCTATTCCTCCAGTGACAGGGACTACAGAGACTATCCCTTCTTCAGTTGCCTCGACAGATCCCCCTGCTATTGGCTCACTACAGGCTCAGGTCACTCAGACGGATCCTCTTGTTGCTACCACGTTAGTACCTGTTCCTGCTCAGACCCAGACCGCTTCACAGCTACGTGCTTTTTCAGAGGGTCAGCCAGATAGCTCAGACTCCGAGGGTGATACGCTACACTTTGTGATTACTCCGCGCACCTCGGCACCCGACACGACTCCGTCTGTCCCCCCGTCAGATCCTTAGATTAGTTTTTTTTGGCGCTTGATGCCAAAGGGGGAGAGAGAGTAGTTTCAGGGGGAGTTTTGATAGAGGGTTTTCGTTCTTTGTGTGCTACATTCATGCATCATGTTTACTTTTCAGTAATTGCATTCGTGTGACATGTCGTCGTGTGGTAAACTTTGAGTCTTAATGTGTTATCTAGTCACAGTGTTTTAATGTCACCGTTTTAGTTATAGCTCTAAGGTTGTGCTTCCGTGCCTTACTCCGATTTCTTATGAGCTATATTTTTACGTGTACTAACGTTTTTTGTCTTATCTTATGAAGTACACTCTTTTGGCTTGGGGCACATAAGCAATTCCTAACCCTTTGTGCTTATTGCTTTTTGCTTATGTGAACCAAGCATGCTCGAAAACCTCACTCTATTCTTTTATATCTTAGTGTTGTCATCAATCACCAAAAAGGGGGAGATTGAAAGCATCTAGGCCCCAAGGTTTGGTTTCGGCAATTGATGACAACGCTTTATTACCATGACTAACGTGTGTTTTGCAGAAACTTTGGTAAGTTAGGTCATGGAGGTTATAACTGCTTTGGGCACCATGGTATTCATGTCCCTTGATGGAAATCGTTTCGGTTTTCAAAAGAGTGACGTCAAGATTAAGGACGGTTAGTTCCGGATGACGAGGTGTTGAGATTCATTCGGAATAGTCGTTAGGATCTTCGTTTTTCTCTTTTGGCCGTACTATAAAGGGGGGCATGAACGGGTAGCTTGACCTAGGCGAGTCCTATGTTTAGGTGTGGTGCACACTTGTTAAACTTGGCGCTAGGCAGCTCTAGAATAGCTCAAAGTTCAGTTGGAAGCAACTTGGTTCAAGTTGCGACGCGTTTCGGAAAGTTTCGGGCTGTTTTCCACTGACCGGACGCGGTCTTCGGCATGACCGGACGCGTCCGGTCAGTACGTTACCGCGACTGGGTTTGCCTCTGATGACCGGACGCGGTCCTCGCGAGGACCGGACGCGGTGGTCAGAGGCTGACACGTGTCACTTGAGGAAAACACCCGTCGGACGCGACCTGGAGGTGATCGGCGCGTCCGGTCACAGTCTAGTAAGGTCCTGAGACGACCGGACGCGTCCGGTCATCAACGATCGGACGCGGTCTCGCGTCCGGTGCGATCACAGTAAGCTCCTTGCACGATCGGACGCGTCCGGTCATCCCTGACCGGCGCGTCCGGTCACTCGTTCGAAAATCGGTTTTCGACCGTTACAGGCGACCGGCGCGTCCGGTCAGTTCGACCGGCGTGTCCGGTCAGCCCGTGTCAGAAAGTAACGGTTCGTTTTGTCTCTGGGGTGTATAAATACATCCCCTCCACCTCTTTTAGAGGTCTCTTGCTCATTTGAACATCTGAAAAAACCCTTTAGAGTGCAAGGGAGTGCAAGAGCACTAGTGAGGATAGTGATTTGAGAATCAAAGCTTGAGAGCTCCTCACTAGCAATTAGAGAGTAGCAAGTGTGCATCCACCTTCTCATTTGGGCTCGTTGTGGTCAAGTGAGAGTTCTAGCTTGTTACTCTTGGTGATCGCCATCACCTAGACGGCTTGGTGGTGATTGGGAGTTTGGTGTTCATCCGGCGGAGAGTGTGGGTGACCCAACTCATGTTGTGAGCGGTTTTGGGCGATTCACCGCGACGGAGTGTCGAAGAATCAGCCCGTAGAGAGCACTTGATCCTTGCGCGGATCAAGGGGGAGCTAGACCCTTGCGCGGGTGCTCCAACGAGGACTAGTGGGGAGTGGCGACTCTCCGATACCTCGGAAAAACATCGCCGTGTTCCTTGCCCTTTACTTTCAAGCATTTACATTATCGTATTTACATTCATTGCTTGATTTACTTTCCTAGAATTGCCATGCTAGACTAGGATTGGAAACTAGGGTGCAAAACTTTTCATCGGTAGACTCTCTAGGAACACAAGTAGGCACTAGGGGTGAATTCCGGCTTGTAGGATTTAATTCTTGCAATTAATTTTTAGAAAAGCCCAATTCACCCCCCCTCTTGGGCATCTTGATCCTTTCAGGATGGACATGATCTTCTTGCTTTAAGGTTATTAACAAACATTCGCTCATTTGAATTTTTAGCTTCTCAATTGTTTTGATGGCTAGATTGCTTTGATTCTCATGCTAGTTATTTCTCCATTTTAGGGAGCACTTTTCAATTATATCTTGAGGAAGACATTCAAATTATGGTGAATCCATATCTTCCAAAAGGTTTTTGTCTATGGACCCATTTAATTTCTAGCAAATTACATGGTGGGTTTTGATGATTGTTAGTATGTGATGCTTTAGTTCTTGCGTGGAGTAGAGTTTTTTCAATAGGGCTACCAGTTTTAATTCCCTCAATCTTCAATGCCAACGTGGGCCTTAGGAGTTACCCCTTCATAAGCCTTCTCCAACATGCGCCATGAACAACAAATATCTCGCAAGGTGCGGTGTTGTTATCAAGAATTAACAATATGCACTATATATAAAGCAAAGAACACAACTAGAATTTGTTTTTGAATCTTGGATCACAAGCAAGCCAAGTCTAGCTTTGAGAACTAGCACATTGTATCAGTCAAATAACATTATTTTTTAAGAACGTGCTAAATCTCTCGTGCTCAAAATTTAGAGTTCAACATACACAGTCTACATGCAACGAATTACCTAGTATGCCCCACCACCTGCCCTCCATTTGGCAGTCGTAGCTAGCGGTGCCATTGTTGCCCCCTTCCCCCAACCCCTCCACTTCGTCGTTCACAAAATAACAAGAACTATTCTCCCTCTTCCCTCCCCTTCCCTACCCCCGTCCCTAGCCCTCCTCGCCACCCTGTTGCCATCGCCAACCACCACTAGCCAACACAACTACCAGCCATCGCCACACTCTACTGCTTGTGTCTTCCTAATCCAAACCCTAACCCTAAACGCCAAAACCCCTAAGCATTAACCTAAATAGCTCACATGATATACTAGAGCTCAGCAGTGCCAACGTCTTCACTAGCCTCCACCAGACCACGAGTCGCCATGAATAGCTTGGATGTTGTAGAGAAGACGAGGGAGACAAAGAGGAATATTGTGGTGGCGTTCACTTTGTGTGACATGACATGAGGATCAAGATGACTGAGATGGAGAGGATGGCTGAGCGGATGATAATAATTAAGGACAATGTTGCGTGGAAGACAATGTACATCACACGCTTGAATGCAAATTGGACAGTGGCGGGTGTGCGTGGATGAAAGTATTAGCGCCTAATAAACGATGTGAGAAGTTAGCATATATGTCCCCTTATAGTTTTTCTAAAAAAATAGAGAACCCCGCAGTTCGTTGTGCTTCGCTATAGTCATGGACGAAGGTGCATTGTGTGTAAGGGGGTGCAAATGCAACCCTCCCCCCTCCCCCCTCTCCACCACACACACAAAAGCCAAAATAGTGAGTTTTATTAAAGTTTCACCATATATGTACTCGGGCCTATGAGATATGTCTATTTACCATAAGACAAGTGTACCTTCTCTACTTTGCGCTACCTTGATTGTTGCATACAGTAGGTACTTAGGTTTGTCAATGACCTAAACGGGTCAACATCTAATCTGCAGCATTATTATTTAATTGGAAAAAATCTACATACCCCCTAAGGTTTAGAGAAGTGTCTACTTAACCCCTAAAGTATAAAACCAGGTATTGAACACATTAAAGTTTGTAAAATTGGTCAATTTATTCCCTAGGGTGGTTTTGGTAGGCGATTTTGCCACGCTGGCACACTGAGGTGGACTCTGATGCTGATGTGGACAATTGACGAGTAGGCCTCGCTTGTAAGTGATAGGTCCTCTCACCGACAGGTGGTCCCCACCAGTCATCCCCTACCTCCAGCCAAACGCCATCGACATGCCCTGGATGCGGAGGAGGGTGGAGGATGTGCTCCGACTTGGTGCCGACGTAGCTGCGGATGACACGCTCGGCCACGCCCGCCGTCATCGCGTGCTCCAACTCCGACATGAACCGTCACTTGCTCCACCAGCTAGAGCCCCTGCTCGACGCAACACCGCGCAGTGAGGCCGAGGCCACGGGGGAGAACCTCCGCTGTTGGGCAGCTGCCTGTGGTGCCGGTATGGACGCCACCACTGGCATCGCTACTTGGGATGGGCTGGCGGAGCTGCCTATGCTGATGTCTCATCGATGTGGATGAGGTGAGAGAGACACAATGTGCCCTTTTTATCCACACCATCACGCCGGGCTGTTGTCAGCCTGTGACTGTGGCGACTGCACTGCGACGGCTACGGCTCACTCCCCACTAGAGACCATGCCTCGCTTGCTGGCGACGATGCTGGTCCAACCGCCATCGGACCCTGCCTCTTGTCCTCGACTACGCCGACACCCACATCCACAATGGCGCCTCCTCACCTCATCCGCCTCCCTCCCCACACCACCCACCCTAGAGCCAGGCCACCGAGAGCGGGACCAGCGCCCACGCCTCTCCGCCTCCGTCGACGCCGTCGTCTCAGCGAGCGAGGGACCGCGTGATCGAGTTCGGCAAGCACAGGGGGCAGATGCTGGGCACGCTGTCGCCGCGCGTACCTCCGGTGGGTCGCGGTCGAGCTCGACTACGGGGACACCACGCCCTGGGCAGACCTTGCACGCGACATCCTCGACGACCCTATCTACGTCGACCGTGTTGAGTGAGAGCATGTGCACCGCTTCCTCCGCGGCGACGCCGACGACTACGCCTACGATGATGACGGCGACGGTGACGGGTCGCTCCAGGAGATGGTCGAGCGCTTCGGGTGAGACCTCTCCGACGAGGAGGGGTGGAGCCGCCTTGATTTCTGCCTCCTCGGCACATCCTATGGCGGCCGCATCCCAAGGAAGAGCGCCCGGAAGAAGCAAAGCTCCACTGGCGGCGCCAAGAAGGGCTCCCTGGTTCGACGCCGAACAGTGCCGGGGGGAATTGCGACGAGGAAGGGAGCGGGTGCGGATGAGGAGGGAGGAGTAGATGAGGACGGCCAAGATGGACATGCTCGGGGTGAATGCCGCAGTGGCGGGCGGCGGCGTCCTGGGGTCATCGTCGGCTAGGAAGCAGGCTCAGACCAGGACGGTCTAGAAGGAGATTCTGGGGCTGGGTCGGGGTAGCCGCGCGCGGCGAGATGCTCGACGAGAAGAGGACGCCGGAGGTAGGGGATGACAGGTGGGAATCACCTGTCGGTGAGAGAAGGACCTGTCATTTACAAGCAGGGCCCACTCATCAATCGTCTACGTCAGCATCAGAGTCCACCTCATCTTGCCAGCGTGGCGAAACCGCCTAGCAAAACCACCATAGGGGGTAAATTGACCGGTTTTGCAAAATTTAATGTGTTCAATACCTGGTTTTATACTTTGAGAGGTTAAGCAGACACCTCTCCAAAGCTCAGGAGTGATGTAGACTTTTTCCTTATTTAATTTGTTGTTGGGTGGATCAGAGAGCTGTGCACGCATTGCACTGGTTGATGCATGCGCGATCATATACATCCTCTGGCCGGTCCAAATTGAAACAGTGAAGCTTATATATAATTCATATAAATGTACAGTCAGATGAGAGGAAGAAGATTGATCACCAAAATGAGTGGAAGAAGATGATGCGGACGATCCGATCCATACGTCTCTGCATGCCATGCATATATGCTGCAGAGTGCAGAGGAGAGAGGCACAAGGGGATATCATATACTCCGTAGATGGTGATACAGCACAGCCAAGTCCATGTTGGAGCTGACTTGCTGTTGCTCAATCATGCATGCTGCTAGCCTGTAGCACTAGAGCAGTCGCACAGAGATCGAGGTGGATCCGTGGATGGATGGATCCCGATCCTGATGCATGTCGATCGACCAGACCTTTTGGGTCAGCGCCGCCCATGCACTGTGCTGCTGCTGCTGCTGCTGCTGCGCAGTGAAGTTTACGGCCGCCATGCACAGTAGATCGATGCATGCATGCATATGCATGACCATGCACGGGTACGGTGGTCTAGACTAGACTAGATATCCAGTAGTAGGCCAGTGCACACGACAGAGATGATGCATGCATAAAAATCATACTATATATGCAAGCAATTGCTGCAAAATCCCGCGCGCTGTATCTGCATGGGACACGCATCATGCATATGGACGACGACGACCCGGCCCGGCCCACACCACACAGGTACATGCGATGCTGTTGCTGCATGCTGCCTAGCCAGCTGCTGCTTGTTGGATCTGCCCGCCCCGCAGCCGCAGGCAAGGTCAGGTCAACCCCTTGTCGTATCCCCTGGCTTCGTCTCGCCGGCCCATTAATTGCCTTTGGTCCTTTCCTTTGCCTTTTCTCTTCGTTATATCTCTCTCGATCGCGATCCATCTTATAATCGATCCATCACAGACAGACGACAGTCAGCCACACACACATGACACTGCATCTCTGCTAGCTTGCTAACCCATCAAAATGTCAACTCCTAATGCGACCAAAACATATTTTGTCAGGTGGAACGAAACTAGATCTACCTGCACCATGCTTGCACCCACTTGACATCAGAGATATATGACATTCACCGTGCGCGCGCAGTAGTTTTTCTCATTCTGAAAATAAAATATCACTGCTCTCTCTCTCTCTCTACACACAGAGTATATATATATATGTGTGTCTATATTTGGTATATCACCTAATCGATGGAGAAGGAATTGCCAACAAAGTCAAACTCCAAACACAAGACGCCATAGCATGAACCGGCCCGCGAATAGCAGTTTCCAGTTGGATTTGGTAGCATATCATAGATAGATATAGGGCAGGTTCACAATTGGTACTAAGAATCAATGTTGATTGTTGTCCAATGTATATTCATCCATTGACTTACATACCATATAGGTGTATTCAATCACTGCCCTTGTAGCTACCTTGATCGTTTAATTTGCACAAAAATATCTATATATCTAATATTAAAGAGCAATTTTTTCTTCAAATTTTGGTCCATCACTCATGCTCTCTCTCTCACCCCCCCCACCCTACTAGTGTGTGCCTCCACTTTGCAGACCATAAGAGTCCTTAGCTAGCTAGTTTTGTTAAAAGTAGTAGTACGTGATGAATTAGAGATTAGAATCCTAATTGATTTATTATTCCGTCTGTGACTTGAACTCACGACCCATAGTCACACAAGTTAAAATAACGCACATCTCACGAAATATATACAATTGACACAAGATGTATATTCCATTGCAATGCACGAGCATGTTTGCTAGTATCTATATAAAATGAAAGGTAAGTACTCTTCTTTTGCATAGCCCAAGTATATATATACATGCATGCACACATGTGGATCTCATTTTTAGCTCGACAAGGTAGGCAGGTCGTTCATTCGTTGAACCATCAAATTAAGTTGCATATGTATATTGCCAAAAAAAACGACATTACTATACGAAGAAGCAATAAACGTAGCCATGCATATGGAGCAATTCGTGGGTGCAAGTTGTGTACGTGTTACATGCATATTACTTTTTGGTACTAGCAAATAATGCAAATTAAGTTGGTTAGTGTACATGTTTTCATACTCCGTATATATGCATGTACAGTGTGTGGCAGGCAAATTAATAAAGTGATTAAGAGAGTAGCTAACTTTAAATTAATTTGTGCTGAGGGCCTCCGTTTATCCACGCCGCTAGACAAGTTGTAGGACTCTCTCTTTAGGAGAGAAAAGGGTATGGTTAGGTATCAGTAGGTTCAACTCACTCTTTGGTTACGTTCAAGCAGTGTGGTGGTTTGCATTGGTCGCTTCATTCTATTCTGATACTATAGTATGTAGTGGCTACAGACCGACCTGCCCTTATCCATGCGCGCGGCATCCCAAGCGATCTGCCCTGCTACCTAGCTAATCGCCTAATCCCTGTACTTTAGATCCTGTACGCGCCATCCATAATATATATTTTTAGCTCTGCCCTACTACTGCTCCACTCCATATTTTTAGCTCTGCTCCACATTTTTTAGCCAAACAGTTTCAGCTCCACGCACTCGAGAAAAAAGGGTGGAATTGTGAAAGCACCTAAAGAGGTGCTCCACAAACTTCAGTTTTTTGTGGAGCTACTCCACGGGGGAGTTTGTGGAGTAGTCCTACACACCCCCGTAACAAGTGCGCAGATAGATATAGTACACTAGTTTTTGCTATATGTGCCTAGATATGTACCATGACTATATATATAATAAGAATTATGTACGTAGAATAGCTAAAACAACTTACAGTTTAGAACAGAGAGAGTATCGATCATATATACACTGGTATATACGTGGAAGTAATAAATAATAATGAAGTGCATGATATGGGCATGCCCATGCATGCATATTATTAATTTATTTGGTAGGACACATGTATTATTATATAAGATCAGTGAATTTTCATATATGTTTCATTCACACAGCTCAACATATATATGCATGTAATCCTGTATTTAGGAGCCGGACGGGACAGAAAAAAGGCGATGGATATATGTGCATTATGTTGGTTCATTCAAGGAGAGCGGTGTAGGGCGATATGATCTCCGCCCAACAACAATCATACACGCTTGCTTTAGTGGTTGACAAATTGCATTAGTTGCACCGGGCCGCCCGGGGCTAATTTCTCTTCTCTATAGCGCTGCATGCTGCATCCTGCTAGTAGTACCTAAATAATCCAACACATATGTATGTACACACTAAAATGTATTTAAGAAAGCTTTATCATATAAATGTGGCAATATGGTAGCAGTAATAGTATATCTCTCTTGCATGCACACCGTGTCCCAACTAGCTAGGTTATTAGCTAGCTCAATAATAAGGGCATGTCGTGTCAAATTAAAGGGCATCAACTGCTGCTTGAGACGATGACTTTCACTTGCACCACTCCATCCCCTGTGTCAGCTCAGCTGACTGTACATGTGTGTGCACTGGTGATAACTTAAGCTAGTAGCACACTCGGTCGAGGGTATATTGGGAATGAAATTAGCATGTTGAAAAAGTTGCATTGTTATTGTTATATATATATACACCCTCCCTTGGAGCGGGTTGGTGAGTCAAGTCACTACTGGATCTGCATACACATCATCACAAAGAGAGGGAGGCCAACGCTTCTTCTTGCATGCATGCTAACTAGCTAGTAGTACTACCTCTGTCTCTCTCTCGCTGTCGTTGTGTAGGTAGCTAGCTGGAGACACTAGAGGCAGGCAGCCCGGCCAGCCATAGTAGTAGCAGAAACCTTAGGCAGGCAACAGGCAATCAGCTGGCATGGAGGAGGAGCTGCTTCTGGAAGGATCATCAGTCGCTGTGCCGCCGCTTGCTGAGAGCAGCAATTACTGCTGGCCCAGCGGCATCGATTTTGGGACGACGGAGGAGCTGATGATGATGAGTGACCTCGTCGACGAGGCGGCGGTGTCGTCGTCGCCGGTGCAGCAGCAGGAGCAGGAGGAGGAGGAGGAGCCTCGTCGCCGGCGGGAGTCGATGCTCAACAAGCTCATCTCCACAGTCTACTCCGGACCCACCATCAGCGACATAGAGAGCGCGCTCTCTTTCACCGGCGCCGACCAGGCCGCCGCCGTGGATGCTCGCAACTACAACTCTGCCGGCTCAGTGTACGTCGCCGTCCGTCGTCCTATGAATTCGTGTGTAAAGTACAATTAGATAGATGCATGTTGTACATCCATGCATGCATCATTCATCATCACCCGATCGATATAGATGCTCTTCTACTAGCAGCTAGCTTATTAATCGATCCGACGATCCTATATATCAATCAATGGCGTGTAGGGTTTTCTCCCCGGAGAAGGTGCTGAGCAAGATGGAGAACAAGTACACGCTCAAGATCAAGACATGTGGGAACGGCCTTGCAGAGGATGGATACAAATGGAGGAAATACGGCCAGAAATCCATCAAGAACAGCCCCAACCCAAGGTACGTATAGATGATAGCACTTTTTTTTTATATATTATTTCTATGCATGTAATAGAAATTAATTTGACGATCGATCGAGAGTGGAATTAAGCAACAGCAGGAGATTAAAAAAAACTACTAGAAGAGGTAGCTAGCTAAGGTCGCTATATATGATACTGCTAGTATATGATAGATGATGATAGTGATGAGGGGCGACGGTTGATGCACGAACGAGCTAGGTATAGTAGTCCGGCCAGTGATGAACCAAGGAACGAAGGAAGTGAGTCAAAAAGAGCAGTGCTTGCTAGCTGTTCACTGGCCTACGTACCTAGCTAGCTAGCTACCTTTCCCAACTGAAAATTCCCAAGACAACAACATTATGTACCGTCCAGTCCAAACGCACAGCCTGCCTGCGTGCTTGGTGTGCTAGCTTGCCAATGCAATGAATCGAACCAACACCTAGCTAGCAGTATATATCTGTCTGTCTGTCTACTTATATCGCATGAGCATGTGATCGATGTTAGCTGATTACTACATACATATATATACTGAATTGAATATAATTCAGACTTTGCATGCATGCAAATTAAGGTAATAAGGTAGGTGTTGAATTGATTAGATGACATGACATGACATGAACTGAACGCTTGCATTTTGCGTGCAGGAGCTACTACCGGTGCACGAACCCTCGGTGCAACGCCAAGAAGCAGGTGGAGCGGTCGACGGAGGAGGCAGACACGCTGATCGTCACCTACGAGGGCCTCCACCTGCACTACACCTACTCGCACTTCCTCCAGCCCCAGCCGCCGCCGCCGCAGCCCAAAAAGCCCAAGCTGCACTCCGCCGCCGGCCCACCACCACCACCACCCCAGCCCATCATCATGCTGGAGGACCTCGACGGCCCGGCCCAACAAGACATCACCACCGGCCCACTGGACGCTGCCGCCATGGCTCCAGCACCACCACCGGCTTTGTGCTATCTTGACGATATGTTCCAACAGCGTGCCTTTTTCGAGCAGCAGCACGTCACCAACGGCGGGCTGCTGGAAGACATGGTGCCGCTGCTGGTCAGGCGACCCTGCAGCAGCACGGGGGCCGCCACCGCCACCACTGGCAGCAGCAGCACCACCTCGTCGCCGCCGCCGCTGGCACCGTCGCCGGACCTTTCCACGTCCTCTGTCTCTTGGAACCCCACCTCGCCTTACATCGACATGGCCATTCTCTCCAACATTTTCTAGCTACTCTCTATCTCTCTCTATATATACACGAGATAATATTTGTGTTGTGTTTAATTTGTTGTGTCGTGATGTATACTAGTATGTATGTAGATGCAGTATATACTAGCAGCTGCACTAGTGTGTGTGTGTGTAGATCCATCCTAGGGGCTATTGTTTGTGCTATCTAGTACGTACGTGAAAATGGGATGCTATTATATATCTAAATAAATAAATATTATACCGCACCATGAGTTCGTCATGCATATATATACATACTGGTGCAGTGATCTATCCTGTACGTACGTGCATTCATGTGATAAGCAAAAGTAACAACATTCCCTTTTTAGAGGAAATTTGAAACATTCTTTTGTGTGCTGATGATGGGCCTGCCTCTTTATCAACCCAATTTGGCCCAGCAACGGAATGTATGTGGCCCATCTCCGATCACACAAACACAGAGAGAGCGAGTGAGCATATTGATTGGCCCGATCCATCACACGTAAATTTCTTGCTCGCGCGCGGGCCTTCAAACAACGACATGGTTACATTCATTCATTAACTTAAAAGAACTAGCAGACATGCACGTTGCCGCACACACGTGCTTATCTAAACTAATTTTTCTTTCATAATATATATAGATGAGTAACCATCATTTCTTCGACAAGTCAATTTGAATATTCAATCCATATGATGGGTCGATATTGTTGTTCTTTTAAGATCGTCCAGTGGTAGATCTAGCGGGTAGCGATCTTTGGATACATCTTGGAATAGTTCTCATGGAACATTCACTGGAGAGATACAGAGAAGGATGGAGAAGACAATGGTGCATACCTTCGGGCTTGTCGGAACTGGAATGGCAGTGACGTCCCCGGAAGCGGCGTGGTCGTCGGAGTCGACGGTGGAACATTCCGCCGCTGGCAGTGCCGCCCTCGAGATCGGCTAGGGCTAGACGGTGGGTGGGCGGCAATTGCAGTGGAACTCTCACTCTGAGCCCGTGGCTCCCACCCCCTTCTTATATGGCACTGTGCGACGGGGCCCACCAACCGCTAATGGGTTGAGCGCCCCCGATCAGGGCGCGAGTCAAGGCCCAATTAGGCCGTTGGGCCTAATCGGTGGGAGATCAATTCCAACATTCTCCCCCTTGATCTCAACTTACTTTAACTTTAAACTTTGACTTTAATTTCTTTTACTTTTATTTGTTCCATCACAAATCAGTGTATAGAGCATGCCTCATCGTCTCGGTCAGTCGCCGATAGATTCAACAGCTACAATACACATCTCTGATCTGAAACAGATTCTTTAACTTTGGGCCCTTTTATTGTCCGGAAATCATAGGCTATACCATAAACCCATGTCGACTGTGTGTTCTCTGAACACACTGGGTGGTAAGCCTTTGGTAAGCGGATCCGAAAGCACTTTCTTGTCACTTATATGTTCAATACCCTTTGGTATGATTCCGGACTTCCTCCTTAACAACGTATAACTTTAATGTCAATGTGTTTGGCAGCACACTTGACTCGTTGTTATAGGAGCAAACCACTTAAATGGTCATTGCTGTTGACAACCATTATCAATTCCGGATATAAGTTCCTTAACCATTTTGCCTGTCCCTCAGCCTCATATCATGCTATATTATAACTTTACATCACTGATGATACTAGAACTGTTTCTTTTGGAGCTTTTCCACAATAAAACTCCAACTGCGAGTGTTAGCTACTATGTGGGTTTCACTAAACATCTCGCCAAAATTTAACATTTGTACCCACAACTACTTAAGAGTACTTATACTTTCTTTCTTAGCATGAGGCCGACATTCTTAACTCCATTCCAGTGATCTATATCTGGACTGGACTTTTGCCAAAACAATCCGGATACGTGAACTGTGTCAGGATAAGGTCTTATCTTTGTACTCATTAAGCTTCCAACAGCTGAAGCATATAGGACGTCCATCTATAACAATCTTACATTGCTTTTGGAACACTAAAGTTCTCAAAACTATTACCCTGACCATGAGAATAGGCGTAGGTTTACCCGCATAGGTACTTTATTTCTTTAGAAACTTTTCTTAGCATGCCTATGCGATAGTCCTAATACCCCTTTTCTTCTATCTCGGTGAATTTCAATTCCTTTAACGAGATACATTTCACCGAGAATTTTCTTATTCAATGTTGAGGACAAGAACTTCTTCTCATGCAGTAGATTGACATCACTACTAACAATTAGGGTGTCATCCACACAGGATTAGGAAATGAATTTCCCCTTCTATAACTTTGTACAAATGCAATTGTCCTCTCATTCTCTTTAACCCAAAATTTCTAATTGACTCTTCAACTTTAAATGCCACTGTCTATAGATTTGCTCCATTCCATAAGAGATTTCTACAGGTGACATCCCTTACATTCTTTCTTTTCATGACAAAACCTCTGGGTTGTGCCACGTAATTATTTCATACAAATCCCATTGGGAAATGTTGTCTTTACTTTCATCTGATGTAAATCAGATCATGATGTGCCACTAGCACTCATTGTAATCTATTCACTCGCTTCGCGCAAAAATCTTTGATTCAAGTCGCGCTCCATATCTTTATATATTCCCTTTGGAGTCACATTTTATCTTGTAGACCCATCACAGCCTACTATCTTGGCTCCTTAGGAATTTATTTTAAATCCCAAAATATTATTGGTATTATTGATTTCATTTCATCTTCCTTTACTTCTCGCCACTTGGACGAGTGAACGCCTCTCATGGCTTCTTCAAATTAGGTAAGATTACCCTCTATTTCAATTTCACTAATATAGACTTTATAATCATCAGAAATATCTGATTTTCTTATTCTTTGAGACTTTCTGGGGCCTTAGCTACTAGCATTTCTTGACCTTTATTGCCAAAAGACAATTAATTCTATAAGGTCCTGTGTAACAAGATCCTTGTTTACATTATTCATCCTCCTTGCGGAGTCAGGTTTCTTTGTACCATGCTCCCCCAGATTGTCCTATCTTCAAACTTTCTCATTTTGGGTTTAATCTGCTAGAACTCATATGGCGCATTTAGCACCGTCTTAATAACTCTGAACACGTCCAGTATAAATACTGGCTGACTATGGTATCTTTCTGTTGGAACTGTAAAAGGTCCATGAATTTAGCTATATCTTTACTTTAGGGGTATCGATATTATGACCGTCTTACTCCCCCGACGATCACAATCATCTTTTATAGATCACTTTAGTATGCATCGCATTGTCTGAATTATGGGGAAGTATCTTTCTTAATTGCCTTTCTTAATTTATCTCACCTTTCTCCCCCTCGAAATGTGGTACGAACTTTTCTACCACAATTTCGAAAACTATTCAGAACTCAAAACTATTCAGAACTCTTGTGAATGAGGAGACTTTGATTACTTTCTTCATCCATATGATTACATCAAGCAAATGAAATTATTTCTTAATTCATTGGGAGTACTTTTTCCTCATTTCACTTCAAGAACTCAACAAAGTCTTTTATCATTAATACTTTCGCAAGTCACGCTTGCATGTCATTCTTATCTTAAGGTTCGTCTGTAACTTTCTGTTCTCCTTAAACTTATATTAGGATAGCATAAGAGCTACCCTAAACTTTTCTTCCTGTACGGGATACACTCAAAGCACATGAGTCATCACAACTTTCTCCCGCCATGCAGGATAAATACTATGTCAAATTTCTCCCGCCATGCAGGATTGATTAACATAAGTACTATGCCAACTTTACCCCGTCATGCGGGTATTTTCTTAAACTTTTCCCGTCATACGGGTACTATCACAAACTTTTTCCCGCCATGCGAGATAATTTTCTTGAAGGGACATAAAAAGTCAATATTGTCTCATATTCAATCAACAAATTTAGAAATAAATCCAAATACTCTTTAACATACATGCTTAATCCGACGTTGGTCAAATTAAACATGCATGTCACTTATTACATTTGAAATCATGATGATTAAGACTAAAAATTATTTTACTTATTACATCTTTTATCATGATGATAACTAAAAACTTCTTCATAAGGAGTACATAAAAGACATCTTTTAAACTAAACTCTTATTGTTCTATTTTCTTGGATCAATATCCTAGAATTCTTTTTCTTTTGAAGCCATTCTTTAAAGAGACCGCAGTCCCTTGCACAATGGTCTTCTTTCTGCAAAAAATTGCACTTTTCATCTTCTGAGTCACAAGTACCCAGCTCATTTTCTTTTCACCCTTCAAGAATAAAGGCATGAAGTTCTTTATCTGAAAAACATCATCAATAATGAGCATAAAAATAACCCTACATTGGTCTGGTTAAAGACATGCACATTAAACTTTTAAACTTTAAGTTCTATTCTATATCACCGTTGGGCAGAAATAGAACAAAACCATCGATCTTATACATCAATTCCACATCACCGTTGGGCAGAAATGGAATTAACATATGAAAACTCAATTATCTTATAATCCTCTTCAAAATTAAATTCTAATTTTGAAGATCATCATCATCATTGCAGCGGAAACATGAAAATCATTACATTTTGCTCGCTCTGGAGCATCTTTTGTCTCTTATCTATTCTCTGAAATTGGTCACTTTGATGCAAAATTCATCAGAGATTTAAACTTTAAACATAAAACTCATAGAATTATAATATTGTTATCATCAACGTTGGTCAGAAAATAACAATATCATAATTTTCTTTAAACTTAAACTCACAAATAAACTTATAATATTGTTATCAACAACGTTGGTCAGAAAATAACAATATTATAATTTATCTTAACTATAAACCAACTATTCCTCCAATTAAAAAATTTTTCTGTTGGTTCCAACTTTAACTGGAGGATAACATTTTCATCATTCATTGAATAACTGTAACTGCTCTTCAAATTAGATCCTCCCGTTGGTTCGGATTTAATAAGAAGACAATAAACTTTAACTTTGCAGTTGAAACATAAATAATTCATCTCATAACAATAATGTTGAGAATCATTTTCTCTCTCTGAAAATTTTAACACGTTGGTGGAAAAAATTTAACAGAGATAATACTTTGAACTTAACATAAATTAACAATAGAACAAATGACGAAAACTGATTGTTCATTCGTTGTTGAATACTTTGGCCCGAAGGCCCTCAACTTAACAGGCTGGCGCAGCGGCCCAGCTAGCGCAGCCCGGCATCCTGGCCTTGTGCGTGCACTGCAAAGCAGCCCAGCAGCGGAAAGCGCGCAGCACTGCAGCGGTGCGCAGCCCAGCTGCTCTGCACCGGCCCAGCAACGTACTGCAGTACCCCCCGCGCCCAGGCCGCAACCTGGGCCTGGGCCGGGAAAGCCAGCTGCCCCTCTCACCCGCCTGGGCCGAAACCAGGCCCAAGAATTTCTGGCCGCAGATCTTGATCAGACGGTCACAATTTCTTCCAGCCGAAACAAAACCGTCGGCCAGTGAACCCTAACCCTCACTTCTTTCTCTGCCTCCGCTTTTCTCGCGACCACAGCGCCGCCGGCGATGCATGGCCCCGCGGCGGCCGGCGGCGGCGGCAAGGGGTTGGAAGCCCGGAGCAGATCAGATCTCGCCCGGCAACCTCCTCTTTTCTCGGCGAGTGGCCCCGCCGGAGCCGCCGTGGCTCCCCGGCAATCTCCTCTTTCCTTATTTCTCTGCTATGCCGTGGCGACAGTGGGTCGCCGGCGGCGGCGAGCCGGAGCCGCCGTGGCTCCCCCGGCCTCTTCTTGTTTCTCTTCCCCTTCCTTTTTCTTTTCTCTGCTTTTCTCTTTCTTCTGCGCCGCACCGAAGATGCAGCAGCTGCCATCCATGGTGGCCGACGCAGAGGGAAAAGGGGCGGCACTGCGGAGCCACCATGGCACCCCTCGCCGGAGCTCGCGTGCGGCCGGAGCCGCGCGCGGCGCCGTCGAGTGGCGCTATGGTGGTGCCTTTGAACTTTGTGCTCATGCGCGTGCGACACGGCGGCGAGGTGCGGGTCGTCTCTATCCCGCGCGGCGTCAACCGACAGCCGGCGGTAGTGGGGTTCTTCCCGCGCGCCGGCCATGGAGATGGCCCGGCGGCGTGGTCTCCCTTCCTGTTAGGGTTAGGGTTCTATTTTCAAGAGCCGATTCAAAATCGGTTGCTTTTCCCTTCTAGGGTTTCTGTGAATCTTTCTTTTGATTTCTTATTTCTTTCCCCGAGATCTAGATCTACACACTAGGAAAAACCTACAGCTCCAGTACCATTGTTGTTCTTTTAAGATCGTCCAGTGGTAGATCTAGCGGGTAGCGATCTTTGGATACATCTTGGAATAGTTCTCATGGAACATTCACTGGAGAGATACAGAGAAGGATGGAGAAGACAATGGTGCATACCTTCGGGCTTGTCGGAACTGGAATGGCAGTGACGTCCCCGGAAGCGGCGTGGTCGTCGGAGTCGACGGTGGAACATCCCGCCGCTGGCAGTGCCGCCCTCGGGATCGGCTAGGGCTAGACGGTGGGTGGGCGGCAATTGCAGTGGAACTCTCACTCTGAGCCCGTGGCTCCCACCCCCTTCTTATATGGCACTGTGCGACGGGGCCCACCAACCGCTAATGGGTTGAGCGCCCCCGATCAGGGCGCGAGTCAAGGCCCAATTAGGCCGTTGGGCCTAATCGGTGGGAGATCAATTCCAACAGATATTGCTCGGTCCATAACTTTTAGCTACATTTTACAATGGAGCACAAAGTGTAGATGTACTTTATTAAATGAGATTTTTAAAAATTCAAAGGCAAAATTTTATAGTGCAACATTAATGAGCTTGTATGCTGGGTTCAGATGACGAGCCAAATTGATACTAATGGAAATCAGCAGACCATTGTTTATAACAGCAAAATGTACAAAACAAATGCAAAAGCAAACATCTCACTATATCTTCAATAAAAGGCAATAATATTATCAGCTTTGGATTGCCAAGTATATCATATGCATGATGGCTGAAAAGGGTGACAGTATTAACTTAGTACCCTACCATTCTTGGACCATCAATTCTATTAGTTCAACCTTAAATTTGGAGATGCCAGGTCACAACAATGTATAAAGAAATAGATTGATCATTAGTAATTCTATTAAGGAAGCCAACTGATGGACAAGGCAAAAGCTTCTTGAAGCAAATCGTGTCTTTCATTTGAGTTCAACATACTTCTGAGTGCATGTACAATCTTTATACAGATGTACTTGCAATTTAATTAGTTCCTGTCCATCTCTTTTATTTGCAGTCGATAAGCCCTACCCACCTCTAAACTAGGTGTGTTCATGTACTCTTTGAACGTGTCAGCATCCCTTCATGGATTAAAGACAAGCTCACGAATGAATTGAAAAAAAAAACTGGCGACTCGCTTGCTCGTTTGACTCGTGACCAGATTGGCTCGGCTCAGCTCCATGCAAAGCAAAGTAGCCGATCCATTATCAATAATCTAGGATCTGCGACTAAGCAACATATGTGTGTCTAACTTTTAAACCACATGCTGGGTGAATCATATTTTTTGGCCTTATTAACACAGCCCCAAGTACTAAGGCTACTCAAGTACTTGGGATGCCTACGCTGGCATAGCATCTTGCATGCAGCTCAAATTCCATCTCCCGGACTCTCACCCTTTCCAACTTTCAAATAATTAAAATGGTTAGTCCATGTAAAATGTTGCCAGCATTAGTTACCAAAATCTAAATTATATTGTTATTTATGTCACCGTAGTTGAAGTGTCACAGCATGCAGTTCCCTACAGGTTTAGATTTGCCGGGATATATTTTATGAATCTTGAGATTCTGGAAGAGGGGCTGGGGCACGCATTGGTGGTATGTATATGTTGGATTGTTGGTGCTGCACAACCTTAACAGTAACAGGCACTACTATGTTACCTCCTCTGATACACAAACTAGGTGGCTAGGTGCAGATGGGCTAGTGGGCTCAATACAGCCTGATCAGCTGCAAGCTGGCAACCTATGCAATGCATATATTATAGGTACGCACACGCATGCATGGAAAACACATGGATTATTCATATGGGATATCATCATATATACTGCAGTCTCGTAGAAGTATGAGGAGGGTTAAGTTAAGTTTTATCGGTTGACGTCGTATATATGATAATTAGAGCTATATATATAGATGGAGTTGGATGCAGGGGAAGCATTGCATGCATGGAGTTGGCCGGAGCTAGAGCTATAGCAAGACGTAGCTGAACGATGGGGCCGGGCAAATAATTGTGTATGTGTCTGTCCGGTGGCTGGTGACCGGGCCATCATCCATGCATCTCGTCAGTCAATCGATGTAAACCGTGGCAGTGAATTGAAGTGAAGAAAATTAACTGTCGCATGCATGGTGGACGGACGGGCGGGCGATGGATCCATCATCCATGGACGGGTACGCGGACAGGACATGACATTTCTCTGCATGCATAACATTTCGTTTGTATTTGGTAATAATTATCCAACCGTTAACTAATTAGGCTTAAAACGTTTGTCTCGCAAAGTACAACCAAATTGTACAATTAGTTTTTGATTTTATCCACATTTAGTACTTTATGCATGTATCGCAAGTTTGATGTGACAGGAAATCTTTTTTTTTTTTGCATAGTGCACTTTTCAATGAAACTAAACACAGCCATCATATTCATCATCTTTCTTCAAGGAGACTTACATTGGATGGATGGATCTTGGATCGATCAGGTTCATCGATCAGCCATCAGGGCCTGCTACTACTATGTACAGTACTAGTAGTGCTGCAGGACTGACTGCAGGTGCAGCGATATACTAGTAGCTAGCTGTACCTGTACATGGTGGGCAGCAGGGCAGGCCTGCTCTGCTCGGCCCACGGCGCGCGCGCGTGTCTGCTCGCTATTTGCGGTTACAGAACAACGTAGTACTGGGCACGAGCGAGCGTACGTAACGAGCTAGCCGGTCACTGTTTGCAGATACAACTACAGTAGCTACATATCTTGTATAGCTACTACTATATATACTGTAGGTGTAGCATGCATGCAGCTGGACGGGACGATCAAAGGTCGATCCATCCATCCATCGGTCGTCGGTCAGATCGGACTAGCCGATGGCCGGCACCGTGCACAGAGCTGATCGAGGAGAGGAGAGGAGAGCCACCACCAATCCACCATGTACGACATGGACGATCGAGGACGACACAGATGCATGCAGATGGATCAGCAAGCAAGCCTTCATATTCATTGGCTGGTGTGCAGTGCAGTGCCTGCTCTCGCCATGCATGCATGTATTTCTGCACTCTGCACTCAGCAGTTGCTGCTGGCCGCGCGCCTGCCCGCCCGCCCGGCCGGCCTGCTGCTGGTATGGTAATAGTGAATAGTGATATGCAAGCCTGAACCCTAACTTCAGGCGTTTTCACTTCAAAGGCACGTACCGGCCGGCAACGGCCGTGACTGTGAGCGTGCTTATTACATTAGCTGATCGAGCTGTAATTTATACTGACCCAGCCGCCATTGCAATATTTCGGATGTGTTTTGGCAGAGTTCTACCTTCGGTTAATAACATCTGCTCGGGCTCTAGCTCATCTCGCGAGATGGCTTTGCCGACTATTTTTTCAAAGCCTTTGCCGAGTGCCCCAGGCACTCAGCGAAGCGCCCGATTCCAGTAGTGTCGTGCAGCAGCTTTCTCTCCTCTACAAAAATATTTGGTAAAATAGTTTCTCATGGTAGATAAAAATGATGAAATTGCCATAATATTTATCTTTTTTTCCTTCCCCTTCTCTGTTTTTTTTCTTATTCACTTGGCGACCTCCCTCCAATCCGTCCACTTGGCCGCTTCCCTCCAATCCACCTCACCTGCCACGCACTTCAACACCTAGGTCTTGTTGCCACCTCCACCACAGCGCCTACGCGCCTCCTGGCCCGCCGTGACACTTCTGTTTGCCCCGTGACTCCCCCATACTCCCTCCGTTCATTTATCTCCTTCATTTAAGCAAATTTTTTTTTTCAAAAGTCTCATTCGTATTAGTCTGGGATCACAGGTTTGACTTATCGTAAGTGCTGTGCATTTGGTGCTCATTGGCCGCTTCTTATCTGTATTTATTGCTCCTTAGCTGCGACTCCTTGGCTGCTCCTTGCCTTAAATGCAAATCGGTGTTGTTTACTGCTCCTTGGTCATTGTGTCGAAGGCTAATACGATGGAGACTTATGGACGGAGAGAGTACAAAGGAGGGACATCTCGGCTCCTATTCGGACGTAGAAGCCAGGGAAAAACACCTTTTTAGCTCCCACGGAGGCTTTCGGCTCTAGAGAGGATGGATCATGGATAGAACAGACCAAAGCGAACGCCCCCCTATCCGTAGGTGGAGTTGGCTCTGGGAGTCCTACCAAACACGACCTTAGTGCAACTACTAAGATGATTCTTGCATATATTGACCTATGTGTGTGCTGCTACTGAATGGTTGCTCTCTCTCTCTCTCTCTGGGGGGAGGGGGGGATGTGGGTGATGGAGATGGAACGAAGCTAGAGGCCAAGAAATGGAACTATATAGGGACTATGTAGTATAGTGTGAGTGAGATGAGAGCATCCAATCAAACTTCTTCTCAGTCGGAAGGAACAAGTAGCAAGAAAACAATGCTAGCTAGCTTAAAATAAAGAATAAAGATGGATGCATGCAACGTGGTCGAGCCGAGCCGGCCGTTTCGGTTTTGCTGACGGACGGCCGCCCGGATCGGACACGGGCACGAGATCGTCCTCGGGCTCTGCCTTGTTTCTTGCGCTGCCTCCGATCATCAACGACCCTAGTTTTCAATAAATGCATGCTATAAATATATTGCTGCCATCATGCATTTGCATATAGTAATTGCCAACACGTACGCATGCATAAACTTACGAGTAGTATTACGCAAATTCTTCAGTACTACATTTAATTTTGAACAATGCAAAGCTAGTAAGCTACAGTAAGCTGCTGGCTGGAAGAGATGACAAGCTGACAGGGACACGGATAGACGCTCGCGATTGACTCGCTGATGGATTGATGGGATTGGACGGCAGCTGGCTTCCTTGGCCCACGTACGGCCCGGCCCGGTCCACTGCAAACGTGACGGGTGCAGGCTTTATAGTCCATCTATCTATACTTTCTCTCTCCACTGCCCCACGCACCACAAAACCGTGCACTGCGCGGCACTGCATCGCCTTCATTCATGTTCCTTCGCTTGCTTTGGTTCCAGACCACAAACTGATACCGCGCCATGTTAGCTGCAACAAGCTAGTACTACGTAGGAGTAGACGTCTTCATCATTTCATGGGGGGTTCAGCCCAAAACACTTCGATCTTACCATTTAAAACTCTGCCATCCGGTTCCTTAAGAGGGCGATTGGTTCATCAATAAGTTGAGCCTAACTCGTACTACGTATCTAGGAGCCAAGTCTCCGTGGGACAGGTTGAGCACATACACTGTCATGTTTGGTTATCCTGACTGACAAGAGATTTTGTTTGGTTGCCTATACAAAATAAGATATGTTGCATGAGATAAGAATAATACAAGATTATGACCATGGTTATTGTTTTGAACAAGTATATATATGCTTAAAGTTCTTTTTTTAATCTTACTATGTCTTAATAAACTTCTTTAAAATGCATTAATGTCACTTGATATGTACTCCCTCTGTCCCCCCCTCTGTGAGTCGTTTTAGGAGTGCTAGTAGATGTCCAGATTCACTCGGGCTGTGTTTAGATCCATCGAAAAGTGCACTATGCAAAATAAGATTCCCCGTCACATCAAACTTGCGATACATATATGGAGTACTAAATGTGGATAAAATCAAAAACTAATTGCACAGTTTGGTTGTACTTTGCGAAACGAACGTTTTGAGCCTAATTAGTCAATATTTGGACAATTTTTACCAAATAAAAACAAAATGCTACAGTGTATTTTGGCACTCCAAAATTCGGATCTAAACACAGCCTCGGTAGTTAATGCACCTGTACACCATTTATGTCTAGATTTAGATACCTTTTCGCTGCATAAGAACAAAGCTAAAACGACCAACATATCGGGACAGAAGGAGTACTCCCTTTGTTCCAAACTGTAAGACGTGTTCCAGCCTTTTGAGATACATATATATTGCTATGTAGCTAGACATACACCCTGTTCGTTTCAGCTATTCAGCCAAATCAGCAGCCATCCAGCAGTGTTTTTCAGCCACAATAAACCAGCGAAACGAACGGGCTGATAATGTATATCTAGATGCATAGCAATAACTATGGATCAAGAAAAAAGTACTAATCATACACTAATAGCATCACTAGCTAGGTAAGCGCCTGCATCTAGTGAGCTTGGCTCCCATGCCGGATATGCTCGAAATCGGCGTATCTTTAGAACCAAGCTGAGAGGCCTCTTTTGCATCTCGAGAGCTAGGCCCAGACTTAGTAGGAACCTGCATCCCACGAGCTTGGGTGGGGCATATACAACTAACCAGCCACACCCTAAAACTCATCGTTTGAGCAAATACAAGTTTTGAGGCACATGGATTATAGGAGGCACCGTCCAACTAAGCTTAATTACCTGCTCATAAAATTAATTAAGGCTGACCGCCCAATCCAGCCCTCCTGCCCCTCATGCATCCCTCTTCTTCCCTTTGGGTTCAAAGGACAAAATGATGGAAGATGGATCACAACGTACTATTGCAGTACAGTTTGGAATATTCCATCTTGCAAAATTACAAAACTGGAGTAGTATATGAAAACGCATGCTGTTTTTTTTTTTTTGCTCTTTTTCACCGTTACCGAGATATCAAAAGCAACTGGTGTCTGGTAGTGGTGAAAATCAAAGTTGAGGTACCAAAAAAAATCCGTTCTGCGGAGATTATTGGCTGTGCAAATATGAATATCATGTGGCAGCTGCTGCTGGCCTGCTGCTGCTAGCCAGTACTACGTGCGTTACGTACTCCATCTGCAGTCTCTGCTGTGCTAGCTGAGCTGAGCTGGTGGTGATTTTTATCCAGGTGTATCTCTGACACATGCACGCAGGCACGTCGCACGCACTATAAAATAGTGAGATCGTGTCGTCAGATCATGGGATCCTGTGCCATCTATAGTACAAGTAGTATACTCCAGGATCGCCATTAGACCTGTTTGAAATTTGAATCTATCTTGTTGATAGTTACCCTCTCTGTCCCAGTGATTAGAGTGGAACTAACTTAGATTTAACTAAACTTCTGAAAAAAATAGTATCAACATTTAAGACTATATATTATAAAAAAATATGCCATAAAAATCTAAAGATATGAATCTAGTATAATAAGTATTATTACTATCTTTTTCTATAAAGTTTGCAAAATTTAAAATTATTGGACTGAGCAGTATTATAGAATTACGTCCTTTAGGACAGAGGAAGTAGCAACTAAGAATTAGCAAAAATATAATACATCTAAACAAATCAATGCCAAAGTAAGGATGGTGAAAGTTGCTAGCAAGTTCAAAGAATTATTATGCTAATAAATTTATTAGCATATGCAAACATGACCTATATATCATATCAGTGCATCTTAATGCAACGGGCAGAGCTAGCACCTGGCATTATATTAACCGCTAAAAAAGATCATGTGTACATTAATTACTGTCTTTTTCATTAGTTCTCTATCGATCTCGTATATATGATGATGATTATGATTATGATTTCCATGGAATTAATGGTCTAATGGTTGCAAGAAATAACAACGTGTATATATATTGTATGTACTACACTCCTGCGATTCGATAGCATGCATGCATATATATAATATGCAGCGTCAGTGCATCACCCAGCTGGACCCATACTGATCGATCGATTATATTGCTGATGATGGCTGCTCCGTCCTCCGGTCCGTAGTAGTACGCATCCACGTCGTATGCATGCATGGGTACTTGTTTTGTTTTTGGCAGGCGCCTGCCCAGCAGGAGGTATATACGGTCGGCGGTCATCGGGTCAGGAGATATTGCAACGCAACGTATCTCGATCAATCGCCTGCACTAGGGGCTGTTTGCATGCATTGGTTCTCGCTAGCTCTCGCGGCAGGTGCTTTCGGTCTACTCTAATCAGGCAGATCGATGATATGATCCTAGCTAGTAGTCTCAGGTAGCGACGTTGGACTAAAACTATATAAACGAGACCTAGCTGTCTGAACCTTACTGTCGGCATGCATATACGCTAGCAGAGAAGGGCCCTTTGGTACCAGTTCCCAACCCCCTTTAGTTCTGGTTTTGTGAAACCTGTATTATGCAATCAGAACTAAAGGTATCGATTTTTAGTACCGGTTCATACAATATCGGGGCTAAAGGTGTTTATTGAGTAAAAAAAATTGTGGGGTTGTCGAGATACAATCTTAAGACCTCCGATCCCACCTCGAATCTTGCACGCGTTGTCATCTCAACTCCACCACACATCTGATATGCTTTCCTTTTAAATTCACTTTGGTGACACCTTTAATACCGGTTTGAGACACAAGCCGGGACTAAAGGTCCCATGCCTCCTTTTAGTTCCGGTTGCAATTTTAGATCAGGACTAAATACTTTTTGGCCATCGACGAAAGGATGTTTCTCTAGTAGTGATATATGCTGGCATGATGACTTGAAGTTATATACTCCAATCCTCGTTGCAAATTATAGGTGATTTAGTTAGAACTTTAAGACTTTGGTCAAATTCTTTAGAGAAATATATGATTAATATATGTGCATGTTGAGTTCCTTGTGGTGTAACCTGACCATCTAGGTTGAAGTCCCTGACTTGACGTGGGTGCTGAAATTTTTTTCCTAGATTTATTGCAATATGTAATGACGATGTTGTTCTTTTTAGTGGTGTGTGATGTGGTCAACAATGAGATACATACATTGACATGAGATATAGGGGAGTGAAATGATGAGATACGATACATGTATGCTAAATTTCGTAATAAGAAGAATTGAATATAGGTAGGATGCCTAGCTTGCACTGCACTACAGGAAAACGTCTCTTTGCCGACTGCTTGCCCCGGTCGGCAAAGGCATAAACCCAGTCGGCAAAGGCTTTGCCGACCGCAAAGCCACGTGGCAGTCGGCAAAGAGCCGTCGGCAAAGCTTGGGTCGGCAAAGGCGGATTTGCCGACTGCCACATGGCACACAGTCGGCAAAGCCTTTGCCAACTGCCACGCCAGCAGTCGGCATAGCCACGTGGCGCCGTCAGCCCTGACGGCAGGCTTTGCCGACTGCTGGTTTCTCGGCAGTCGGCAAAGAATTTTTTTTCAAAAATTGTTTGCCGACTGGCCGCCAGCTCGGCAGTCGGCAAAGAAAGAAAATATTTTTTTTTGAAATGTTCTTTGCCGACTGCTTTCGGAGTTGCAGTCGGCAAAGGTTTGACCTCTTTGCCGACTGCCTCCCATTGCAGTCGGCAAAGACTCTGTCCTGGGTTTTTTTGCCCAGCTTTGCCGACTGCTGGATTTTTTTTTTGCTTTTGTTTTCTGTTTTCTCGCATCAAAACCCTGCAAAATCACAAATTTAAATGTTTTTTTTGGCCCAAATACAAATTGGCATGTCTTTTCATTATAGGCTGGCCCATATAAAAAAACATTACATATTATAAACCACATAAATAATTACATAGTGGCCCATTTAAAAAATCATCACATATTATAAACCACATAACCAATTACATAGTTATAATAACCATACATAATCCTCCTTCATAAATAATGCTTCCTTTGTGATATTTCCTGCATTTCACAAAGAAAATAAGAATGTCAGGGCAAGTTGCGTAACAGGAAATTACATGATGTTGCCAGGCCAGGGTACAAGTAATGCTTCAAACAAAACATGTACCATGTGACTCCTGGGAAAATGTCAGCTTTGCACGAAGGGTGTGCTCAGAACCACCAACAATCTGTAGTGTGAAGTTAAAATTGTTTAGCAAGCTACAGAAAACTGATGGTTAGTTTTAAGTTAACATTGCAAATGCATATCATCTTATGCAAGATGTACATATCCTTGTTGGCTTGCCTTCTTTAGATTCCACTCAAGTCTCCTGAATCCTTCCTTGAAATCAGTTGTCTGTCCAACTGCTCCAGCTTCCAACTCAAAACTCGCTCTGCAATGTAACCCATGATAGGGAACTTTAGCTAACAATATAAGCATCGGCCAATATTTCACTTTTTTTTAACTTCATAGGAATAAATATATAACTGCAGTTGACCTCATTGTGTATGTGGGCACTGGCATTTGTACTGTGATTGTGTTAGCAGTGACATTCGCGGAGAAGTCTGCTCTTATTTTCAGTAGAACTTCAGCCTGTGTAGATATCAAAGAACTGTAATTTCACCAAATTGAATCATAGTTTTGATCAATGCATAATAGCAAGACAAGCATTCCATACCCTCGACAGTCCAGCTTCTTCAATTAGTGTGGTTACACGGAATGGCGGCTCAAATTCTTGGGTCATCCGGTAGTTCATTACAGGAAATTCTCCATCAGGTGGTATCTATGCAATATTGCTACGGTAAATATAAGTTCTATATTTTTTTCTTAAGTACTCCCCCTCCTCCAAATTATAAGTTATTTTAGCTTTTCTAGATATATAGTAAAAGCTATGTATCTAGACATAGTGTATATCTAGATGTATAGCAAAAGCTATGTATCTAAACAAGCCAGAATGACTTATAATTTGGAACGGAGGGAGTGATAAACTGTAAATATAGTGCTTGAGTTCTGCAAAAGCATAAACAAACAGGCAGAAAAGCCTTATTTGAGTACTTACTAAAGTCAAAGTTCTGTCAATATCAAAACTGTCCAGATGTACTGACTCATGGAAGTTGCAATCATCAAGAATGACTGTTCCTCCTCCAGAAGAACTTCTGTAATATGTCTTTAAAAAATGTAATGTTGTATGTGATCAGCATTCGACAATATATCCATGACAATTAGACAAATAGAAAGACAAGCATGCTAAAAAATAAGTGAGGTTCAAGTTGTGAGTAGATTCAAGTTTCATTAAAGGAATCACTTGTGCAAAAACACTCTGGAATGCAAATAAGTATAGCGATTATAAATGTATGCACTGAATAACTCATCGCATTGTGAGCTCCAGAATAAGTGAAACACTATAAGCTTATCATAGATTGGTCTCCAATATTACAGAAACAGAGCATCATGAAACAAGGAGGAATATATTCTTGTTTCATATCCATATATCATTTAGATTATAGTTTGCCTAAGCTAGCTGTCAAAGGAAAAGCTAATGATTGTACCGTATGAAGAAGATCCAGTTCTTCCAATGCTCAAATCCTCATTGAGAGGAAGACGGATTTCTGGATTACCGGTGAGGTAACTTTTCATTTGAATTGTTCCATCAATCTCAGATGTAAGTATATAGCCCTGTTTGATGGAAATGAAAAATGAAGTCATGAAATGACTAGTCTATTAGTGCTCCATAAAAAACAATACTATGAGAGAGCATAACAAGGAAAATAAATGAGGTAACAAAATGAACTGGGCTTTAGTAACTCAAGTGAATTCAGTAGATCTGATGCACCATTAAGTGGACGAAGATCATATCACAAGATATATAAGATTGAGAAGTAAATGGTCATAACTCATCTCAATGGCCCCCCTACCCCATGGATTTGGAGTATCATAATATAAAAGCAATGCACTAGTGACTGTCATCTTTATTTATTCCAGTTAAAAACAGTGAACACAGAAGCTATTTTAACAGTAGTGATATAAGGAACAAATGGCAAAGAGGGTAGTTTCTGGCAGTAAAGGCAAAAACCCAAGAACAAACCAAAATTAGATGATGATATATGAAAAATTATTTTGCAGTGGGCGTCATCACTATCTAAAACAGTTAGAACCACAAATTCAGGACATACATAAAGGATTTCATGAAAAGAAAAGGAAAAAAAAGAAGAATATCTTGAGATGTTGAAGAGAAAACAATTAGTGACGACAAGGCATGACATAGACCGGTACTTACACTCGAGCTGAATGTCACACTTATTCTCTCAATGATATCAACAAAAATTTCCTCCCTCTTCTTCCCCCCAGGCTCAGTAGCAACCACAGATCTTGTAACAGCTGTACCAGGCATACGCTTTGTGCCTTGCTGCAAAAGACAAGGATGTCAAATCATAGTTTTTAAGGCGGTAAGGCGAGGCGTGGCGACCCACCCCCTTCCAGACGCCTAGGCGAGTAAGGCGTGCGGCGAGGCGACGCCATACACATACCCGCAGCTACATTAAAGCAGGACAAACACACATTGATATGCACCTTTTTGTTGCCAATTTGTTTTCATAGCTCCCTTGCTTTAGCACTTTAGCTATTTTATCACTGCAGTTCCTCTGCAAGTCTGCATCAACAGCTTGTGACTAAAGGGTGAAGGTAAATCCAAATAATGTAGCAGATGACTATAACGAGAGGGTTAAGCTATACCAAGCCCTGTTTTCAACAATGAAATTTTCTGCATAATGAATTTCAGACATATATGAAACACAAATTAAATCACCTAGTTCCGCATCACAGTAGCTATTGCATATTCACCTGCAGGTGGTGCTCGTTCACCTCTGTGCCGATCTCCTCCCCTGCCCGCCACATGCCATCCTTGTCTCGTTGGTCCTCCTCCAGCCGGCCTCCTCAGTGCGCCACCTGCTGTCCTTCGCCTCCTCCACACCCTGCGTGCCGGCGTCCTCCGCATCGAGGGCCAGATCTGCCGTGCTGAGGTCGGCCGCCACCCATCAGCCTTCTCCGCACACCACCGCGAGCAGCATGCCGTCCCCTGCTCCCCTGCGCCGAGGGCCAGATCCATCGAGGGCTGGGGTTAGGGCGCATCTATGGTGGAGGCGCTGCTCACTAGCCTCCTCCGCGCGCCGTGCGCCGTCCTCGGCCTCCTCGGTGCCGAGGGCCAGATTTGGGGTACGGCGACGGCTAATGCAGAGAGGCAGCCAGGAGGGGGAGGGGGCGGCGGCTGGTGGGAGAGGCGTTGGGTGGGTTAGGTTTTGCGGCTCGTTTATATACGCGAACGGATATTGGGCCTTGGGCTGGATATCTAGCACTGTAGCTTGTGTGTTTCCCCCTGCATCCAGACATTAGAGAGAAAGGAGGGCAGAACACTTTTATAGACACTTGCAGGCGATGGACCAACTGGGTAGCTCAGTCAGTTTAGGAGCAAAAAGTTCGGTCGTGGTTCAAATACCTTACACGCCATTTATTTGAGATATTTTTAATTTTTTTGCCCTGCAATTCCTAACATGAGGCTAGTTTTTTTAAAAAAATTCTTTACAATAGAGGCTATACATGTTTTTAAAATTTTCTTTATAATAGAGGCTATAAATATTTAAAGTTAACATTTAATCTGTCTCTCAGCACGATGGATAATAATGTTAACAAAATCTATAAAATAATTTGTTACACACCATCCTTGCAAATTACCCTTTATGATATGGCAAATATTGTCACACTATGCAATTGGACTAGCTTTAAGACGTTTTTTGTGACGTACATTTACTTATGTCGCTAAATTGAGATGCCTCTAAAAAAACGTTTATTATTTTTTTTCAAAAAATTATTTTTTTTAATTTTTTTAAAATACTTTGCCGACTGCTCTGCTCCCTGGCAGTCGGCAAAGGTTATTTTTTATTTTTTTCTCAGAAATTCTTTGCCGACTGCCATCCTCCCTGGCAGTCGGCAAAGGCTCTTTGCCAACTGCCACTGATGGCAGTCGGCAAAGAATTAATTTTTTTTTTTGATTTTCGATCCCAGTTTTATTGTGTTGCCTTGCTACAGTAAGTACATGATATATTCCAAGTTTGGGGTCATTTTGATTTATTTTGCTATATTCCATTGATTTTTGCTGTTTCTTTGATTTTTTCCGGCAGCTCTAGATTTGAACTACAGGTACATGAAATAATGGAATCTGGCGATTTAGAAAATGATATTCATGATGTTTGGAGCATGTTGAGGCCGTGTGCGGGGCCTCGCATGAAATTTCGACCGTGTTGGTGTCGGAACACGCCAAGGCACGCGCGTGAAAAGTGTTTTTAAATTTTATAAAATCGAAACGGAGTCCGAAAATGACGAAACTTGACGACGTGTCTTGTCATCGCATGCGGAGGCTGTGGTAAAAATTTGAGAAAGTTTCGAGCAAGTGGCGACGTCGAGTGGCTAAAACCTGGACATCTCCACATGTGATAACAAGTTAGCCACCCGACGTTAGTCCAGGTTTTAGCCACCCGACGTCGCCACTTGCTCGAAACTTTCTCAAATTTTTACCACAGCCTCCGCATGCGATGGCAAGACACGTCGTCAAGTTTCGTCATTTTCGGACTCCGTTTCGATTTTATAAAATTTAAAAACACTTTTCACACGTGTGCCTCGGCGTGTTCCGACACCAACACGGTCGAAATTTCACGCGAGGCCCCGCACACGGCCTCAACATGCTCCAAACATCATGAATATCATTTTCTAAATCGCCGGATTCCATTATTTCATGTACCTGCAGTTCAAATCTAGAGCTGCCGGAAAAAATCAAAGAAACAGCAAAAATCAATGGAATATAGCAAAATAAATCAAAATGACCCCAAACTTGGAATATATCATGTACTTACTGTAGCAAGGCAACACAAAAAAACTGGGATCAAAAATCGAAAAAAAAAATTAATTCTTTGCCGACTGCCATCAGTGGCAGTTGGCAAAGAGCCTTTGCCGACTGCCAGGGAGGATGGCAGTCGGCAAAGCCTGCACCTTTGCCGACTGCTGACGGAGTGGCAGTCGGCAAAGGTGACGGTGTGGATGGCGTCAACCATGGCCTGCCTTTGCCGACTGCAATTCTTTGCCAACTGTCTGGCAGTCGGCAAAGCCATGGCTTTGCCAACTGCCTGGCAGTCGGCAAAGCCAGGCAGTCGGCAAATCATGCTTTGCCAACTGCAGGAAATTCCAGTTGGCAAAGGGACCTCTTTGCCGAGTGTCGAAAAAAAACAGTTGGCAAAGAAAATTGCAGTCGGCAAAGAGCCAGTTTCCTGTAGTGCTGGTACTTGTGGTGGTGGCCATCGATGGATGGATGTGGATGCATGATCTGGTGGCGCCGGGGGGACCGGGCTGGGCTAAAAACGGGCTCTGTCTCGTCCAGAAACTGAGACAAGTCTGGCACGCATGCATGGATCGGTCCACCCGGTATAGCTAGGGAGCGAGACTGCAGATGGATGGATGGATGAATCGGACCGGGCCACCGGGGGTAAGGGCATCGGACTACTTATACATACAGACATACAGTAGTACGTGTGTGCACATACGCATACACATACACTGCGACCAAAGCATGCGTGATGTACGTGTGTACATCATATCGTGCAATATCGAGATCATATCATATGCTTGTAAAGAACGCAAGAGATATGCATGGTAGCACATGCATGTACGTCGTCCGTCACGTTTGTACAAGTGGCAAGAAGCAAGCAGCTGCTGCTGGTGCAGGGGGCAGAGGCAAGCAAGGCATGCAGATGCAGGTATAGTAGTAGTACGTACGTGTTGGTTGTACACATTGATGGGAGTTTGTTTAGTTTCCTCGCAGGGAAAGGGGAAACTGGCCTGCATGCCGATCCGATCGATCCTATAGAGCTCCATCGATGTCGATGGCTCGGAGCTGAGCGCTGACGCTGAGAGAGGAGTGGGCATGCAGGGCCACCCAGCACACAACTGCTACTGCTAGTGCAGGCGAGCTCCCCCACATCCACCAAGTGCGTGCAGAATGCATGCCTTTTGGGCTAGCTAGCTAGCTCCTGCAACGCAAGCGACGGCGACGGCTAACCGCGCGCTCAGCAGCTCTCCGTCGCACTACTGTACTACTAGTACGTTGCACTTGATGGGTACTACTGCAGTGTGGTCACGCTAGCTAGCTGTTACTGGTGGTGTGTTTTAGCCCCTGTTTTGCGGTGTTACTTTAGCAGTATTTTTCAGCAAACGAACAACGTTTTTCTCTCATAACGAATCAGCATGATCATCAACATAAGCTAAATTTCAGCGAAACAAACAAGTATGTACTATACGTCTACAACCTGAATCAAAATTAACAATATGCATGACTCATGAAGGATGCATGCATGCATTATTCTGGCCAGTGAAAATTAAAGCTGGGGTAGCCAGCGCACAACAGATACAGCATATGCATATGCATGGATGGCCGGCTTGGCCCCAGTAGCTAGTAGTCCTACTGTCAAGTTTAATTTGCGCAACAGGCAGCATACAACAAGGCAAGGCGCGTAACTGATCGATGGGGCTGCCAGCACCAGGCCACCCACAGCACAGCAGCGGTCACTAGTAGTCATCAGTACTAGTCGCTAGCTGCTACGCCCAACCAATGCAAACAAAGCTAATACCTAGCTTCTTCGTTCCTTGGCTACCTTTTCTGGCTCTGGCTGCCTCTCAGGCTGCTTTGTGTACTGATCTTATATATGCCAAGGCAAGCAACCCGGCCTCTCCCAGTCCCAGCTGCTTTCTTCATTCTTTCGATCCCCTCGATCCGTCCGTCGTCCGATCAATCATCCATCCTTTGTTCTAAGTTCTTCATTCATTCATTCATCACTAGCTTAATTTTTAGACAAAAACAGAGAGAGAGAGAGAGAGAGAGAGATGGATCGGGAGGAGCGTGCATCGATCTGTGCTGCATGCCATGATATGCGCGCGCCATGCGTGCTCTGTCTATCTCTAACCTGATCGATTCGTCATCCGGACATGAACATATGCATCATCGTCTCCAGCGCGCCCAGCTCTCTCTCTCTAATCAGCTATTTGCAGCTTCATTCCGATTCCGATAGACACACACACACGGTGCTTGCTCACGTAGCTTATTTGTTCGATCCCTTCCTCCCTCATCTCATCCAGTCCATGCACTACTCCATGGATCTGCTATATATCCTTGTTGGGCTGTAGCTACCTTCAGGCTCGCTATATACGCATGCAAAATCTGCAAAATGTTGCCACTCGCTCCGGGCTACATGTCTATCTATAGCAGCTGGAGACCACGATACGTATGGAGAGAGACAGACAGAGAGAGAGAGAGAGATGTATTATCATCAGCCACCAGCCGGTGATTTCTGGCGTGGCATCATCAAGATTCACACACACTGCTTGCAAATGCATGCATGCATCTCTGCCGCCTGCCTGCCTGCCTGCCTGCCATTAGTAGCAGTTTTACTACTGTATTAGCTGCGGCTGCTGCATCATGCATCATATATGTCTATGTATATACGTGTGTATGTGTGGGAATCTTGATGATGCTGCATTGGAGATCAAGGGCTATCTATCCAACGACTCAGATCAGCAGTGCCATATTTCTCAGCCTCTTGGGTTATACGAGTTCTTCCTTCCAGGTAATTTAACAAGGTACTCAATTAAGTTTGCATGCATTGTTTAGAGCACACCTTATTACTAAACTAATTTTAATACAACTGATGTAGCTAGTACTTCATTATTAGTAGTAACTAGCTAAGCTAGCCAGTCTCGAATTATTATATATATAAGCCAACTCGCGCACGAGAGATAACTAACTAAGAGGGAAAGTAGGCATCCTGGTTATTACCTGATTTTGTATTCTTTTTCCTTCTTTTTTTCCACCCAGTCGGTACCTGATTCTGACCTACAGTATTTTTCTTTTCATGGCAACATGCAAAAAGAAAAGACTGAAAGAAAAGCACCAATGCGATGGATGGGAGATGCATGTATGGGCCGGCCGCACTGCATCTGTTTTATTCAGATCCATTCAGGTCAGGTCGGCCGGCCCGACCTGTCTTCCGCTGATACAGACTCTTGTTATTACCTATAGTATACTACTGTATATAGCTCCCCCGCCGTTGCCATTTACTCCGTCCGTACTAAACTGTAAGTCGTTGTTTTGTATTTTCTAATACATAGCTTCTGGTAAGCATCTAAATATACATTATGTCTAGATATATATAGTTACATATATAAAAAAGCCAGAATGACTCACAATTTAGAACAAAGGGAGTAAGTCGTAGCTAGTTGCAGTCTTATGTATAACTACGCATGACATACAAATGCTAGTGTATAACTTCCTCACTTGAATCCGTGGTTACATTCAGATGCCGTTTGCTTATTATATTAGGGCCCTGGCTTGGGCAGCGGTGCCAAGAAGCTCGATCTAGCCTCAGACATTCAAAATCGAACACCTCGTCAGGCATATTTTCTAGTCCACGAAGCAAACCAACCTTTGATATATGTGGCTGCTACTACTTGAGTTGTTTCATATATCATGCTCTTCAAAGTTGTTGCCTCGTCACGTATATGAGAAGATATACATAATATATAGTATGTTTTGATATATTTTACACATAATTTATATTTCTATACCGAGAGGCGGCTCAGGCTGCCCAAGCGTCCCCGAGCACGGCCACAGCTCCTCCATGGGCTGCCCGTCCGCGGCAGAGACGCGGGTGGCAGAGCCTCTGGGTTGCAAGCGATGGCACGTGGCGCTTGCCGGTCCATCAGAGACTCGGCCCACGCGTACCTGCCAGCAACCGCCGCCGCATCTCCGCCCCAGACGCGGATGGTTGGCGCAAGGTCCTATTGCAAGGGCCGGCAAACGGCGGTGAGAGGACAGAAGCCAACCAGACAAAGAGCCGTCGACCTCCGAGGCGCATCCCGGCGGACCTTCATGGCAAGTGCCTCAGTTGCCTCTCCTTAGCGCATCGGGTGGCAACCTGCAAGCTGCCCCAACAATGTCTGCAGTGCAAAGGATTTTGACACATTGCGCGCGACTGCAAGTAGCCACGGCGCGCGGGCTCTTGGAGCTTGGGCGATGCAGGTGCCGTGGGTCGTCAGCCACAAAGCTCTGTTTGTGGCACCCACAACTCTTGCTTCGTTCGGCTGGTGGACCATGGTGGTTCGCAAGACTATGGTGGAGTCGAGATGGACAACGCCATTCCTACCAACTGCGGTCGCCGGCGCCGACGACGGAGGCGTCACGGGCGGTCGGTACGGGTAGCCCAGGCAGCGCCGCCCTTCACCTTGGCCGCTGCTAGAGCCCAGACCGAGCACGGTGAGCTAACTAGCGAGACAGGGGCGCTTGCCGACAACGCTGCCTTTTCTGCTGCTGCACACTGCTCCCCCGAGCCAGACCCGTTGGTGCTAGAGCTGTGCAAGAGCATGGGGCCTCCCATGCGGGTTGACCCAATGTTGCAGGAGCTTGACGCCTCGCTCATCGTGAGCCGGGCAGTAGGAGCACCAGCGCTGGGGTGCCTGCCTACTCAAGTGGCCGCCCCTCAGGAGGTTGAAGCATCTATGGTGGAGATGAACTCGCCTCTGTTGTCGCCGCAGGGGCTGCCACAACTCACGCCACCACGGGTGGGACAACCCGGCGTTGCAGATGAGATCACCAGTCCACCAAGGCAGAAGATGGCAACTACAAAGCAACCCCTACCACTCAGGAGCCGGCGGATTGCCGCTCAGCCGCTGGCGCATATACTAACCTCAAGCAAGGCGAGGTACTCCTCATGAAGAGGATGGGCATCCAGCCACCAGCAGCACCGGTTTCATCCGTGTCCAAGCAAACATACGGCGCCTTATTCGCAAGGAACTTGATGCCAAGGCACGTTGCACCTCTGGACAAGCTGTTCCCAGCGACCAACTACAGGGCCGGCAGAAGATCACTCTTCTTGGATGACGAAGGAGGACTGCGCAGCCAGCAGCGGTGACGCACTCATAGGTTGTAGCGTTGCTCTTAGCTCGGTTGTAGACCATTTATGTAATATCGAAGCTTCAAACTGTTTGCTAGGACGGTTCAGCCTATGACTATAAGACCTCCTAGGGCGCTTGTCAGAAGCGCGTTGTTTGTATAGTTGAACTCTTCTTCTTAAATACAATGATACGTAAATCTTTTGCGTATTCGAGAAAAAACTAAATAATTTAAAATACATTGATGTTTCTAGTTTTTGAAATTTAACTAAATTTTATACCAATGGGAATATTTTAGCTGCATATTTGCTATGCTTTCTAGTTGTCATGTTGCGACCGATCCCTGCATAGTTAGCTGGGTAGCTAGGTTTTTTTTATGAGGGGAAGCTGGCTAGCTAGGTTTTATCGCTCGTGTCGTGTGTGGTTGGGCTGGCAGAGCGTGCAGGTGTTGCAAGGCCCAATCTAAATCCAGTTAGATCCAGATAGACCTAGGCCTTGTATATAAAAAGGGCCTGGAAATGAGCGAGGCCGAGCAGGCTGCCCTGACGCAAGAAGGCCTGAAAGACCCAGCAGTAGTACAACAAAAGTATGTTACTGGACCACCCTGGGAAGACCCGACATGAGCCCTATCGCTCAGGTGTTATTGATTTTCATTTGATTTAATTGATGCCCCGATCTTGACCCATGTGCATTGCAACTTGCAAGATTGGTTTTACCATCGTTTACATTGTATGATTAACCATGTGGTGGGTGGATGGGTTGGGTCAATCGATTCTCTAAACATGTCCATACATTGTAATGGGATAGTGTATAACTTGTTGCACGGTTATCTAGAGCCCCAACCAAAGTTAACGGGCTAGGTATCTTTTGTTGAATAGCGATGGATGCTTGTTGGAGATCAATGACAACGGCTAGTTTCTTCGCAGATGGATTGACACGACATAGCGCGGGGGGCGGGGGGGGGGGGATAGGAAGGGGTCTGCAAGCCCCGTTTAGGCTCTGGATCCACGCTACAGTATCGGAGGAACCACAAATCGTCCATCTCTCGCCTCCACGTTCATTTTGTGAAGAGGGAGAAAAACAACTCATGTGTGCTGCTACAGTTATTGGTGGAGGAGGGCTAGAACCGTAAGAAGCTGTGTCAAACGGGCCCTTAGTTCCTCCACCTATCCTACTATCACCTTAGGCCTTTGCCAGAGTCGAGGAAGATGACCCCTCCATGCTTGAAATGGATGGATCAAAGGTTGATCGTGAATAATTGGAAAGCCACGGCAAAGCTTTTGTCGCCTTGATAATTGGAAAGCCAATGGTTAAGGAGCCATGGCTATAGATCTTTTCCATATAATGTCCGATCGATGGAGAGGACTAGTAGTAGCTGAATCAATCTCAAGATCTATCTATCAAGTCTCTCTTAGGCGTCGGCTAAGAACTTTCGGGAATACAAGGATTTTATGTACTCCATCCAATTCCTTTTGTGGTCATTACTTTTATTTTGACATGTTTAAAAGGCTAATTTTATATAAAATTAATTAATGTCATTCATGTTTAAAAGGTCAATAAAATATTAATCTATTGGTGTGTCTTTTATTCGTATAATACTAAATACTAAACTAAGTAAATGATTTAATTATGCATGGGTGATGCATACAAAATTTGAGTTTAACATCTGGCGATGCACCTTGAATTTATTTATCACTACAATGTGTGTGTGTAGGTAGGATGGAGCATGCCGCTGCATGTGTGACCTCTGCCGCTCTGCGCAAGCAGTACCCTACATCTACATGGACTGTCTCCTTGATTTTTCTGCTCCAGTTGCCTTTGGATCGTCTCCTACAGCGGCACGGCATGGAGCGACTAGCTAGCTGTACACTGTCTCCGTGGGCCGTGGGCCATGGCCCCACATGAAGCAACATTACTGAACCACACCCGGCCCTTTTTCGCGCGCAGTATATTTTTCATTTCAGTGCAAGATAATATAATATATTTGTTTAAAAAAAAGAGTAGTATCATATATTATGTAGTATATATATAATATTAGTAGCATATATATATAATTAATTGTGGCTGCCGATTGCGTGGCTTCTGAGTAATGGAATCTATATCCATTTTTAAAAAAGCTTGTAGAATTAATTATTAAAATGGAAGGTCACAGCGTCGTCCTATATATCCACCCACTAGCGAAGCAATGCAGTGGAATGCAAGCAGCTAAGGTAGCAGCAGCATTAAGGCTGGACGAAAAACTCGAAGCTCGTTAGCTCGCTCGGCTCGTGGCTGGCTCGACTCAGCTCGGCTCGGCTCGTTACGATAACGAGCCGAGCCGAGCCAAGATTTTAGCTCGTTAGCTATAACGAGCCAACTCGAGCCAGCTCGCGAGCTAAACGAGCCAAGCTTTTAGGAAAAAAAGTATCAAAACTTGTATTAGTTTTTGTATTACTTCATGTCTTGTACTTTACAATTGACTAGTAACTGGTCTAGACCCTATAAATTGACTGGTAACTGGTCTAGATGCATTTCTTTTGTATTATTATTATTCTCAAACTTTAAATAAATACAAATATTATATTTTGTGTATTTTTTATACCTGGCTCGCGAGCTTAACGAGCCAGCTCGAGCTTTTAACGAGCCGAGCCGAGCTGGCTTTCTGGCTCGTTAGAATAACGAGCCGAGCCGAGCTGGCTCGTTATCTTAACGAGCCAGAACGAGCCGAGCCCAAACGAGCCGAGCCAGCTCGGTATCCAGGGCTAAGCAGCATGCGGGCGGCGGGCGGGCCGGCCAACAGCAGGCCAGCAACTATATATGGGCTTAGTCGTCTTTTGCAAATCAAAATACATTATCATCTGGATCCCTCTTTTTTCGATAATAATGCGCCCTTGTTTAATTAAGTTGTACCCTGTTTTCTGATACAGTCAGTTCCATATAATGCTTTGTTTGGGCCAAGTGTGGTGTGTGATGCGACGTATAGATAGATTATCTTCATTTTTCTTTTCTACAATTTATTGTTTATTTGGTTACTACTACTTGCCGTACGTGCGGCTCGATCGATCTTTCTGATTCAGTTTCAGCAATGAATGAGAAAAAGGGAGCAGCATTAATATTGAGGCTTTGTAGAGATGCACATTGTTATGTATATATATAGCATAGCATACATTGGGTAAAGCACATTTCTCACCCTCAAACTTACACGGCAGTCTGATTTTCAATCTTCAACTGTGAAACCGATTAATGGACAGCCTCCGATTGTCAAAACCGGACAAACTTAACCCTCGTGTTGGTTTCAAAGGTGATTTTTCTATTTTTATAAAAATAATAAAAATCCGATTTGCTATCTAAAAATTTATAAATAATTTATTTTAAATCAAGAAAAAATATGAAACTAGTATCGGTTTTATTCTGAAACTATTCTCTACTTGTTTATGATCTATATATAGGTATTTGGAATTGGTTTGTTTCTGTTCCTATTGCTTTATTGCTCATAATCATGCTTGCTACTATCTAAAACAAGTAAGATATGAAGAACTGGTGTCGGTGTTCGGACCCGGGAGGGTTCTAAGCCAACGAGTAAACTTGTGCTGCGTGTCCCCTAATCTGAATGGTGATGCAAAGAGAATACACGGGGGTTTATCCTGGTTCAGACGAAAGAAGGCCCTACGTCCAGTGAGGGGAGTATTGTATTTCCTTGCACCTAAGTGCTTGCGTAGGGGTTACAAGCTATGAGAGAGGGAGCCGATCCCAAGTCTCAAAGAGAGAATACAAATGAGATTGCTTGAGATGTTGATCTTCAGTGGTGGGGTGATGACTTGTTTTTGTCTTTTGTCCTCCCCTCTGCTCGTAGAGTCCCCTGCCTTCCCTTTTATAGGGTCAAGAGAAGGCAGAGACGTCGGGGTGGCGCCTTAGAAGTGAAGTTTTGTTGGGCGCTATGGAAGCTGCTGTAGCGACGTGCTCCGGAAATGGCCGGCCATCTCTGGGCACCATGGTGACGTAAAGGATGGGATGGTGAAAAGACCCCGAGTCCTGTGGCATGCAGACCTTGCTCCTTTGTTGACCGGCGGTTGGTCGAGGCCGGGTCGAGGTGGGTCGACAGGGAATGGATAAGGCCGAGCCCCAGGAATTTCGGGGTACTACAGTCGTCGTGTTATGCCTCGAAGGGGATCGGTGGCGGAATAGTACCTGGCATGGCGTGTGCAGTGACAGGTTTTCACCGCCCATTCCAGGATGGGCAGTAAAAAGTGGGATTTGACACTGGTACTGCTTCCATGCTGGCGGTGCTGTAGCCATGGGGGTAGGAAGTGGTTGGCGGTTGCATTAAATGCTTTGACTTTTATCTGAAAGTCGGTGGGTGAGGCGGGTCGACCGGCTCGACCCAGGGTCGTACGAGTCGGAGATTTCCCTGTGGTCGAGGCGTCCCGTCGAGCGAGCCTCGTGCGAGTCGGAACGTGGTCGAGGCGTTCCGTGTATGGTTTTGGCTCGTTGTACCCACGTGGGCGGAGCCTTGGCGTGGTTTTCTCAGGGGGGTTTGTTCTTTTTAGTCGTCGAGTTTGGGTACCCCTTATTTAGGTACCCGACAGTAGCCCCCGAGCCTTTGTGTGAGTGTGGTCACTCTTGCAGAGGCTCAGTGAGTCATGAACTGGAGTCGTAGCGTCGTAGCTCTTCTGGTGGGTGCGTGCGAGCGCACCCATCGGGTGTAGCCCCCGAGGCCTCGGTGGAGTGTTTTTCTCCTCCGAGGTCTTTAGTGTGTTATATCGAGGGGTGCTCCCACGTCTGAGCCCCCGTGGCGTGCTTGGTCCCCTTTCGTTTGGGGTTAGCTTCTTGCGGTCGAGCCCCCGAGCCTCGTGCGCACGAAGTCGATCAGGGTCTTGCCCGTCTTTATCGTACGACCCTCACGCACCTTTTAGGAAAGGAGGAGAGGTGGGGAACACCGTACTACCCTCGATGGGTGAGTTTCGACGATCTCCGGTGAGCTGTTAGTGGAGAATTCGAGTGGGAGCCCGTGCCCCATTCGATAGGGGTCGGCTAGCGGCCACGGAGGCGCTCTCCAAAGATGTCAAAGAGGAGTCGTGTGGATCTCGGTTCCATGCGGTAGGATCGGAGGGCTCGATGCCTCCCTCCGAGGGGATTCCACTGTCGACCTCTCTTTTAGCCTCGAATACGTCTGGGGGCCTCTCGAGAGAGTGGCTCGAGCCCTGACCTTGTATGGGCACGTCCCTTGTTGTCCCTCACTCTGTTACTCGAGGGCCGCTGTCGAACCCCGGTCGAGGGCCAGCTTTCGATCCCTCGAGGTTTATAGTGGGCTCGGAGCCCGTTATCCATTTGTCTGGAAATGTCCGTCTGCGGATCCCCTTCCGGCCCGTTGGGTCACGTCTTTTTAGGAGGAGAGGCGAGAACGGCACGGTAGTGGGTGGCGTGGCGCGACAGTTGCGGAGTGAATGGGGGACACGTGCCCTTACCCGCGGGTTTTGAGGGAGCGGTTAGGTGAGAACATTGAATGCGGGGACTGTTCCTACCTTTTCGTCGGATCCACCCGTTGGTCTTCCGCCGGGGTATAAGTACAGAGCCTAGGGTTCCGTATGCCCCCCACAGGCCTTTTGTGATTGCCCCTTTCTCCCTTTGTGCTCATCAGCCGTTCTCCGTCGCCGTCATCATCTCTTCCCCCGTCGCCACCGCAAGCTGATCTCGACACTCATGGCGGGAAAGAGCCAGGTTCTTCCCGTGAACGCGTGGGTCTGTTCTTCGGTGATGGATTGAAAGCTGGAGGAGTTAGTTCATGACGGTCTTCTGCGACCGAGGGCGAGTTGGAGCCAGCCGGAGTGGAGGGTGCCGCCGTCCAGCCACCGGGAGCCGGCGCCCCCTGAGGGGTACGTGGTGAGCTTCGTCGCTTTCCAAGAGAGGGGGCTCGGGATGCCACCGAGCCGGTTTATGCGGGCGCTTCTACATCATTACAAGGTGGAGCTCCATCATCTCGCCCCCAACTCCATCTCGCAGACCGCCATCTTTGCGGCGGTCTGCGAGGGGTACTTGGGGATGGAGCCCCACTGGAATCTATGACTCCACCTTTTCAAGGAGGAGCACTTTGCCAAGAAGGCGGGCGAGAGGGGAGTGCGGCGTGTGGTTCATGCCAGTAGCTGTACCATTCAAGTCCATGCGGGTCGAGGCGAGCTCTACATCCCGGTGCAGCTCATTCGTCGAACAGCGGGTGGCACGACGGGTGGTTCTACCTATGCAACGACGACGACCACCTGCCGAAGTTCTCCGACCAGGTCCTGATGTCGCGCGAGGATAATTGGACGTATGGCGTCGTCGAGGAAGAGAAGCCAAAGCTGCAGCCGCTCCTCGACGCACTGAGGAGACTCCATCAGTGCGGATTGACTGCGGGGATGGTGGCCGCCGCGTTCCACCGTCGGAGAGTGCTGCCGCTGATGCAGCGCCAACTTCGAATCGATGAGATGACGCCGGGTGTCTCGTTGGAGGGGAGTCGGATGTCGCACGAGTCCCTCCACCTCGACGAGGTTGCCCGACGCGCGCGGTGGATGGTGGGCAACTTCAAGCAAGAGGACATCGACAAAGGTCCTGATGCGACCCAACCAGGGTTTCGAGCCTCTGGTAAGTGCTATTTTACTAGCCTTGTGTCCTTTCGCTTCGTGGCTCCCTTGATTTAGTTCGTCGATGCTTTCGTGCAGGATCTGTCGATGGTCAAGGACTCACGGTCGCCGGTTCCGGAGGATCGCGCTGCTCGAGAGGTGAGATGCATTTTTGTGGCTCAGAAGAAGGGAAAGAAAGACGCCGCAAAGAAGCGTCAGATCAGAAAGGCCCTCGAACGTGAGACATTGAATAAGCGCCACCGCCAGCAGAGGCTCGACGGTCTCCCTGTCGAGAAATCGCCCTTTGAGACGGCCTCGAAGGAGGATGAGGATGAGGATAGCGATGATAACAACGCCGGGCCACGGTACGACTCCGTGACTTTTCTGGCACACCTCCCTGACGTGCGGCCCCTGCTAGAGCCTAGTAGCGGAGGGTCGACCTCCCAGACATCGAGGGCAGTCTCGGCGCCCGTCGAGGGGGAGGAAGAGCCAGCGGAAGGAAGAGCCCGAGAGGGGCCTTCAAAGAGGGGATCTGTCGCGCCTGGGGTCCCTGAGGCGATGTCGGTGGTGCCGCGCCCGTGAGTCCGCTTGCCCCGGACTTCGTCGATGGGCGGAACAACAACGTCGACGCTTGAGGCTAGGGTGCTATCGTCGGGTGTGAGGACCCGAGGCTAGACAGCCTCATTGGCGCAAAGGACCCCAGGCGCCTCGTCAGCCCAGGCTCCAAGGAGCACCAGGCCGACCAGAGGCTTGACGGAGGGGCCATTGCAGAAGCCGTCGAGTGGCTCGGGGAAGCCGGAGATGAAGCCCCTGATCCCCTTGTCTGGGTAAGTGTCTCGCTTCGCCTTCCCGATAAAGTTATCTCGCTTTTTGTTCTGACGTGGTTGTTTACAACGCAGCCATAAGCGTAAGGTGGAGCTCGCGGCTATGACTCCTGTCAAGGTGCTCAAGTCTGGTGCCGCCCTGATGATGCGGACGCCTGCCGACGACGCCGCTTGGGTCGCAAAGTACCAAGCTGCCACGGAGCGGCTCAAGACGAAAGAGGCCGCTGCCAAGGTAGGTGCAAGCGCTTAGGAGGTCGCCAGAGTTGGTGACACCGCTCAGGAGCCAGAGTCGGTCGAGGCAGCCCTGGGCTGTGCCAGGCTCGACGTGCCTGGTATTGGTGGGCCAGAGCCGGGGTCGACCACGAGGACCCTGGAGACCGTCAAGGCCGGTAAGGCCGAAACATCCGTCCGCTATGCGAGGCGGGTAGATGTTGAAAAGATAAAAGAGGTGGTGGAGGCCCCGCTGGATGCGGGGAAAGAGGAGGAGCAGTCGGAGCTGCAACCAGAGCGGGAGGAGCCGCGACCGCAGCTACAGCAGGACCAGCCGGAGGAGCAGGCGGTTGAGGCGGAACGGGGGGTGGCCATGCCACCGCCCAACGTGCAGGCGGTGGCGCCGACTGATGGGAGGCCAGTCCCGCCCCAAGGGTCGACTCCGGCTGTGATCGATCTCATCGGTGACGACCCTCCTTCCGATAAGGGGAAGCAGAAGGCGGACATCGAGATGGTCGATGCCCCGGATCGGCCCGGGACTTCCGTAACATCAGAGGACGACATGGCAGAGGCGTTCGCCAAGTGGCCTGATTTTGTGGGGCTGGTGCTTGTGTGGGCGGAGGAGGAGCTCCCGCGTTGGGGTCGGTCGACCCTCGAGTTAAGGGATGCGGCTAACCCCAATGCCGAGACCTTCTTCGCCCTTGACGACAAGGATGAAGTGCAGCACTAGGAGTATGTCGAGGGACTCCGTAAGCACTCTGTGCAGTCCCTGTGGATGGTTGCGGACACCCTGGTGCGGCAAATGTCGGAGGCCTTTGAGGTGAGCCGTGTCTATTGTTTTATCTGGCGTGTATCCCCTTTTCTCCTTGGTTCTGATCTTAAGCTTAACTGTGGTCAGGAGCTCAAGGAGCGATCTCGCCGCAAGTCGCTCTTCATTCGTCATGAAAGCGGTGTATGGGTGGCGCTTACTCGTCAACGGGCTCTGGTCAAGGAAGCCAATGAGCGGCTATCCAAGAAGAGCGCCGAAGTAGACGAGCTTCGTGTCGTCCATGCAGTGGTCAGGGAGGAGGCAACGCAGGCTCGGGAGGCCAAGGCCAAGGTGTGTGAAGATGCAGCCAAGGCTCAGGAAGAGGCGGCCAAGGCCCGTGAGGACCTCGCACCGCTATTAGCACGCGTGAAGGAGCTCGAGGAGGATGTCGCCCTTGTCAGCAGGCATCGTGACGCCCTCAATGTTCAGATTGGGCAGGTGTCCACTCGCGTCGAGACCCTGAAGGATGAGGTCACGACACTGAGGGGAACCATCCGAGAGAGGGACAAGGCTCTCTCGGACGCCGGCCGAGAGATCGAGACGCTGAGGGCGACCGTCCGCGACAGGGACGAGGCTCTTCAGGCGGCGGAGAAAGCGCGTGACGAGTTGCGCGATGAGATCATGGGTTGGCCGACCCATGCTGAGGGTAAACCTTTGTCAAGCTTTGACCTTGGCCTCGGGGTCCCAAGTCTTTGCTAACTTGGTGTTTGTATTTCAGAGCTAGAAAAGCAGCAACATGCGGCCCAGGCGATGGCTACCTCATTTCAGAACCTCTTCGAGGATGAGGTCGGGCGGAATCAATTGCTCCAGGGTGCGATTGCCTCAGTGTGCAATGGCCTGGGGGTCGAGCCTGATGTCGATACCGAGGAGGATGCGCCAGGGAACTCATTTGTTCACCGGATGATGGCGCTGGGTTGCCTTGTCCGCGAGAAGATTCGAGGCGGGCTGCATCATGGCATGAAGAGGGCCATGGCGGTCATCCGGTCTGGGTTTGAGTATGACATGAGCCTCATTGTTGATGGCTTCATCTCATATCTGGACAGGACTGATGAGGAGAATGAGGCAGTCTGCCTGGAATTGATCGAGGCTGCGGAAGAGCCCGGGGATCGTCTTGCGAAGCTATTTGAAGTCGAGGTGGTCCCGCCTGCTAACGATGAGGGCCTGTGTGCCAAGCCTGGGCATGAAGGCCCATGTAATAAGTTAGTTAATATTCGTGACTTGCGCCGTGATGGCCTCAGGGGCCTTGAAACATTTATATGTAAATGTATACTAAATGTCTATTTTCGTTTGAGTCTTTTGTTCCCTTTCTTGCTTGAATCATATTCTTGCATGTTTTTCTTAGCGCGCGGTTGCATCCCTTGGTGTGAGGGAGCGAGTGGAGGTACCATAGCCCGGAGGCGTAGGCGATCTTGTGGCTCGGCAGCCCTTGAACCTTAGGGTGCACTTGCGGCCTCGTTGATTATGTAAGAACTCGAATCGAAGCATATGGGAACGTTAGACGTGAGCTTTTTCAAAATTGTGAATTTTTATTAGGTCTACTTAGCGCGCGGTTGCACCCCTTGGCGTGGGGGAGTGAGTGGATGTACCATAGTCCGGAGGCGTAGGCGATCTCGCGGCTCGACAGCCCCTGAACCTTAGGGTGCGCTTGCGGCCTCGTTGACTATGTAAAAGTTCTTTTTTTTTGAAAAAGTGCGAGTTTTTTGGGGACACAGGGGGTCCTTGCAGCCCCCGAGGGAGGTTCGACTCTGAGAAAACAGGGTCGATCCTCCCTGGTTTTTTTTGAAAGATTGCTTTGAACACCGATGTATTCTTTATTCTATCATAGGATTGCGAAAAAATTTACAAAGCCTCGAGGCTTTAGGGGAAAAAGCGACGTAGCTGTTTGATGTTCCATACGTTGGTGAAGATTTCACCCTTTTCGTTTGATAGCTTCTAGGTGCCGGGCTTCAATACTTCCGCGACGATGTACGACCCTTCCCATGGCGGAGTAAGTTTGTGTCGTCCCTTGTTGTTCTAGCTTCGCTGGAGCACTAGGTAACTGACGTTGAGGTCTCGTCTGTGGACGTGTTTGTCGTGGTAGCATCGGAGACTTTGCTGATACCTTACAGAGTGTAACAGAACCACATCGCGAGCTTCCTCGAGCTGGTCGAGGACGTTCTCTCTTGTGGCGTGATTGTTTCGCTCGTTGTAGGCTTTCAGTCTCGGGGATCCATACTCTACATCGGTTGGGAGCATAGCCTCAGACCCATAGACTAAGAAGAACAGAGTGAACCCCATGGCTCGACTCGGTGTCGTTCTTAGGCTCCACAGGACCGAGGGGAGCTCGGCGGCCCATTTTTTGCCGTGTTTGTTTAGTTTATCAAAAATTCTTGGCTTTAGGCTTTGTAAAACCATGCCGTTGGCACGCTCTACTTAGCCATTTGTTTTTGGATGAGTTGCAGCCGACTAGAGCACACGAATGTGATGGTTGTCATAGAAATCCAAAAACTTTTTGCCAGTAAATTGGGTGCCGTTGTCCGTGATGATGCAGTTAGGAACCCCAAAGCGGTGGACGATGTCGGTGAAGAATAGCACGGCTTGCTCAGACCTGATGCTGGTGATAGGACAGGCCTCAATCCACTTGGAAAACTTATCAATGGTGATGAGCAAGTGGGTGAAGCCACCAATTGTCTTCTTCAGGGGTCTGACCAAGTCGAGTCCCCAAACGACGAACGACCATGTGATGGGAATCGTCTGCAAGGCGTGAGTTGGGAGATGGGTTTGCCTTGCATAGTACTGGCATCCTTTGCAGGAGCGTACTAGCTTAATAGCGTCGGAGACTGCGGTTGGCCAGTAGAAACCTTGTCGAAACGCATTTCCGACGAGGGTTCGATGCTCCGCGTGATGACCGCAAGCCCCTGAGTGTAGGTCCTTGAGCAGGTTTTTGCCTTCCTCGTTTGTGATACAACGTTGTAGGATGCCCGTAGGGCTGCGTCGATAAAGTTCTTTGTTGTCGCCATGTATCACAAAGGTCTTGGCCCGGCGAGCAATCCATCGAGCCTCGGTCTTATCCAAGGGGAGGTCCCCTCGAGTGAGACGGTCGAGGTACGGAATACACCAGTCGGGCTTGAGGTCGGCTGGTAGGGTCGAGCCTTTCATCTGCATGACTTTAGCCCCGGTCGAGGGAGCTTCCGCCTCAGGTGGGGGATCGAGTGATGGACCGTCGCCCCCCCGATCGCCCTGGTGTTGATGGAAGGTTGATGAAGATCCCTTGCGAAAATGTCAGGTGGAACCGTGGCTCGACTAGACGTGATTTTCGTGAGTTCGTCGGCAGCTTCATTATATCTGCATGCAACGTGGTTGAGCTCGAGGCCGTGGAATTTGTCCTCAAGGCGCCGCACCTCCTTGTAGTAGGCTTTCATCTTGGGATCGCGGCAGCTTGAGCTCTTCATGACCTGGTCGATCACGAGCTGGGAATCACCACGAACGTCGAGGTGTCGGACCCTGAGTTCGACGGCGATGCGCAGGCCCGCAATGAGAGCCTCATACTCGGCGACGTTGTTGGAGGCAGCAAAATGAAGCTGGATTACATAGCGCACGTGGACTTCGAGGGGCGAGATGAAGAACAAGCCCGCGTCTGCTCCTATTTTCATCAGTGACCCGTCGAAGTACATGGTCCAAAGTTCGGCTTGGAGCTGAACCGGAGGAAGTTGAGTGTCGGTCCACTCCGCTAGAAAATCTGCCAGCACCTGGGATTTGGTGGCTTTGCGCGACGCATAAGAGAGGGTCTCACTCATGAGCTCGACCGTCCACTTTGCTATCCTACCCGAGGCTTCCTGGTTCCGGGCTATCTCTCCTAGGGGGAAAGAAGAAACCATGGTCACCGGGTTCCCTTCAAAGTAGTGATGAAGCTTGCGCCGCGTCAAGACGATGGTGTATAGCAGCTTCTGGATTTGCGGGTAGCAAACCTTGGTCTCCGAGAGTACCTCGCTGATGAAGTAGACTGGCCTCTGAACGAGTAAGGCGTGTCCTTCCTCCGCCCTCTCGACAACTAAAACCGCGCTGACCACTTGTGTCGTTGCGGCGACGTAAAGCAGGAGGGGTTCCCCTATGGCTGGAGGGACGAGGATCGGAGAGTTGGAAAACATAGCTTTGAGCTTTGTAAGGGCTTCTTCTGCCTCGAGGGTCTATGAAAAGTGTTCCGATTTCTTTAGGAGACGATACAGTGGGAGCGCCTTTTCGTCGAGGCGCAAAATGAAGCGACTAAGGGCTGCAAGGCACCCCGTTGTTGGACATTCTTAACGTCATTACCAAAAGTAGACTTAGTTTTCTAATTCTGATAACGGCGCCAAAAATGCCGAACCTATCCCTCATGCCACTTAAGCCAAGTTGTCATCCCTAGCATGACATGAGAGACGCGGTATTGAAATATGCAACTGCTCTTCTAAATAAATAATAAATAAGATCTGCAAGCGCACAGATTAATACCGATGTAGCATTTTAACCGGGAAGTATTCCAGGTATCGTTATTTATATTTTTACCACTGGGAAGGGATTACTAACATCAATGTTGATTATGGAATGGAATATAGGAATGAGTATCAATCATTGCATGTATAAGTGAGAGCATTCATCTATCTCTTGCATACAGGGGTAAGTGTCACATAAAATATAGATAAAGTATGAATGGTGACAAAGATAATTAATCTGATCAGCTAGCCACATATAATAATGATAAGCACCTCAACAGATATTCTAGCAAGTCATTAGCATGGTATTAGGACGAACTACAAGGATATTTCCTAAGTTATTCTTAACTATAAAGTCTAGCATATCATAGTTAGTGCAAGTACACTTGGCAATCATTGCGAGAAAGGACTACGCCCATGCATAGTGATATTATCAAGGAAGATGAGAAACATAGCAATCACTCCCCCGTAATAATGTTGCTCTGCCTGCCTTACACACGGGAGGGGGACTATATAAGAACCAACGAAGCTGTCACCATCGCGGACCACCCCACTATCCGGCATATAAGGTGCAATCGCAGATAAATATGGTCTAAGCACCATGCCTACACAATATTTATCATTTACCCATGGATCCGATGGATAAACGCTATACGATCCTAAACATGTATATAATTCCAATCTAACTAAGCCAAGCGTATAACTACGATAAACTAAGAACAATATAATCGCAAACATAAACAAGTAGAGCATAGTCATAATCAATATATTGAAATAGAACAAAGTTGTATTCATAATATTGAAGAACAAAGATGAACAATGAAGAACAGTAAAGGAATTACCAAGAATCCTCTTGACAGATCCGGAAACCAATCGAAGATTGACTCCTAGTTCTAATCTTATGTAGCTATGCTATACTAGAGATCTAGTTGATGTGGTGGCTCTAGGGCTTGATCAGAGACTCTCCTCCTGAGATTAGGGTTTGAGGAATTGAGAATGAGGGAGTGCCTCCTCCAGGGGCCAGGGGTCCTGCTTATATAGCCCCCTCAAGTGAACGTGGGCCGTCGGATCAAACCGACATTAATCGCACGGTTTTCCTTGATCCCTTAGGTCGGTGGAGCATAATCCGCGAGACGGAGCCTGATTGGCTCTCAGGCCAGGGCGGGCGCCCTAGGGAGCAGGGCGGGCGCCCTGCCTCCGGGCCCGTTCGGCCTCCCGTTCGTTCTCATGGCTTCTGGAGTCTTCTAGATGATAGAAAATCGGTGAACACGTTATTATCTCTATGTAAACCCGACGTGTGGGCCTTTCCTCCGTATTTTCTGATAACCCCCTGCAGAAACAGACAAACACCAAAACTCGTGGAATTCTGTCAGATAAAACCCTAAGTCTAGGTGTTGGTTGCATTTGGATCCTTTTCTTTATTTATTTGATAACTATATTTGGTACTTAAGGACCGTCAACAAACTCCCCCAAGCTTACCTCTTGCTCGTCCCTGAGCAAGGATAAACTCATTATGGATCAGAAGTTGCTGCAACGCCTTTGAACGTTGACGGTACATATGCTTTCAAATAAGGTCTCATCCCTGAGTTAGAGTAAACTGTCAAGACTTAAAACTTACTCATTTTACCTTTCACCATGGGGCTTGCAACCGTCACCTGCATCTTGAGTGGTTAAAAGATAGAACGGTCTAGTCAAACACCATGTCTCTTATTCTTGATCAGCTATAGCTCTGGAGTTTTTGCAAATTTTTCAAATAAAACTCAGAGATTCCTTGTATGACTTTCTCGGGTCTCTCTTTTGTGGTATTTCTGGATCCTTACCAAGGCAGTAATGGTATATGCCTTCTCTCTCAAAGTATGTAGTATTTATGGTATAAGGCGTAGTGACATTGCCTTCTCTCTCACCCTACTCTAATAAGGCTTTGATATCTGGAGCTCATAGGTGGGAGATACAGTATACATACTCATAGAACATTTATTGCATAGTCAAACCATGGATCCAGAGAAACAAGTCAATAAGTCAAATCAAGATGTGCATGTGTGGTGAATGAGTGGTGTATGGTGATAACAAAAGTCTAATGCTCTTTTTGAGGGAATACATACCTTTCTTGCTTTTTGAAACTTTTGAGGGGAATGAGATGCTCTGTATTTTCTCTTTTTCTTTTTTTTTTCTCTCAGGTGGGTATCTTGTACCCCTAATTTTACTGTCGGACACTTGTCCATTTTTACCTCTCATCTCACTTTTTCTTTCTTCGAGGTTCCGAGCACTTGCTCCTTTTTATTTCCTCGTATTTATATTTTTTTAGAGCAATCTTCCTCTTTTGAAAATATAGCAAGTGGTAGTAGAAATGACTTGAGCATTAACTTCACAGGGAATAACAGGAATGGGATAATGTTTTTGGCTAGTCTCTCCCGGGTCAGGAGTAGAATAATTTTGGGTGAATCTGGAGATGGAAATGAGTGGATATATGTGGATGCGTACTTCCAGAGTAGAAGCAGCATATATGAGTGAACGTGCAAGTGAATCTTGATTTTAACCACATGACAAGTTCCTAAGGGTCTACACAGCTTGACCACACTCAATGCCCATAAGCAGTAAGTAGTAAAAGTGCGGCTCTTATTCTAACAAGCATGTATATATGGCTGTGGTAGGAATTTAAACTCTCATCGTACAGGAACTCATCATGCAACATTTTAAAGATTTTTAAAGATAAAATTCTCCAGAATTCTAGCATCTCTAGGAACAGATAAACAGCAGCTCAACCTTCCCATATCATATCCGTTAACAACTTAGACTTCAGATCAAGTTCTCTTCCCACTAGTTCAGGTTTAGAGCCAGTTTTAAATTATAACAGTTATGTCTAGCCAGTTTTAAATTATAACAGTTATGTCTAAACTAGAGAGAAAACAAATTTGAAAATTAGGCAGAGCAACTATTCATCATATCCATGCTAGAGTTTTATTTTCAAGATTCAGTTTAGCATAGCTACTTTATTTATTTATTAAACTAAGCAAATATATATAAACACAAAATATTTATTTGGGTTTTCATGATTATGCATCTTTTTATTTTAATAAAGCATAGGTATAAATGTAGATAAAAATACTTATCGGGATAAATGGGGGTGCTCTCCCCCAAGCTGGATCTTGACGTAATTTCTTCTGATGTAGCTAGCAGGTGCAGAGGTGTATTTGAATGTCGGCAGCACCCTAACAACGATTAGGATGTCCTCCATCTGCTAGTCTTCCTGAATTCTGTGGAGCTCAAATAGACAACAAAGCTTCGTGGAACTTGATTAAGTGTTAGCATAAATATCTAGCCTTTATCATGTTTGAGCTTCCTTGATAAATGTCACTCTCTATTTTTATTTTCATTTTTTTATAGAACAGAAAATATATATTATTTATTTTTTTATGCCACCACAGTGAATGTACTTATGGATTTTATGCCACTCGCATACTCACATGGGGTTTACTGTTTTCAACATTTTTTTTAGACAGAATGAACATGATTAACTGAGCAATAAATGATAACTACCAAGTTTACCTCTTGGCACGGCGTTCGATGTTTTTAAGTCCTCCGAACAGGACTTCTTTTCTTCTTAGTTGTCCTGGGATTTGGGTGGCGTAGACGGTGGTTCTGGCAGCGCCTCCTCTTCTTGTGTAACTATCTTCGCTTTCCATACCCGACTTGGTGCTTCGGTCTCCTGTTGTGTATCCTCGGGCCTTATGACCTCTCCTTCATAGTCTGCCCATACGTCCTTGATGGTTTGCCTCCTTTGGTTACGGATACGTCGCCTTCTTCTTGTCCTGACCTGCTTAGAATCTTCAACTATATAGTTAGGGTCATTAAAGTAGCGGCGTACCTTCTCAGAGGGGAAATGCATATGGACTTCTCCGGTTCCAATGTAGATGATTGCTTTGACGGTGCCTAGGAACGGTCTTTCTAGGATGATGGGTGGATCGTACTCGTCGTCTCCCATGTCAATGACCTGAAAGTCTGTATGGACAAAATGATCGTTAATTTTAACAGGGACATCGGTTACTATACCTTCGACCTTTCGGGATGTCTGATCCGCCATCTGAAGCTGAGTGTATGTTGGTTTTAAGGGCATGGTTCCGTACAAGAGCTGATAGGTGACTGTGGCCATTATATTGACACCTGATCCAGTGTCGCAGAGCGCCTTCTGAAAGGAGTATCCATTGATTGAGCACTCAATGCTTGGCATACCTGGGTCGTCCTTCTTGATTAGGAACGGCGACTTGGGTCGTCGGTCTTGACCTCCTTGAACTGCAGTGACCATCTTAGCTGATTCGGTCCATCCTTGGTTGTTCTTGTTCTGCTTGATCCTCCTGTTGGTCCTCTTCCTTGGTTCATGTTGGGGTTGCTCTGGGATTTGTGTAATCTTGTTCTTGAAGGAAAACGTCTCCTTTCTCCCCTTGATGTTGAAGTTGATCTTCGCAGCGCTGGCGTATATGACAGCTCCCGAGGTGTTCAGGAATGGCCTTCCCAGAATAACTGGTGACCTCTCATCGGACCCGGTCTCTATCACCACGAAGTCAGCTGGAGCGTACGAGGTACCAACTCGGACACACATGTTCTTTAATATTCCTTTAGGAAAGCTTAGTGTCCGATCTGCAAGCTGCAAACACATAGTTGTTTCTGATAAAGGATATGTAAAGAATTTTTCATAGAGTACCCTGGGCATAATGTTGACGCTGGAGCCAAAGTCACAGAGTGCTTCTAGGAAGTCCACCATTCCGATGGAGATCGGGATGACGGGGCGTCCTGGATCGCCTCTCTTGACTGGCAGAAGGTCATTATGTACTCCGACAGCGGGATTACTCCAATAGTTACCTGCATCAAACATGTCTACAAGATTTGCAGATTCTAATCCTTCCGGTTGTGATGGTATACCGGGGTTAGTAGCAGGATCAGCAGCAGCTATTTGATTTAACTGAGATTCAATCATTTTATTAAAGCTAATTTGGTTTTTGATGGCAGTAGAGAAATTATCCATTCTATTATTTATGTTTTCTAGTATTTTATCATTGGATGCCAATTTCTTAGACAAGTTATCCATTAGCTTTCCTTGATTAGACACTAACTCTCTCAGGGGTGGAAAATTATTATTGTTGTTGTAAGAGTTATTACCTTGATAATTACCTGAGTAGTTACCTGAGTAGTTAGGCCTCTGTTGATTCCAACCTTGATTTTGTTGAGGACGGTTGTAGTTGTTGTTGTTGTTGATGTACCTTGCATCCTCAAGCATCTCAGGGCAGTGATTGCCTGAGTGTCCAGTATCTCCACATTCCTCACAAGTCATGTGAGAGTCGTAGACGTTCATGACTTCTCTTTTGTCTCCAGCTTTGTCATCGAGCTTTTTCATGAGTAGGTCTAACTTTGCAGACAACATGTCTACCTCCTTGAGCTGGTGCATACCTCCACCCTTCTTGCGTGTTTGGATCCTCTCTTCGTTCCAACCTTGGTTGGACGCCATCTTCTCCACAAGGGCTGTAGCTTGTGGTATGGTGAGTGATAGAAATGCGCCTCCAGCTGCAGCATCCATGGTCTCACGAGCACTAGTGATGAGCCCATGATAGAAAGTCTGCATAAGTAGCCAGCTCTCCATTCCATGATGGGGACATTCTAGGATGTAATCTTGAAAGCGCTCCCATGCTTCTGGAACGGATTCATCATGTTGTTGCTGAAAACTTGTAATCTTCCCACGGAGAGCATTGGTCTTGCCCATGGGAAAGAACTTAGCCAGAAAGTTCGTAGAGCAGAGTGCCCACGTAGTGTTCTTATCCTTCGTCGCGTAGAACCACTGCTTCGCTCTCCCCAATAGTGAGAATGGGAAAAGGCGAAGTAGTATGGCGTCTCTGGGAACATCTAATAAAGTGAATGTGCTGCAAATCTCCAGGAAGTGTTGGAGATGAGCACTTGCATCTTCGTGCGGCTTCCCACAAAATTGGTTGGCTTGTACCATGTTGATGAGCCCTGGCTTGAGCTCAAAGTTCTTGTCGATGGCCGCGGCAGGTCCAGTGCGGATGTTGTCCGTAGTGGGAGCTGAGAACTCGCGGATCGTCTTGTTCGCCATGGCTGCGAACTCTGTTGACAAATTCCGGATGAAACTTCGGCGGTCTTCTGGATTGGATGAAGTGTTGCGTCGAAGTGTTGACTTCTTGAGCTTGGCTCTTGCCCCTCTGATTAATGCTTCAGGGTTGTCAACAAAATTTTCTAGAAGATGTCCTCTATTCATACATCACCCTGCAAAACAATAAGAATAGAAAAAATACATGGGTAAATCTGTATGGGAGAATTGATGATCTCAATCACTTAATGATGCGAATGATGACTCAAATTCCGTATTCATTCCTTGTTAGTAAATCAACCTTCCCCGGCAACGGCGCCAAAAATGCTTGTTGGACATTCTTAACGTCATTACCAAAAGTAGACTTAGTTTTCTAATTCTGATAACGGCGCCAAAAATGCCGAACCTATCCCTCATGCCACTTAAGCCAAGTTGTCATCCCCAGCATGACATGAGAGACGCGGTATTGAAATATGCAACTGCTCTTCTAAATAAATAATAAATAAGATCTGCAAGCGCACAGATTAATACCGATGTAGCATTTTAACCGGGAAGTATTCCAGGTATCGTTATTTATATTTTTACCACTGGGAAGGGATTACTAACATCAATGTTGATTATGGAATGGAATATAGGAATGAGTATCAATCATTGCATGTATAAGTGAGAGCATTCATCTATCTCTTGCATACAGGGGTAAGTGTCACATAAAATATAGATAAAGTATGAATGGTGACAAAGATAATTAATCTGATCAGCTAGCCACATATAATAATGATAAGCACCTCAACAGATATTCTAGCAAGTCATTAGCATGGTATTAGGACGAACTACAAGGATATTTCCTAAGTTATTCTTAACTATAAAGTCTAGCATATCATAGTTAGTGCAAGTACACTTGGCAATCATTGCGAGAAAGGACTACGCCCATGCATAGTGATATTATCAAGGAAGATGAGAAACATAGCAATCACTCCCCCGTAATAATGTTGCTCTGCCTGCCTTACACACGGGAGGGGGACTATATAAGAACCAACGAAGCTGTCACCATCGCGGACCACCCCACTATCCGGCATATAAGGTGCAATCGCAGATAAATATGGTCTAAGCACCATGCCTACACAATATTTATCATTTACCCATGGATCCGATGGATAAACGCTATACGATCCTAAACATGTATATAATTCCAATCTAACTAAGCCAAGCGTATAACTACGATAAACTAAGAACAATATAATCGCAAACATAAACAAGTAGAGCATAGTCATAATCAATATATTGAAATAGAACAAAGTTGTATTCATAATATTGAAGAACAAAGATGAACAATGAAGAACAGTAAAGGAATTACCAAGAATCCTCTTGACAGATCCGGAAACCAATCGAAGATTGACTCCTAGTTCTAATCCTATGTAGCTATGCTATACTAGAGATCTAGTTGATGTGGTGGCTCTAGGGCTTGATCAGAGACTCTCCTCCTGAGATTAGGGTTTGAGGAATTGAGAATGAGGGAGTGCCTCCTCCAGGGGCCAGGGGTCCTGCTTATATAGCCCCCTCAAGTGAACGTGGGCCGTCGGATCAAACCGACATTAATCGCACGGTTTTCCTTGATCCCTTAGGTCGGTGGAGCATAATCCGCGAGACGGAGCCTGATTGGCTCTCAGGCCAGGGCGGGCGCCCTAGGGAGCAGGGCGGGCGCCCTGCCTCCGGGCCCGTTCGGCCTCCCGTTCGTTCTCGTGGCTTCTGGAGTCTTCTAGATGATAGAAAATCGGTGAACACGTTATTATCTCTATGTAAACCCGACGTGTGGGCCTTTCCTCCGTATTTTCTGATAACCCCCTGCAGAAACAGACAAACACCAAAACTCGTGGAATTCTGTCAGATAAAACCCTAAGTCTAGGTGTTGGTTGCATTTGGATCCTTTTCTTTATTTATTTGATAACTATATTTGGTACTTAAGGACCGTCAACACCCGTGACCCTCTGCACACCCTTTAGATCACAGATAGGGCTCATTTGGTTATTGCAGCGATTTTCTTCGGGTTGGCTTCGATGCCACGCTCGAAAACGATGAACCCTAAGAGCATGCCTCGAGGAACACCGAAGACGCACTTCTCGGGGTTGAGCTTAATGTTTTTCATCTTAAGGCACTTGAACGCGACATCGAGGTCGTCAACCAAGTTACTGGCCCTCTTGGTTTTGATAATGATGTCGTCAACGTAAACCTCGATGGTGGGTCCGATGTGCTCCCCGAAAACGTGTTGCATGCATCGCTGGTACGTAGCACCTGCGTTCCATAGACCGAAGGGCATAGTAACATAGCAATACATGCTGAAGGGGGTGATGAATGAAGTCGCGAGCTGGTCGGACTCCTTCATTTTGATCTGGTGGTAGCCGGAATACGCATCTAGGAACGATAGAGTTTCACATCCCGCAGTAGAATCAACAATTTGATCAATGCGTGGTAAAGGAAAAGGAACTTTCGGACATGCTTTATTCAAACTAGTATAGTCTACACACATCCTCCATTTTCCATTCTTTTTCTTAACTAATACAGGATTAGCCAACCACTCGGGATGATGAACCTCCTTGATGAATCCAGCCTCTAAAAGCTTGTGGATCTCCTCGCCGATGACCTTGCGCTTCTCCTCGTCGAAGCGGCGCAAGCGTTGTTTCACCGGTTTGGAGCCAGCTCAGATCTCCAAGGCATGCTCGATGACTTCCCTGAGTATGCCCGGCATATCCGAGGGAATCCACGCAAAAATATCGGCGTTTGCGCGGACAAAGTTGACGAACACTGCTTCCTATTTGGGATCGAGGGCGGCGCTGATGTTGAACACCTTTCCGTTTGGGTCGGTGGGGTCGAGGGGTACGATCTTGACATCTTCCGCGGGCTAAAGTTGCTGGCATGGCGTTTGAGTCGGGGATCTCTTTGGCCAAACCATCGAGGTTCGCCGCCAAGGTTGCCGACTCCAAGACGGCTCTCCGTGCTCGACGCATTCCACGTCGCATTCGTAGGCGTGCTCGTAGGAGGGCCCGATAGTGATGACACCGTTAGGGCCCGGCATTTTGAGCTTGAGGTAGGTATAGTTGGAAACCGCCATGAACTGGGCGTAGCAGGGGTGCCCAAGAATGGCGTGGAATGTCCCATGGAACCCAACCACCTCGAAAGTGAGAGTTTCCTTCCAGAAGTTGGCAGGAGTACCGAAACAGACTGGCAGGTCGACCCACCCGACGGGCTATGCTCATTTTCCCAGCACAACTCCATGGAAGCCCCCGACACTGGGTCAGAGGTGTGTCCTCGTGACTCCCAGAAGGTTGAGGGTCTGGGCGTAAATGATGTTGAGACTGCTGCCACCGTCCATGAGCACCTTGGTGAGGCATGTGTTGGCGATAATGGGATCAACGATGAGTGGGTAGATTCCAGGATTGGGGACGTAGTCTGGGTGGTCATCACGGTCGAAAGTGATGGCCACCTCGGACCAGTCAAGGAAGAGGGGGGTCGCGAGTTGTACGGAGAAAACCTCTCGACGTTCCCATTTACGCTGCCGTGTTGAGAGACGCGTCAAGGGTCCTCCGTATATCATGAAACAGTCATGAATCTCGGGAAACCCCTCGTCCTTGTTGTCACCCTTTTTATTGGGATCCTCCCTCTTGTCGTCCTTCTTGATGCCTAAGCTTTCAAAGTATCTCCGGAGCATGTGGCAGTCCTCTAGGTTGTGGTTCGTGGGCCCTTTGTGGTAGGGACACAGTTCTTTAAGCATTTTGTCAAAAATGCCCCCGCCGGGGGGTCCTCGAGGTTTCTTGTGATCCGCAGCGGCGACAAGGTCGTCTGCCGGGGCTTCTTGTTTGCCCTGCTGATTCTTCTTCTTGTTGTTGTTCCTCTTTGAGCCCTGGTTGGAGCTCACGGAGTCCTCGTCCTTGCGCTTCCCCTTGTCCTGGTCACTGCCAAAGATGGCACCAACCGCCTCCTTGCCGGTGACGAAGTTGGTGATGATGTCCATTAAGGTTTTGGCAGTGATGGGAGTCCTGCGGCCCAACTCTTGGACCAACTCTTTGCAGGTGGTGCCAGAGAGGAAGGCCATGATGACGTCAGAGTCGGTGATGTTGGGAAGCTCGGTGCGCTGTTTGGAGAAATGCTGGATGTAGTCTCGGAGGGATTCATCCGGCTTTTGTTTACAGCTTCAGAGGTCCCATGAGTTACCGGGGCGCATGTAGGTCCCTTTGAAGTTCCCTTCGAACACTCTCATCAGATCGCTCCAGTCGTGGATCTGTCGAGGTGGGAGGTCCTCGAGCCAGGCTTGAGCGGTGTCCGACAGGAACAAGGAAAGTTGTCGAATGATGACCCGGTCATCGGTAGCCCCACCTAACTGACAAGCCAAGCGGAAGTCAGCGAGCCAAAGTTCAGGTTTGGTTTCGCCGTTATACTTGGTAAGAGTCGTGGGGGCCGGAACCGAGCCGGAAGTAGTGTTTCGCGAATGGCCTTGCTGAAGACCCGAGGGCCTGGTGGCTCGGGTGACGGGCTACGATCCTCCGAGCTGTCGTAACGCCCGCCTCTGTGCTCATGGTAGCCTCGAGCTGCACCGTCACCACTCTTGTGCTTACGACGCTCGTTGATGTTGTCACGGGCATCTCGGGGTTCACGGTTGTCGACGATGTGTTCACGGACAGAGGCTGCCTTGTTCCACCGGGGGGCAGGCTCGGGATGAACCGAGGCCTCTTTCTCCTGTCGGGAGGGCTCCGCAGGCTGCTCCGAGGCAAGCCCGCGTCGCCTCGAGGCGGAACTCTCGGCTTGCTGCATGGCAGCAGTCTCGAGGAGTCCTCGGATCTCATCGCGGGCCCGATGGACCTCGGGGTTGGATGGCTCGGGCATATTATGAAGAAGCATGGCGGCTGCGACAACGTTCTGGCTGGCTTGGTCGAAGATCGGGGATTCGCTCGCCCAACCCTCGATGATGCGACGATTGACATCGCGAGCTCTTTCTCGAGCTCCTCCGCCATGTGCGTGTGCTGCGCGCTCTTGCTCGAGGGTTTGCTGAAGTAGGCGTAGATTTTCTCGTTCCTCGTCGAGCCTGTCTTGCAGTTCGTGAATTTGCTCGAGTTGCACTCCTTGGTCCGTAAGGAATTGAGCTTCATCTCGTGCACTAGGGGGCTCAACATGAGGTGACGTGGCGTTCCTTTCTCCAATGGCTGCCTTATCCTCTGAATCCGACGTGATAGCCCCATCAATATTGAAGCATTCGCGAGTCGGGTCGTAGCTGTCATCGGCAGAGTCGGAGTCTAGAGTGCCGAAATAGTAGTATGACGGATACATGTGAGGTCGTATGTCTCTGGGGTCGTAACGACGAAAGGCAGTCGCACGGAGCTCCGCACCCGGGGTCTTCGTAGAGTCCAGGTACTCGGAAGGTGGCGTGGATGCCACAAGGTCGAGGGTAGAACGTAGATGGTGTCCGGGGAGCTCCTCGTAAGCGCTCATGCTGGTGCTTACAGAAGAAGCATAGGCCCAGGCAACCGTGTCCAGCCCATACGGGAATGCCGATGGGGACATGGTCCCTGGGATCAGAGCAATCGATCCTGAATCGGCTGGTGGTGGCGCCGTGCCGGGCGACAGAGTGATGGGATACCCCGTCGGCATCTTACCCTCATCCAAGCTCATCCTACACAGGTCCTCAGTGAGGAAATCCGTGTCAGCGTCCGGCTGAGGAGAGCCAGATCAGGGAATACCGTCATCCCCCACGAGGCGATGATGGTGGTTGCGCTGGGCACGCCGTCGCCTGGCGGCACGAGCCTGACGAGAGTGACGGTACTGGCGCAGCGCTCCCCCAGGCTAGGAGAGCTCATGGTCGCCGTCAGTTGGGTGTCTGGGCGGGAGGAGGACCATGTCATAGCCGTAGCCAAGAGACATGAACTCCAAGCTCCCAAACCAGATCACCGTGGCCAACGGAAGTGGACGTCCGGGGTCAGCCATCCAGAAAAATGGCGGGAAAACGATGTTGGCATGCAGCGTCCCCTACCTGGCGCGCCAACTGTCGATGTTCGGACCCAGGAGGGTCCTAAGCCAACGAGTGAATTTGTGCTGCGTGTCCCCTAATCTGGATGGTGATGCAAAGGGAATTTATCCTGGTTCAGGTGAAAGAACGCCCTACGTCCAGCGGGGGGAGTATTGTATTTCCTTGTACCTAAGTGCTTGCGTAGGGGTTACAAGCTGTGAGAGAGGAAGCCGATCCCAAGTCTCAAAGAGAGAGTACAAAGGAGATTGCTTGAGATGTTGATCTTCAGTGGTGGGGTGATGACTTGTTTTTGTCTTTTGTCCTCCCCTCTGCTCGTAGAGTCTCCTGCCTTCCCTTTTATAGGGTCAAGAGAAGGCAGAGACGCCGGGGTGGCGCCTTAGAAGTGAAGTTTTGTCGGGCGCCGTGGAAGCTGCTGTAGCGACGTGCTCCGGGAATGGCCGACCATCCTTGGGCACCATGGTGACGTAAAGGATGGGATGGTGAAAAGCCCTCGGGTCCTGTGGCGTGCAGGCCTTGCTCCTTTGTTGATCGGCGGTTGGTCGAGGCCGGGTTGAGGTGGGTCGACGGGGAATGGATAAGGCCGAGCCCCAGAAATTTCGGGGTATGACAGTCGTCGTGTTATGCCTCGAAGGGGATCGGTGGCGGAACAGTACCTGGCATGCGCGTGTGCAGTGACAGATTTTCACCGACCATCCCGGGATGGGCAGTAAAAAGTAGGATTTGACACTGGTACTGCTTCCATGCTGGTGGTGTTGTAGCCATGGGGGTAGGAAGTGGTTGGCGGTTGCATTAAATGCTTTGACTTTTATCTGAAAGTCGGTGGGTGAGGCGGGTCGACCGGCTCGACCCAGGGTCGTACGAGTCGGAGATTTCCCTGTGGTCGAGGCGTCCCGTCGAGCAAGCCTCGTGCGAGTCGGAACGTGGTTGAGGCGTTCCGTGCGTGGTTTTGGCTCGTTGTACCCACGTGGACGGAGCCTTGGCGTGGTTTTCTCAGGGGTTTGTTCTTTTTACTCGTCGAGTTTGGGTACCCCTTGTTTAGGTACCTGACAACTGGTTTCATATTTTTGTGATTTAAAACAAATTAACTACAAATTTTTAGAGATGAAATCAGTTTTTTATTATTAATTTTAGAAAATAGAAAATTCACTTTTGAAACCACCCAGAGGACTAATTTGCTCAGTTTCGACAGTGGAAGATGTGTGTTACCCGTTTTTATAGTTTAAGGTTGAAAATTGAACTATGATGTGAGTTGGAGGTTTAAAAATGTATTTTACCCTAGCATATATAGCCTTCTACTCTTGTTTGTATAAAAGATATAGCACATATATAGGCTTCTACTCTTGTTTATAAAAAAGAAATAGCATATATAATTTTAAATCAAGATGCATGGAAGTTGAAATCTGAAGTGAACTGTCATACTTTGGTCCCCATGCATGGGTGTACTATATAGTTTTTTATGTGTTTAAAATTAAATCCAAATCTTGGATAAGACGAATAAAGTAAAGAAAACTAATGGTTACTCGCTACTATTTTGTGCCCAATGGAGGATTGGAGCAACTGGCTGAATGACATAGATGGAACACACACACATATATATCCTCCATTGGGCATATACTAAGAATATCTCGTACTACGAAATTTACGAGAACTTGTACAAAGAATATTTACAAGAACTTTGTACTATAGATATCTCGTACTATGAATATTTGTAAATGAATTACTAGAATCTATGTCTACTGTACCTGATTTACGATAAATTTTTAAATGAATTACTATAATCCACGGTTACTAAACAATATTAGCTCTTGCTGCCGTATAGCCTGAAGAGGTTGCTGGCAGAGAGGAAAACGAGCAAGGCGGCGGCGAGCCCGGCCGCGACGGCGCTAGCGACGCCGGCACCGGCCTGCCTACAGAAGTCGCGGTAGACGACGGAGGCCTGCAGCGCGGCGGCGGCAACGACGGTGGCCAGCAGCACGTACGCCACGCCAGCACCTGGACGCACGAGAAGACGCACTAGCCACCAGGCCAGCAGGGGTCACCGCCGACCCGGCACCATGTCGCCTCCGTCGGACATGGCCAGGGCGAGGGGCGACGCAACAGCGCGCCGCCTACAGCAGGCTGTACCCGGCGGCCACCAGGAACACCATGGCCTTCATGTCCGTGTAGTTGGCCTTCTTCTGCAGCTTCGTGCGAGGCTTGCAGCTCCGTGGCCGGGGCCGCCATCCGAGCGAGACCGACTGCGTCGCCGTCGGGGAGTACCGATGAGCCACCAGCGGCCAAACTGATGCATCACATCGTGGCCAGGTCGCGGTTCTGAGTCGACGACGCGCACAAGCCAACATGGAGGGCGCCACGCCGGAGATGATGAGAGAAGACAGGGAGGGGCCGTCCGAGCCTGGCGTCGCCTTCACGGGGGAGCGGGGCCGCCGTTGGTCGCAGCACGATGGAGCAGCGCCACCGCCGGTCTCGTCGCGGAGGGACCAGGTCCGCCGCCGGTCGCGTCGCGGGGTGGCAGGGCCGCTGCCGGTCGCCTGGTCGCCTGGCCGCCGCCGGCAGAAGCGGCGTCGCACCACGCGAAGCGGTCTCTCCTCCGCCGCCATCCACGCGAGACGCGTTGCAGGAAAGTCCACAACTGCAGACCGTGCGGACGAAGCAAAATTCCGGGGCAGCGATTAGAGCAATTAGGAAGCAACGTGATTAATGGGTGTGCTATATATCCAAACCATTTTAATGTAAATAAATGGAGCAAGCCATGCGGAATCAATTAATTAATTAACCCATAAAGTCTCTGTGGGTCTGCGCTCACCGCTCGGTGGTGTCTGGTCGAGTCGATCCGATGGGTTGGGTCCAGCTACAAAATTAGATATTCTCTAGCTAGCTACAGAGAAATAGCTCTCTCTCTCTCTCTCTATATATATATATATATATATATATATATATATATATATATATATATATAAGGTTTGTGTTTGGGTCTCATTTCCATAGTGATTCTAGATAGAATATTGATTAATTCTAGATAGAAGAAAAAGGAGGGGTGCCTGTTTTGGGATCTCACTGCTGCTCATGATGATTAGTACTGTACGTACTACCTTTAATTTGAGTAGATAGTTTGGATTCTACTAGAATGTAGTATGCTTATTTTTGTACCTCCTCATTTCTCGTTTTTCTTAGGTGATGCGTGCTTTGGAGATATTTAAGAGAATCAATTATATATCCAATGCGAACGGCACATAAGTAAAGGCGTAACTTTAGAGATATTTAAGAGAATCAATTATATATAGGGATGAATAAGCTAGCTAGTGTGGTGCTAGCTACCCCTTTTATTCCTCAATTCTCCCCCAAATTCCACTATGCAAAAAGAAGATTCCCCGTCATATCAAAATATCGGCAAATGAATGGAGTACTAAATGTTGATGAAATCAAAAACTAATTGCACAGTTTTATTGTACTTTGCGAGACGAACATTTTAAGCCTAGTTAGTCAAAATTTGGATAATTTTTATCAAATACAAACGAAATGCTACAGGAATTCTGATACAGTGTTTTTCTCCCCGATTCCCTGAACTAAACGAGGCCCTAGCTGCATGCAGTGGTGATCACAGTACGTGCTAGTATTGTCAATGGCAAGATAGATTATTCAGATTGGAGGGGATCGGAGGATGCGTGCTTACATGCATGTACAGTTGTCTGTCACACACACACGCACTGTCACACAGTGATCGAGGAAAGAGTGTGGCCGGATGGGCATGCAGGGGCGGGCGGCCAGCAACAGCAATGCAGTAGTACGTGGGTGGAAATGCATGCATGGAATACAAGGTGTATGTATATATCGAGATGCATGGAATTTGTAGAGGGAGGGTCGGGCGTGGGTCTGGGCGCCGGCGGATGGAGCTGGGTCTGCTGTGGCTGCCTGGGAGCACTGCAGCAAGCATGGATGCATGTGCCACCAACCACGGTGGTGGTGGACGGTGCGTGCAGGTGGCAGGAGCAGCTATGGTCGCTGCACTCCTGCTCCCTCCCTCCCCAGTGGAGTACGAGTACTGTACAAGGCCAAAGCCAAAACCAACGCTAGCTAGCTGCTGCTGCCTCGGTCGGACGTCCAGTCCAGTCAGTCGTCCACCGGCCGGCCGCCGATCCTATCTACCTTCACGTGCATGCATCCCGTCCGTCCTGGGTTTGTGGTTGTGGCCGGCGCGGCGCCCAAGTCGTGCGTGGCGAACGCAATGGCAAATACTCCTAGAGCAGCAAGCAGAGGCGGTGGGAATGAAGGGAAACACGAAACACGGAAACAATAATATGCGCATGCAGTACCCCCAGGAGGAGGAGGAGCATGAGCACGCGTTCACATTCACATTCACATTCACATTATTCCCATTTCCGACCGACGTCGGTGCCGCCACTGTTACGTACTACAGTAGTGTGCTAGCTGCACTAGAGCTAGCTAGTAGCTAGCTATAGCTGCGCGCCCGGCTGCGTCGCCGGCCGGCCGCCCGGTCCCGCGCGCGTGCCAGCCTCTGCCCTCTGCTGCTCCTGCTACTGCTACGAGATACTCCTAGCGCTACTCACTGTCGTCGTCGTCGTCTCTCTCGTACTCCAGGAAACACACAACACAACACACGGACGGACAAATTGACAAAACATGTAGACAGAGCAGCTGAGTCGACGACTGCACGTACGTAGTACTGAGAGATCGAGCTGCTACTGCTACTGCTACTGCTACGCTACGCCTGCCCTTTAATTTGTTGCTGCATCCATCCATGCATATATATTCATTCGAGAGGTTCTTCTTCTCATATACTAGGACGGAGTATTTATTCATTCATCCGGCAATGGCATACATACTCCAATATCTATCTTCACATCTCGCACATCCCATGCAGATGCAGTTGCAGTTCTTTTCCCCGCCCGCCCGGCCGTAGCAGTAGCCCGTAGCGAGTAGCTAGCTAGCCAGCCAAGGAAGAGCTAGCAGGATTCCTTTTCTTTTTCACGTCGTCCGTCCGTCCCTCCCGGCCTCTCGATCAGTCTCACCGGAGCGAGGAGATCGAGTGGGAACGAACTGGGAAGGAGGGGACAGCAGGGACAGGGGAGGAGGACCCAGGTGGTGAGCGCCCACCCCGCGATTCCTGCTTAGTAGAGCAACTCCAGCACTACTGTTTAAAACAGACACATCGACCTCTTACTTTTCTATTCAATTAGACAAAATCAGGATGCTCAAATTCAACGCAACACATACAATAACACGCGGGACTCACTCGTCATACTCTCCTCTTCCCAACTGAGAGTTAAGCGCATATCTAGTCCAAAGGGTCACTGGGAAGGAAGAGCATAGGGAACCGGGTTGCACGGAGTAGGTAGCGTCCAGGAATGCCCGTACGCCGAAAACAAGCCCCCTGTTCGGCTGCTCTTATCAGCACGGCTTATCAGCCGTGGAACAGTGTTTTTCTCTCACAATAAAACAGCCACAGTCGGCTTATAAGCCGCAGAAACAGCCTGCCGAACAGGGTCTCAACGACCTCAAGCTGGTGGAAAACGAAAAGAGCCGTGGAGGAGCAGCCAGGATGAGGGGCGCCCGGCGGCGACCGTGGAGGCGAGGGCCGGCTAGGCTAGGGGCGACCAGAACCGCCTTCGGCGGACTTGGAGACGGCGGCGGCGGTAGGGGAGGAGCCACCGCCACGCTAGTAGGGAGGAAACAACAGTAAAACTGGAATTTAAGTGCCCATTTGTTGGATCAACCGAAGTGGATAGTGGTCGAGGAATTCGTGGAGCCAACAAATTTAGGTGACCTAGTAGCTAGAATATTGGAATGAAAATTTTTACTCTACTACTAATAAAAAAATAGGACCGTATTTTGATAGCCTGCTGCAGCTGGTCTTACCATACCCACACTCATTGATTCAGTCACTCACTCAATAGTTGCAGCAGCAGCAGCTACCTACTCCCTCCGTCCCATTGAAAGTGTCGCCCGGGAAACGTGTTTGTGAGGGGGACACGTTTTTCTAACGACACTTTCAATGGGACGGAGGGAGTAGCTAGTAGCACACAAGGCCACACCATCTCTCCTCAGCTCATTCCCCTGCTTCCCCTTTCCTGCTTTTCCACCATCATCAGGAGCAGGAGCTCCAGCCAGTCAGCCACTTGCTCATCAAATCCTCCTCCTCTTCTTCCCCATCTTGCATCCTCTGCTGGAGTGGAGTGCTACCTACCTACCTACCTCTCCATTCCTTTCTTCCATTATTCCCCGGCCGGCCAGGTTAGGATTTATCAGGAAGCTCTCTCAGCGACTCCGTCAGTCTCTTCGTTCTCTTCTCTCGATATAAATCTAGCCAGCCACTGCACATTCCCTCCTCACCTTGCAACTGAGGCAGAGTTAGCCGACACACGACACAGCCATACATATATACACCACCAGCCGGCCGGGCGGCATCCGGATGGATTCGTCGTCGTCCGGCGGCGGGGACGACAGGTGGAAGCTGTCCAAGAAGGGGCGGAGCAGATCCGGCAGGCCGCACGCCATGGACGCCTCCGCGGGCAGCGTGCTCAGCCGGAGCTACTCGGCCAGCGTGAGCAGCAGCAGGAGTAGGACTACAAGTACCAGTACTGCTGCAGCAGCCACAGGCACAGGCAGCAGCAGCTGCTCCTACTCCGCCGCCTCGTCTTCCCAGCAAGCAGCAGAGTCGTCGTCGTCGTCGTCGCGGCTGTCCAAGAAGTGCGTGGAGGCGGTGAAGGAGCACCGGGCGCGCTTCTACATCGTCCGCCGCTGCGTCTCCATGCTCGTCTGCTGGCGCGACTACTAGCAGTACTCCATCATCTGCCGAGCCCGAGCTGCAGCTGCTGACGGGATTCATATGAGTTCGTTCCTCCGACCTATATATCCACCTCCACCTCCAGCTCCATCCATCCATGGCCTTCTCTAGCTAGCTAGCTAGCTAGCCAGGCATCCATCCTTGAATTGAATCCTTGTAGGTGATTAATTTTGTTTTCCATTTATTTGCTGCGTGCTGTCAATTATTTCTGTATATGTAAGTAGTAAAGAGGAACGAACGAGCGAACGAAAGGGATGCAATGGTGATTGATGAGCAGAGAGCAGATGACTACTCCTACTCCTACTCCTACTCCTACTGTGCTACAAAAGTTGAGCATGTGCTTGCGCGTACTTGACATGCGTGCTTGTTCGGCTTGCAGTTGCATTGCAGGGGATCCAATGCAGCAATTGCACGGTGACTCTCTCTGTTTCTATCTCAACCACCGTACCGTACGTGCCTTTCTCACGCGCTTGACTTCTTTCTTTCGTTATCTCAGGGGGTGTTTAGCTCGCCGGTAAAAAATGTCACATCGAATAATTTAGAGGATGTCAGAAGAATGGATATTAATAAAAAAACTAATTACATAACTCGTCTAGAAATCGTCGAGACCAATTTATTAAATCTAATTAAGCTATCATTAGCATATGTTTACTGTAACACAACATTATCAGATCATAGATTAATTAGGTTTAAAAAAATTATCTCGTAAATTTATCATAATCTATATAATTAGTTATTTTTTCATCTACATTTAATACTTTATATATGTGTCCCAACATCAGATGTGATAGTTTAATTTTTTTAAAACTAAACACCCCACAGCTTGCATTGCAATATTGCGTTGCATTGCATTGGTCCCGCCGGCCGGCCGGCTGACTGCTTGCTAAAGTAAAAGACCTTCTCTCTCTTCCCTTTCCCTTGATTGAATTTGGACCCTCCTTTTTGTTTTGTTTTAAACTAGAGCTGGAGCTAGAGGCTGGAGGCTAGAGCTTTCTCATCACTTGATTCTCCTTTCCTTTCCCTGCCTTCAGAGGCTGAGCCCGGCCTGTAGGAGATGAACATGTGAGATGTTAATTATTACTAGTTAGTAGTATGATATTACTCCAGCTAGCTCCATTAGTCTGTTATTACTGTACAAGTTAATTGATGACGAGTTAGTTCCCATCCGCCGTATTTTTTTATAAAAAATTTGATATATATAAATATTCTATCTATTCTTTTTATACTACTTATCTATATACAAGCTTCTCAAAATTTCTTCATCCATTCCTATTTCATCTCATCTGGGACTTACTGGGAGGTGTGTATATGTATATATATTAGTTAGTATCTGTAGTCCCCCTCCCCCGCATGCGTTATATATGTTTGATCGGCTGATGGAAGGGAACTAGGGAAGCAATGCAATGCTGCTGACTGGGTAGTGGTTACTGCTGGGTACTAGCACCACCTACCCTACCAGTCAAATAAAGAGCAATACATACATGCATTATAGTAGTAGTACATCCATCTAACGAATGGAATCAATCCGTCATGCATGCATGAAGCATACAACGGTGCATGGTCTTCATTACTGTATTCGTCATGTGGTGCAGTAGTAGCAGTACATGTACACCAGCCACCCCTTGCATGCTACACATACGCAGCAGGTCGTACTGGCCGGCCGGGGCTCTGGCTGACTGGCTCCATATATGCATGGATGATGATGAGAGAGAGATTCAGAGACCACCAGGCACCAGGAGAGATGTCGGTGTTTTGGACCAATCAGAGATGGAGATAGGTCGCCATGGTCGGATCATTATCATTATATATATATCATATCATTGGAGGGAGGGACGGAGAGCTAGCCAGGGAGCAGACGATCGAATCGAGCAGGGAAGAAGCCAATGCAACAACCACGACACAACACACGTCGTACTAGCTAGCTAGTACCGGTACTCCCTCCACTCTCCATTCCAAATTATAATTCGTTTGGCTTTTTTACTCTAAGTTTGACTACTCGTCTTATTCAAAAAAAATTTATATAAATATAGTCAAATTTAAGTTATTTTTTAAAAAAATTGTTAATAAAGTAAGCCATAACAAAAGAAGTGATATTTTACATAAATTTTTAAATAAGACAGGTGGTCAAACTTAGAGTCAAAAAGTCAAACGAAGAACGGATTTAGTACTATACACCAGGAAGCGCGTGGTCCTTACTTGCAATTGCAATGCAGCAAGCAGCTATATACAGTAGTCTTTCTCTCACTCACTCGCTCCATCATGCATGCATATCGATCGTCTATAGCTAGCAATCAGGGTTTTTTTTACCGACCGGTTTCCGGTAACCGCCGGCCTCCGGTAGCGGTAAACCGGCCCGGTTTACCGGTAACCGGTCGGTAACCGGCCGAATTCAAATTCAAATTCAAACGCTCCTTCAGTTCGGTTCGGGTCCGGTTTACCGGCCGGTTTGGAGCGGTAACCGGCCGGTTTGACCGGTTTACCGCTCGGTTTGAGTTTGGAATTTTTTTTCTTTTTTTCAAACTTTTATACATATAAATAAATACTAAACGAACTCGAATTTGAAAAATTTTTACACCATTGGCTTCTATAAATCATGAACTATTTTTAGGAATTTTTCCAGCATTTTTTGTTTTTTTTCAAATTTTAAATTTGAATTTGGGGGCCTTAACGGGCCGGGACCGGGATTTTTTTTTCAAACTTCTATACGTATAAATAAATACTAAACGAACTCGAATTTGAAAATTTTTTACACCATTGGCTTCTATAAATCATAAACTATTTTTAGGAATTTTTTCAGCATTTTTTTTTTAAATTTTAAATTTGAATTTGGGAAATACCTAACCGGACCGGACCGGAACCGGACCGGCCCGGTTAGGGCGGTAACCGCGGTTTACCGCGGTAAACCGAGCGGTATTTTTAACCCTGCTAGCAATAGCCAACAGCGATACAACAGCATGCTTGCTGGTGCTGTACATCATGCAATGCAAGAAACAAATACATGCATGCATGTTGTGTTTGCAGCAGCAGAATTATTTGCATGGGGAATGAATGAATGGTCCCCTTCATCTTCATCCCCCGGCCGGGCGCGGCGAGCGATCACATCGAGCATTGCGTTTGTGTGCGATCAGATCCGACGATCCTCAAGAAAACAACAAGGCATGTATATATGTATGAATCTATGATGATAGAGAGATGATTCATCAGCTCGATCCGGAACTTAAACTGAATTGATAATAAAGCATGCATATATGTATGAATCCATCTATGATGGATTCATACATGTGTACGTAGACCGATTGTCGTCGTCACCACGTCCCCGGCCGGCCGGCCGGCCACCCCTTCATGCATGCGCCATCATCCCATACGTACATCATCATGCATGCGTGCGTCCGTGATCAATCAGCAGGCACAGGCACACTCTGTTTGGCTGCAGCTGGCTGTGCTGGCGGACAGTGGCGGTGCCAGCCACAGCCAGCCATGCCCACTGATCGTCGATCCGATGAGTGATCGAGAGATGCACCAGTAGCCATGCGCAGTCCAGACTCCAGTCACCTTTGCATGGATATACATGCCGCTGCATGCTCTGGGATGCTCTGCTCTCCTCTTGTCTTACACTAGTGCTCAATAGTTATTGCCAGACCGTTGTTGCTTATCAGTAATTAAGGTAACTAATCACCTGTATTATGTACGCTATTTTCTATATTATATATACTTCCAGCTGCTAGTACTAGCAAATACTACTAAATAAATAAATAAATAACAATGCCGCAAGCAGCAGCAGATGGAACAATGCAAGACTGGAGTAGCTAACAAGCAGCAAGGGGCGGTCAGCTGAAATTGATGCTTATTGGATTAATTATTGCTGGGCTGGGCATTGGACCCTTGATATAGTACGTATTTTTAACAGTAAGTACGTAGCACCGTATTGTCAGTAATATATACTAGTAGGAGTATCTATCTGTTATTCTGTTCACTGAGTCTGTATGCAAAACAGAGTAGGTACTGTATGGTAGTAATACAAAAGGACGGAGCAGAAATTCATGCTTGGATCATTGCTGTGCTGACTCCTAGCTGCGCAGACAAAACATGAGATAGAGAGAGAGAGATCCAGTACAGTTCGCACCCGGTACCCGGAGCAAAGCACCACATGCCAAATGCCATACCCAATAGCCATGCAATGTAGTACTCCCGTGTGAGTCAGGGCCGATGTTGGTACGTACTCCCTTCATAAAAAAAAGTAACTATAGAATTTATGTCAATTAAAGTAAATTCGATTAATTTTGTAATAAATAAAATTGACATTTGTGTCTCCAATAAAGTTTACTATGAAGATATATTTTATAACTAATCTAATGATACCTATTTTGTATGATAAATGTTAGTAATTTTAAAATAACTTTGGTCAGAGTTTAAATTGTTTTGACTCATCGAGAAACAAGAATTGTATTTTTTTATGGACAGAGGGATTACTACTGCTACCACGTAGATGAGTACTCTATGCACGAATTAACTAACTCATGTTCCCTTTCAATATGTGTCTTTCTCTTTCCGTTCCATCCCTTGCATTGGACTTGGATGCGCAACTACGCACACCCCCACTGCTGTCGTACTCCCTCCGTCCCAAAAATAATATTGTTTTTGCCGATTCATAGCAAAAACGACATTTTTTAATGGGAGGGATGGGAGTACCTATTACGATGAACCTATCTAGTGTCGCTTCACATCTCATTTCTATCCTCCTTCGTCCGGCTTTGATCGACTTCCTAACCATAAAAAACATTTACACCACTGGTCGGTAACCATGAATTGAATCATCGCTACTGATGGTTAGAGATCTGAGAATCGGCGGTACATAAACATTATTGCCATGCATCGTTATTAGCCACGGCCAGAGATGGTACGAACAATTCATGGCTATAACCTATAACTAACCCACTATATAAATGAAGTCCAACATATCTTCATGTGGGAGGGTGAGTAGTAGTGTCGGTGTTTGGAAACCGCCGACTAGTAAAATTTGTGGATTACGCATCTGGGCTCGGATGGTGTGCAAAGAGGACACAAAGGTGTATACTGGTTCGGGCCGAACGTCCCTACGTCCAGTGGCGAGCTGTTCGTGTTACTTGCACTTGGGTTTGTAGTAGGGGTTACAAACGATCGAGAGAGGGACAGGCTCCCAAGTCTCTGGTGGAGGTGAAGTGGAGTTGAAGTGCTTCTCCGTGGTCCGAAGAAGATCCCCTCAATGGGGCACCCAGCCTTCCCTTTTATAGGTCAAGGGAAGGACCCGGGGTACATGAGAGAGAGAAAGAAAGAGAAAAAGAAGAAGGGAGCCCCGGGGCTGCTGAAAGTCCCTAGTTTGGTTTTGGCTAATTGATGAAACCTAAGTACTAATCACATGTGCTTAAGTGTTGATAGCAAAAGGTGATTGGTACACTCCTAAGTTATGGCAAGATGCATGTTGATCATGATGACTTGGTGCCATGCTTGGAGAAGAAGAGGAGATGGAGTGCAATCCTATGGAGCTCAAGGCAAAGGTATAGATATGATTTGCTTTTTGGTGATCAAGACACCATAGAGGGTGTGATCACACTTAGGATCGATAGCCGTACTATAAAGAGGCGAATTTCCGGGGCTATTGATCACTTAAGTGCCACTAGATGAAGATTCATTTGCATATGCATTTAGATCTAGTGGAGGGCTAACTTATCGCCTCGAAAATGATTGTGAAAATGCTAACACACATGCACATTGTGATGTACACTTGGTGATGTTAGCACATTTGCGAAGGCGGTGGTGTTTGAGCGGTAGAGAGGGGTTTGGGTTCCTCTCTCCCTCCCGCCAAGTTTGCGAGGCGGGATTCGGCGCCTTTGTGGAAGTGAAACGCCTATTTTCCATTGTGCCGGACGTGAAGAAACGGGGGCAAAAGGGAGTCACTGGGTGACCGGACGCTGGATCGGACGCGGCTGGCGCATCCGGTTGGCTCTTCCCGCGTGCAGAGGCAGCGCGCACAACGGCACGTCCGGTCGGTTACGGGACCGGCGCGTCCGGTCAAGCTCCAGTGAAGTTGTGAAACACACGAAATCGATCGGACGCGGTGGCGCGTCCAGTCGTGTGTGGGTGCTTACTGGAATCGACCGGATGCTGGCACTGTGGCGTCCGGTTAGTTCAAGCGGCGCGTCTGGTCGCGTGATCAGCAACGTGTTTCAACGGCGACCGGACGCTACGACCGCGTCCGGTCGGTTCGACCGGCGCGTCCGGTCAGTACGCAGGCAGCGGCAACTTGTTCCTAACGGCTCTATTCTTTGGGGCTGCTTATAAATACTTGTTGGCCGGCTCCTAGAGGACTCTCTTGGACTTTTTGACACTCTAACATCCTCTTGAGCTGAGCGCATCCCCTCCCACTCATCTCCCTTGATTGACAAATCAAAGTGAGTTTGAGTGATCTTAAGTGCATTTGCTTGTGAGTTTGCATCTAGTTGGCATTTGGGTGAGCATTGGCTGCGGGATTCTTATTACTCTTGGTGGTTGCCGCCACCTAGACGGCTTGGAGGCAGCGGAGGAGTTGTGGCAAGAGTGGTGCTTGTTCTTGGCAACTCTAGTAAATTGCTCGTGTCATTGAGTTACCTCACTTGCGGTAGGTTCTTGTGGTGCTCTTAGGGAGCTTGGCTTTGGATTGCCAATTAGCCACCGAACCATGAAGTGATGGTCGACACAACGGGGACGTAGCGTGTCGGCAAGCACGTGAACCTCAGGAGAAAAACTGTGTGTCACCTTTGTGATTGATTTCTTGGATTTCTCCCGGTGATTGGTCTTCATATTGTTGTGATTGGTTCATATCTCGACGCGGTGGTATAAAGATCACTTACCTCTCTTTTACATTCCGCAAACTAGTTGTAACAAGCTCTTTAGTGTAATTAGTTTTGAGAGCTTGTATTTTCTTTGCTAGTGTAGCTTGTTTCCTAGTTGAGCTTTTTAGTGTAGCTAGCTTGTGAGAGCTCGTAGTGACTTAGCCTTTGTTTGTTATAGTGATCATAGTTACTAGAATTGTTGGATAGGTGGCTTGCAACCCTTGTAAAGCTAGAGCTAATTCGCATTTTGCCATTTGTTATACTAACCTTTTGCTCTAGCGAGTTTGTAGAATTTTAATAGGCTATTCACCCCCCTCTAGCCATATTAGGACCTTTCAGCTGCGTTGCCCTTCTCCTCCATGGGAGGGTCCTACAGACGACAATGAAGGTGTGCGCATGTTGCGGCTTTGTCTATCTTCGGCGCTACAGGCGGGCGTCACCGTCTTGGTCATAATCCCCCTATCCGTCACTAGTGCTACAGGCAGGCGCTGCCGCTCGGTCACGGCGTCCTGTCCCTTCCTGGCCTGCGATATGGTCAACATATCCCTTTGTCTGGAGTCGCACGGGGATTGAGCAACACAGTGCTGATCCACCCGGCACTATTGGAGATGTGAGTGTCCAGGCGTAGCCTGTGGCGGCCGCTGATCACATCGAGATGCGCCCGCCCCCTCCCTAGCGTTAGGGGCATGGTCCCGGGCCCACATCCCACGTTCGTAGCAGTTGGGGATGATGGGGGCCCTCGCAGGAGCCTGTGCCCCCATACAAGGCCGACTCCACAACCCCCGGGTTGGGTGAGGCAGAATCTTCTCTCGGGGGTCGGGCGGGACGGATCCCGCATCCCCAGGGTCGGACAAGGCGGAGCCTCTTCCCAGGGGGTCGGACGTGGCTGGGCCCGCACCCAAGGAGTTGGGCGAGGCAGAGCCCGTGCCCGGAGGGTCCGACGGGACAGAACCCGCGTTCTTGGGGTCGTGCAGAGTGAGACTTCCCTTATGATCGGACGGGACGGGGGTCCCGCACCAAAGGGTCGGCTAGGTTCGGGATCACGTCCCTAATTTATCGAAAGGATAGTTTTTAGCGTCGTCTTCGGGCATGGGGATCATTGATACCTGACAAGTAGCCAACACGCAGCAAACATCCATAGGGTCAGAAGGAGATTTCAAATCGAATTTCCTCACGGGGTGGTGTGAGGGGTGCATTGATATTGTCATGGTGATGGGAGGAGGAGAGGACACATATGGATGGTCTATGAAATATCTCCATGGAGAGTGGAGGAGGAAAGTGCACAACTTCACCATTTCCTTGTCCCCACTTTGTGGTCCCTCGGGGCGAGTTGGGCGATGACTGTGCCCACGTCTTTCATTTGCCCTGAGCCTTCATCCCCTCTATCTCACCATCGTCGAAGCTTGCTGATGGAGATCGGTAGCAAGGTGGGCTGTGGCGGGGCACCATCCCCCCTTCCATCCGATTTTTCTCTTCTTCCCAAGTTGTCTCTTTCTCCCCAAGCTGACCTTCTCCTTCTCGACTTCACTAACTTCATTTGGTGGCAGGGGTCGGTGGCTCCTGAACTGTGCCAATGGCACTCATCAGATCCATACCATTGGGCTTGATCTGGAGCTCCCCGCTCGTTAGCCACGTGGGGACGTCGTGGGTCGAGTGTGTCAGTTGCGCCAGTTGGAGGCTGAGCTATGCTGACACCTACCCATGTCTGATGGCCAGACAAAAATTTCACACCTTGACATTATGAACAATAACCTAAAGCAACCACTAGATCTTCATCTAAATTAGCACCTAAGACGTTACGAAATAAAATCCAAAGCAGCCACTAAATTTTGGCTCAAAATCACCCACCTCAACCATTATTTAAAATAACCTAAAGTATCCCCTAAATTTGCCTCTAATTAAGTTGCATACCTTTACCGTTATAAAAGAAGACCCAAAAGTACTCCTACACTCCCTCCGTCCATTTATCGGGCTCGTCTAACCAAAAAAAATTCTCCAAAAGTCGAAGTCGTCTAAGCCTGGGGACCAGCTCGTGCTCCTCGTACGAGACGCGGCAATAGAAGCGGTGCTGGCTTCCGTCGCTTCAAGTGCCCCCGCTCCGTTCCCTCCTGTTAGCGATCGTCAATAAGTACGCGGGAGGACACCACGCTGCCGCGCTGCCGAGTCGCAGCCTCACCACGCCATCGCGCTGCCGCGTCGCCGAGTCGCAGCCTCACCACGCCGCCACACTGACGCGCCGCCAAGTCGCCGCCTCACCACGCCGCCGTGCGCGCCGCCGAGCTGCACGCCATGGATGGCCATCACGACGACGACAAGGTCCAGCACGTGCGTGGTGTCAACTGGGCACCAAATTCTACCGACGAAGAAGATGAAGACCCCATGACCGAGAGCGAGGAGCAGTACGTGCGTGGTGTCAACTAGGCACCAAATTCTACCGACGAAGATGAAGATCCCATGGACGAGAGTGAGGTGCAGTTCGTGATGGATACTTATGCAGGTGAGACTGAGGTGCCGGACTCCCAGATGGACATCGCCGAAGTCGACGAACCTGACGCCGTGCATGCCCTACAATCGTTTGCTTCCAAGTTTCAATCAGACAAAGTCAAACATGAAGGCTGCAGTTTGATGCTCCCTGTGTTGTTTCCTCGCTTGTATGCAATATTTTTCTTCAACATTACTCACTTTTTCAATTATTGACAAAAAACTAAGTCAAGATATACATGTAAATGTGTGTTACTATGCTGATCACGTATACATTTATGCAAGAGGCGACTAGATATCGATATCCATGTCAAACACATATAGGTGCAATGCAAAGTAATTGAAAACTAATAAAGTCTATCACAACTAGACAAAGATTACAGAGTATTTACATATGCGTATTGTTTTAGATAATGGAAACATGCAGATTTTTTAGATAAAGGAATATAACATTCTATAGCCTCCAACGTTGAAAAATGAGTACAGCAGTTTACAGAAGACATATAGTCCTTAGACCACATTACACTGTATGGTGATATAAATTTAAGACAGAGAAAAAAAAAGAACAAGATTTAAGTCCCTATGCTATTCTAGCTTCACCTAAACTTTCTCGAACGACTATATTCGTCTAGTGAATACAGCACACCATGCATCTTGGACAAATTTTACCCTCGACAGAGAAAAACTCCAGCAAGCACCTCACCTTTCTCATCCGAGCCAGGGGTGGATCCATAGTGTTACTATTGTTGTCACTTAACAGCAATAACTTTTGCAAACTTAATAGAAAATCATTGCGCACATAATAAGCAATGACACATATATCCATCAAAACTATCCATCAAAACTATGCTAGTGACATCACCGCTTCTTAGTTCTAGATCCGCCCCTGATCATCTTCACATCCTATAGTCAAAACCTAGAACCTCTCTTGGACCTCCTAACTCCTAAGACCACCTAGGGGTTCACGAGATGAGAAAACAAACTAGGCTTAATGCTACCGGTAGTAGCCTCGAGCAGCAGAGAAGTCAGCGCCTCTCCATCATTTTGTGAGGGTCCTAAAAGTATCCATCATTTTCTAACACATATCTTCATCTCTGGTCAAAATTAACCTCACGAACACATTAACACAGCCTATTTGTTTGAGCTGCAGCTTTTGGGCTTTGGCTTTTGGCTTTCGATCGTTGTTTTTTATTGAATTTTGTAATAAATTTTGAGCTTCTTGGCATACCAAAAGCCAGAAAAGCTTCTCAAAACATGATTTTCAGCTTTTAGTTCATTTCCTCAGAAACCACTTCCCTGTTTTTCAAAAGCCAACACAAAAGCTGGCCGTTTGTTTCAGCTTTTGGTTTTTGCCGGTAGAGGCTAGATAAAAGCTTTGTTTGACTGCAACTTTTAGCTTTTTTGTTCAAAAGCTGGCTTTCTGTGGCTTATGTCTTTTGGCTTTGAGGTTGTTTCCCCTATTGGTTTTTGTAACAAGTTTTTAGCTTCTTAGCACACAAAAAACCACAAAAGCTTGTCAGAACATATTGCTCAACTTTTGATTCATTCTCTCATAAGCTAAATTTTCTGCTTTTCAAAAATCAACTCAAAAGTATAAACTAGGCTGTTCGGCTGATGGTTTCTGCGGCTGAGAAGCCGGCTGATGCTAATTTATTATGAGAGAAAAAAGCCATGCTGATAAGTTTAAGCGAAATGACCTTCGACCCTAAGCCAGATAAAAGCCACTGGGACGGGTGGGGTGGGACGCGATGACCTGTTTCTGTTGCTCACTTTAATCAACGGTGTCATATATGGTGATCAGATGATATACACACAGTCAGCTACCCTAGCTAGCTAGCTTGCTTGCTTTGAATAAGAATCCTTCAGCAAAAGAAAACTAATATAAAAACGGCAGGTTGATCTACTGGAGGGATGTATATATAGAAGTTGAACTGGTATAGTTGGGCACCTTATCAAGATGGATATGATATAAAATCCAACGGAGTGAATTGAAGTACGCGTGCTAGGATGCGTACTTACGTACAGACATGTACATCTCTACTAGCTACCCCGTAGAGTAGACAGCGCGAGCGAGCTGTGTAGTACAACCTCACAAAGTCAGCTAACTACCACTTGTACTGCATAGAAGCTATGCGCATGTCGTCTGTGTAGTACAGGTACAGCTGATCTAATACAATGGAACCTTCATCTTATTATTAACATTCAACTGACTTAGTTCAGCAATGATCAAATTAGCATTTGTGTATAGCTATATTATATATACATATACATACACACGTCTCCTTATTAACCAAAGTCGTCCATAAGCTACTAGCTGAAACTGAAAGTCTGTCTGAAATCTCTCCGATCCCCTCATCGCATGCGACCAAGACCTTAGATGATGATGGTGAGGATGAGCACTAGCAGGAGGGCGTCCACGCTCCTTTGCACCCTGCTCCTCCTCTCCCTGCTGTGCTTCCAGCTGGCAAGCGCCCATGGCGGCATCGACGACGGAGACGCCAGCACTCCGCCGGCCGACGCCGACCCATCGTCGGTTCATCGTCACCTGCGTTCCAAGGGCCTGATCGCCGTCAAGGTGTGGTGCCTCGTCATCCTGCTCGTCTTCACCTTCCTCGGCGGCGTGTCACCCTACTTCTACCGCTGGAACGAGGCGTTCCTCCTCCTGGGCACGCAGTTCGCCGCCGGCGTCTTCCTCGGGACGGCGCTCATGCACTTCCTCGCCGACTCCACTAGCACCTTCCACGGGCTCACCAAGAACCAGTACCCATTCTCCTACATGCTGGCCTGTGTCGGCTTCCTGCTCACCATGCTCGCCGACTGTGTCGTCGCCGCGGTCACCAAGAGAAGCGGCGGCGGCGGCGGCGCCCAGAGGGTGGTCAACGAGGCCGCCGGGGAAGAAGGTGACGCCCATCGTCATCAGACTCAGATCAAGGAGGAGGACGCGGCGCACGCGCACCACCCTATGTTGGTCACGGTCAGGACGGCGTCGTTCGAGGACGCCGTCCTGCTCATCTTCGCGCTCTGCTTCCACTCCATCTTCGAAGGCATCGCCATCGGCGTCTCGGCAACCAAGAGAGACGCGTGGCGCAACCTGTGGACGATCGGGCTGCACAAGGTGTTCGCGGCGGTGGCCATGGGCATCGCGCTGCTGCGCATGATCCCCAAGCGACCGTTCCTGATGACGGTAGCCTACTCGCTGGCGTTCGCGGTGTCGAGCCCCGTCGGCGTGGGCATCGGCATCGGCATCGACGCCACGGCCGAGGGCAGGGCGGCGGACTGGACGTTCGCCATCTCCATGGGCTTCGCCACGGGGGTGTTCCTCTATGTGGCCATCAACCACCTCGTCGCCAAGGGGTACCGACCCCAGAAGCCCACCCGCGTGGACAACCCCTCCTTCAAGTTCCTCGCCGTGCTCCTCGGCGTCGCCGTCATGGCCGTCGTCATGGTCTGGGGCTAGACATTCGTCATCACGTACGGATCCAATCCATCGATCATATAATCGACCCAGTTTCATTTCGTCTTTGCATTATATTGCAATTGCATGCATATTGCAAACAATGTGTAACGTATTTTGGTGTTGCCTCGGTTTTATGTCATCTCTTTCCAATGTTGGCTCGGTTTTATGTCATCTCTTTCCAATAATCATCATTGTCTGTTGTTATATGTATTTATGATGAGTATGCATGATTAATTCTCAACAATCTATCTCGATATAATATATAATGTAGTTGCGTAACTTAAAGCTATATGCCTAGAAAAGCCTAAACGACTTACAATTTAGAATGAATAGAGTAGTAAATAAAACCTTTCAGTTGTGTGCGAATGGAAATTAAATGGAAACAATGCAATGTATAGGATGTGTAAGCAATTGCAAAAGTTGTTACCTAAGCACACTTGGTTACTTCGTTAGGTTCTCTATAGTGAAGCTATCCATCCAAATTCAAGTTAGTTATCGACTTAACATAGGTGCTCGTATTTTCTTAGATTTATTTTACAATTTATTGGTGCTACTCTTTCTAGCCTGGTAGGCAATATGCTCGTCGATAGTCAAACGCATATGGTGACTTTGACAATAAGATCTGTATTTGTATTATTATTTGCAAAAAAAATTCCACGGTGTACACACAGGAGATGTGTGTTGCGGTGACGTGTGTGTTGTGGTAAAGAAGAAGCACATGAGCTACGTGCTTGGTGTGCGTATGGCGTGCATGTAGACATGCTGGATGCCGTTTTTTTGTGGTCTGTGGCAACATGCATATGTTTTTTCAGTAGTCTGCGGTAACAAAGGGTTTGATGGCACTGGGAACTTCAGGTTGTGGTGGAAGAGAGTAAGGGACATGTTTACTCTCAACAGGGTTTCTCAAAGGGCGCTCAATGAGAAGAATGTGGCGAAGGTACATGATGATAGGTGATAGGAGATGCAGGTGCAAGTGTGTGCTTAAAAGTGCATCTAGACCTTGAGTGGTTTTTGGTGGATTGAATGACAACACGATCAAGGACTAGTGAATTTGATGATAGTTATAGGCATTTAGTCCCAGTTATAATTAATACGATCAAGGGAGCAAATGATATAAATGAGAAGTGAATCCAAGTATTGATATTGGGTTTTCTAATTGATGAACTGGCAAGCATGTATTGTCAAGTGAAGATGAAACATAGTTGATTGCATATGGGATGGTCTCAATACATGAAGCTTACTAGTTGAACTTAATAAAAACATAACAATGCTAATAAATTGTTTCACCATTGCTCAAAGTTGATTCAAAACGAGATGTGGCTTTATAGCTTGATAGAGTAAAAATAGCAAGGAAAGAGCTTTAAGGGATTAAGCAAAGGTGAAGGGTAAGCGATGACTTTGTGGCCAAGGGACTATGGCTAAGGTGAAGAAGAGAGTACTTGCATTGAGTTGAGGTAGTAATCAAGCTATCAATGTCATGTTGATGTGGAGATCAAAACACTATGAAATCATTTGGAAAGGTGACTTTTGGGTGACATGTGTAGTAATGATCAAATGATCCGAGAAATTCAAACCATAGCTCAAGGTCGTTCAGCTCAAGCCAATGAAACTGACGAAAGCCCTCTAATTATGAAAATTAATAAGACGCCAATATTTGAAGTAGAATAACAAACATAAGTGATATAAAATTGTGAATTTTTAATTCTTGAGTATAGCTAGGTATGCCATCCTATAAAGAGGAATGTAATACTAAGTGCTAGATGAAGTGCTTAAAATATCCAACCGCTAACATCGAAAAATGGGTTTATTTGAGAGTGTCCTACAAAACTCGACCTATGTCGGCTTTGGCAAACTAGCAGTATAAGGCTAGTTTTTGTCTGAAAAGTGCTATAACAACTAGTTTTTATGGTAGGGCTACTTATACTCCATCTCATAGCCCTTGGAGGGCTGATGATGCATTATAGAGTTATCAAACTTCAAAAAGGCCTTGCGAGAGCTCCTAATTCACACCTTGTATGATTTGAGTGATAATTGTGATATCTATTGAATCAAAGAGCAAGTTTAGAGCCTTCTCGAGTTAAGCCGAGCAAAGCCTTGAGCACTTTGTGATAGCGTGAAGTCCACGGTGAAGCATTTGTTACTTTTGGAACATTGCTTTAGACGACTAGACGTCGCTTTTCCATGAGACGGTCTGTGCGGCCTACGATCTTGTCCTCGCAAGGGGAAAAAATCAACTAATAGAGCGTGAAAAGTGGTTGAAAGAGACGTACCTAGAGCTTGACAGCGGGTGATCGCTCATGGCTTCCACAATAGAGACTTAGGATCCAAGTGGGGATTTGAACTTCGAAAAATACGTCAGTACATCTCCTTTGTTGGTTTGCCTTACATTCATATTTAGCTTGCATTTAATTCATATATTTGAGCTTAAGCTTTTGTCTACTCGGTTGTACATGTGTGTTTGTGGTGTATTTGAAAACGCATGATTCAAGAGATAAAAAAGGGAAATTTCATAGGGGACCATTGATTTTTTTGGTAGTGGCTTTTCAATGGCTGGCGCGTCTTTTTCAGAGTAAATGTTGCATCATTAGCATATATTAGATTTAAAATGAAGACATGTATAAGAAAAAAAAAAACTCATTCGAAGATACTTTGTGTAACAGTGACCTAGAAGGAAAAAAAAGCGCTGTCTGGTTGATGTTCTTGTTTTGAATAAAGGATATTTTTTGTTTGATTTTGTTAATTAATAACAAGATTTATTGGACGATGAAAAAGATGTCATCCCAAGCTATTACTGTACTGGTGGTCAGAATCTGATTCTAGTAGGCCGGAAAGAAGAAGAAAAAAAGAAAAGAGAGGGGATATAGCCTCGGGCAAGAAAAATGTGCTGCTGCCAGCGACGCTGGTTTGATGAAGCAAGCCCACAGCAAAGAGACGAAGGAATAGTGAGAATCTCCTGCAATACAACTAAAAAGAATAAAAGTAAGACTATTTTTTGGTGCGACTTTTTTTGGGGTTACCCTTCCCTCCCTTGCGATACCGCAACTCCGATAGGAAGGCACCCTACGCTGCGATAGGAAGGCGTCGTACGCTGCGATAGGGTGCGACTTTTTTTTGGGGTCACCCTTCCCTCCCTTGCGATACCGCAACTCCGATAGAAAGGCACCCTACGCTGCGATAGGAAGGCGTCATACGCTGCGATAGGCGGGTCGTCGTTCCCTTCCTTGCTCCCGCGGTTTCGTGTGAAGATAAGGAAGGTGGGATCACAATCACCGGCTAGGCAATCACGCACCATCACCATCGAGCGATCGGCCTCCGCGACCAAAACAACTTTCCAGCGCACAATGGCCGTGAGACTACGCCGTCCGTGAGAACCCGCCGCCGTCCGTGAGACCTCGCCGCCGTCCGCGAAAAAGTATGGCGCCACGACCTGCACCTCCGCACGTCACCCTCGTGAGCAACCCTAGCCACTTGCCCCGGTCCTTGCGCGCCGCTCTCACCTGCAGCTCGCCACTCCTCCTTGACGTTGGCCGTCGCATACGGTGACGGCGTCGATCTGATCCCAGAACCCGTCACTGCTCGACGATCAGGTGCATACCCGTACCCCCTATGTACACCACGCCGACACCGGCAGGCGGCGGCGCTCAGATTAGCGTTGGCATTGGCCACACACTGCACATGCTTTTCCGTGTGTTCTCAAACTTTTTGAATCGCCTGCGGCATGCATGCACACCGTGTTCATCCTTCGTTTGTTCTGGGAAAGTATTTGAGCATCAGGCATGACAGGGAGAAGACACTGAATGGGTGACGGTGAAGTTCGGCCGGAGAAACCCCTCCGTCGATGACTAGATCGCCGTCTTATCTCCAGTTGATTTCAAGTAAGTTTAGACGTATACTAGTTCATTAATATACTCGTACTAGATTGTAACACATGAAAATTGCTATTATATCACTACTACAGATTCAAACATCACTGCCGGCCCATCACTGCCGGATTGTATTGGGCCGGCAGTGATAAATCTTCACTACCGGTTCAAACTCTGACAGACATTCAAATGATTGGGGTAGGGGTCAAACCGGCAGTGAAGCTCATTATCACTGCCGGTTCGTGGCTGGAATCGGCAGTGAAGCTTCACTACCGGTTCGTGGCTGGAACCGGCAGTGATAATGAGCTTCACTGCCGGTTCGTGGCTGGAACCGGCAGTGATAACACTACTACAGAATAGTAGTCTAAACTCACGTAATTTTTATGTATCCCAGACTTCTCCGCTCTCTCTCTCTCTCCGCAGACTTCTCCCCCGTCACGCACCTCCGCGCGCCGCTCGCTCCTCCCCTGCCCGGATGACCTCCCTCGCTGCTAGCCCCTCCCCCGCCTGGGCCTCCCTTGCTGCTCGCCCCTCCCCACCTACCTCCCTCATGGTGCCCACCCCTTCCTCAACCGAATCCGGAGTTTTGGTGCCCGATGGAGGTGGATCTAGATCCAGCGGCGGCGAGGAGGAAGAAGGTGCACCCGGCCACGGCGACAGTGGACGCGGGCTGGATTGGGAGGAGGAAGAAGGTGCGTCAGGTGTATTCCTTCCCAATCCCAGGAACATCTGCATTCTTCTCCTTTGCGGCGGTGGCCTTCCAACCTTAGCAATTTCAATCTGACCTTGTAGTGCATAGATTCTACTTTCATGTGTGAGTAAATGGTCTAATATTGAGCAATTGTCTGACACTTCAAAATTGTTAACATCTTTTTTCATTTCAGAGAAGAAGTTTTTGGTCCAGTTGCACCCCTTATACCATTCAAAACTGAGGAAGAAGCAGTCCATATGGCCAACGATACAAACGCAGGTTCATTAACAATATCTAGTGCACCAATTATTTAATACTCTTGAACAAATTAGATGTTAGCATAATTTGCACGTTATGCCTTAGCAAGGAAATGTTAATAGAGCTAGGCAGGATACAATTTAGTAACATCGGTTTATTTCTTGTCCATAGAAGCTGTAATATGCAATATAGCATTTTTCTCTTCTTGATATTAAGACCCAAAATAACTTAAATGTTCTTTATTATACAGCAGTACCTTTTGATGTCTTAAAACTGAACTATGCTGAGAACTGTGTGCATACCGCTAACAATGGAAGATGTGGATCATTGTCTACAAAGTAGACATCTCCCTTGTTATGTCTGATCTCAAGCATTTCCCCATTGTGCTGGATCTGCAGGCTTAGCTGCATACATATTTACCAAGAGCATACCTCGTTCATGGCGTGTATCTGAATCTCTTGAATACGGCTTAGTTGGGGTAAACGAGGGAATTATTTCAACAGAGGTAAGAAACAGCCAATGATACTCCTCCTTTTCTAAAATGCAGGGCGTTTTACTTTTGTCCTAAGTCAAAACTTTTCTAACTTTGAACAATTTTATAGAAAAATATATTGACATGTACAATACCAAATAAGCGCACTATCAAGACATTTCATGGTGGATTTAATGAAGCTAATTTGATGTTTCAGATGTCTGTGCAATGTTCTATACACAGTAAAGTTAGAGAAGTTTGACATCGGGCAAAAATAAAATGACATACATTTTTGAATGGTTGGGGTAGTATACAATGGACTACTCTGTGGCTGGCACATCAATATTAATCTGCCTTAAAATGTTTAGGTGGCACCATTCGGTGGAGTAAAGCAGTCTGGTCTAGGGAGAGAAGGATCGAAGTACGGCATCGACGAATACTTGGAGGTTGATAAGGTTCTGGGGATGGGCATAGTATGTCTCTTCTTAGTTCTCACAAATATTTGTTCAGGGCTCGCATGTGTTTCTGTTTATCAGTTCCTTTTGTATTGTCTCTTGTTTCTGAGCCGCTCTCTTGAGCATTTGGGTGAACATTTAGTCGTACTTTTTTTTTTGCTTTTATTAATCCTGAGGATATCGACGGAGATACTCCTAGTATCCTATATTAGTATATAAGATGGATTCCATGGTCGCTTCACTTGAATCTTTGTTTCCTACTGCTGCTCCAAACTGGGGCCATGTTTGGATGGCAATTTTCAGGTAAAGTTTACAGTTGGACCTTCCAACCTTAGCAATTTCAATCTGACCTTGTAGTGCATAGATTCTACTTTCATGTGCAAGTAAATGGTCTAATATTGAGCAACTGTCTAACACTTCAAAATTGTTAACATCTTTTTTCATTTCAGAGAATGATAACCAAGAAGAGCATGCTCCAGCGAGCATGTATTCCCTTTTTTTTGTTTTTTTATAGCCTATCAGTGCCGGTTTGTAACACAAACCGGCAGTGATTGCTCAAGTATCACTGCCGGTTTGTAACACGAACCGGCAGTGATACACGAGCTATCACTGCCGGTTTGGCATAACCGGCAGTGATGTGATCAGCTTATCACTGCCGAGTTGGTTATGGTGGTTCAAAATCCGCCAGTGAAGGGGGGTTTTGAACCGCCAGTGATGTCCTTCTCTGGTGTAGTGTATATGTGGTGGTATATATGCAGCTCGTCAGCTACGTGTCCTAACCCCTGGCCAGCAGAACCGCCGTATCTCTACACAGCACCCATCAAGGTCACTAGCTAATTTGCAAAAGTACAGTATATGCGTAGAACCACAGAGCCTAATCTGTATCTTTCTTTCACTGAAACATCATGTGTTGCTGCATGGGTGCCGTACGTGCAGTATCAATACCCCAACTACTGGGGCAAGGGCAGTGTCCGGTTGCAGCTCATCAACCAGCGCTCTGACTTCGCCTTCGCCCTCTTCACCGGCGGCCTCGACAACGTACGTGATTCAATAGGACCATTATCGCTTTTATATGTATCAAAGTTGCTACGTACTTCACTAGCAGATGATCATACTAGAGTTTTAATTTTAATATTGATTCTAACCATAGTTTTAAATAGCGACGCTATAGCTGCTGAAGAGAGACAACGCTAAGCTATTATCACTTTTGCCGCTACGTCAACTACGGCCGCTATATTGCGCTATAGCGTCGCTAAATTGCTTAGCTGTAGCTTTAAAATAGCGCCGCTATTTCAATTTCGGTATAACAGTGACAATCTAATTATTACCTACTTATATTTTGTTTTAAAGTTGGTATTTAGTAAAATTGAATACTTGAGTTTCATGAATCTTGCTCTAATATCATATCAAGTTTTGTTTTCTGCATCCTTAGAACCTTGAAAAGATATCTGTGTTCATCAAATTTCATGATTGCCATGTTTTTATGAATCAATTACTCATATTTTTTATGACTTTCTTATAAACTGCTATCTGGCATAGTCGCTATAGTTGTATAGCCTCTGAAAAAAAGACGCTGCTATTTAGTATAGCCTGCTATTTAAAACTACGATTCTAACATATACTACCTGAAGCTTCTCTGTAAGAGCTTCTCTGGAGCTTCTAAAAAATGATCTGTATTTTTCTTTCATACATTTGCATTGCCATAACTGGGTTCAGTGTTTTGTTTTTTATGGGGACAATCTAACAAACATCCTGTTAGTTGTTGCCAATTTTCTGAGGATGTTTATGAAACTAGAATAGTCTCCCGGTTTAGTACTTCTCAGTTAGCTCTCGGTTTAATAATTCTCATATTAATTATCGATTAGCTATTTTCAGTGAGTTATCTTGCATGATTCAATTATCATGCATGGCTCATTTGATTAATTTTGTTCCCTATAAATTTTTTCAGAGTATAGATATATACAGTATAGAGAGTATTTCCCTTAATTTTGTTCCCTATAAGTTTAAGGTATGCATGAGCTGCAAAGCTGCCAAATGAGCCATGCCAGGGGCGGATCCAGCGGTGGGGCGGACGGGTCTCAAGCCCCCCCTACCGCTGCCGCGGCAACGGAGCCCCTCCTAATTTTTATAGGCATGAAAGAAATGGAGGAGGGGCTTTAGAGGTTGAAGATGAGTTAAGCTCCTTCTTTTATGAATTCCTAGATCCGCCACTGAGCCATGCCAATTCCTGATGGCTCTTTCTGCTATCTCCCTCCCTCACACGGTTTCTCTCCTACCACCAGTTATTCAGCAACATAACTATCAAACACTGCTTCTCACTTGGCAGCGCCAGTATGAGCTCCACACACTGTTTCACGTTCGACAAAACGCTTAGCTAAATCCTAATCTGATTTGTTGCACTAGAAAAATAAATAAGCTCCATCCTCATCTGATCTGTTACATATGCAACAAGTATCTAACTCCATGCCTCTCCTTTTCATATTGCATTTGAGAGCCAGGAAATGTATGCAAACCGCCACATGTGCCTAGGCCACCACTTTTTTTTTCAAAAGTCAAAGCACTTCCTGAATACATTGGGTCTATATATCGTAATGCTCTAAGTTGTAAAATAAAAATGTAACGATGATCTATAAAATCAATTTCCATATTCACCATATGAATTTGAGATAGGCTTATATGTGAACTTTGGAAAATGGTGGAACGTCAAAGTCCAAGCCAAATAGCCTAATTTATTAAATAGATTTTAATTCCTCTAAATAAAAGGATCCAAACGACCCCTTATGTATTTCTATACAACAACAACAACATAGCCTTTTGTCCCAAGCAAGTTGGGGTAGGCTAGAGATGAAACCCAAAAGAGACGATAAACAGAGAGACACATAAAGGGACATAAATGGCACAAGACAGAAAGAGGTCATGGTTCAGGCACGTTGATTGCCAGTCTCCAAGCGCTCCTGTCCATAGCTAAATCCTTAGAGATATTCCACTCCTTAAGGTCTCTCTTAACGGACTCGTCCCAAGTTAGTTTAGGTCGACCTCTACCGCTCTTTACATTATCGGCCCGCTTTAGAACCCCACTACGCACCGGCGCCTCAGGAGGCCTCCGTTGAACATGTCCAAACCACCTCAACCGATGTTGAATCAATTTCTCCTCAATTGGTGCCACCCCAACCCTATCCCGAATATCGTCGTTCCGGACTCTATCCCTCCTTGTGTGCCCACAACACCAACGCAACATACGCATCTCTGCTATACTCAATTGCTGGACATGTCGCCTTTTTGTAGGCCAACACTCAGCACCGTATAACATTGCCGGGCGAATCGCCGTCCTATAGAACTTACCTTTCAACTTCTGAGGCACCCTTTTGTCACAGAGGACGCCAGAAGCTTGACGCCATTTCAACCAGCCGGCTGAAATTCTATGTCTAACATCTTCATCAATGTCGCCATCCTTTTGTAGCATCGATCATAAATACCGAAAAGTATCCTTCTTGGCCACCACTTGCCCATCGAGGCTAACGTCTCCCTCCTCATGCCTAGTCGCGCTGAAATCGCACCTCATGTACTCGGTCTTGGTCCTACTAAGTCCGAACCCTTTCGACTCTAACGTGTGCCTCCATAGTTCTAACTTCCTATTAACCCCTGTCCTACTGTCGTCAACTAGCACCACATCATCAGCAAAGAGCATACACCAAGGGATATCACCTTGTATGTCCCTTGTGACCTCATCCATCACCAAAGCAAATAAATAAGGGCTCAAAGCTGACCCCTGATGCAGTCCTATTTTAATTGGAAAGTTACTGGTGTCGCCATCACATGTTCGGACAAACGTCACCACATCCCTGTACATATCCTTGATGAGGGTAACGTACTTAGTTGGGACTTTGTGCTTTTTCAAGGCCCACCACATGACATTTCTCGGTACTTTGTCATATGCTTTCTCGAGGTCAATAAAGACCATGTGTAAGTCCTTCTTCTGCTCCCTATATCTCTCCATCAATTGTCGTAATAAGAAAATCGCCTCCATGGTCGACCTACCAGGCATGAACCCAAACTGATTTTGGGTCACACGTGTCACTCTCCTTAGGCGATGCTCGATAACCCTCTCCCAGAGCTTCATCGTATGGCTCATCAACTTAATCCCACGGTAGTTAGTACAACTTTGGACATCTCCCTTGTTCTTGAAGATAGGTACCCCTTATTGATTTCTATACTGAAAAATAATTGTTTTCATGCACGGTAGACTAACACCTGCAAACAAGATAAGATAGTGCAGTATTATCCATGTGACAGGCACTAATATTTACATATATACTCGAACCTGTATACAGGATGGTACGTAGATATGGCGGAACTTATTCATGGATTTATTGGTGCGCGAAAGAAATGGATATCGGAGTTTTTTTCCTATTAATATAAAATATTATTTTAGCCGCATCACGAAAAAGATCTATAAAGTAAAGTTTGTGAGCCTGCGACGCGGCGCTCTCCATTACTCGTGTTAATTTCACACACTTTGTTTTTTTGATTAAATGTCACTTTAACATTGTTATTTAATTTTTACAGTATTGTTATCTTATCGTGCGATCCATATGTTTTAAATACAAAATATTAGCTATCCCGTAGCAACGCACGGATACGTTACCTAGTAAATAAATAAAGGGAAGGAAAAGCGAAGAGAGAAAACGCCGTCGGATTTGCGGTAGCCGAATCTCGAGGAAATATCCCGGGGGCCGCCTGCGAGTCCGCCCCGGAAAGAGGCGGGAAACCCCGATCGTGCCACGGGAAAGCGCAGGATCGGACGGCGGGCGAGGGGGCGGAGGCGAATCGGAAAATATCGCGGGGATGGCGGTCCACGTCCCCTCCGCTTTTGCCCTTTATTCCCATTTCCACCATTAAATTATGGGCCGCGTCCTCGCACCTCACCCAGCTCCCCTTCTCTTCCTCCCCACGCCCGCCCACACAAATATCTCCGTCCCTGTTGGTCCCGATCTCTTCTCACCCGCCGCCGCCGTCGCTGGATTGCTCGATTCCGTATGGGAATTGATTGATTGATTGATTTGGGGTTGCTGCTGAATCGATTTGGGGATTCGAATTGGATTAGGCAGGTGTGTAGGGTAGGCGGGGATCCATCCATCGATTCGGATGGGCGAGGAGGCGGTGGACGACTACGACCTCCACATGGTGTGCTACGGCGGCGACGACGACGGGCGCGTGATGGAGTGGGAGTCGGGGCTCCCGGGCGCCGACGAGCTGACCCCGCTGTCGCAGCCGCTGGTGCCCCCGGGCCTGGCGGCGGCGTTCCGCATCCCGCCGGAGCCCGGGCGGACGCTGCTGGACGTGCACCGCGCGTCGGCGGCCACGGTGTCGCGGCTGCGGCGCGCGCCGTCGTCGTCGTCGGGCAGCGGCTCCTCCTTCGCGCCCTTCCACCCCCAGGCGGGGGCAGCAAGGGGGGACGAGGGGGCCGACTCGTCAGCAGCCGTCGGCGGCGCGGCGACCAGCAAACGCCCCCGGCTGGTCTGGACGCCGCAGCTGCACAAGCGGTTCGTGGACGTGGTGGCGCACCTGGGGATCAAGAACGCGGTGCCCAAGACCATCATGCAGCTGATGAACGTGGAAGGGCTGACGAGGGAGAACGTGGCCAGCCACCTGCAGAAGTACCGGCTGTACGTGAAGCGGATGCAGGGCCTCTCCAACGAGGGGCCTTCTCCCTCAGACCACATCTTCGCCTCCACGCCGGTGCCGCACAGCCTGGTGCATGAGCCGCAGCCGCAGCAGGTGCCCGTGCCCACCAGCATGTACGCCATGCATGGCGTCGCCGCTGTGGGCATGGTGCCCATGGCCAGCGGCGGACAGGCGTACCACCACTACCACCACCACCACAACGGAACAGGAGGAGGAGGGTACCCGCACCCGCAGGCGGCGTACCACCACTATCACCACGCCGACAAATAACACTCGCTTCTTCGGCACCGCAGGCGGCCTGTATCCATCCTATCCTTTATACATACAAACTTATTAGTATTTCTCATTTGCAGCCACGACTCGGAGAAGAGAAAGAGAAAGACAATCCAAGCAAACAACAATAACAGGCGATTACTGATGATCATGTTGTATCTAATTCCTGCCTGCCTGCCTGCCTCATCCTGTAATGTACTCTGCTCTGTATTAGAGATGAGATGAGATTCGATTCCCAATTGGATCCCTGACTGAATAATAAGTAAGTCTATATATGTAAAGGGGGAAAAAACGAAGATTTGTCCCTGTTCCATTCAGTATTTCAGTACAGTCCTTACGACCTGATGAGTGGGAGTACTCTTCTTACACAGAGAAAGAAATCTCTCTCTCTTTCTAATCCGCGGACCGACCGAAATGGAGAGATAATTCACCACAACACTTTCCACTGCTCATCCTTCCATGTCTCCCTCAGCTGAACGAGAATGAAACCCACATCAATCAGCAAGGAAAGGAAAGGAAAGGAGACCCGCGTTTTTGATATCCATATTCTGATATATATCCTGATATGTCATGCCGATCCGATTCCCATCCATAACACTACTACATTCAACATGCACGTATTATGTGGATAATCCATCTACCTGCCTTCCATTCCATTCCATTCCATCTGCTTGGTTCTCGATCTCTTGCTAATTGAATTCGTGTGCAGCACTAATGAGAGAGAGAAAGAGAGGAAAAAAAACATCTTCATAGACACAATAAGAAAATGCTACTAAATCAACATTTTATTGTAAAGTTGTTGCGGTAGTGACTTCCTTACCGTGTGACTGTAGTCGTACCCAAACCCATGCAGAGGAAGGGCATCAATCGCTGCTGAGCCCTTGTTTAGATTCCCAAATTCACCTCCAAAATTCACTATGCAAAAAGAAGATTCCCCATCACATCAAAATACCGACATATGTATGGAGTATTAAATGTAGATGAAATCAAAAACTAATTGCACAGTTTTGTTGTACTTTACGAGACGAACATTTTGAGCCTAATTAATCAATATTTGGACAATTATTAGCAAATAAAAACAAAAGTGCTACAGTGCTACAGTAGCGCACTGTGCAGAATCGGACGTTACCGATTCTGGTAACTGAACAAGGCCTGAGGCGAAAGCAGAGGAGACACGCAGAGAGAGAAGGGGACAGACACGTAGGCAGGCAGAGCACGGACTGTGTTTTTGGTAGTGTTTAGATGGTGTAAAAGTTGGTGTAAAGTTTCTATAGCACTTTTCGTTGTTATTTGATAAAATTTATTTAATTATGGACTAACTAGGCTTAAAAGATTCGTCTCGACATTTACAGATAAACTGTGTAATTGGTTATTTTTTTACCTATATTTAATACTCCATGCATGCGTCCAAAGATTCGATGTGACGGGGAATCTTGTAAAATTTTTGGAATTTTGAAGAAACTAAACACTGCCTTTGTTTTCTGCATGCGTTGGTGCGTTGCATGTATTTGTTGGTCACCAAAGCAAAACTTGCCTTGCCACAATTACAACTGGGCTGGCGGCTTTTGATACGATAAGATCCCATCGCACAAATCATAGCTAGCGTACCATTCACACTGCTGCCTGCTGTGCTGACTGAAAGCTCAGGATTGGATTGGATTGGATTGGATTGCATGGAGACCCCGACACACTCTGACCAATCCTCTCATCAATTCTCTCTTTTTATTTTCCTTTTTTTTCGAAAAAACCACACACGTGTTTGAGTGGCACTCCAGACTTGACACCTGAGGAGGAGAAGAGGCCACGGATACAGATGACGACCACCAAATCCCAGTGCAATCCGTGCATTCCGATCCCCGCACCCCAGAGAGAGAGAAAAAAAACCCGTCCAATCACGGTAACCACAAAATCGCTGCATTTCAAAAATCAAAACGAAAGCGAAATAGATAACCTTTCAAGTTATTATGGAGAGTATAACGAGAGAGGCATATGCTATATCAGTTAACTTACGGGGAGGAAGTACTCCCCCTTCAAAAAAAAAAAAAAAAAGAATGCAATTCACTTCACGAGGAGGCAAAAAAAATATTACATTTGACTGAATCTATACTGACATTTATGATATCAAGTATATTTACATTGATTATGAAAAATATTTTCGTACTAAACTTAATTGGAGACATAAATGTTTTTTCTTTACAAACTTGATCAAACTTAAAAGATGTTAACTTATTTAAAATCTAGAATTATATTATTTTTAGGACTAAGAGAGTATGTTCGAACATTCTTTTTTTTGTTGTTATCATACTCTAAATTAGATAAAGTTTTCAAGTTAATAACAGCCACGGAAGGGGGGCTTTTCCTTTAAAAATGTGACGGGAGGCTTGGTCACAAATAATCGAACATCTTACCTAAGCGAGAGTGTTACTAGACTAGCAGAAGTACTAGGGGGACACGGGAGCAAATCTTATCCTCTCCTGCTGGTATTGGCGTAGTTTATTTTATTTGCAAGGCATACTAGTATGTTAAGCTTATACTAATACAGACAGTAATTACATACACAAAAAATAATAACTAATCAAAAGATCCAACAGGACAGTGTGAGGCGGACCCGGACGACGGACATGGCAACCGCCGCCTCCTGCTGCTGCGTCTCCTCCCACGGCCACGGCCTCGGTCTCTCACGCCCGCTCCCTCGCCTCCGCCTCCGCCTCCGCCTCGTCTTCCCCTCCGCTCCATCCCCGAGGCTCTCTTCCCGCATCCCCGCCTCGCCCGACCCGCCGCTTGACGTCGCCGCCGGAGACGCGACCGGCGGCCAGGACGACGACCAGGATCAGGACCAGGAGGACCGCGACGAGGGCATCGGCTTCCAGATCCAGGTGTCCAAGGTCGGGAAGCGGAACCGGCGCCTTGTGCGCGCGCGGGTGCGCGTCCACGCACCGCTCGACGCCGTCTGGGCCACGCTCACCGACTACGAGGGCCTCGCCGACTTCATCCCGGGACTCTCCGAGTGCCGCCTCCTCGACCAGCACGATGGCTTCGCGCGCCTCTACCAGGTCAGGTCCGCACCCCAAATTCGATTCCTCCTCCTCCTCCTACTATACAGCTCAGCCTGTAAATGCATCCAGCTTGTTCATGAATGAATGGGGAAGGCCAGGTCGGGGAGCAGGACCTCGCGCTGGGTTTCAAGTTCAACGCCAAGGGCACCATAGACTGCTACGAGGGGGACATGGAGCTGGTGCCCGCTGCCGGGGCGCGCAGGAGGGAGATCGCCTTCAACATGATCGACGGCGATTTCAAGCTCTTCCAGGGGAAATGGTCTGTTGAAGAGGTACCTACCTGTCCTTTCCTTCCTTGATCCTTCCTTCCTCATTGCTCGCCAGTACTTATGTATGTAATATACACCCTACTGTGGTCCTAGCTGATCCCCAGCTGTGCTACTGAATCCACCTATAACACTAATGATGCTCTGCTCATTGCTGCGCTGGTACAGTCTAGTCTAGCACTAAATCAATCACCACCAACATTGGTCGGGTCCAGTGATCTCAGACTGGATCCAGACTATCTCACTGATCGGGTACCACATTGCGCTGGTTGAGCTAGGTAATAAGGATGTTGAAATCATTGGTAACTCGTCCCTTTTGCTTTGAATTGGCAAGGGAACCATCTTTTGATGTGGGGCTATGAGGGCATAACGTTGCTGGTTCAGTGAGTGCTGTACTGATGTTATGAATTTATATGATCGTGTGGCAGTACTAGGTCTACTCTTGGTCCCTATGAGATCCATACACAAACCCAGTCATAGTCCTCTTATATTATATGGGCCAGTCTAGATTTTGCACTTGTCCATAGTTTATCTCACTACGTCAAGAGTTTTCTCGAGAACCCAATCTGGCTCTAGCATATCCAGCTGTTAAATTCTGGCATAATTTTGGTTGCAAACGTCAATACCGTTGTTATTTTGATAAAGAGTCTACTGTCTACATGGCTGTTGATGATGCCCCTGTGTTTTGCATAGGTTGATGGTAGCATTGTCGAAGGTGGGGGAAATTCAGAGGAGCAGGAATTCCAGACGACACTGTCTTACCTGCTTGAGCTGGAGCCCAAGCTCTGGGTTCCAGTGAGACTACTGGAAGGAAGGATATGCAGTGAGATCAAGAACAACCTTGTTTGCATCAGAGAACAAGCACAGAGGATCCATAGATTACAGCATGAGGTAACTTTCTCAATTGCTATGTAGTATACTATTACGACATCCAGAAGGCATCCAATTTCTTAGCTGCGTCCATGTAACAGCAGCATGTCCTTGGCATAGAACATTCATTGTATATATATCTAAGCAATCATGCATTTGGAACCGTATGTTCTCTTGCACTTTGCACCAAGTGTTGTCATAGAGTAGTGTGCCTTGTTTTTTAATGTCTTCAAGTAGTTGCTATGCAGTGCTGAAGTTTGGTTTGCATATTTGCAGTGATATAGGTAGCGCCTTTGTGAAGGTTTTGTGACAAGTCGGTTGATTGATTGGCAATGGTGGCCATGGCGCCTAATGAGAGGTTGGTACATTGAGCTGTATGGTTTGGTATGGTCTGGTCCGGCAGATGAATGGACCTTGCCTGATGGGTGGCCATGTTACTAACTTACTACTTACTATTACTACCACAGAGAGGAGGATTGCATGAAGATGATACTGGTACATGGGATTGCTGAAGGATGTGGTGTCTGACATGCTCACTGGTCAACTGTACGTGTCTGATGAGTGATGAAATGTACAGGATCATTCATTTGGAGTGTCGAGAAGATCTGACGTGTCCCAGAAAAGGAACGTTGCACTTTAGCATTTGGTTTTGCAACTCTAGCAAAAGTAGAAGATGGATGTTGACGCTGCAACTGTTTCAATGTAATCCGCCCCTCCCAATACAGTCGTAAGCCGTTTGCAAGCTGCTTGTTGGCAGCAAACAGATCCTTGTCCTTGAAAAAGGCAAGGAGGATTGATGAATATCTGCATTCCTTTCCGCCTACGAAACTGGAAGCTGCAGTGCAGGTTTCTGTTTCATGCCAAACACTGGATATACTGATGACCCCCAAATGTCAACAGTGGCTGGATGTCCTGAGTAACTGAGTTTGTTGCTTGGAAGTTGGAACCGACTTATATCGTATTCCCTCCGTTCGAAATTATAAGTCGCTTTGACTTTTTTAATACATCTATTTTGCTATGTATCTAGGCATACGTTATATCTAGATACACAACAAAATGAATGTACCAAAAATATCAAAGTGACTTATAATTTGGAACGGGGGAGTATATCACTACATCAGGATGTTATGTGCTCGACATGGGTTGTTCATGGAACCTACCGCAAGTGGTGGTTGACATGTTTGAAGAGATGACAAACCTCTATGTTTGCATCCGCAGTTGCAAGCCCTATCTATCCTATGTATGGTCTTGCCAACAGATTACCATCTTCTGTTAAATAAGGTTGTGAGTAGCACATAATAGTAACAAGCTGTACTGGTACCAAAATTTATCATTTCCTATGTTGTAGGTTCCACCTTGCACGCCGTCCGTGTCACCATTGCTTCTACAGCTGGAGTAGGTTAGCACCCTCCACCTCCAGTAGTAAAAGTTGTTACTTGATGGGCGGCGCACTTATTTTATTTATGTATGTATGCAGATGTAATAATAATATATGTAGAAGACCATGGTCTGGACGGAATTCAGCAGGCGGCACTTTGCATTGCATAAACCGTGGGGGAGAGGAGGAAGAAGAGGAGTCCTCCGGAGGAGAGAAAGGTAACCGAGCCTGGCGTGCAATCACATGGTCAACACAAACAGAATGCATCGGCACGGCACCTGCATCCTAGTCTGCTCCTATGTTTGTTGTGCAAATTGGAGGATTGGCTTTATTTGCTGTGGCAGTGAATGGAATCAAAGAAAAGATGGAGGTGATCGATGTGGTTTGGGCCTCCTATCGATGAGCCTTTGGTTTTGCTGGGCGGTGCGGCCTAGTTGGTCTTGGTCGATACCCCCGAGACGGGAGGAGGCACAGGGACAGGCTCCTCCCTCCTCTGCTGGTCTCTTCCTTCATCTTCTTCGATCCCAAGGAGGAAATGGCAGCGACCACAAACAAAAACAAAGCAGCGGGGTGGAGGAAACAACCACATGCGATTCTTGGGGATGCCGCCCCTCCGACCTATCTAAGCGAAGTCGAACTAACCGCGGGCAGGACATTCTTCTATTTCAAAATTGTTCGTCAGTCGTCACTGCCTGCCCTCGAATTCAATTTCACTTTTCTTCTCCTCTCCGCCCGCCAGGCGCCTCCAATATATCCACGCTGCCGCTGCTCCTCCTCTCCTCCTGCTACTGGGTCGGGCCGTCCGTCCTTGTTCTTGATTTGCCCGATTATTGCAATCGCCGCTGTACCGGCCGGCCGGCGGTGTGGTTGGTTTCTTGATCTGCATTATCTAATTCGGACCGCCCCGCCGCCCGCTGGAGATGGAGAACGGGCACGACAAGTACCGGGTGGCCGTCATTGGCAGCGGCAACTGGGGAAGCGTCGCCTCCCGCCTCATCGCCTCCAACACCGCCAAGCTGCCCTCCTTCTATGGTACTGTACATACATCCTGCGGATTCTCTCTGTGACTCTGTCTCAGCTCCTTCAATACAATTGGCTGAATTGCTGCCGTGCACACGCTCTCCGTGCTTCTCCTTCTCCTACTATAATTGTAATAATACGATATTGGCTGATTGGGTCATGCATGCCATTTCCATCGCGCGCTTATCATTCTACGTCTAATCTAGTTTCTTTCGCTGAATGCATGGATACACTTGTAAGTAGCGTATTACTAGATAGATAGGATTGCTTGCTTACATCATGTCTTATCTTTTTGTCGGGGTTTCCATAGACATGCACCAACCTTACCTATGGCCCATGCCACTATTTGCATCTTTGCCTACTAACTGCATAAGTAAATGTTATGGCCGATCAATGCAAGATATATATTCTCATCGTGAAGATTTCGATGCTAGCTAGATACTTCCTGTATTACCTATGTACACAGCTCTTTTAATTTCTTGTAGCTGTTGGTATGTACTAACTTCTCCCGGGACGGAATTTCTTTTTTCCCTGAAGATGAAGTAAGGATGTGGGTGTTTGAGGAAATACTGCCAACAGGCAAGAAGCTATCCGAGTCCATTAACGAACAAAATGTAAGAGTTCGAGCCCGTTTGCTTATCTTGCTTCTGGATCATCAAATTAAATGGCTTATCTATGACATGACACTAGTAATAATGACTCTAAATAAAACTATAAAAGACGTTATTCTTATTGGTTACAGGAGAACTGCAAATACTTGCCAGGTATAAAGCTTGGAAAGAACGTTATTGCCGACCCTGACTTGGAGAGTGCAGGTAATTAATCACAGCGTCTCCCAGCTATTCTGATGATTTGGAGGTTAGATGCTAGTCGTAGAGCAAAGCATGCATGAGTAATCATGTCTTGTCATTATCATCAAATAAACTTACAGCATAAAGCTGCTTGCACATTGTCAAATAAATTTTATCGAATAAAACCTTTTCTTTTCCTTCGCAGTCAAAGATGCGAATATGCTGGTTTTTGTGACTCCCCATCAATTTGTGGAGGGTATATGTAAGAAGCTTGTAGGGAAGCTAAGACCAGGAGCTGAGGCTATCTCCCTCATCAAGGGCATGGAGGTCAAGATGGAAGGACCGTGCATGATATCCAAATTAATCGCGGATACACTTGGAATCAATTGTTGTGTCCTCATGGGTGCTAACATTGCAAATGAGGCAAGCAAGCGTTTGTTCAACTTGCTGTGCAAAATTTCATGCAGCCTTCGTTCATAAGCAAAAATAATAGATGGTTGTATATATATTTCAAGTGCAGATTGCTGTCGAAGAGTTCAGTGAAGCAACAATTGGGTATAGGAAAGATAAGGAAGTGGCAAACCGATGGGCTAAACTTTTTACCACACCCTACTTCCTAGTTTCTATCGTGAGTTCTTCTACTCTATTCTCATAAATAAATGAAGTAGGAGAAAACCTATGGATTCTGGTCCTTTTAATAATATATAGCGATGTTTGGAAAAATGAAAGTCATCATTTTAGCAAATGATGGATTCCTTTCATAAAACAGTTATGCACAGGTACAGAGATACCAATAATGAACATTATACTTAGCACCACATATAAAACAAATAATATTATAAGCATAAAAGATTATTTATCAGGTATAAAAATGAACATTGAATGTAGTTCTTATCGGTGCATCTTGTCCTTCATATGCAGGCAGAAGATATTGAAGGAGTAGAGCTGTGTGGAACTCTGAAAAATATCGTGGCTATTGCAGCAGGTTTTTAATGGATTAAGTCTTGCGTGTGGTTACATCCATTGTTTTGCTTCAGACATTTTATTAATGGCTTATGTGGCGGAATTATCTTGCAGGCCTTGTTGATGGCTTGGATATGGGAAACAATACAAAGGTTGCAATTTAACACATTTCGAATAAAAGACATGGTTTTCATGGCATCGTGTGATCTTATGGCCTCTTTTCTTTCCCTTTTTGTTAGGCTGCAATAATGAGGATTGGTTTGCGAGAAATGCGTGCTTTCTCTAAGCTTCTGTTCCCTTCAGTCAGAGATAACACATTCTTTGAGAGCTGTGGTGTCGCCGACCTAATAACCACATGCCGTATGTATCTTCACCATTGTCAATTAACCATCCAACAGATAAATACTGAAAATAGAGTGTTCCATGACAGTTGGCGGGAGGAACAGAAGAGTGGCTGAGGCCTTTGCACGAAATGGTGGCAAAAGGTTTTTGCTGTAAACTACACATTTCCGTTTTTTTAATATCCCCAAAAACAGTCTGGCGATGTTCATGCCCTATATTAAATTGGCCTGCGGTTGTATAGTCATACCATCTTATTGCTGATACAGATCTTTTGATGAACTGGAGGCCGAGATGTTGCGTGGCCAAAAACTCCAGGTAAAGCAAATATATGATGCCATGCATGGAGAATTACTCTGCTCAGTGCATCTAATTTCTTTAATTTTACAGGGAGTGTCCACAGCAAGGGAAGTCTATGAAGTCTTGACTTATCGAGGATGGCAGGAGCTGTTTCCTCTGTTATCCACAGTGCATGAGATTTGTATTGGACAATTGCCTCCTACATCAATAGTTGAATACAGTGAGCACACGCCCAACCTCTCCCTCATCGGTGGTCCTACTCCATTCTACTGAGCTAGATACTGCAGTTTGGACTACTGCTCCAGATCTCAGTATCACTTGTTATAAACTAAGCAAGCTGAGATATACTGAATATCTGAAACTGTTTTGCATACAAATATGATTTCAGTCATGTCACCTTATTAGGTGCATGACTTTATGAATCTGTGATTGTGTATTCAGTTAGTTGCCTATTAATACTAATAGGACATCAGTGAATGAGAATCAGCTTTTCTCGACTGTACCATATAGTTTGTACTGAAGAAATATGTGGTATGATTCCAAAAAGGCAGTTTATCATAGTTGTAGAAATATGTGGTATAGATCAAGAACTATACATTTTTCTCTTCATATGATACAGTTTATCATAGTTGTAGAAATTGCTCTACTAAGCCATAAATGTATTGCCAGTTATACTGCATAACTAGGCAGTTAATGATACTGTAGTGGTTAACTCGTTACCGATTTTTAGCTCCTGGAGTTTACATCAAGCACCGGCATCTCTACTCATCTGTGCCGTTTTTTTTTTTCAATTGGTGCATAATCCTGTAACATTATGTTTTAGTATAACTTTGTGACTAAGCTACATAAACTAATTCCAAGTATCAGAAAGGCAGCTACTGATTGAATTACTGGTGACATTTGACGTGGTAGTTGAAACCTTAGTTTCCTCTTTTATCATAGTAGTTGAGTTCCGAGAGAAGCGCTTTTGCTCTTAGTAAGTTTAGTTGAGTTCGGTTTAGGAAGTTGGCTAAGATGTCTACAGATACTCTGTGCACTTGCTTGTAAAACTGGAAACCCCAGTGTCGGATCTTTGGCTTTCGTTAAGCTTTCAATAAAGCCGGGGGAATACCTTTGATCTAAAAACATTTGACGTGGTAGATGTGCTATATGGTTTTCAGAACTTTGACATTGGGATCATTTGTACTTGGATAAAGTCCATTTTTGTACATTGGAAAACTGCAGTATAAATTGTCGGTCAATTCAAATTCATCTCTTATACTCTAAATGGAAGGAACCCAAGATACTTGTAGTTCATAGTTTGGCGTGGCTAATAATAACTTAGCAAACTATGTAACCATAAAATCCAGAGTGCGATAGATGTCGCATCAAGCTCTTCTTTAGACTTATTGTGTCCACCCATGTCCCTTATAGCAGAGGCTTCAGTAAGTAGGTTTGTGGATCTCTTTTTTTTTTTTTTTTGAGAGGAGGTCTGTGGATCTCCCTATGCTACTTTTCTTTTCGACTTAAAGTCTGTTAATGGTATTGTACACTAAAATTGTGTTCTGGAGCAGAAAATAGTTGTTTCTTAGTAAACATGTATGTATATTCCTTTGTGATAATGTAAACATAAATTGCTAAGTTCACATCAATGTACCTTTCAAATACTTGTTGGTGTCCTCTGTCCTCTCATCAGCAGGACCCTCTTCTATTGTATACTGCTATGCGGTCATCTGTCAGTTATGCTTCCTCCTCCTCGTGTTTGTCAGCCCCCTCCCCACCCCCACGCCAACACACACACAAAAAAAAGATCATATACTTCACTTAGTATTTTCCTGTCAGTAGCCAATCACAGGACATTTTAGTAGCATTTGGCAGAGTTACAGTTCAGCAAAATGTCAAAACCATAACTGAAAGAACACGAGAATGTTGTATCGCGTTTCCAAAAGTTATTTTGGTGATTTATCCTGCAACAAGCAAACATGAGAACAGCTAAACAGAATTTTATTGGCATGGATGATTTTTCATTTTTGCTCAAAACAGGTGCTATCGTATTAGCGTTACTGAGACATTGAGACTCTTCTTTTCTGTGCTGACAAGAATCAGGGAGCAAGTGAAGGTGGCATGGAGTACAATTTTTGGTTTATTGAAGACCTTTCCATCCCTTGGTAGTGGCTAATTCCTTTCCTGATATCGCTTGGTACCTCAAGTCATGCTCAGGGAATTCATTTGTCACAGGATGCACTACCTGATAGCTGTTTGTAATAAGATACTGATGGTGCTCACATGTCTTTTTGTTGGATATAGCAGTGGAATCATATGCTATATCTTAGCAGTGAGAACTGCTTTTGCTATCGTCTTGCAATAACTTCGTTGTCTGGGTTCCAGTGAAGATTCACAACGGCGGTCGACTTCTTCATCACCGCCCAAGTCTGCAAACATTGGGATATCAAAAAGGCTTCCTTCTGGTTTTGAATTACTTAGGTCCTTTCTGTAATCTGGGGATTAAACGGAACCATTGTGATCTCGGAAGAGCTGAATCCTGACTGCGGAGTCCACGAACCTACATGTATGAACATTGCTGCTTTGATGCACCTGCACTGCGTGTAAAGCCCGTGGATCTTTCCACTATTGCAATATTAAATATAAAATTCTGAATGTTTAGAAACTTAGCCAACTTCTGGTTCAAATTTCTTTGCACGGGCATGTTTGTGATGAATGCTGCAAACTCTATGAACAGCCTTTTGTCGAAGCTACTGCAGGGTGTAGCCACATCCAGACGCATATTGTCAAAACATATCTCGGTTAGAACAGGGGACAACACAGAACAACCACACCAAACAACAATAAGGTAAACCACTACATACCTCAGAAACAAATAAAAATATAAGAGAACAGACATCAATTCCATTCAAGTCTCACTTTACCAATAGACGTCTCACATAACCATTCGACAGCAAAGACTGAAGTTTCTGAATTAATGACAGGCGATGCTGGTACACGATGCAATCCTCACTAACTTATTCAGTTCATGATCTTTCATTGAAGCATTGACAACAGACTAGGCAGATTCCGACTTGGTGTAGATCCTTACAGCGACAGCCAAGCCCAATATTGCCAGGGGGACCAAAAACTGGAGGATCTTGATGACGAACTCCGGGGTCTTATCCTGGTTGTAGTGTGGCTGCTTGGGGGGCGTGTACTTCACCTTAGTGGGTATTGTGGCTGCATCAATTTCACCAACCAAGTACTCGTCCATCATTGCACGGGCAGTGGTGCTATGCCCCACATCTTCGAAATCATCAGTAGCATCCTTGGCTGCAAAACACCCATATCGAATTAACAATCAAAATCTGAAATGACACCTTCACCAACTTCAAACACTTGCAGCTTTACCAGTGGAAGACAGCAGAACATCATCACCTCCAGGGTGGTCATCCAGAAACTTGGTCACATTGTACACCTACAAACAAACAGAAAAGGGTTAATTTTTTTCATCATATGAAGCTTTGCTACTGCAGAAGCATCATGGTACCACTGCCATTCAACTGAATTAGAGAATGAACCCAAATAGCCAGCACAGCTTTTGTTCATCACAGTTAAATGTCATCAGTTTAAAAAGGGAGGAAATCATCTAATTAGCGGCATCCTGCATCTAGACAAGTATATTTTTGTTGAACTTTAAATATCGATGCGAATCAGACTGATTTTGCTAGTATTCAAAGAACAGGGATCTTGAGTATTACACTCCACCTAAATTGTGGATCCCAGACAAAACAAGAAAAGACGACAACAAGAGCATTCCAGTTGTACCACAAGGCCATGGTTTTTTGGAAGCGAGGCACTGAATATTATAGGGTACATGACAAGCTCTAAGGATTGGGTCCGGCTCCAAGAGAGTGATAGGTCACCAAAAACCGACTAAATAAGCATGTACCGACAAATATGGACAACGGAGACACCCAGGAGAAAGTAGAAGGTAAGGCCAGTATATGGTCAGTAAAAAGACGTATATGTTTCATATCATCTGTGAATCGACATTCTGTTGGAAAGCTTGATTCTTGGAGATTCTGAGAGAGTAGAGAGATGTTTTAAAGAAAAAAAAAGAGCTGAGCAGTAGGGTACCTATAATAACCAAAATAGTGAAGAGAAATCCTGGTTGCTCACAGACCACACCAAGTGTCACTGAACGATGGTCGTGTGCACGCACAGAAGTGTTATCGTTGCATATTGTGTTTGATTTAGTCATCATGGTCTAACTGGATGTCGCAGGGAAATGGGTCCACTAGTCTAGAGGTAGTAGAAGCAGCTGAACCGGAATGGAACAGGGTGATGAAATGAAATTGAATTCGCCACTAGGAAGATTGATTTTTGGCACTAGCATGCTAGGGTGGGTCATGGGTGGACGGACCTGGTTGCATGCATATTCTTGGAAGCAAAACTAGCAACATCAGTGACAGCTGGTAGTAAAACGATATGAATGAAATAGAACATTATGAACACTATTAGGTAAGTACTTACAGTAGGAGCTATCCTATTGTTAGGCCACCGCCCACCGCCCACCTACCTAGGGAAAGGGCTGAACGCCCCGCTGAGTCAGAGTCAGAATCAGAATCTTAAAAAAAAAATTCCAGATCCCAAGGGAACGAATTCTTCCTTTTCACCGGACGGGACAGGGAACAGAGCTGGATCTTTCTTTCAGTGATGCAGGGGGAGGCAGCAAACGAACGGGGAAATCGAACGGATCTTAAATGATAATTCTGATGAAGGGAAGAGGGGAAGATCCCGGTTCCCACGCCCACCCAGGAAGGCAAGGGGAGGGGAGAGATACAGAGAGAGAGAGAAGAAAAGAAGTAAACCTTTCCGCCGATGACGAGCCAGCAGTCGTCCTTGGTGTTGTGCTTGGCCACCTCCTCGAGGGTGTACACCTTGGACCCCGACATCCTCGTCTTCCTCCTCTTGCTCTGGTGACGGACGGGGTGCGGCGTCTGCGGGAGGCGGACGCTCCCCGAGGGCTCTCCTCCGCTCTGCCGGCTGCTGCTTGCTTGCTCTGGATCGGATCCGATCCGACGGCGGGAGCAAGACGAAGACGAAGGCGAGCGAGACGAGAGCAGCAGAGGAGGATGGATGGATGGATGGGTCAAGTATTAGTATTGTATTAGCATATGTGGGGGCCGCCTGGTCATGGTCAAGGTGGGCGAAATGAAAAAGGACCCACCAGTCATTGTCTAGCTGGGCATGTAAAGAGGTACCTACCCCAACCACCACATCTCCACCCACCCCTGTGCCTTTGTGGCCACACCACATCTGCACTCTGTCCGTCCCCGCTCTTGTACTCCTACAGGCTACAGTACAGTAGTTGAGATTTGAGAGTTGACCACTCCAGCCTGCCCTAGTTCGCGAAAATTTTTGGTTTCGGGTACTGTAGTTTTTTTTATTTGATAATTATTGTTGGTTTTGGGTACTGTAGTTTTTTTATTTGATAATTATTGTTCAATTATGGAAAGATTCGTCTCGCAATTTCACGGTGAATTGTGCAATTAGTTTTTTGTTTCGTCTACATTTAATGCTCCATGCATGTGCCGCAAGATTCGATGTGATGTTTTGGGTGAAAATTTTTGGAAACTAAACACCCCCTAAGATGCCCAAACATGTACTCCCTCCTTTTCAAAATGTTCGTCGTTTTCGATTTTTGTGCCACAGGTTTGATTCGATTTCTAGAAAATACGTGTAACATTTGTATCTCCAAATAAATTTGTTAAAAAACTAGACTTAAAGGTTTTTCTAATAATATTAATTATGTAATATAAATATTAATATTTTTTAATATATATTTTTAAAGTTATTTCTCGAAAAACGAAAGCGACAGACATTTTGAAACGGAGGGAGTATTCCTTTGGATTCTCCGCTCCATTTTATCAGCCCTAACTTATAATGATACGGTCTACTAAATTACACTTTAACTATTTATTTACTTTATATTATACTATTTATGTTTATAAACTTATAATCACCAGAAAGTATAACAGCACGTTTGGTGCAGCTCGCCTAGGCTCTGGCTCCGTGACAGTACAGGTCCTATGAAGGAGCTAGGGGAGCACCAAAACCATGGCTCTAGCTGCTCCTCCTCTTTTCCTGTTCATTTGTGCTAGAGCCGAAGCTGTTTTTTTCGCTGCTACAGGGATATACAGTGTTGCGTAGTGCTATGTTTTCGTTGGTGGACCTAAAATTATTCGAAGTGGTCAATTATAGTAGAGATAAATGTTAATATTTCTTATATAGACCTTGTTCGGCAGGTTATTTTTTTTTGACTTATAAGCCGGCTGTGACTGATTTGCTGTGAGAGAAAAATACTGTTTCACGGCTGATAAGCCGTGCTGATAAGCTCAGCCGAACAGAGGGATAGATTTGATTAAACTTAAAACTATTTAACTTCTAGAAAATAAGAATCGTCTTCTATCTTACTCCTTCCATTTTATTTTATCTGACGCACACGCATATCAATATTCAAACTTTAAAAACTTTAACTAATAATTAGTCTAATATTTTTAAATAGTATAATACAAATTTTATATGATTAGATTTGTAAAGAATTAGACTGTGTTTGGTTCGGCTCGCGGGGGGAGGGGGCGGCTCCGGCTCCTTCGTGCTGAGTAGTCTAACCATTGTACACCAAGAAAATTACACGTAAAATTCCTACCTATTAAAATTAATGGCTAATAAAACATACCGACCAAATTTGATGGCTAGGATTGGATGTGTGAAGGCAGACTTCTCACCCCGTGCCCCTCGTCTCACGCACGCAGGCTTCACACGCGCACGCGCGATCTGCCCACGCTCGCGGACGCGGGTTCGATTCCCCTCTCCCTCGTATTGCCGTGAGAGATGAGAGAAGAAAAAGCACGCAGGCCGCCGGCTACCAGGGCGCCAGGGGAGGGGAGGGAGACGTGAGGAAACCCTCGCCTCCGGATCCACCATGATGGGCTGCCTCGGCGATGACGCCGAGCTGCTGGGCGTGAGGCGGCAGCCACGGTTCCTGTGCCCTCTCTCCGAAGATAACAGCGGCGCCCCCATCCTGCGACTCCGTGGACCAGATCCGGTGGCGACACCTCTTGATCCTCACTGGCGGCGACAACCACCTCCGAGCCCCAGCAGCGGTGCCCTCCTCGACGTCAGCCACGACGACTTCCTCCATGCAGCGGTGGCGGCGGCGGTGCCCATCCCCTCCACACAAGAGATTTTGGCGCCGTATACCTGCTGGCAGCGACCAACACCACCAGGTATTCGCACCGCTTCTCTTCCCTTACTGCGGTTCGAAACCGAGCACCCGAACCCTATTAGGATCTCATGGAAGTTTGTCTATGTATTTGCCTAATGAATACGATACTTTTTTTTGCAAAAATTATTGGGTGTACATGTGTACACCATGTCCCCCTCGGTTGTGATGATGAGTTGATATATTTGTTGATTCTTTCAGGTTCATAGATGGCACAAACGGTGTTCACCCCCTCTTTAGAAGGGATGGAGCATGTCAAGGCGCGGCAGAGAACATAGTCATTCTTACGAAGCCCTTCCTGGATGTTGGAAGAAAATCTTGCCTGTCCTAGGTAACTCATTTGCTTCACTGTCAGCTGCACATAAACTTGGAGTTTTTCTTTTATTTTAATTAGATTAAATGAACAAATTAAAATAGTTGACATCAGTTTTATGAATGAAATTACTTTGCACTTTAACTGGACAAACAATCATCAGCAAGTGTCGCAAGCACGTGGTTATCACAGAGGTCCACATCCTTTGTTCAGATTGTGACAATGAACATTGTTAATTATTTTCTTTTGTAAAATTATTTGCGACAGCTTTGGTCCATCCGATGCTTCATTTGCCATAGCCTTTTGATTTTTTGTTCTCTGTTAAATTATATTTGTTGTGCAAACATGGACTAGATTTTGATGTGAAGTTGTGCATATATGACTATGTTATAAGCTCTTTATTTTCTGTTTGACAGGAACCAAGGTTGGTCTTTTCTTAACATGCAAATGAAAAGAAAATCAAATCTCCGCACAAACTTAATTCTTAGGTTTAGCCTTACCTCCTGGTCTGCTACATTTTTTAAGCTGCAACTTACTGTTCACACCTTCTTTGCAATGGTTTCATGCGTTGCAGACTTGCAGCTCCCAATGATGCATAAGAAAGGGATCACCTGTCTTGCTGGAAGGGTGATTTCTGGTGCTATTGCAATTTTTGCTTCTACTTCTTCGGATGGTATTGTTGTTATTTCGGAGATGGTAATTGAACCCACCCCCAGTGGTAAGATTGCTTCCTTGCTGATTGACAATAATACTATTAGGATCCTAATTTTTTGTCATGCTGGTTTAACTATTTAAACTATAATTCTTTTTATTTTATGATTTTAATGGCTCTTGGGAATGTGCACTGCATTTGTACCTTTGATGATGGGCAGTAAGCCAGTAACTAATCTTTTGTCGCCCAGTCTGCCAGTATGCTCCCCACTATTGTTAGCCCTCGTGTATTTGCAGGTTGAAATCCCATCTATTCTGAAGGTCTATTCCTATGCGAAATCACATTTAAATGTTTTTTAAGCCATTTTCACTTTAGCATTAACAGACTCCAGTTTAGCATTCCACTTTTCTCTTTAGCACTGACAAACTCCACTTTTCTCTTGAGCTGACTATTTAATATAAGATCATGTAAAGAATCATACCTCAGTATATGACTTGATAAGGAATAGACTCTAAAGTGATCAGATAGTGAACTTAGCTATTGCCTAATTAGATTTGCTGGCAAATTGTCATAGAGAATAATATGAAACTGGCTTTTTTTATTAAATGACATTTTCTACTATTTATCTAAGAAGATCCTACAGTTCCAATTGTGGTAAAATTTTTGTTGTGAGATTTCAGTGTTTAGAATTGGTTGTGTTGGATTTCATAGAATACGACTGGTTATTTTTTCAAATGGCTACAGTGAATCATGGAAATTGATTTCAGCCCACTCTTTTTTGCTGCTTTTAGAGGATGCAAATGTTCATACCATGGGCAATGCTATGGATCATGGAGTAGAGGGTAAGTTAGCAACCTGTTCTATTACTCTTTACTGATGGTCATGATGGCTGTTGGATTGATACAAATTTTTTTAACTAAGGCTAATATCAAGTGTCTTATCGGTGCCCGGGGCCGTCTCCGAACCCTGCACTGCCGGCCCACCTCACCGTCCCCATCCCTACCCCCGCCATACCCGCGGATATATGTGGCATCCGTGGTTCGGTCCCGCATCATGGGAACAGATGATTTCTTCTCACATCCAGCGATCCAATCTCTACTATAATTGACCACTTCAAATTATTTTAGATCCACCTAGTAAAACGTCCTCCGCTGAGAACCTATAACCATTGTGCACTTAGAAAATTGCACACAGAAATTCTACACCATCAAAATCAAGGGCTAATAAAACACACTAACCAAATCCGATGGCCATGATTCGATGTGTGATGCCAGGCTTCTCATCCGCGCCTTCCCACCACGCACGCCGCGGCTCCCCGTCCGTAAGCCCCGTGTTCTCGGTTCGATTCCCACATCCCACATTGTTTTTATTTTTTTTCTGAAAAAAACAAAAGCTTAGAACAAGGCCCATCCCCACGACCTACGCTACCTCCCACGTTCCAACTCGCTTAGGGTTCCGAGATGGAGGCGGCGGTGGCCAAGACCGGCGACCAGGCAGGGATCTCGGCCTTGCGTGTGGATCAGCGCCTCCTGCTCCATCGTCGCCCCCACCGTCCTTGCCCATCCCTCCGTGCGCACGGTCTTGGTTCGATCCGCCCATCCTTTCAATTTCCTTCGTCACTTTTTCCCCGGAAATAAAAATCGCTCGAACTCCTTCGGCCATCTTCCTGGCCATGACGGCAGCAGGTGAAGCGGACGTCCGGGCGGCAGTTGCGGAGCTTGGCGCACGGGCGGTTAGCGGCATGCCCTGTGCGCGGATGGCGGGGCACGCACGTGCGGAGGGTGGGACATCAGGAGGGGCTTTCACGGAGGTAGGGTTTCGGCGAGGCCAGCCAATGGCCTCAGAAGTGGCGCCACCAGATCCGCCTTCCTCATGTCTGCCGAAGGCCGCCATCCCCAGGTTCGATGCCGTCCACCGCTCCCGGCCCTCCAGCGGCCGCAGCCCCTCTGGTGCGCTAGCCTAGGACGGCCGCTGCCCCTAGCTCCACGGCATCCTTCTGGCAAGGGTGACGTGGGTCTGCTCACTGGCACCTTGATCTCAGATCTCTCCACTGCACCTCCCTCCATTAGTTTTGTTTTAGTCCATTCTGTAATACGGAAGTGTTATTTTAGTGGCTCCACAGGCTTGCTCATGTATATATTTATCAGTCCATTTGTATTTTTTATTATTCTTATTTCTTGGTTTGTTAATTCTCAGCAAACAGTTACAAGTTGAAGGCATTGGAAAAACTGCCTAGGATGAATTTGTAGCTGTCATCATGAACTGGAAATTGCAAGTGTTAATGAACTATGCGCAAATATGGATGCAATTACAGGTAATCCATAAGTTGCTAGCTTTGTTTATTTTATTATTATAATATATAAAGATCTGACCTGATTAACATTAAAAAGTTATTAATAAGCATCCATGTGACACTGTGTCACTGTGTGTGGACAATATGTGGCCAATTTATTTGCAAGCAATGTAGGTAGTTTTTCATTCTCTAAGAAGTCATACACAGTTAGAAAGAAAAAAACTGAATGCCTCATCCTAGAAGTTTTCTATTGATTCGTGTACATTGTTTCATTGAGTGAGCGACCCAGTGATAGTTTTGTTTATGATCAAACATATATGGGCACTCTCATATTTGCTTCCATGCTTTGTTGCAAATACCAAATAATTATGCTTTATGGAAATTCTTAGATGGATTCTATTACCTTTATGAGATATACAGAGGCTTCCTCTATTAAAGCATGGGTTCTGTTGTTCAACACTTGACTCTTATTTTCAGGCTACAGCGAGGAACATTCTCTCAGCTCAATACAAGGAAATGCAGAAGCTCTATGTTTGGAGGATGGATCTATGGATGGCTCACTGCTCATATCTACGTAGTGGGGGAGAGAAAAATCTTGAATTGCTAGAAATCTGCATCATTTATTTTGTATTTTTTCTTTCAATTTATCTCACTGGGTTGTGCAGAATTATGGAAAGGAAAAGAAAGAACAACAGGAGGATGGCAGATCAAGGCAACCAGTGACAAAGCACAATTTGTAAGCCAAATTTCTATTCTGTTCCTTCCCATCTTGCAGCAACAAAGGTCAGCATTTATCTGGAATGTTTGAGCATTGCAGGTGGCAAAGTTAATGGGTTTAACGGTGTCCCTACCTAATTGCTGAATTCCATCTATTTATGTTTAATACACTATACGATTGAATTGTCTGATTCATGATTCAGAGTATTTGCCGGGATTATCATGTTCTGCGGGATGTGAACTAATATGCCACTCATAGTGGCTAAAAAATTCAAATTCAAACAAGTTGCAGGTAATTTTCAGCAGTTGTGATCCCCTTAATTTTAAGACGAATTAACTTGTTAATTCCTTTTGAAGTATCTCTGCGTGGGACTGCAATTATTTGGCTATAAATTAATTTTAAATTTATATTTTTATTTACTATGCACTGAATGATGCTACCTGAATGCCAATTAATGTGGCGACTTACATTTTCACTCTCAAGCGTGGCTTTACTTTTTTCAAGCATGACTTAAATTTGTGATTCTCTCGCAGGGTGACTTATGGAAACAGCCATGATTATTCTTGAACTTGTTAATGTATGTGAACAGGTGTGTCGATCTAAACAATTCATATTGAGTTGTTACTTCACTGTGCTTAGGAGTTAGTTGGATCTGAATACAGTATTATGTGATCTTAATGGTTTAGCTGGTGGCTATCTGCTTCCAGAATTGGTGCGAGATGGAAGACGAAGGAGCTGGAGAAGGGAGGGATGCAGCTTCATCTAGCTCCATGTTTTTTTCATCACTCAACTTCCAAGTTCTGCTCAACCTTCATTGCTAGGAGCCTCTTGGAGATAAATCTGCTGAAAGGTAAGATGAAGCACTGAAAGATAAATCTGCTAGGAGCCGGAATAAAATTTCCTTTATCTAAAAAAAGTGCCTTTAATGTCTGGATTACAAGTAGTCTCTCTGGTGATCTCAGAGCCCGTGCTTGTTAGCGCCCCACAAAATGAGACTGTGCGGGAGGTGGCCAAGGTGAGAATTCCAGCGTGCAAGAAGTGCCAGTAACCGATGTCAGTCAAGACTTGTAGAAGTCTCTATATTCCAAAACTTGCATCTTTTTTATATATATATTTTTTTACAGAGGAAAACCCAGCTTTTATATAAGCTTTCAGCTCTCAAATAATAACTAATCAGAAAACTGGTCCCAATTAATTTGGGAAAATGTTTTTGCAGATTTTGACGGTTGATAATGGACGCTATTCTTGAAAGACCAAACTTTGAGTGCTTGTTGTTTGGTGTGTTCCCTGTTCTTAAAAATCCAGAGAAATTTGTTGCTGCTTTTATTTCTTCATCTTGTGGTACAATCAAATAATGATGTTTTCGTATTTCATTTTCAGATCTTGATGACACTTTCTATCCCTTAAGCGCTGGCATCAATCTAGCTTGTCACAAAAACATACAAGGTGAGTAATGATACTAATCTTTCTTTTCACTGCTTCATGCATTTATAGGTTATTTTCTTGGAGCTCTGTATGAGCATGGTTGCCATTTTGACACCACAAAACCTTCAGGTATCACATATGTCTAAGATGAATAACATTCTTATTGCAAGGGAGCTGAAGGAATATCACCTCTACTTGCTAGGAGCCCTGATGGCCGGAGGGCGAGCCCTTGGTCTTGATTTCCTCTTTGTTGCGAATCAGGTTATTGCGTCTACAGACTCTCCTCACATGCCAGATAAGAATGGAGGTAGTACATTAGCAGCTTAGGTCTGTTCACACTATTACAGTTCAAAAACGGCCCAAACAAATTCCAAACGTCAAGCAACAGTAGGTGACCAGTCAACGAACACACACTCATAGCCTATCTGGTACAAAGAAATTCATCTGGACAATTGTTTGTTTTATTTTTTACAAAATTTGTCTTGTTTTGTATTTCAAGGAGGCAAGAGCAGCGAAGATTGTCTTGGTGAATGAGACATAGGTGCCCTGGACCAGCAATTAAGAAGCAAAGCATGGTGAGTTGGTCTCTTTTCTTTGTTGATTTGAGTGCATATATGAAATTGGTCAGATCAATGGCCTGCTAACGCTACGGGTCAAACTCGCGTACAACATGCTTAGTAATCAAAAGCCGCTTTCTCCCCTCCTTCAATCTCCGTTTCTGTCTCTACTTTTGTTGGTTATTCTTGACACAACAATTTGCACACCAAATTCAATGGACTGCTGCAAATTTCATATTCGGAATCATTCTATAACATGTTTGGAGTGAAAAAATCAGGTTTTCTGATGTGTGATTATAAGCATACTTAATACCATCGTAAAACTGGAGATCCCATGGCCTACGAGGCAGCCTCCTTTCTTTTCCATTGTTAGTCTATTTCTGTAGGATCACAGCGAAAATTGGTAGGTCTCAAATTGTCAGCTTGGCCATTATCTTCCTTGGTAACCATTGTAATCCTGTAAGACTGGACATACATGCGCTGTCTAATGACTATTGGGTTGCTCATGAATTCATGATAAACATTTTCCTTAATTGAATCTGTCATTGTCATGGTTATCATATCTTAGACATAATTACTATACTGTATCTTGGATTCCTGGAGAATAACATGTTGATCCATGTTGCCTTCATTGTGTACAGCTGGTACCATTACCACCATGGCATTTTTACTATTTTTCTTCAGCACTTCTATGTTTTTTGCTCTATATCTTTCAGTTGTTGCATGGCTATATTACTCACGTTTTTCTACTCCCTAGAGACAGCAGATCCATGTCATACATGTCATGGCACCTTTCGTGTTTGCTTTATGCTAATCTACATCACTTATTGTTCCATATTGCCTATGTTCGTTCCTCTAACCATTGCATGGTTGCTAATGCAGTCACTCTGTTTTTTTATCAGATTTGTGAAACCCCCCCCCAAAAAAAGCTGCACCAACTGGAGAAGCCCATAAAATTCATAATCCTTACATGCTGGACAATTCATAGATGAGAAGCATTGCTCCATATTATTCTGAACACAGCAATTGATAAATGCCTTTTTTTGGTTATGAAAATGATGGATGCCACTCACACTACACTATTCTGAACACTGCAATTGTCTGTGATTTCTATATTGCCTTCACTGATAGGTTTCGAGTTCGTTGGTGTAATTTTCAAAGGGAATGAAATTGTTTAGTTCTACATTTAAATTATTTCACCGTGTCAATTCACTACAAATAAACTGATTAGTGCACGCGCAACGTGCTGCAGTGGTAGAGCACTAGATTTTTTGCAGGGCAGCTCCAAGAGCCGGTGCTGATGGGATGGCATGAAGTCGAGTTCAGTGGCAGCATCTAAAAGTCCTGTTTTCTACACCAACTAATAAAATTTTGGTTTGCTTCATCATGTTATTTTGGGGAACAAGGACATACCCCATAATCTGCAATTATCTTGGGTAGAAAAGCTTTATTTAATTATTTTCAAGGATCAGAAGGAGCTGCTCAATAATTGTTTCCATTCCTTTGGCAACTGAATGTTTAACTGTAGCTTTATCCCAATCCCTTTTGTCTGTGTGGGATGTCTGTTATTTGAGATTTTTTACCTTTATTGCTCTGGTAATAAATTTGTTTGGGCCCTTCACTACATATATGTGACTGGTTCATAAAATTTTGAACTCTTGTAATCTTTAGTTTTGACTTATTCACTGGAATATAAGCGCTTATTCTAAATCTTTGTGATTATGTTTTGTTGATTAAAAATGACTATTTTCACATTCATCTCAACATCTAAATCTTGATGATGAAGAGTTGTAAAAAATCACATTAATAGATTTTTGCAGTTTATAAAATTTTTTCATAGACACTTGCTTTTTATCCTATATAAGGTGTCACCATATTTTTGGTGGACTTGACTCTTGTTCGTAGATTGATTTTTTATGGCATATCAATTAATTTTTCTCTGATAATGATATCACTTAATTATTGGATCACCGGAGTGTGTGATTGTATAACTTGTTAGTGTTTTAAATGGCATCTTGGAATTTTCTTTTCTATAATTATGGATTGCGAACAAATTCTAGCGTACGCTAGACATATTTTACCTTTTATATGGTTTGGTGCATCCATGGGTGTTGTTGGTAGTTTCATATGTACATACTTGTATGTATAACTGAATAATGTTGTAACATTGCATGGATGTTGAGGAATCAGAAGCTGTAAGCTGTAGTATGTTCGAGTCTAACAACTTGTGAGTTTTCTTTCTTTTTCTTTTGTTGACACGTGCACGTACAACCTGATCGCTCCTTGGTGGCATTGATCGCCCATGAGCTCAGCAGGAAGGCTGGTAGCTGCAAAGCTCAAGAATTGATAAGTTTGGAGTGGAGCGAAATAAAGTTGTGTATGAACATGTAAATTTGGCCAATATGTCATGTCAAAGACTGAGTTGCTTTGTAATGATATTGTTGAATCTGTGATAATAAAGCTTTCTTTGGCAAAGAGGTGGGTGTCCTGTGATAATTTTGGATCCAGATCTTTTGAAATTAAGTATTGTGCAGGTAAACAATTTTTTTTGTGTGATTTACATTACCAAATGTTACCGTAGCGTTAGCACGGGCATTAATAGTGCAAGAACCATTCTAACATGCAAATTAAAACAATCAAAAATCGCTTTTAGAATGGTTCTTGTACATTCTAACCATTCTAACATGCAAATTTAGTGTCATAAGGGGATACTGTATCTAACTAGTTCACTATTAAGGTTGGCGCCTCTTCAAATATCGCTTTTAGAATGGTTCTTGCACATTTAAACACAAACTTCTTGTCATTTTCACTTACATGGAGTGCCAGCTCGGACTAGAGTTTGATTCGAGAGCTCATACTAGAGTTGAGAGCTTGGTTGAGGCTACAAACGATGACACGTAAAAGTAGGAAGAGCCCCAAATCAAAAATCAAAAGGAGGGGCACTGATTTGGGTACTATATCTTGCTGGAGTTGCTCGAACCAAAGTATTTAACAGTGTTTTGTTCGAACACAATGCGAAAAGGTAGGAGCTCCAGATGAAAAGCAGCGTCCCTGATTTGGGGCTCATGCTGACTACAGTCATTGCTCCAACAAAGTATTTAACAACAAACTCCGAGGACACTAATTTCATCATCATTATTATTTCAAACAGCGAAAGATCATGGATGATGAAGTAAACAGACAATTTTGAAACCAACGGAAGTGGAAGGAAATAAGAAGAGCTAGCGAAGTGGAGCGGCGAGTGCGGGCTGGTCCGATCGTTCCAAATCGATCGGGATGCTGCTGCTTGTGGGACGGATGCATGACGATGATTGAGTTCAGTTCTTGGTTGGGTAGGAGGCCATCTTGTTGATGCCGCAGAGGCCTTGGCGCTTGCCGGTGCCCCTCCTCATGCGGATGTACCCTTTCTCGCCCCAGCTGGCCCCCCACGAGTTCTTCACGACGATGTAGTCCTTGCCCGCCGTCCCGTAGCCGACGGCCGCCACGCCGTGGTCCAGCTGCGTGCCGCAGGGCCCATCGAAGACGCCGCCGCTGTAGAACTGGAAGTTCCTGCCGGAGGCCTCGATGGCGACGCTGACGGGCTGGTGCGCCAGCGCTTTGAGCAGCGCCTGCTCGTTGTTCCTCGGCACGTCCTCGTACCCGGAGATGGTGACCACCGCGGCGTCCGACTGCTTGTGCTTCTTCTTCTCGCTGCTGCGCTGGCAGGTGCCTTCCTCCATGAGGTACGGGTAGGCCTCCTCCGTGTGGAGTCCGCCGTTGTGTGCGATGTAGGAGAAGGCGTAGTCCATGAGCCCCCCGTTGCAGCCGTTGTTGCCGTCCGTGTCGCAGTCGATGAGCTCCTGCTCCGACAGCGCCGTCAGGTTGCCCGTGACGATCTGGTTGATGCCCTCGACGGCGGCCACCGTAGAGAAGGCCCAGCAGCTGCCGCACTGCCCCTGGTTCTTCACCCCGGTCACCGCGCCCTTGCTCCGCCAGTCCACGGACTTGGGGAGGCTCGCCGCGTCCACGCCAGCTGCCAGCGAAGGCGAGCCCTCCTCCTCCTCCTCCTCCTCGTCATCATCATCGCCGCCGCTGGGCACCTTAGGCCGAGGTAGGTGGCCTTGAACTCGTCGTGCGTGAGGTCGGCGAACTCGTTGAGGCCCAGCCAGTAGCTGCTCACCTTGCGGTTGGTCTCGTCGATGTGGTGCAGGTTGTCCTTGAACACCTGGAACCGCCGGAGCTTCTCCTCGAGGCTCGCGTACGCCTTGCGGTGGCGGGACAGCCAGCGCTCGAACAGCTCCGCCAGGCTCTCGTGCGACGACAGGTCCTCCTCCGAGTAGCCCACGATGGAGAAGTCGCGCGCAAGGCAGGACGACGCCGACAACAGGCCGACGCAGAGGACGGCGAGAGCAGCAACAATGACGGGCTTCATCACCATCTTCGCGTGCATATATTGCACTCACGGCAGGATCGGACTAGCAGCTGAACAAGACAGCAGGCTACGTGCAAGTAGTGCTAGCTGCTGCTCAACTGAAGGATCAATGGTGGTTGTGAGAGCAGACTGCAGGAGGATGCATGCATATATATATACATACAACCAACGAACACATACATGTTAACTCTATTTTGGTTCATTGCTTGGGCCTGTCGCGCGCAGATGGATGATGCTTGATGCCAGAGCTAGCTTTAAAGTTTGGCCTCGGATTTGGTGTGAAGAAGGACTTGCTTCAAAGCACGATTTGTTGGTCTGAATGAAGATGTACCTTAAAGCAGCATGCATGCAGTCGAAGCAAGCAACCCCAACCCAACCACACATGGATCGGAATGGAATACAAGACTGTGATTTGCGCACGCATCATCATCAGCGCATGCGCATGAGAATGAAATTAAATATATATAGAATGGCATAACATCTAATATTAGTGATTTGAATTAATGATATAACAAGCACAGAGACATGTTGCTATGTAATCGGTAAATAAATAAGCTGGAGTTTGATCGTCCAACTGAATGAACTTTGTAAACACTTCGCTTTCTATAGAAGTCAGGTTTACCTCTGTCACACAAAAAAAAGATCGTCCAACTGAACGACCGGGCATGCATGCAGTAAGAATACTTTTATTTGCGACATCAGCACATGAACTTACAGAAGTGTTGACGTCGGATGTGGTCTGAATCACACATCAGAAAGGGCATTGGACGTCCGGGCCGCTATGGACCGAATAACGTAGCGAGGATGTCACTCTTACGAGGTGAAACACGGAGAGGTTTACAAGCAAACCACCAAAAGATAACCAGTCGCGCTTACGTGACGAAGAACCGGCTAGTTTTCGGGTAAACTAGTAAAGGAACCGCCGAAGCTCTTGCCCGGGAGGGACCCGTCAGGGCAAGGACGTCGCCGGGTTGCCCTAGGTCGGCCGGAGATGCCTAGGGCGCCATCCTTGATCGTGGATCAAGAGATGAACAACATGGAGGTTGAAGGAGAAGAAAAAAGGAGTAAAATGAGTAGATTGATTTGTTTGTTTGTTTGATGATTGGATAGATGAGAACTTAATCGGCCATGATCCTCTCATAGATATAGAGGGAGGGTGGTCTTATCCCGGTAGGAAACCTCTCCAAAGCTTATTTTCCAAGTTTCCCACGTCCAAAAACCGATCTAGAAACAAATCGGTTCGAGATCTGAAAATTAGATTCGAAATAAACACCTACCGAAAGTTCCGGTCAAGCTTCACCGGAAGTTCCGGTCTCGGACCGGAAGTACCGCTAGTTTATTTTTACGCAAAACTGCGCCTTCCTCCACCAGCCACCGGCAGTTCTGGTCTCAGACTAGAAGTTCCGATCTCGGACCGGAAGTACGGACCGGAAGTTCCGGTAGCCCAAATAGATATTTTCTCGGAGGCATAACTCCCTCATCCGGACCCCAAATTAGACGTTCCATATATGTTTTTTGACCATCTCGACGAGAGGAATGCAATGGTGAGGTTTGTTACACATTTTGACAACTTCACAAAATGGACATTTTTTGTTGTCAACATATGCTCCCCTGTTTTTAGGTTTATGATGTATAAACATGAAAACACTTGATCAAACAAACATAATTAAACCAAACAGCAACGATACCCATCTCATCGGCTGTATGGTGACTAAGGGCGATATATACATCGGCCATTTTGTTCTAAGGACGATACATGTATCGGCCATTGTTTGGAGAGCACTTAGACTTCTTGCCAAACACTTGAAAAATATTTTTTCAAGTATCTCCCGTTGAATACTAATTTGAGACGTTCACCTTGCAATGTCACTAGCAAATAGGAATTACCGTATATGACTTTGATCACTTTGTAAGGACCCTCCCAGTTAGGTGACCATTTGCCAAACTGATTGCTCTTCGATCCAATAGGTAGTATAGTTTTTCACACTAATTCTCCTACTTGGAAAGATTTGCTCTTGACTTTTTTATTGTATGCCCTGGCAACTCGAGCTTTGTCTTTCTCTATCTCCTTAAGAGCTTTTAATCTTACATCAGTTAACTCATCGATGTTATCCATTATCAAATCATGATACATAATGGCTGATAGATCATTTTGCTTAGCAAGCCTGTATGCATCCAAATTTACCTCGATAGGCAACACGGCCTCTTGACCATATACTAGCTCAAAAGGAGTAACTTTTGTAGCACCATGCCTTAAAATGCGATGTACCCATAGAGCTTCAGACAATACTTCATGCCACCTTCTTGAATTCTCCTCAATTTTCTTTTTGATAAGATTGATCAAAGTCTTATTACTAGACTCAGCTTGGCCATTAGCTTGAGCATAATATGAAGATGATTTGAGCAATTTGATCTTATATAATTCGGCAAAGTCCCTCACTTCCTTGGACATAAATGAAGTCTCTTGATCTGTAGTTAATGTTTGGGGTATGCCGAATCTATGAATGATATGCTCAGATGAACTCAATCACCTCCTTGTGTGTCATATTCTTCAAAGGAACCGCCTCGGTTCACTTAGTGAAATAATCTGTAGCAACCAATATAAAGCGATGTCCCTTGGAAGATGGGGGATAAATTTGGCCAATGAAGTCTAGTCCCCAACCGCGAAAAGGCCACTGTTTGATTATAGGATGGAGCATAGCAGCAGGCACTAGCTGAATATTTCTAAACCTTTGGCACTCTTCACATACTTTGTAGTAGCGAAAGCAATCGGTCATCATAGTAGGCCAATAGAAATCGGCTCTACGCAATAACCACTTCATCTTTGGGGCCGATTAATGCGTACCATAAATACCTTCATGGACTTCTCCCATATCTATTCTTGCTTGATCAGTTCCTAAGCACTTCAGCAGCAAGTTTTCGGCGGTTCTTCGGTAAAGCTCATCATTGTGCAACACATATTTGAAAGAACTTCGTCGAACACTTTTATCAACTTTGGCACTTGGATCTCATAGATGTGCCAATAAGGGAGTCCTCCAATCATGTAAATCGACCCCAACATCACTAGAAGTTTTTGTTGGGCCAATTCGAAAGTTCGTCATTTACATTGGCTGGGCTAGCCACAGGGGAGTCGGCCATGCCGACGAATAAAGTCGACCAAGCCGACTGTCTTGCTAGGGAAGAGGGGTTGGTTACTGACTCTTCTATACCTGCACAACAAAAATGTAAATTTTATGCATCGACTGTTCTTGAATATGAAAATTACGTCCATCGACGTCATAGCCAGATGCTTGTTGAGCTAATATGTTGGCCTTTTGATTTTCATGCCTCAGAACATGCCGAATTTGAAATTCGGCAAACGAACCAATGATGTCAAGGCAAGTATCAAGACAAGCTCTTAGTGATCTTTCTAAACATTAAAACATACCAGCGACTTGTTGCACCACTAGTAGAGAATCACCATAGGTTTCAACATGTCATACTTCATGAATTGCAATATGGCCAAGCCAAATAAGAAAAATTCACATTTGGCTTGAATTTTGGTGCAAATGTAATTTTAATTGGCTTGATGCCTCAAACAACATCATTGTGAGAAATAATGATCATGCCAACACATTGGCCTTATTTGCAAGCTGATTAATCATATTGTCACATCCATAAAGTAAATCAAAATACATATATCATGCCCCCTCCAGGCCTGAAAACCATCAAAGTAAATTTTATGGGGGCTTTCTAATAGCACGATGGTCACAAGCACTCATCGGCTATATTTTTACACTAAGGGCGATATCAAAATATCAGCCATATGAATTCATCCATAAGAGCATGCATAACCGAAATAAATATTTTGGCTCTTGATCATTGATAAGCAAAATAATTTGGCAACCCTCTAAAACATACATATCCATACCAAGGATCAAAATAAGGAGTTGAGGGATAACCATGTATACCAGGGGATGAATTCCATATAGGCATAGGCAGAGAGTATGGATGATGCCATGACCAATTATTTTGATGATTTGGTGCAAACCTCTAACTTGGCAATTGTTTCTTGAACCTTCTTCTTTCCTTTGCCTTTGTTGCAACACTTGCTTGAGCATCATCCTTCTGAGCTTGAATTCTTCGTTTAGGAACCCATGCTAAGCCCTTTTCTTTTAGCTTCTCTGCACTAAGCTTCTGCAACTTCTTTTCTTGCCACTTTGGTAAACCGATTGAGAATGTCGGTTTCGCTTCTATTTTGGACAGCGGCAATTCTTACTTAATTTTAGGCACTTTCATCTTCTTTTATTCAAATTTGGCACCTACAACATCAATAGATGATTTCTCTACTTCTTTGCCATCATTAGCTGAATAACAACGTAGTCGGCTTTTCAATAGTTGAATTTAGGTCTAAACTTTTATCTTTTCGGTCATCATACTTCACGCGGTAAACTTGTTTTACCACTTTCTTCTTTGCTTGAGCTCCGAACCGATTTTGATCAAATCGATCTTTATAAGAAGATGATTTCTCTGAACATCTATGAGCTGTATACTCTATGTATTGTGGCTTATAATATGATGGCAGATGTGTCTCTTCATCAAACCAGCCCCAAGATGAATAAGGATGAAAATATGCGGGCTGTGATCCATATGACATAGGAATTGGCTGCTCAAAAGGAGAATATGTTGCTGCTTCGTGAGATCTATCTCCTTGCCAATTCCACTCTTGAAACTTATGCTTTGGAGGTGATTTTAATGATTGCACTTTCTTTGGCCGATTGGTAATATTTGCTTCTGCTATCTTCTCATATTTAGCTAGAAGTTCCTCGAAGCTAAGCTTCGGCCTTCTACTTTTTAGCTTGTCACGGCCTTTATCTCCATCAGCTTTATGAGCATCCTCCTTCTTCTCCCCATCTTGATAGACATGCTTCAGAGGAGGATCCTTCGCCGATTCCACTTGCTCAATGGGATCAATTGACTTTTGCTTTAGTTGGAGAGATTTCACCTGCCCCCCAGTGTCTTCTGAAACTATGATAACATTGTTGTCCTCTTGAGTATTTTCAATTTCTAATTCATGGACAACAACCTTGTCTTCACTTGAGGGCTCCACATCTCTCTCTTGGGCATTTAAGCCTTGAGCTTTGAGTGAATCGGCTATTGCAAGCCAATTCAAAACCTGTTTGCCATCAAGACCAATTGAATCTAATTGGTCCATCTATTGAGCTTCAGAAAACCTCAATCGTCCATTATCAACAGCCGATTGGATCACTCGACGAAACACATTGCAGTTAGAAGTATTATGATCAGAAGAATTGTGCCACTTGCAATATGTAAGCTCTTCTAAGTTTTGAATAGATGACAAAGCACTATGATCAATAATTCTAATAAAATTATTCTCGAGCAAGATATCAAAGACATGATCACAAAAAGTAAAGTCAAAGGTGTATTTTGATTTCTTTAGCTGATTCTTTTGTGGAGTCGGCTTTAAAGCTAGGCAAACGAAGGGATCAGATTTGTTATCAATCCATTCGGCCACACCTTTGCAATTGCTTATGGGAAGCTTTAGCTTTGATGAAGTATCACCATCTGCCTTGCCATATGGCACAATGTGTTGGCTGATAGAATCTGAATTTATTTTATCATTATCAAATAAATTGCTATTCTCAATCGGTCTACAACAACTGTTAGTAAGGATATCTCTAATAGATACTGAAATTGAAATAGTATGACCGGATTGGAATTTGAGCAAAATATTTGTGTTTTCTATCTTGTTGACCATGTTGGAGAAGTGCATATCCTTGATTTGCATGATTTTGCTCTTCTTCTCCAGAAACCAATCAACAAGAGGGGTCAAATCACCTGAAGACACATCAGCAGCTGCCAGAACTAGGAAAGTCGGCTTAGCCGACTAGAAGTCGGTTAGGCCGACTTGGGCACTAGCAGGGGCAGTCAGCTTGGTCGACTGGGAAGCCGGCTTAGTCGACTCAGGGTAGGCAGTAGAGGTAGTTGGTCTAGCCGACTGGGAAATCAGCCTAGCCGACTCAGAGTAGGCGGTAGGGGCAGTCGGCCTAGCCGACTTAGAGCAGGCAGGAGTCGGCTTAGCCGACTTCAAAGTCGGCTCAGCCGATTCTGAGCAGGCAGACAACCCTCCTTTGTTGCTTGTAGGGGCTTGATCTCCATCAATGATGTAGTAATCGCTAGATAAATGTATAGCCCCTTTAGCTCCTAAAAAATCAAGTCTAGCTGATTTCTGTCGCTTCCCATGTTTTTCAGGAGGTATAGTGGTAGCTTCTCCTGAATTGGCCCTATCCGTTTCAGGCACCGAAGAGACCAATATAGGTTTCTTCCTAAAAATAAGCTTACCATTTTGATCAAAATAACAGTAAGACAACCTCTTACCAGGAGGTATAGTGGTTGCCCCTCCTGAACTAGTCCTATCGGTTTCAGGCGCCGAAGAGGCCAATTTAGATTGACTCTTTGCAATCACTCTACCATGCTGGTCAAAATAATAGTAAAACGACATCTCATATTGAGATTGACTAAAAGTCGGGGCCGATTCACTAGTATGTCCAACATGAGGCGAAATAGCAATAGGAGTATCAAAGATTCCTTCCTCTAACTTATCAAATGTAGAATTAACTTTAACCATAGTATAGAAAAGAGGAGAATCTTCAGTGATCCCATCTACCTTTAGCTTAGCTATGGTTGTAGACCTGACAAGGATTTCCTCATCCATTGCTGAATTTTCATTGATTCGGCTACAATTATTAGTAACATGTGGAGCCAAATCACAACTTTTAGCACTCGAATGCCTTGTTGAAATTTCACTAATTCGGCTTTGATCGTGAGCAGAATACGAAGCTGAATTGTGGGTATTGATCATTGCATAAGGTGCTGAATTTCCATTAATTCGGCTATGGTTACTAATAACATGTGAAGCCGAATCATGGGTATTAGCACTTACATACCTTGCTGAATTTTCTTTAATTCGGCTCAAGTTAGAAGTAACATGTGGAGCCAAATTATGAATAAGAGCATTGGCATATGGTGCTAAATTTTGAGAGCAATTGGCTAAGTAATTAACATTGTCATAACCAATTTTCTCTTTCATCGGCATGTCATGTGGTGAAACCACATATTGTGAACTTATAGCCGAAAAACAAGGATTTACATGTTGTATGTTGCTAGTAGCATCAAAACTCAAAGAATTTATAGTTGACATCGGCTCTTGACCATGATATCCATAATTATTATGTGTATAATGAGGAACATTATCAAAAGTATCAGCCGATGCAACATATCTAGTATCATTACAGCTAGCAACACCAACATGAGAGCTTATATGACTTGCAAAATAACCATTAGGATCATAAGATGTATTTGCAAGTTGTACCTTGGGATAATTTTAGTAGTTTTGTGATGAACCACCTCGGTACTCCATGATTTAGAACTTGACCGTCTTGCTGAATTTTCCAATGTCAAGCGCAACACGTTGCAAAATTGCAAGCAAGATCACAAGGGGTCAAAACTAGATGCGATTGGCCTTTTGGGCCAGATGCAACAATAATGGCGAGCTCAAGAAGATAGATCAATGAGGAATAAGGCTAGGGTAAGAAGAATCGGCTACAAAGTAGAGCCGAAGCAAATTGTTCTCCAGCGGAGTCGCCAAAAAGTGTGTTGATGTCGGATGTGGTCCAAATCACAAACCAGAAAGGGCATTGGACGCCTGGGCTGCTACGGACCGAAGAACGCAGCGAGGATGTCACTCTTACATGGTGAAACACAGAGAGGTTTACAAGCAAACCATCAAAGGATAACCAGTCGCGCTTACGTGACGAAGAACCGGCTAGTTTTCAGGCAAACTAGTAAAGGAACCGCCGAAGCTCTTGCCCGGGAGGGACCCCATCAGGGCAAGGATGTCGTCGGATTGCCCTAGGTCAGCCGGCGAGCCTAGGGCGCCATCCTTGATCGTGGATCAAGGGATGAACAGCATGAAGGTTGAAGGAGAAGAGAAAAGGGGTAAAAGGAGTAGATTGATTTGTTTGTTTGACGATTGGATAGATGGGAACTCAATTGGCCATGATCCTCTCATATATATAGAGGGGGGTGGTCTTATCCCGATAGGAAACCTCTCCAAAGCTTATTTTCCAAGTTTCCCACGTCCAAAAACCGATCTAGAAACAAATCGGTTCAAGATCTGAAAATTAGATTCGGAATAAACACCTACCGGAAGTTCCGGTCTTGGACCGGAAGTACCGCTAGTTCATTTTTACGCAAAACTGTGCCTTCCTCCACCAGCCATCGGAAGTTCCGATCTCAGACCGGAAGTTCCGATCTCGGACCGGAAGTACGGACCAGAAGTTCCGGTAGCCCAAATAGATATTTTCTCGGAGGCATAACTCCCTCATCCGGACCCCAAATTGGACGTTCCATATATGTTTTTTTGACCATCTCGATGAGAGGAACGCAATGGTGAGGTCTGTTACACATTTTGATAACTTCACAAAATGGACATTTTTGGTTGTCAACACATGCATGTGCATTCGAATACCATTCTATCGCTTGTAGAGGATGTCAAGTAAACCAAAAAAAACCAAGAATAAAAGACATGAAAGTATATGATTAATTTAACCCTACAAGCCGGAGGCAACGTCCGTGCGCCCCGTTTGGCCACGTCGCCCCGAAATCACCCGGCCAGGCCACATGTCCCCGAATTCTGCGATTGGTCCACCTCAGCACCATGTCGTTCCAAATATAAGCAGTGCTCGTCCGCTCGTCATCATCAGGAAAAAAAGAAAAAAAATGCACGCGCTGCTCTCCCATCCTCTCTCTCGGTCTCTCCCGAGGTGACAGTGGCAATGGCGACGGCGGCCCCCGGCGGCTGCGCAGCTCCAGCCCCCTCCCCCTTCCCTCCGTTTCTCACATGGGTGAGTCCTAACAGCCTCTTCTCTTCCCCTCGCGCTCTCTCTCCCCATCTCTCTCAACGCGGACAGGGCGGCAGCGCGAGCGGACCTCCGCGGTGGCCGGGCTCGGCGCGGTGGCGGCTGCCCTTTTCCTCATCTACAGCCCCCTCGCATCACACGGCGACGGCAGGGCACAACGCGGCGACAGCGGCGACCTAGGGTTTCGCCTCTCCGTCACCTATCGTCTCAGATCAGGCGGGCATGGGCACGGCAGCCCCAGCACGGGCGGTGGTGCCTGCGGCGGGCAGCCCTGCTGCTGGCGCCCTCCCCCCGTGTGGCCACACCCGGCCGTAGTAGCCATGGCACGGGCGTGTCCACGGCTCGGCGGCATAGTGGCCACCGCCGCACGGCCTCGCTAGGTCCGATTCGTGACGCACTCCGTCTTTTCCACCGCTGTGGGTTCCACCTGCCCTCTTCCCGGCTCCGGCGCCAACCCTAGCGGTGCAGCCATACAAACGTGCGGCACGGCCACGACGGCCACAGGCATCGGGCATCGGCAACTCCACCAACTCTGATGGAAAAACGGAGCAACAGCCCTGCAGGTACACGCACATCTCAATCCAATCCTCATACAAAGATTCAGCAACTAAGGCAAATCCAATTAGCCTCCTGCTGCCTGCACTAATTTGCTTTGCCGTCAATTGAGCAACGTGCCGTTTGTATGTGCCTCGTGTGGTATTGAATTGTGATTAGCAAGTTTCTAACTGATATATTTGGATCTGAAATATGGTTTCAGGTGCTATGGAAAATAGTGGCCAAATCCTTCAGGTGTGGACACAAATTTGCTCCAATCGAACAGGATATAAGCATCCTACCGAGCAAAGCAGGTCCTAACTGGTACAAGCAATGGATAGCATGAGAGTGAGAGAGAGAGCAAGGTGCCCCAGCAGCAAGATGGTGATGCCCTATTCAATCCAGTCACACAAAATACTTAATTAGTTTTGATAACTATTCATATTTCATGTGTTTGGTTTTGTACTTTGAATTTTTCATTGCTTTACAACAAACAATAAAGTGTGCCTAATTGTTTTATTTTTCCATCCCATTTACCAGATTTGTCCATCCCACCTTGCTGCTGCATCCATTCATCCCCTCACCAGATCTCTGTGTAATATTGGATGTGAGGCTTACCTTTCTTCATCTTCGTTGTGGCATGAGTAACCTCTCTATTTTGGTAGGTTTCTTTGGTCTATTATTATTTATGCATTTTTCCTTTTCTTGTGTCAGATTCCTTTTTCTTGATTTGTGCTGACTGCATATCTATGAACGATTTGTGACAAAATATACTCTGATAGCGTTCAGTCGGGATGGCGTATAAAAACAATTCATGCTAATCTTGCACCGCCTGAGTGACTTCTGTATCGACCTTATGTTATTATCCCATTCCTTGTTTATCATATCTCAAATATTATTTGCAGACTAATAGCTTCTCTTTTTTTGGAAGTATTCTATTTCCCGTGTTTAGTTTCCTTTCAAAAGAATTTTCTCCTGGTAACCTATGCTTGCCTGGGAACTGCTACTCTCCCTTCCCTCCTCTCCCCCTTCTGAATTTCCTAGAGAAGGGAGAGTGGCACAGCCTGAGAAGCTACTTAACTTCGAATGAAACAATATAAATCTACAGCAAAATATGTCTTAGTCTCGGTTTATATATGCATAACCCTCCTTTCCTTCATCACTAACTTTCTTCAGGCTGATGTTCACCGCAACAAGAAGATCGGAGACAAAGGCAATTAAATCATGCTTATTAACTCTTTTAGTACTGATATGAGTGGGGCCTACTTTGTTGATTACTATTTAAATTTGGTCATAGAACCAGAATTGGATTAACAGAATCTCCTACAGGATATAGAACCGGGATACAGAACCGTTGAACCTTCTTGCTCTATCAACTATGACTGGGAAATTCATATTCCATCCATCATTTTACATTGTTTTGGCACCTGATACAGTTACGCTCTTTCTTATGGTGGCTAGCTTGAAATTGTTTGAGTCTTGGTGATGGAATATGAATTCCTTTATTTTATCCTGCCATCTTAGTGTCTTATAGGTTGTAGGTTTTTAGTTACCTTTATTTTTCCTCTATGGTTTCCTCTAGATTTTCCTGCTTTCTTTCGTTCACTTCAGAAATACTCCCTCCGTCCCAAAAAGAAAGACGTTTTCGCTTCCAGAGAAATAACTGTCGACAATTATATATTAAAATATATAAATATTTATGCAAAGTAATTATTATCATCGGAAAGATCTTTAAGTCTAGTTTTTTTATAAATTTATATAGAGACATAAATATTGCACATATTTTGTGCAAATCGAGCCAAACTTGTGGCATGAAAACCCAAAACATCTTTCTTTTTGGGACGGAGGGAGTTTGACTTTTCTTTCTTCTTTTACTATATAAGCTGCACGCTTGGAAATTCATATAGGTTTTGTGTTTATCATCGCATGTTATTCTTCGTATCCATGATCACTGGGAAAATTTGGTGGATGAAAATCCGTATGTCAGACCCATGCACTTCGGCTTTCTTTCTTTCTTTTTTTTGCCAAGGATATTCTTATGAACTTATCTGAAAAATGAAAAAACAAAAGCTTTGCATCATCTTTACTTAATATAGACGGAATCGAGACCTTGACTTCTTCTTAATTTGCTTGGGTTGTCCTCTTTGCTAACCAGAGTATACCACTATTTCTAACCTTTTGAAGATAGAAAGGGCCTACCTAGTGCTTGCATTTTGGGGTAAAGTAGCTTAAATTCTGAGATGAGATGGGCTTCATGCCTCTATTGCAGGTGATAATATTCGTGCATGCCACATTCTTGGTTTGACAACTTTCGCTTAAATATAGGACCTGATGCTTTGAAAAATAGAACTTGATGGCCTGCACGCTCCGTAGTTGTCACATAGATATTACCTCCTATCCCTGCTATGTTTAGTTCAGCTTCCTTTTGTTAGTTTTTAGCCCTGCATACCTTCTTCTGGATTTCAGAGTCCTGCTCATGCAGCAGATTCATTTCTCCTTACCAAGATGTCTGGTGCATAGAGCATGCACATAATTGAGTATATTTTAGATATATCTAAATGCATTAATTTATTTGCCAACACACTCTATGCTATATATATCTTAGTTCACTCTTGTATGCATGTGTGAAAAAAAAGAATCTACAGAGATATTTCTGATATGTATGTCCATTCATGGATAAATTATAAGTTGCATCAAGATGTTCTTGTCTCTACATTCATTGGCAAACACTCAGGTACTTGCTGGTGGCAAGTTAGACCGCTCATTATTGAGTCTAGCAACTACATCTTTCTCACTGATATTTGGGATGTTTTGGCCAGTGATAGTGATTTCATAGATGCCCAGGATGGCAGATGTACAAATAAAAAAAAGTGTCTATAAAGAAGTATTTGCTTCTATTTTGTCTGGCGATGCTCCTATGACATATAAATGTACATACCATATTAGACTTATCTATTATGTGTATCATGTGTACATAGTAGACCAAAAAACATACTGCTCCTTCTGCTTCATTGTCTTTTATAGATCACAGGTTATGACCACGCTTTACATATGTATATTGACTTGTACACCTATTTAGACAGTTACCGCTTTTTTATGAGACTAAATAGCTTATTTGCTGCCTGTGCAGGTGCCCAGGATGTAGATGCAGCAATTTCTTGTCACAGTTGGCAGCGCAGCAACAAGAAAACCAGTTGTATGTGCCAAAGTGAGCCTTTCATGCTCCCAAACTTTTATAAATTGGCAGTGATTAAGCAATGTATAAAATACCCATAAGCTTGTGTAATGGCTCTGCATGGTACATATGAGCAACATCACCGTGTTCATTCCTCTCCCTCATCCTATTACATGCCAAAACTAAACATGCATCTTTTGCTCCAGCATTCGCCTATGGTTTCCACGCGCGATGGCCACTGTATCCATCCTGTAATAAGTGTGTATGCATCAATAGAACTCAGTCATATACATGACCACTGTATGCAACATGTATAGCTTACCTGTATAAACTTAGAAATGCATTACCAATCGCGCGCAGGGGCGCGCGGTTCCTACTAGTCTAACTATTAACATTATGGCTGTATACTAAAAACGTTCAGCAGCGAGCCACGTCGCACTTATTTCCTGCCCGTCCGATTTGTCATGGACGGCCAGCAGAAAACCATCGCAACTTTCCACGACATTCCCCACCCTTCCAGCCCCCACGCTGCTACGTCGCCGCCTGCAAAGCCCGACCGTGCGCACGCTGCCCAGCTTCTACCTCGACCACTGCTTCCCGGCGACCGCGGTGCGCAAGGCGAGCCCGACCTCCTCTGCTTCTCCCTGGCTCTCTCCCTCGCGCTTCCCTCTGCCTCCACCACCCCCCCCCCCCGCGCGGCTGCTGCGGCCCCAGCGCTCGCCTCCACGCGCCGCCACTTCAGGCGTCCCGCTCCGCCCCGGCAAGGTCGCGCTGCCGGCTGCCGTCAGCGCTCCCCCTCCCCGCCCCTCGACGTCGTCACAGCGCAGGGTGTGCGCGCCCCTGCGGAACCTGCAGCGGACCTCCCCTCGCCTTCCGAAGGCTCCGCTGGCCTCCTCCACCTTTGCTGTCTTCATGGCCATGCATCTACCCGACACAAGCACCTTCGAGGTCGCGCCTTCCTCTCCCTCTCTCTAATTTTCCTAATAGTGATTTCGTTCCTCGCCTAGGGTTTCAGTCCTCATGTAGTCATGTATCGCAGGATCCGCGCTGGCAGTGGATTCAAATCCTTCTCCTGTCCTTTCTCTCAGATTGATTTAGAAATCCTAATCCTAATCCTACGTGTTTGATTGCTCATGATTCTGTTGTACATCCATGAGGTACGTGTGGTCGACCAACAATCCCCATCGAGAAGGCTCATGCTGTATGTGAAGGATTAGAATCGTTTCTTATCTTTCTTTTGCCATGTCCTTTGATTTTTTGCTTTAATCGGCATGACAGTGATGCAGGCCGCAGGCGAAGCCACTCTCGCATCCCCTTCCGTCAATCCATGTCCACATCACGCCACCACTGATGCCATGGGTCCACCCCTGCTAGCAGCTGCCCCTGCATCCTGTTTCTGAATTTGCAGAAAGATATGTGAACTCGTCCATATGTACTAAAGATGGCAACGAGGACCCGATCCCCGATTCTCCGCGGGGAATTCCCCTATTAGGGGATGGGGATGGTTGCAATTGTTGCCCCGTGGGGAATTAAACGGGGGGAAACTGATCCCCATCGGGTCTAACGGGGTCGGGGATGATCCTACGACCCCCATCCCCGATTCCCCGCCACCCCGATTAGCAATTTAGCACACCACGCGTACATTGAATTGCAGCCCATCTAAAGGCCTAGCGACCTGAGTATATATACCAAGCTAACCCTAACTCTTCATATCCATTCCTCTCTCTCTAGGACACCAGCCGCTGCTTCTTGTGCAAGTCGCAAATCCAGCGCCACCAAGTGCCGGTGCTAGTCCGTCACCGGCCTCCACCTCACGACCATTCCACGCCACCTGCTGGTCCACCACCGCGAGGCCAATCGGCGGCGCACGGCGCAGGCCGCTGCTTGCCCGCTTCCGGATGGAAGCCACGAGCCCACGACAAATAGGAGCAGGGCAGTAGGGCACAACTGCACCGAGTAGCACAAGGCACCAGCAAGGCAGCAAATCTTCAGATGTGATGCCGTGCTCTAGATTGTTGGGGATTTGATACAGGTCTCCCATTGTCGTGCTCTAGATTTGTTGAAATATTTGGCCTCCCTATCTCCGTCTATACTCCTGGCATTTTGATTCAGCTCTTTTGTAGTCTTTTTTTTTCCTTTACAAATTTAGCCTGTGTGCCGAGTACCATGGACTTGTATACCTCAATCAATATTGTTACTACTTGTGCGCAAGTGCGAATGTTATGTGCTGCTGGCTTTCTAATGACCGAGACATTCAATTTAAGATGCGATTTAGACAGGGACGGGGAACCCCGTCGGATAAAAATTCCCCACGGGGATCGGGGACGGGGAGAAAACGTCCCCCGTGACCATTCGCGGGGACGGGGACGGGGATTTGTTTGCCCCACGGGGACGGGGATGGCGGAGTGATCCCCGACGGGGAATTCCCCGTTGCCATCTCTAATATGTACAAGGCATTATTTACATAATCTTTACATGAATTTTATTGTGGTTTTCAGTTTCCTAATTTCATTACAATCATATATGCATTCCTGTGCTGAATTCATCTTTTACGAAATCACTGCTCCTCTTTTTCCAAAGCATTTTGTTTCTGCTTTAGTACCCGTTGCTCTAAACTACATTCCAACCTACACAATGTGGTGGGCCATTGCACATAGCAGGTAAATAGAATATGACACTTTTATCTGATACATAAATTAGTTTTAATTCCTATGGATTTAATCCTAAGCGACTACTAAAGGTTTGCAATGTGAACATAAGACCTGAATTACTTATGCCCTTACCCAGGGCCTCACATATCTTCTCGGCCTACTACAGATGCACATACCTTTCATGCTCATCTTTCCATTTCATGGCCATGCTATAAACTGCTCAACATCTGATTTGTATTTAATGCAGGGCATAAGATCTTCTTTGGGTTTCATCTCTAGCCTACCCCAACTTGCTTGGGACAAAATGCTATGATGTTGTTGTTGTATGTTGTTGCATAAGATCTTCTTTGGCATCAACGCCATTAAATCTACCTTGACATAAGCTCTCTGAATGTTATGAGTGATGACTGATTCAGTGCTGCATAAATCCATATACATGTGTTGGGCAGCAGGCTCACTATATGCTATCATGAGCCTACATTTTCTTGGCCATTCATAATGATCAGAAACGTCTAACAATGGCTTCCACTGTACTGTCTACCTGACATTTCCATTATTGGTAGTGTGCTTTTCCTATCTCCTACCCAACAGTCAAATATCCATTACTTATTTCCATTTATTATTGAAATTCAAATTGTGCGGTCACTTTATTCAAGATAAGAACTTCCTGTCATACAGTTCTCACAATGGATCACGAGTGGTTGACAACGTTGCAAGTATTATTTGGTTCGCTTCCCACTTTTAAGCTAACATGTCTTAGACCTTTTCATTTTGATTCCATCCCCTCTCACCATCCAGGTAAGCACAGGCTGGTGAAACACGTAAGTGCAGGGATACAGTTCTTCAAAAGCGCCTGCTACATACTATAGCTTTCACAGTTCTGGGTCTCCACCTCAAGTAACACAAGAAAATGGGTGCGTACTGCAGAATAGTGATACTAAGACCTGTGTTGTGGCTAACATGATTGATTATGTACCCTACCAATGTGCTAATATTATTTTCCTTTCTGTTACAGTTCAACACTTCCTATTATGCCATTCTATGTTCTGTCATTGTGCTAATCATACTTGAAAACACTCTGTTCCAAAAGGTTTATTGTAGTTATGCCAAGTTAGATAGTGCCAAAATTGCATCCTTGCTCTGAGGTTTAGAGTGCAGGTGACACAAATTTTGTCATTCTTCCTAGACTATCTTCATTCCTGTCAATGTTTTACCTGCTCCTATACATGATGCTAAATCTCTAATAAGTTCATATGCGCATTGCACAAACAAAAAGATTTTAGATCATGTACATTCATACATTCTTTAGCCTACGAATTGTTACTTGCCTTATTACTGTTTTTTTTCTAAAATATTAATTTTGTCAGATGTGCCAAAATTATGACGAACCATTGTGCCAAGGGAAATCTACACATATGCTACATGACGTTTTTTCCCTAAATTCATACCATTCTTAGTTTCCATGTTATTCACTGAAATTAATGAATGCTAATTCTTCCTAACAACATTAAAAGAATAGGCTTGCCTACATATTGCTTAAGTATTCGCGTCAACCACAAAGGGCATTTAGCTTGACGATTACAGACGTGCTATTCTTTGTACCTTGCTGATTTTCTATTCTATTACCTATTAGCCATATTTACTCTCACCAGTTTCCGTGGTTGGTTGGTTGCTGCCTCTGCATCTGACATTCATTTCTTTGTGATGGACTTCATATTGATTTCTTTTTAGTTGCCCTGTAGAACTTCAGTTTGATTTCATGCATTTTTTAGGAATGCTTATTAAGATTGCAGAATTATGGATGAGCATACCATGGTGGATTGCATATGTGTACGAGGTTAGTATTTTCCCCATCTTATATGCCCAGCCTAGGAAGAAAATCTGTTTTCCCTCTAACTGTGGTACTTTGTTTCTGTAGGCAATACCTCTAACAGATTACCGGCTGCTCCGGAGAAAATTTTCCAACCCCAAAGCCCTACTATTTCTCGGCCATTGTTTGTTTGTGCCAAGACACATTTTGATTGCAGCGTCATATGCAGTTTGCGCGTTTGAAGCTGCCGTATTTTTGCCATGACCACCTGCGTTTGCAGGTTACCCCTCTTTTGCCCCCTGCTCCTCTTGCATCCTTCTCACAAAAAAGAGATTACACTATACTATTAGTTTCCCCTTTGACATGTTTCATACCATCTAATATGTACTCATAACTTCATTGTATGTCCTGACATGAAAAAAGAAATGCATACTCAGGTTCGGATTTGTTGACAGCAGAAAATGCAGTCCAAATATGTATGCTTTCTAAATAAGGTCATACTATTTGGCCCATTTCCTACTCAATGATTATTCCTTACCGTGTGGTATGTATTGTTTGTGCCTTCTCATGCTACATTTTTATGTTTACTGGCCCGCGCAACTACGCGGGGTTCCTGCTAGTTACCAATGGAGAATGGAGAAATGGAGACAACACGTACTTTGAGATAAATGTACTTGTTTGATGAGTTGACTATATATGATATATAGAAATCCCTACACGCAGGATGATTCGCGCACAGGGTCAGGGAGCGTCTCCACCGCCGGCCGCCACTGTGCAATGGAAGGGTGTTGCGTCGCCGTCGCCTCCACATGGTAGGATCCGATCTAGAGCCATGCATTCCTCATTCTGAAGCTCCTCCACTAGCTGGCCTCAGCCCTGAGGAACCATCCCAAGAAGACCAACAACGCCCGTGCCGACAACTCCGTTGTCTCAGCACCAAATCCACCCTTTCAAAATTAGGCTACCGAGCAGGACTAATACATCTCGCTCCATCGCCTACGGCCAACTTTTGCCTACACCCATCCGTAGCCCCAAATGATTTGGCATGATTTCTTCTAATTGATTCATGTATATATCTCTTGCATGCTCTTTCTATTTATATGTAATAATCAACTCCGACTCCGAGTTACCTTAGACTGCCCATGAGTCATAAAAGATGCTGATTACAGGGCATGTGCTGCGCGCACCATGCGTTTGCTACATTGCCTCACCCAACGCCCAGTTTGAACAATTTACTTGCATCCCAATTCTTTTACTACTTGTTGGAGGGACACCAGTGTGTTTCTATAGGCCTTGCTGCTATTTATGTGCCTACGCAGACGATTCCTAACGTGACCACAACAGGAGTCCCAAAATAAGTTTTTTTCCTTCACTGCTCAAGTCTGTCATGGACAACTAACTGACCATCGACAACAAATTGATCGAAAAGGTTGAGCTTATTCTAAAATCCACATTGTTAAGAGTCCTTCTCTTTCTTTTCCATGCATGTTTAGTATTATATACATGCATGGTCAAGAAATTTCTCTTTGTTGTTGGCGCAATCAAATTGATAATCATTTAGCTGTGAAGTGTGAAAGCCCAAGTTTGGTTTTGGTAATTAATGACACCAAGTTGCTAATGTCATGTGTTAAGTGGTTTAAGTTAGGCATAAGCAACACATGTGATGAAGGTGCATGTTGCATGGAGTGGTGGCCACAAGATCACAAAGAGATGGTGCCTGGACATGAAATGATGGTCATGGTGATCAAGCATGAAGAGATGGACATGGAACAAAGTGATCAAGACAAAGGTATAATCATAGGGTTTGCTTTTGCCGGTCTAAGATGAGTAGAGAAGTGATTGACCAGGTTTAGGATTGATAGCCAACTATCAAGAGGGGCAATCACTGTTAGCTCGTGAATCAAGTGCTACTAGATCATTATCTTGAGCATATGCATTAGGATCTAGTAGAGAGCTAACGTAACGCCTTGAAAAATGATTGTGAAAATGCTAACACTTATGCACATGGTGTTTTACATATGATGGTGTTAGCACATTTACAAAGGCGGCGGTGTTTGAGCGGTAGTGAGGGGTTTGGGGTTCGCTCTCCCTCCCGCCGAGCTTGCGAGCGCGCGATTCAGGCGCTTTCAGAGAAATAAAATGCCTATTTTCCATTGCGCTGGAGGTTGAAAAAGTGATGAAAGCACGGAAGTGTTTCATGAGCTAAAACATGTGCTTTAGTGATACACATATGGAGAGTAGCTCATAAGTGACAAGGACGATCAAGCGGAACGAGAAAACGACGAAGTGTCGCCGAGATACACGCGACAGACGCGCGAGCCGGGAGCAACAGACGCTAACGTCAGCGTCTGTCGGGCTACTCTAGCTAGGCCTGTGTGCGCGGGCGCAACAGACACACTGTCGCGAAGGCAAAAGACGCGGCCTCGCGCACTGTTCCAGCGTCTGATGCTGTGGAACTGCGTGGGCGCGCGCGAGCATGAGCGACAGACGCTCGATGCCGCGTCTGTCGTCCTTGCGGCATACGCGTCTGACGAACTCGGGCGAAAACATCGTCACTGGACCGCGTCTATCGGGCGTACGGACGCGTCTGTCGACCGGCGTCAGACACGTCTGTTGCTACTGTTCATGACCGTTGGTTTTTGAATGAGCTAGACACGTGGCGTCGCATGGAGCGACAGACGCGCCTGTAGCATCTGTTGGCTTGGTGACAGACGCTACTGTGCAGCGTCTGTCGCCCCCAAAATTTGCTCAGTGAAGGGTATAACGGCTAGTGGCTTTTCTATTCGCTATAAATAAGAGGTGGCTGGGCCTTGGAGGTTCTCTCTTGCACATTTGAGATATTGAGGCACACTTTGAGCTAGAGAACTTCCCCTCCACTCATCTCCTTACTTGGTTGCATACTCTAGAGAGATTGAGTGAGATTCAAGTGCATTGCATTGAGAGTTGCATCTAGTGATACTTGATTCTTGATTTTGTTGCGGATTGCTTGTTACTCTTGGTGTTTCCCGACACCCTAGACGGTTTGGAGCAGCGGTGGTGTTGAGCTCGTGATTGGAGATTGTTTCGAGTCTCACCAAGCGATTGTGAGGGGTTATTGAGCCTTCCCGCGGGAGTTCGTGAATTGGCTACTCTAGTGGAGCTCGTGGCTTGGAGGATCCCCATCTTGTGAGTGGATGTGTGGCACCCGCTGAGGGTTCAACTCTTGATAGTTGATTAGCTCGTGATCCATCAAGTGGGTGCATCGCCACAATGAGGAGTAGCTTGACGGGAAGCATGTGAACCTCGGTAATAAATCTTGTGTCATCTTATTGCCAAGGATTTCATTTGTGTATGTGATCACGTTGATTGATTGGTATATTGGACATATCTCTTCTCATCAACGTTGGTATATCTTTTCAAGCTCGCTCCTTTACTTATTGTTCTTTGCCTTGTTTAGCTTGAGTAGAATATCTTATCACTTAGGGGTAATTAGTTTAGAGACTTAGCGTTGTTGGTGTGAACTAGAGATCATAGCCTTGCACTAGAATTGTTTTTGTGGCTTGCTTAAAAGTAGTTGAGTTAGTGTTAGAATTAGCTTTGTCATCTTATTTACTAACTTGTTGTTTAGTAAAGCTTATAGAAAATTTAAATAGGCTATTCACCCCCTCTAACAATTTGGGCCTTACAAAGTGACTTGTAAGAATTGTCAATAATGGATGCTTCAATCTACATGTTTTCGTCCAAAAGTTCTATATTTCATTTTTTTGTTAGAAAATGCTCCAATCCGTGCATAAATTGTTACATTAAACTAATGTTGCCAACACTGATCATTAGTGATGTCCTGTACGAGCCCCGTTCGGCTGGAATTATAAGCCGGCTGAAAAACACTGTTGGCTGATTTTTTGTGAGAGAAAAATACTGTTCCGGCTGAAAAAACAAGCTGAATAAGACGGATTATAAGCCAGATGAACAGGGCCATAGTAGAGCAAGTTTGCTAAAATTCACTTGGCAAATATCGTAATTTGGTAACTTGCTAAAATATATGGCAAGTGAAAAAATAGACTCTCTCCAAGAGTTTACCATTTGGACTTGGTAAAATAAGAAGAGGCCCGCTAAGCGAACGAAGAGCCCCGCTTAAATATGCACGCGAAACCATCGCTCGCGCTCAGCACGCAAATATGCGCGTAGAGGGGGGAGATTTACCAAGTTGCTAAAATTTGCCAAGTTGGATGCCAAACTGTTGGAGCATAATTTTTTTCAATTTGCCAAAAATAAATGGATGCCAAGTTGATTTGGCAAACTCTTGAGATGCTCTGTCTACTCGAGCTCCCAAACCCAACATCAAAGGTACGTATTACCCAAACAGATCGATGGAGCCTAGTTAATTACTAGTTAAAAAATGCATTCAACAGCAATCAATATTACAGTAACCTGTTATGTAAACATGCATGGGAGCCAAAAGCTTTTCACTATGTCTCAAACTAACATACGAAACTGTTTGTGTCATTATTTGTCGGCACTCAGTACCACTAATGTTGCAAATTCACAGTATATAGTACAGAATTTTTGCTCTTTATATACCTCCTCCATGCCACACGTAGCAGCATTGAGCATTCGAGCTGTGCAGACCAATCCAAGCCAACTGCACATGTCACCCTTGTTCTCCTTGCCTACCTTATCATAGTATTATTCATTTATCTTAAAAAATGTCATAGAAAAAAAAACAATCTCAATAAAAATGCTTGTTTAAACTGTCCGATTGATCCATGGCATTGTTTTGTAGGTTCCACCGCTCAGTACTCCACCATAATCCAATCCTTATTGATGCGATGTAATCTGAGGATTTAAACAGGTATTTGAGATTGTATGAGTACGATGATAGTTGAATGTAAGAACACACGTGGTAGACATGATTTTCTAGGACTATCAAACTTGTGCAGAGTCATGGATTTTCTTCAAGAAGTCCTAGTCCATTTGAATAAGCCACAGTTAAGTTTTTTTTTTCTAAAAAAAAGGATTTTGAAATGCTCTTCATGAATCCTTGTAAAAAATAGATTATGAAAAACAATATCAAGCTCTTTTCTTTTAAACCGAAATCATATTTGGATTATAGTTTTAGGTTTAAGAATCCAAGATCTTGCCCAATGATTTTATTTTAATAAAAGCCAAAATATTTGTAAAACACATTATTCAAGCCAAATAAATGTTTGCAAGATCTTGATTTAGATTTAAAAAGGATATACAGTGGCTACTTCTTAAAACCATATTGAATAAAGATAGGTTTGAGCACATATAGTCCTAAGTTTAAAATCAATGCCTTTCCAAAAGGATTTTATTTCGTAAAAGCCTTTTTAGATACCTTTTATGAATGAGGGTTTATGTTATGCTTTTGGGAGAAGAAAGGAAATAGTTTAGTTTTGATATGAGTGAACTCAAATTCATACTTCACTAACAATTGGACGTTTCATAGTTTTTAACTTAAGTTAAACATAGTTTTGACTAATATATTGATACTCGCATGGGCCCTTTATACCAGCACGTCAGGTAGCGCGCATAGCGTGGCAAAGGTGGCCATGTAGCTATCATGGTCATGGTGGCAAGGCTGTTGCACCATTGTATGGGCAGCGTTATTCTGTCACACAAGGGGTGTTGACGTGGTTAAAAAAAGGGTTATTAAAAAAAACCAGTGGATGCTATTTTTGAAAGAGATCGTTAAAAAGTTTTTTTTAAAAAAAAACACACACACATCCTTGGAGTTTTGTAAGCTTTAGTTGGTTTGGCAGTTGTGTTTTGACCAACATAAAGGTCAACGGTTGGCTATTGTTGTGTCCTAACAGCATTGCCGATGACACATGGGCCTGCGAGCGAAGAGGTACGTGTCACGTGGTAAGTATGAAAGAAAAGTCAGCACCTGCAGTTCACGTGAGGTTACCCTTATTCGGAAGTGCGGGGTTATTTTGAGCCGCCGTCTGTTTATCGTAGAATAGTAAGTAGCGAGACATGGACAAGGTGACCATTCCGGTTCCGGTGGTGTACAAGTACATATATTTCTTGGGTGGACGAGAGGACGGCGTTAACCAAACAACTGGATCAGGCCAGACATTTTTTCTTTTTTTTTTGGATTGAAACAAACAACCCGCTTGCCGTTTGGTGCTTGCTGTTCTGTTGTGTTGTGTTGTGTTGTGTTGTGTTCGTCTCTTCTCCTCTCCTCTCGTCTCGTATCGTCTTTGCAGAAGAGGCCACCGAAGGCAACAAGGCAGGGACCAGAGAGGGAGGCAAGCCAAACAGCCGAGCTAGCTAGCAAGGGCAACCGCAACGAAACGTTGTGGGTTGGCTTGGCTTGTTCTTTCTCGCCTCTGCTGGCCTTTCTCTTCTTCTCTCTGAAGGGAAGGTTGATGTGTCCGTCTCCATCCCCCATTCTATTCTTCTGTTCATCAGCTTGGAACAAATCACTCATTCTCTCTCTGTGCAAGTCTGCATTCACATCACGCACACGCGTCCCTTCCTTGCCCGCCTCGCACGTGCCGGATTCCTCTCCCCAGACTCTCCCTCTCCCTGAGCCCGCTAGCCTCCCTCCTCTAGCCTAGGGTTTCTCTGCCGCCGCCGTCACCATCCACGTGCTACTGCAGTACCCTGCCTGCCCGCCCGCCTGCCCGCCCGCCTGCTTCCATTCATTCGGGTAAGTAATCCCCATCTCCTCTCCTCTCGTCTCCTCTCGAGAACAAGGTTTTAGATTTTACGAGTATAATATTATTATTAGTTCCACACTCAACTCCCTCCCTCCTCGGGGACAGGGATGGATGAATTGGCAGGGCAAGCTCAAATCGATTCTTTATTTCCATCTCCATTTCGTCGTTCGTTCCATTCCATACATGCCTAGTGCCTTCTCTTCCATCTGTTGCTGTTATTGTTATTATTATTATTATTATTATTATTATTATTATTATTATTATTATTATTATTATTATTATTATTATTATTATTTTATGATTGTCTTCCTGCGGCCAGTGGCAGACGTAGTATTATAATATTAGGTGTGCAAAACATTTTTTTCCTTTTATTTTATTTATAATCATATCTAACTCGTTATAAACAAACTTTTAACATGTACACTTATAAACTTCAAAATAACTACGAAGTATTTTTAAACTAAATATGCGATGACTACTTTCATAACTTTTAATAACTCACTTGGTGACTTGGTTCATATGGAATGAACACAAGTCTATATATGTATTTATAGCTTTATAGTAGCAACCTTCTACACTTTTCTATATGTTAGAATATATCTCATATTTATCTATTCCCATATATTTCTCATTACACAAAATATCAAGATCTAGAGTGTTCCCTGTAGAATATTGTTTGCCTAGATATTTCTCATGCAAAATATCTAGATATAGAGTATTATATTGTCTAAAGTACAATAATTACTCCAATTTATTTGGAAGGTTTCTCACGTAGAAGTTTCCTATTCCATAAGATACTAGGAAGACAAATGTGTCGCACCCCCTAACATTTTTTCTATACTATGATCATATTTTTTCCTCTTAATAAAATATTGCCTTTTCTAATCTAGAAGCTGTTTCTAACCCGAAAATATATTTTATTACACAGGGGTAAGTAAAAAAATGTTCTACCTATAGACAAACCAATTGTAATTTATTAATTATGCACTATTGTTATTTGTACAATACTTTTTTCAAATGCATAATTGTTTTTATGGTCAAACTATTTCTATTCCTATCCTGTCATGTCAAGCCTTCTTTTGCTCTTGTCTCATAACAATGTATATCTTTTCAACTTGAATACCTTTGTTTTCGGTTGGAGCTTTTCTATGGACTTAACGTTACTATGTGCCTCTACTGTCTTTGTGCCTTGCAGATAATAAACACTCGCTTAGCCAGATTTGTTTAAGGTTGATAAAGTGCGACAATTCTAACACACGAAAGTATTTTGCAACCTAATCTTTAACCCTGTTACAACATAAAAATCCTCAGTAAATTATAGAATCAAAAGAGAGTGCTAGGAAGACTCAAATTTTTTACGAGATATTGAAGTGTCAATACTCTGTATTAGTTCTTGTTAGAGCATGAATTTTTTTAATGAGTTCATACCATTTTTTCTATCAATGATAGCAGTGTTCCTGGTTCATGGGAACTATTGTTTTATGTTTAGCAGCACAAAAATATTTAATATTCACTTGGAAAATTGTCACGAAGAGAAAATTGTTTTTTATTTTAGAAAAAATGTTGTTATCGCTTGTTGGTTTGTGAAATTGGTATATGTTCTTGTGAAAATGGCTTCTAGCTTCAATAGAAAAATATTTAACCTTAATAAAATATAAAAAGTTCCATTTACTTATTTACAATGTACTATATATTTACTAGCCACTGATAGTGTCCAATGAAGAGAATATATATGAAATTTTTGTTATGTTATTTAAAACAAATGTTTTACTAGCCATTGATAGTGTCCAATGAAGAGAATAAATTTATGAAATCAATAAGAATAAAAATTAAAAGGGAGAGAAAGAAAAATATAAAAAAAACATAAATTTTCAAAAAAACTGAAAAAACGGCCCACAAGAAGCCCATGCGTTATTTTTTTGTCCGCCGTCGATGTGCTTCCCCTTCCGTCCGCTCAGGCTGGGCACATTTAACCCGAAGACCGAAAACCGAACCGAACCGAAACCGAACTGAAATGTCGGTTTTCGGTTTCTCAGTTTGGTTTCGGTTCTCGTATCTGCGTACTTCGGGGATCGGCTACGGCTTCGGTTTCAGCCTCAAGAAGAACCGAGAAACCGATCAACCAAGTAAGGGCCTGTTTAGTTTGCCCTGTTAAACTTTAACAGGTGTTAGTTCGCCCTGTTAAGTGTTGACCGTAGGGTTGACTATAGGGTGTTCAAATACTAATAATAGATTAATTAGGTTTAATAGACCTATCTCGTAAATTAATCTCAATCTGTGTAATTAGTTTCATAATTAATCTATGTTTAGCACTCTATGCATGTGTTAAATATTTGATGTGATAGGTGTTAAAAAGGAAACCAAACACCGCCTAAGCAGCGAACATCATAGCACTCGTCTCCGGACAGGCATAATAATAGTCCGCCTCACACATCGGCCCAACGGCCCAGCAATCAAGCCCAACCAACAGCCCAGCACAACTCGCCCTATCCCCTCCCTTCCCGACCTCGCTGTCGGTGCGGCGGCGCGCTCCTCGGCGTCTGGTGCGGCGGGGCTGGGGGCAGCTCTCCGCGGCGGCGGGGCCTCGAGGGCGCGGGGGTCGCCGTCGGGCGTCGCGCTCCTCACCGGGAGGCGGCCGGCGACGAGCTCCTGGATGGTTGGCTTCTCTGCGAGCTGCGGGCCGGCGGCGGACTCCTTTGCGCGGTCAGCAACGCATCTCTGTTTTACTCTTTTCCCTCTCTCTATTATCGATTTCAACCGAAAGCCGAACCGAAGAAACTCGCCGGTTTCTTAACTCGCTGAAAACCCAAGTTTCTAGCCCAACAAACCGAACCGAAATGGCCGATCCGCTGCCCTCCTCCTTCTCCTGTCTCTCTCTCTCTCTCGCTCTCCCAGACGACTGTTGGGCCGCCGCCACCCTAGCCCAGGTGCTGAGGCTTTCCTTGGTCTCTTCGCCGGCGACGAGCACCCACCAGGTACTCCCACCCCTTCTCTTCCCTTACCTTATGCTGTGCGAAGCTGAGCACCGAAACCCTAACCTAAAGCTATTTAGCTATATGATGACAATCCTCCTAACTACCAAGTTTTTGCAAAAATTATTGTCCCTTTACTGGATCCGCCCATGCCTGCGGCTGCGGCGAGGGCGACCAATTTACCACACCACCGGGCATAGAGGATCCACCATTCATTCATACGGAGCCATTTCTAGAGGACAGGGGAACACCACACCACGTTATCATTCATTTATTTAATTTATTATTATTATTATTATTATTATTATTATTATTATTATTATTATTATTATTATTATTATTATTATTCTGAGGGCCACACCAATTGTATTTATTTATTTATTTATTTATTTATTGCTTCTTAATACTCCATCCAGTTGCCAGTACTAGTACTATAGGGATGGACGGAGGGTTTTCCCATCCCATTCGTCTTGGTTAGGCTTAGGCGTTACTACTGCTACAGACGACATAACCAATATTCTCATCGCCGGGACCAACACGAATCCAATCCTCTTCCACCTTTATTTTCACCTTTGCATACCAACGCTACGCACGAGAATTATTCTGCAAGCATAACCTCCTCCTTAATCCATCCAGGAGGACGAGGTGGGGGCGATTTCTTGGTGTCCATCACACTCCAGCTATCACCGTCATTATGCTTCCGTTGAGCAATGCGTAAAAGTCGCCGCTCGCAGGTCTCCGTCTATCATACTTTTCCCGCTGTTCCAGGCAATGGCCAAACTTCCGGTACTTGCACGCAGGTTTGCACGCCATCCATCCTTTTCAGTTCATTACTGCTACCGTTTTTTTTCCCCTATCCTCTGCTGTGATGCATATATTTCTTTTCCATCTTTGCTCCTTTACTTACAGTGCCATCAGGAAGCCTAATGAAGGCATGAGGCTTATTGTAGTAACCATCGTTGGTGCGGTCTTTGGTTTCTTTATCGGAATCTCGTTCCCAACTGTTAGCATAACAAAGGTACGGGGCATGGTCTATCCATAATTCCATATGCAGCAACTAGGCAATAGCATCTCAACGATCGTGACTTATTACTGTTTCCCACAAAAAATACATATGTTGCAGCTTCACTTTCCATCTAGCATCGTCTCCTACATAGAGGACAAGAACTCAGGCCTCTCAGCTCAAGCTATACTTAATCATGCTTGGACTGCTGCCAGGAACGCAAGGGGAAATGGCTCTGAACCAATCTCAAGTGACAACTTCAAGGTAGGATCCTGTGCGCTTCCTGAACTAATCAGTACATCTCATCCTCCTGTGAGATGTATTGTTGAGGATTACACCTCAGATTTTTGTCCTGTGACCAACCCTGCCTCCTTCAGTGTGTCTGTCAAATCTAATAAAAACGGTCCTTGGTTGATAACTTTGTAGATTTATGTACCAACAAACCCCAGGGGTGCGGAGAGCCTAGCACCTGGTATTGTTGTACCAGAGTCTGATTTTCATCAGCACAGGTTATGGGGAAACCCAGATGAGGTAACTATTCTTGTATTCACTTCTCATCTCATACTATTATGTATTTCAGATGAGATTCTGCTATATCCTTCCCTTCACATTGCCAGCAAGAATTAGAATATGCTGCTCCTTTGTCATCTTGCAAATAAATTCTTATGATGCTTGTGTGCTTCTCTAATGCATCTTTTCAATAATTTTTTGCTATCCCGCTGTTGGTGAAATAAGTAATTTGCTCAAGATCTGAGTGTTGCTATGAATTCTTGTCTTATTATGTATCCAGCTCATATATGCACTGTATTCTTGCTGATTTTTAGCCCCCTTTTTTTTCATACTGCCCTTTGTGGCTTTATCTTCCATAAAAGTTGATTATTTCCATCTTAATTTCAGCACCCAAGCCATGATGCTTTGTCAAAATTAACCTCAATGTTCTAGCTAATTCTTTCTGTAACTTGCACACTAACATTCTTGCTGATGTGGATATTTAAATTTACAGGACCTACCCTTCAAGCCAAAGTACCTTGTTACTTTCACTGTTGGCATTTCACAGAAAGATAACATAAATAGGGCTGTCAAGAAGGTAACTTTTAGAGACTATTTACATCTGACACTACTCTTACATCCCAAGTTCTATTGTCTAGTCAGGACTTCCACCGTTCTCTTTGTTTTGGCAACTTCAAATTCATTTGTAAACGTACACATATCATCGTGGAGTAATAACTTGGCAAATTACCTGATTCTTTTTTCCCTTTGGTTGCTGTTGCAGTTTTCAAATGATTTTGCAATCCTGTTGTTTCACTATGATGGCCGGGTGACCGAATGGGATGAATTTGAGTGGTCAAAGCGAGCTATCCATGTAAGCGTCCGGAAACAAGCAAAATGGTGTGTGCTCTGATTCTTTATTATTCTTTACACGTTTCAATATTGAGGGTGGTTGTGGTTCTAAAAGTTTTATGATTACCATGACCTCTAGGTGGTATGCTAAAAGATTCTTGCACCCTGATATCATGGCAGCCTATGAGTATGTATTTATCTGGGATGAGGACCTTGGAGTTGATCATTTTAACGGAGATGAGTATGTAACTTCGATCTTCACTTGACCATTTCTTCATATCATGTTTTGTAGGTGACTCACTAATATGATTTGATTGCAGATACATTAAACTTGTCAAAAAATATAGACTAGAAATCTCACAACCTGGTTTAGAGCCAGATAGGGGATTGACATGGCAGATGACCAAGAGAAGAGGGGATCGTCAGGTTCATATGTAAGTGGGGGCTCTGGTTTGTAGCTGCAACGATCCTTTTGCTTTATCCTCTAGAAATATGTGTTACTTAATGTATAGATAAAGATGCGGAGGCATTGTTTATGAAAATGTTCTTTGCACGAGGATGGAAAAATTTTAAGCCTGGTGCTGGTGCCAGGCTACAGTGTCCAACCTCTTTGCTGAGGCACAGAAACATTTTAAAAAAAGGAATCTTATAAAACTGGTTCTAACAGGGTTACAGAGGAGAGAGAAGGCTGGTGCTCTGATCCTCATGTTCCCCCGTGCGCTGGGTATGTAATTTTGCCCCCATAGCAGCTGAATCTGCTTGCTCTGGTTGCCTTGCATCGAGGAACCTACCTGATCTGTTTGCTGTACAGGTTTGTTGAAATAATGGCTCCAGTTTTCTCCAGAGATGCATGGAGATGTGTCTGGCATATGATTCAGGTATAACACAATTTCACTGTCTGCACTCTACCCGTCCACTTGGCTTGGTTTGGTTGATATCTTCTTCTTGTTGCAGAATGACTTGGTTCATGGATGGGGTCTTGATTTTGCTCTCCGGAAATGTGTGGAGGTACGCACTTCACAGCATAGTTAAAGCATTGAAGAGAATTTGTGACTACTGCTGGCCCTTGATAACATCTTTTTCAGTTATTTTGCTACAAGAAAGCCTTTTTCAGCAGAGTAGCTTTTGAACACCTTGTCCATGCCTTCAGTTAAGCCTTTAAAACTCTTTGCAGCCTGCTCATGAGAAAATTGGTGTCGTTGATTCCCAATGGATTGTACACCAAGTGGTTCCTTCTCTCGGGAACCAGGTAAGGGGGAAAAAATGAATCAAACTGTGTACTATCAGATTCTACTGTAATTCCTGAATTGCATCTAATGTCAACCTTGTCCCATCTTCAAAATGCACAGGGGCAAGCGGAGAATGGGAGGGCACCATGGGAAGGGGTATGAATCTGACGACTTTGTTAGATAATCTCACCTTTTGCGAGTATAAGAGTGTGTCGAGGCTGGTGAAGCTGTGACTGATCTTCATACTGGTGCTGTCTATGTAGGTAAGAGAGCGTTGCCGGAAAGAATGGGGACTCTTCCAGACAAGAATGGCAGAAGCTGAGAAAGCATATTACGAGATGATGGGTGTTACTCCTCCGAATGTAACATTTGTCTCCTAGGATAAAAGTTCACATGTTAAATCCACTCACCTTTTTCTTTTTGTCCAGCAGTAGCTCTTCGAATAGAGTTAGTTATTGATGATACATGTAGAGCATACGTGACATTATAAATATATCAATCTAGATTCTTTGATCCTTCTTCCTGTATATTTCACCCGGGCTGTTCTCACTAGGATCTGGTTATTGTGGTATCACATACTGCGAGCACAGAAACCAGGCTCCCAATTTTCACTCACTAACTGGGAAATTCTCTTTTGAAATATGAATGATATGTTTGTCAATTCAGAGTTTATATTCTGAGTTTCTGACTGTTGTATCTCTAAACTTGACTGTATGGGCACACGAAAACTCTGCAGAAAACATTTCAGATGGACAAGGATGGCCAAAATATGCCACTTCATTCTATAGATAGCCAAGGTTATAGTATAGACGTATAGGTGTACATGTGTGCAGGGAATTGCTTTTGCTACGTGACAGTGGTACACGTCTGCACCCAGAAAACACATCCTAATAGACATGCCTAGAGCTGCTCAAGAAACCCTAGATACACATCAAAGAATGGTGGACATGAGTATCTCCGTCAGAAAGTCGATCCTCTGCAGCCTCTCCTCCAGTCCCAGCTTGGACGATGCATCATCACTCGCTGCTGCTCCCTTGTTCAACTTCAACCTGGGGAAAAAGAGAAATCGCTGTCACTTTGAACCTCCAGTGACACTATTACTGGCACAGCCAGCACTTGGGATTTGTCAGCAGTTGAAAATCTGAATTACCTCTGATCATCTGAGACACCCTTTTCGGCGTTGCCATCACTCGGGACCGCGTCATCGGCCTGCGGGACGCTGCAGATGAACTGGGAGAGCAGTGGGTCAGGTGCAGGATCTTTGTATGGCCTGCTGCTCATCCTGTAGTGTTGTGGTTCTGGCTCTTCATAGTAAGAGTTCACTTCATATGTTGCTGTTCCCTTCCCAGATGCTGAGCTGGTGGCAGCTGCAGGGCATGAGCTTGGCTTGTAAGGCCTCCTCCTCTGTCATGAATCATGACCAGTTAGTTCATGAGTGAAATACTAGAGCATGGGCTGCTATTTCTCATTGGGGGAAAAAATCCTTAAGTAGCAGGAACATAATTACCTTGAGAAGATGCGAGTGTTGCACTCTGAAATGTGCAGCCATGTCTTTCCCTAGATTGTTGGCGCAGATCGGACAAACCTGAAGTTCATCAGTAATAAACCGTAAAAACTGTCTGTCAGATTTCATCAGTATTCAGATTTGGTAGATGAATAGGGTGGTGGTTAGGTGAGTATTAGCATCATTAATGGCTTTTAGGACTTGTGGTTGAAAATAACTACAGTGACTTGTGGTTGAAAATAATTACAGTGACGGACTATGACCCAGAAGAGAGAGATTCCAGGTTGCATACTGAGATCAGACCCTGATTGATCAGAGTAGCTTTGCAAAGTAGTAATACTTACAGCATTTCTGGTGTCAAAGCAATGCTCCTCCTGAAGGTGGCTGCAGATGAAAGGCACCTCAACCTCGATGTAGCAAAAAGGGCAAGGGAGGTACTCCCACAACTCACCATCTTCTGAAATAAACAATAATCAGTTAAAACCGCTTTACACTATGTTTAGCAGAACAGTTTTATATTCTGTCAAAACGATTCCTTGTATTGAAGAAAAAATTGCTGAGTTCCCATTTCAGCGTTTCATTGCAAATATTTTTTTGGTTGTTGTATTATAAAGCTACAGATTCCAACATGAGGCCAGTCTCCTTAATTTACCACCACAGAAAAGCAATAAAGGTCATTTATTTCTCCTGATGGAAAACCTTGTTGCATCTGACGAAACAGAATGGATATAACACGCAGAACTGAATCCACTAGGTACGTCCTCAAGACAGAGCAGAGCAGAGCAGCCAGACCAATGTTTTCCAAAGCAGCAGTAAGATGAAGTTACATAAAAAATAAAATAAAAAGGCAAAAGGGTGTGAGAGAAAAAAAAAATCTAAAGGAACCAAATTCAGGAATCAAAGAAGTAGGGTTTTTTTTTCTCTCTCGAGAAGAAGCAAGAATGGACCAACAAGAGATCGGCGAAGAGATGAGCTGAAACGGGGGAAAAGAATCAGAAACTAAAGAACACATACCTGCAGTGTGAGGAAGGGGGCCATGCCCATATGGTGGTGGAGGTGGTGGTTGGTGCCTGCCTCTGTCTGCAGGAGGGAAGCCGTAGTTGTAGCAAGCCTCTACCTCCATTGCTATCGCTGATGAGCTCCACTGCACTCTCACCTAGCTAACTGCCCCAACAAGAAGGAACGAAGGAGAAGGGGAGCGAGCAAAGTGGTGTTGCAACAAACTGATGAAGAACAGCAAGGACATGCATGCAACGACTACACAGCACAGCACAAAGGGAGTGGAGAGCTGAGCTGCTAGCTTGGATCAGAGCTCCTTCCTTAGTCCCTCCCCTCCTTGTGTGTTTATATATGGCTCCATGTCAAGGACCCTGCCTTTCCTGGCCACATAATAATAAATAAACAAACAAACAAACAAATAAACACAGGGTTTGTGTTTTTTGGTGACTCAAAAGTCTATATATATTATATACACATCAATAAAAAAGAAAGAAAAGGGAGAAGAGACCAAAAGCTAAGGGACCGGAGAATGCAAAAGGAGACAAAGTTTGGAGAAATCTTTCTTTGAGGGGAGGGGAGATTAGCTGCGTGAGGCGCAAGGAATTGCTATTCCTACGGGAGCATCGGAGTCGCTTTTCAAGGTAGAATAGTTCTATTATTCATCAGGCATAAATTAGTGCACAATGAATGAATACGGTTGATTTTGACTGCGGCTGACAAGGGGTTATTGGTTATTACTCTAGTATACATGCAGAATTACAAAATAATACTATATATAATGACAGTCGTTCGTCCTGGCAAATATACTTTTTACTGCTTAACTAACATTAACCAACAAGTTTCAGTACAGGCGTGCAGCAAGTTAAGAACCGGGAAGATACAGTGCCACTAGGGCTCGAAATCAACTGCACATTATATATAATTTATATTGCATTATTAGGGTTGTTTACAGTTTAAACGCTCGCTCTGTCCAAGTAAAGATTGCTGCCTGATGAAGTGATGACGGTGACGGGGCAGCAGCTAGCTAGAAGCATTGTTGGCCTTGGTTTTCACATGCCAAGTCAAGTCATGGTGTTCGTTCTGTCTCCCACATGGCTGGCTGGCTGCCTCAACACATTCCGTCCCATTTTATCAAAGTGAAGTGCGGGCCTTTGCTTTGCTTTGCTTTGATTGATATTTCTCTTCTGCATGCATCCAAGGAAAATACTAGTACAGTAGGCAGTAGGGCTGCTGGCTGAAAGCGGCCGGAGAGCGAATTATTATCAGTACTGTTGCTCCTTTCTTTCTTTCCACCATATCATGCATGCACGATCCATCCGCAGAAAGCTACAGATCGATGGGCTTTTGGAGGGTGTAGATACAAAAACACTATGCCGAAAGCAAGCAAGAAGTTGTGGCCACCACTCGCTGCCTTCAACTTCGATCGGAGACAGCCATGAAAGTGGCTGCTTTTCTTCCTCGTCCTGCATCGACCATCGGAGAGGGACTTGTGTGGACCTGCACCTGCACCTGCTGCTCCACACCTTCACCTTTTAATTAATTTGCCTGAAGAACCGATTGTCATTCTCATTCGCTCCACCCCAAGTTAGAGTTGGAGCATCCATTTGCTTTACTGCCTCGCGGTTCCATTCCATCCCAGTGTCATATCATATCTATCTGTACGTCTTCAAATGAAACGCATACAGTCGTAAATATCACAGTTTCTTTTCGTACTTCAGTCCGTCAGTCATATATATCTTCAGAACCTGACATTCATCACAATCCGCTGCATGCATTGGGTCGTACTACGTACTATATATGAGAGCTTGGTTAATTTGATGGTATCCTTCTTGGCCTTCACTCAAAGATAGATAGTACCAAAGGGATCCGACGAACAGATTAATCCCTTGTACATCTCCTGGCTAGAGTTGTGCTCAAGGCAACACATGGATCGGGATACATTCTTTTTTTTTTTTTGTGAACATGGATCAGGATACATTCAGTACATCAGTTTAGTATTCTTTCCATACATCAATGAGATTCCCTCCATCTCTTCTTTTGGACCACCACATGTATTTTTATGACACAGCAGAGACAGACTCGATGAACAAAGTGCAAAATCTACAACAAACCTTAGTTTACTGCTGCGTAAGCGTAGCTATATATCCAAATGCAGTTCCAACTGGCTCATATATAGATTAACGAAACAAAGCGAGTTCAGGTTCAGAAAAAAGGCATGCATGACAGGGAAAGCTGGCGTGGATGGAGAAGAGTACTCGTGTTGTCGTCGATTATTATAACAAGCTTGCTAGCAGTGAACCAACTAATAACTCGGTCATGCTATTGCTATTGCTGTCCAGCTGATATGTCATTAGATTCTCCCGTCCCATGACACATACATCAGTCCAACCTCTTGACCTAACACGCCACAATCATCCCCTTTCTATTAACGAACAAAACCAAATAAATAAATGTAGCAGTTGCCTCGATCGATCCATCTTCTTGTTCACCATAAATTTCACTTCATCTCTTGCATCACTTAGGTTTTGGTCGCGTCGCTCGTCCAATCCTTTTTCTTTTTGGATTTGTGCTAATTGTAAGCTTTGGTTATATATACCCTGACAGAGACTGAATGAGATTTTTTTTTTGGTCCGAACAAAAAGGGAGCTGCTGAATAAGCCAATCCAGATTCAACACGTGTAATATATGCTTGCCCCATCAAGCTTCAGCAGCTGCACTTTCTGTACTATATTATATTTCTTGGTCAGTGTCTAAGACTCTCTTTGCTAAGGCTTTGGCTTCTCTAAAAACGGAAAAAGGCTATATTTTTGTGGCTTAGGTTTCTAGGTCAAAAGGCTTCGGCTTTACATTTTCTGTTTTGGTTTTAGCCTTTTGGCTTCATTGGCCGTTTTCTAGTGTGAGTGTTAGGAAGAGTTTGACCAAAGAAACACAGAAGGGCAAAGGTGAAGCTCCCCTGCCAATTAAAAAGGATCTGAACCAGCTGGGAATGGAAGCCAAAACCAAATCCACTTGTACACGTATGACCTGCCTAGACCCTGGCGCTGTATATAGCACAAATCTCCAGGCAAATGAATGTCACATGCACATGCTAAAGAATAAGATCCTGTTGGGACCCTGATTTTTCTTTTGGACGCGACGACAAATTAAAGCGAGCTGTGAGGAAAAGTGTCATTTTATCGATCATGCCCTACTAGATGGCCAGCAACCGGCAAACGAGTGACCTGGAGGTGACTCAGCTCCATCACTTGCTTCTTCTCCTCGCTCCGCCGACCCCCGGCCAGTTGCATGCATCGCTGTCGCCTTTCCTTCTTTCGGATCCATGGAATATGCTGTATCCAGGATTATTTTGTATGTTTGTTTGTTTCTTAGTCATCATCATCAGAAATAAAGAAAGTTCAGGTGTTTGTTTAGTGGGTTATATATGTGTATTACGTATGCATATATATCGGTTGGCCAATTAGGGCATGATAGATAGATAGATGTGACCAATTAGTTGGGTCCAAGGCATGGAATGTTGTCGATGCACTTGCCTGCTTTTCCTAACTATGATCATGGTGCTCTTCTTCTTTTGTCTCTTTCCATGCACTAGCAATTAATCTGCCTTTTTGAGTTTTTGATCTCCTCTGTTTCCATTGGACGGCTACTGGGTCCTACCCATTGAATATATGGCCACGCTCCCATTGCTTGCAATTGTTTGAGTGATGCAGTTTTTTTTCTTATTTGGGTTGAGCATGCTGCATGCATATATTATTTTTTGACGAGAGTAGGTGAGTAGGGCTCCTCCCTGATCTGTTCATGGATCAGTGATGGAAATTTGGATGTAGACATCTTGTTGATTTAGTTGCTGAGTTCTTTTAGTAGTCTTTTTGCTATGGCAGTGAAGTTTGCTGCTAGCTAGCTAGTCTATTTTCCTTGTACTGCTCTTGTAATAGGGCTACCAGTGTACTTGTGTGTCCGTTAGAGTCAGCTGATCACACCCTAAGGCTTGTACAATTCTTAGAACCTGTTTGAATGTTCATATACACCGGCAGAATGACTTTTCAGAGACGGGCTATTCACCCACCTCTAGCAACAGATCCCTGCTCATGAAAAATAACAGACATAAGTGAGGATGACATCTGCTCGCACATGGTGCGGATTCGTGCAGACGTTTTGTCCATGCTCTGTGCTGCCACGTACCCTTGACCGAACCCCGCACCAGATCTATATAGAGGAGGGACAGAGGGATGCGAAGGAGAAGGAGGGGGGCATTGATCGGTGCGCCGGATCCGCCTCATGCCACCACCCGCGACTATGTCGTGCTGTCTTCACCCTCAAGTGCGTCCCACCACACGTACCGCCGGAAAGGGGGCGAAGACCTTGCACGCTCCATCGTAGGAAGAGAGAAGATGGGGAGGTTGGGGTGACAAGAGATAATGAGATTGGGGGCGATGGCTTAGTCTGCGGGTGAAAAGGGAGAGAATTAAGAAGCTAGGGTTTAGTCACCTTATATAGCTTGAAGTTGATACTAGGCCGAGATAGGCCACACAAACCGGTAGCGGGCTTGACCTCACTAACAGAGGCGAACCTCATTGCCCCATTTCAGATGGACATCTTAAGAGCAATGTTCACCAAAACATTAAATGGTAAACAATTGAATCCTTATCATTTAGCGTTTATTTGTGCTACACGATTACTTAAATGGGCTACACTGTCCATTAAATGGGATAAACAGACCAATTAAATGAGCATATCTAGTCATCGTGTAGTATTTTAACGACGTGTAAAAGGACTACACAGCCGTTTACAATGACACTGCTCAAGAGGCATAACTATGTTATATTATTTACAGAGATATGCAGGAGTTTATTTAGTGCCTCCAAACTAAAATTGTTGTACATTTAATTAGCCTATCAGCATCTCCGTTTGTATCCACTAGTATTAAATTTAGTTGCTATATGTGTATCAAGCATTGCCGTATAGTCTTATTATTAGTTAGTATTTGCTTTATAAAACGCCGTCATGTTGGCCCATACTAAATGCAGGTTTTCCTCCCTTTTTTTCAAATTTCAAAGAAAAAAAGATGGAAATTTGGATATGGGCCTCTTGGCTTAGGGTTTCATGAGAAATTTCAAAGGTATTGCAAATGAGAAAAAGTCCACATTACCTCCCTCAATTTTCACGAAAGTCTGTCTTTCCTCCCTGAACTATAAAATCAGGCAAAACACCTCCCTCAACTTTTAAAACCGCTCATCTTACCTCCCTGACCCTGTTATAAGTGGTTTTGAAGGTGGTATTGTCTTTTTCTTTTTTATTCATTTCAGCTGAATCTTTAAAAAATCATAGTAAATCATAGAAAAATCATAAAATAAAAAATCCAATTTTTTTTGGACTCCACATGAGTAGATCTACATAGTGAACATATAATACAATATACTTTAGTATAAAGTTTTTTGTTGTGCTTTAGATCTATGCTTTTGTATAATTAGTTGGAATAATTCATAGCTGTAGTTTCTATGGTCTAATTGTGATGAAATTTTCATGGTGGGCTAATTATTGTATGATTTAATTGCAGTAAAAATTTCATACTCATTGGATCATATATAGGTTAGTTATAGATTTATTTATATTTAACGAGCATAAACCTAAATAAAATCTATAACTAAGTTATTTGGGAGGTAATGTGGATTTTTTCCTTACAAACGCGTCTTCACAAAAGAAAGTTATTTGGCCCAACCTGGCCTTATAATACCCTATCAAATGTGGATGGAATCGAGTGTATGGGCTACAACACATTAGTACCCATGGCCCAGCCCATGTTAAGTATGCTCCCCATGGCCCATAGCATCCGCGCCTCCTCCTATTATTCCCCAACCATTCCTCTTTCTCGCTGCTCAGCCTGGGCACATTTAACCCGAAAACCGAGAACCGAACCGAACCGAAATGTCAGTTTTCGATTTTTCGGTTCGGCTTCGGTTTCTATTCCTGGGCAGTTCGGTGATCGGTTCTTACCCCAACCGAACCGAATAACCGTTCCCACCGAATTTCCAGTGATCTATCAATCTCTCCTGACCTCCCGAGCACCAGGCCGCGTGTGAGTCGCACCTCTCCACCTTTGGGCCTTGGCCCAGCTAACCACTAGTCCGGCTCCCTCCGCAGTCCTCACGCGCCCCCTCCCCCTCCCCCTCCCAGTCTTGAGCGGTCGAGCCTCTAGACTCTCCACTCGTTCGAACCATAACCCTAATCCTGCGGCGCGTCTGTGCGGCGCATTTGGACGCGCGGCTACGCATGGCGCAAGCGAGCTGTAGGCCACGGCTGCGGTGACGCAAGCGTGAGGCACGGCGGTAGGAGTAGCGCGAGGCACGATGACCACGACGTGAGCCACAGCAACGGCAACCGCCACGCGAGTTAGTCGTTGCAAACCCCTAAACCTCCCCATAACACCACCACAAATGGCGGTGCTTCCCCCCTCCGCTGCCTCCTGGCCCTCCGAGGCCACCGCCGCCTCCTCTTCACCGCTCCTGCCGCCTCATCCAACAACCCCACTACCCCAGAGGCCGTTATCTATTGAAAGGTCCTAATATAGCTAGAGGGGAAGTGGATAGCCTATTAAAAATTCTACAAACTCACTAGAGCAAAATGTTAGTATAATAAATGGCGAAATACAATTTTGCTCTAGCTCTATAAGTGTTGCAAGTCACCTATCCAATAATTCTAGTCACTATGATCACTATAACAAATAATGGCTAAGTCACTACGAGCTCTCAAAGACTAGCTACACTAAAGAGCTCCACTAGGTGAGAAGCTACACTAGCAAAGATAAAACAAGCTCTCACAACTAATTACACTAAAGAGCTTGTTACAACTAGTTTGTGGAAATGTAAATGGAGAGGATATGATCTTTATACCGTCACGTAGAGGATGAACCAATCACAATATATGATGATCAATCACCAGGAGAAATCCAATCATACACAAGATAAACATAAGATTTTTTATTCTGAGGTTCACGTGCTTGTCGGCACGCTAATCCCCGTTATGTCGACCTACACCTTGTGATTCGGCGGCTAATTGGCAATCCAAAGCCAAGCTCACCGAGAGCACCATAAGAACCTACCGCAAGTGAGGTTGCTCAATGACACGAGTAATTTACTAGAGTTGCCTTTGGCGCTCCGCCGGAGAAGACACAACACCCCTCACAAATCACCAGAAGGTGGCCAAGAACAAGCACCACTCTTGCCACAACTCCTCCGCTGCCTCAAAGCCGTCTAGGTGGCGGCAACCACCAAGAGTAACAAGAATCCCGCAACTAAAGATCACCCAAGTGCCACTAAGATGTAAACTCACAATCATAATGCACTTGGATCACTCAATCTCACTTTAGATTAGCAACCAAGCAAGAGAGATGAGTGGGAGGGAGTGTGCTCAGCTCAAAAGGATGTCAAGTTGTTCAAAATATCTAGGAGAGTTCCCCAAGAGCCGGCCAACACATATTTATAGGGGTCCCAAACAAATAGAGCCGTTAGGCTCTCATCCCTGCATTCCCCGATAGCACCGGACGTGCAGGTGCTGCTGCACCTGACGCAGCTCATCGTCCGGTGGCTCAAGCGCTCACCGTTCAATGTCTGCCACGTGTCACATTCGAATGAGGACCGCTAGATCGCCAATGGTCAAAAACTTACAGCGCTCGCGTACACGCCACACCGGACGATGCTGATGACCGGACGCTGATTAACGTGGCGTCCGGTCGTTTCCAGTAAGGGTCCATCGCGCGAATTCTTCGAGCGGACGCGTCCGGTGGGTATTGATCGGACGCGCCCAGCGTCCGGTCAGTACACCGCACGACTGCTCGCTTCCGCGTTGCGCTGACGTCACCTCGACTGGATGCTGACGCACTGCGTCCGGTGGACCGCAAAGGTGCACTGGACGCGCCGGTGTACCACAGCCAGCATCCGTTCGCTCAGCCCCTTCGCGCGCGCTTTTGCCTGAACTGACCGGACACGTAGGTGCTCCCGAGGCCAGCGTCCGGTGCATTTTTTCAGTGAGGAACACTTTCAAAAAATCACCATCTCTACCGCTCAAACTCTACCTCCTTCGCAAATGTGCTAACATCACCAAGTGTACGTCACCATGTGCATGTGTGTTAACATTTTCCGCAATCATTTTGAAGGAGTTAGGTTAGCTCTACACTAGATCTAACTGCATATGCATGTAAGTCATCATCTAGTGGCACTTATGAGACCAAATAGCCAAAGGATTTCTCCGTTTATAGTACGGCTATCGATCCTAAACGTGATCACACTCTCTATGGTGTCTTGATCATCAAAACTGAAACCCTAGCAATATCTTTGCCTTGATTTCCATCGGGTTTTGTTTATATCTTTCTTCTTTTCCAAATGTGAAGCACTTGATCATCTTTTGGTCATCTTCATCACCGTGACCATCATCTAGCTCCACCACTTAGCATGAGACTTATCATTTCATGTCTACACACTTAACATAATGATTAATCCCTAAATTTTCTCAATTATCCAAAACCAAACTAGGCTTTCATCTATGACATCCACAACCTCTCCAAGGACCCCTCCCAAGCGCTCGCCATCTTCCGCCGCTCTGCCGTTGCCGGCCAGCCTGTAAGCTCCGCGGCATACAACCTCGTGATCCGCACCCTTGCCTCCCACCCCTCCTCTGCCCAGCGCCATTTCTGGCCCTTCCTCTGGGAGATGCAAGAGGCTGGCCACTCCGTCAACCAGGGCAACCTACCTCGTTGCTCTTGCATCCTTCAAGAAGACCGGCCTCACCACCGACTACGCCTCCCTCACCGCGCACTACGACAAGTTTCGGAAGAGAGGCGAGTCCGCCACCACTGCTGCCGTCGCAGCGAAGGCCGTCCAGGACCACGATACCGCCGGCCTCGATAGCAGGCTCGCTGACATCGGTCTCCTTCCGCTTCCGCTCACAGAAACCACCGTCATCACGGTGCTCCGGGAGCTGAGGGAACATCTGATCAAGGTTCTCGCCTTCTTCTGATGGGCTGAGCGGCAGCAGGGGTACACGCATAGCTCTGTGGCCTACAATGCCATGGCAAGGGTGCTTGGCAGGGAGGAGTCGGTGCCAGAGTTTTGGGACTTGATCCGGGAAATGATGGTTGCCGAGATGCACGTTGATATCGACACTTACCTCAAGCTGTCCAGGAACTTCCAGAAGCGTTACATGGTCCTGGAGGCTGTGGAGCTGTATCAGCTTATGATGGATGGCCCTTTCAAGCTAGCCTAGCAGGATGGACCCATCATCATCAGGCACATCTCACTGGCGCCGACGCCGGACCTTGAGCTTGTCAATCGGGTTGTCAACAAGTTTGAAGCTGTCTGGGGCATAAAGACCAAGGAGTTGCTTGACGGGGTCCATAGGGCACTTACCAGTAATGGGAAGTCGACGAGGCTGCAGAGATTGTGCAAACAATGAGGGACCAAGGCCACCAGCCAGACAATGTTACATATAGCCAGTTGGGGTATGGTCTTTGCAAGGTCGACAAGCAGGAGGACGCTTGCAAGGTGCTCGATGAAATGTAGGCCGAAGGGTGTGTCCCAGATTTAAAGACTTGGACCCTATTGATCCAGCTGGGGATGTGGACAGAGTTGTGCAGTATTTCACTGAGATGATCGAGAAGGGCTTCGACGCGGATGCTGATTTGCTGGATGTGATATTGAAAGGTCAGTGTAGCCATGAAAAGGTTGAAGGGGCTTACTCTTTGTTTGTTGAGATGGTGGATAAGGCTGAGTTGAGGCCTTGGCAAGGCACTTGCCGGCGTCTAATTGGTGACTTGCTGAGGGTAAACAAACTCGAGGAGGCACTGGCCCTTCTGAAGACAATGAAAACCTGCAAGTTCCCACCTTTCGCGCACCCATTCCGTCTTACATTGCCAAGCATGGGACGGTTGAAGATGCAAGGAACTTTTTCAAGGCCTTGACAGTGAATACTTCTCCAGCACCTGCTGCCTACCTGCATGTTCTCAAGGCCTTGACAGCGAATACTTTTTCAAGGCACTGCATCGACCATCGACAGGGACTTGTGTGGACCTGCACCTGCACCTGCTGGCTGCTGCTCCACACCTTCACCTTTTCATACTTCACTACTGACGCATGGTTAATTATGGTATATATCCTTATTGGTTTTCAGGACGTACTCATGGTTTCTTTTCATACTTCAGTCTATCAGTCCGACGATGGCTAAAGTTATGCTCAAGGTGTTGGGGGGGCCCATGGGCCTAAGCCCCCCCCTTCGGGCCTTTCGTTTCGACCGCGCCTTTAGCCATCGGTAGCCACGGCCCGTCATCCTATTGGTAGTCAGAAGCTTTCGGCATAGTGTCGCCGAAAGGTTTGGAACAATAGCAAGCTTTCGCCCGCCTGTACCAGGACAGGTGGTGGTGGAAGTTGGGGGAGAAGCTACGGTCTCCCACAAGCTTTCGCTCGAGCCTTCGTCCGCCTGTACCGGACCGGATAGCGGTGGTAGCCGGAGCAATAGAGCCCGTCATCCTATTGGCAGTCGGAAACTTTCGACATAGTGTCGCCGAAAGGTTTGGGACGGTAGCGAGCTTTCGCCCGCCTGTACCAGGATAGGTTGTGGCGGAAGCCGGGGGAGAAGCTACGGTCTCCCACAAGCTTTCGCTCGAGCTTTCGCTCGCGTGTACCGGACAGGATAGCAGCGGTAGCTGGAGTAAAAGGGCCTGTCATCCTATTGGCAGTCAGAAGCTTTCGGCATAGTGTCGCCGAAAGGTTTGGAACAATAGCGAGCTTTCGCCCACTTGTACAGGACAAGTGGTGGCGGAAGCCGGGGGAGGAACTACGGTCTCCCACAAGCTTTCGTTCGAGCCTTCGCCCGCCTGTACCGGAACGGATAGCGGCGGTAGCCAAGGGAAAAGGGCTACGGCCTGCCACAAGCAACAAAAGAGCCACGGCCTTCGGCAAGCTTTCGCCCTAGTTTCGCTCATCGACGGTGAATCACATGTCGGCGAGAGCTAGGGCGGAACAGTTCCACGGCCTTCCGGCGAAAGGATCACTAACTGTTATGAGCTATGAGCTGATTTGCAGGTTTCTGTCGTCGCATACGCCACCTCGTCCGTGGGTCCCAAAGGATAGATTCAGGTGAGGGCCCCATTCGAGGAGGTGCCGACCTAGAGAAGCCCGAAGGACCATAAACGCCCTGTAGGCACGGAATATGCTTGAGGATCTAAGTAGTTAGGAGGACATTTTGGTACTTGTAAAGCATACGGACATGTATAAATAAAGCCCTGAGGGCGTTGTAAAGAGAGGAATGAAACCCTAATTCATTGAGTTATCTGTAAGTCCCTATCGTTTTCCTTGTTCCTTTCGTTCGGTTACTTTTGCGCTTTCGGCTACTTGAGCGACAACCCACTGTTCGAAGGCTAAGGCCTAGAACAACACAAGGCAACATATGGATCGGGGTCCATTATTCAGTACATCATCAGTTTAGTATTTTTTCATACATCAATGAGATTCCCTCCATCTCTTCTTTTGGACCACCATATGATGTATTTTTTGACACGGCAGGGACAGACTCGATGAACAAAGTGCAAAATCTACAACAAATCTTAGTTTTTACTGCTGCGTAAGCGTAGCTATCCAAATTCCAAATGCAGTTCCAACTGGCTCACTAGAGTAATGAAACAAAGCGAGTTCAGGTTCAGAAAAAAGGCATGCATGAGCATGACAGGGAAAGCTGGCGTGGATGGAGGTGTCCTCATGTTGTGTCGTCGATTATTATAACAAGCTTGCTAGCACTGAACCCAACTATCGGTCATGCTATTGCTATTGCTGTCCAGCTGATATGTCATTAGATTCTCCCGTCCCATGACTGACACACATCAGTCCAACCTCTTGACCTAACACACCACAATAATCCCCTTTCTATTTATTCGCAAAAAAATAATCCCCTTTCTATTAACGAACAAAACCAAATAAATAAATGTAGCAGCTACGTCGATCAATCCATCTCCTTGTTCACCACAAAAATAAATTTCACTTCATCTTGCATTGCTTAGGTTTTGGTCGCGTCGCTCCTCCAATCCTTTCCCCCTTTTGGATTTGTGCTTGTAAGCTTTGGTTATACGTACCCTGACAGATTGAATGAGATTTTTTTTTGATCCGAACAAAAGGGAGCTGCTGAATAAGCCAATCCAGATTCAACACGTGTAATATATGCTTGCCCATAAAGCCTCAGCAGATGCACTTTCTGTACTACAGTATGTTATATTTCTTGTTCAGTGTCTAAGACTCTCTTTGCTAAGACTTTGGCTTCTCTAGAAACGGAAAAAAGGCTATATTTTTGTGGCTTTGGTTTCTAGGTCAAAAGGCTTTGGCTTTACATTTTATGTTTTGGTTTTAGCCTTTTGGCTTCATAGGCCGTTTTCTAGTGTGAGTGTTTAGCAGAGTTTCACTTTCACCAAATAAACACAGAAGGGCAAAGGTGAAACTCCCCTGCCAGTTAAAAAGGATCTGAACGAGCTCAAGCTGGGAATGAAAGCTAAAACCAAATCCAGGCAGATGGTTGAATGGCACATGCACATGCTAAAGAATAAGATCCTGCCAGTGGCGAAGCCACGTTGAGCCGTCGGGGTCGGACGACACCAATGATTTTCCCGTAAATAGTTATAGCGATCAATTTTTCACCGGCAAAGACCCCACTAAAATTTTCGTTCGACCCCTATGGCCCAGCACCCAGCAGCAGTCTGTGCAGTCTGCACTTTGGAGTTTGGAGTCCATCTATTCAGCCCAGCAACAGCAGTCCACACAGTCCATCTAGTTAATTAGCCCAACTGATCCATCAAGGCATACGTCAATACGTGAAATTGGAGAAGCCGAGAAGGCCAAACGTGGCCTTTGCTTTGCCTCTCTAGTGTCTTCTGTCTTGTGCGCCCCCTTTCACCTTCGGCTTCGTATCCTATTAGTATCTGACGCCTCTGACGCATCGCCTGCGCCCTGTGGCCGGCCGCCGGCATCGCCCCTAGCGCCGCTCGCGCTCGTTCTTCGGCTGTCGTACTCCGAGGCATCTAGATAAGATAAGGTACTCCTGAAATCCCAATTACGCGTTTGCAAGTAACGATTTCAAGTCTTAATTTTGAGTTCTTATTAGGGTTTTTTTCCAGCTATAGTACAATACAATCTGAAGTTCTGAACCCAGATTCTCATAAGTCAGTAAGCATTGTTCAAGAATCAAGAACGTTCTCTTTCATTCCAGCAAGATGCCAGGTATCTATCTAGTATTAACAATGTGCACATACATGATAATGATATTTGCTTTAGTTTTTTATTATGTGACTAATTTTGTGATTTGATAGTCAATCAGAGCACTTTGAAAGGATTTCTCAAAAGGAAATTACCCCCAGCCAGTGATAATGAGAATAATCATGGAGACACAGACACTTCAAGAATAAGAAGAGATGGAGATGGCACGACATCAAACATTAATTGTCCTATTCAGCACACTTCACGGATCTCACGAGATGAGGTAAATTTTGATGAGCTTCCATATGATTCAGCAGATAGAAGGAGAATATCAGATTACATAGGCGACAAATTGCAAAACGACATAAGGCGAAAATATTTGACTAGAGATCCTTGTAAGCCACCACCTGGTTTTATGTTTCCAACGACAATGATAGCGGGTTTTCCACGACGATGTTAACATGAATGGTTCACTAAATATGGTTGGCTAGAGTACAGTGAAAAGATGGATAGGTGTTTTTGTTTATACTGTTACTTGTTTAGAGATTGCAACAAGGGCCAAGGTGGGAATGATGCATTTGTAATAGATGGTTGGGATTGCTGGAACAAATCTGATAGGCTTCGAGATCATGTGGGCAGCAAATGTAATAGTTTTCATAACACGGCTGTGAAAAGATGTGACAATTTGTTGAAGCCCGGCCAGTCAGATTGTTGATGCTTTAAACAAGCAGAGTGATATCACTAAAGAGCAGCATCTACTTCAGTTGAAGACATCTATTAAAGCTGTCCGATATTTATTGCATCAAGGTTTAGCTTTTCGTGGCCACGATGATCATTCGCTTTCACAAGATGGATGATCGTAATCGTAGAGGGAACCTATAGCCTATAGGAGGTAACTGTTAAAGCTTCTTTTGCTATAATTTGTCAGTTGCTATAATGTTATTTTATATTTTTCGACGTTATGTATGATACTATATGATTGCAACAAGTTAGTATATTATGGGTTTGTCCCGACCCCAGCCATAAGAAATCCTGGCTTCGCCCCTGGATCCTGCTGGGACCGGGCGGATCACTGCAGTGCACTCTGATTTTTTTTGGACGGGACGACAAATTAAATTAAAAGCAAAGCGAGCTGTGAGGAAAAGTGCCCTTTGATCATGCCAGATGGCCAGCAACCGGCAAGCAATCAAGTGACCTGGAGGTGAGTCAGCTCCATCACTTGCATGCATCGCTGTCGCCTTTCTGCATGTTCCTCCCTTTCGGATCCATGGAATATGCTGCAGTATCCAGTATTATTTTGTATGTTTGTTTCTTAGGGTGTGTTTAGTTCGCGAAAATTTTTGGCTTTGACTACTGTAGCACTTTCGTTTGTATTTGTCAATTAGTGTCCAATCATAGACTAATTAGGTTCAAAAGATTCGTCTCGTGATTTTCTACCAAAGTGTGTAATTAGTTTTTATTTTCATCTATATTTAATACTTCATGCATGTGTCTAAACATTTGATGTGACGGAGAATCTTGAAAAATTTTGGAGACTAAACACCCCTTTAGTCATCATCGTCAGAAAGAAAGAAAGTTTAGGTGTTTGTTTAGTGGGTTATATATGTGTATTATATTATGTAATGCATATATATATATACACACATACATAGGAAAATTTCTTTCTACACCGACGTGTAGTTACTCCTACCTGATAATAAACACACGCAAACGTCTAGCGACTCCCGCTCGATAACAGGCTGATCACGCCGTTCCACCGAGTACAGAAACACGCCAAACGTTGCCACGTTACTTAGCGGGTCAAAATAAGCAGACCCGTTAATCCAATGCATATAAGGCCAGTCTCAGTGGAGAGTTTTATTTTGTTGTTTCCAAGACTGCCATGTCATATAGAATGAAATGAAACTCGGATGAAACACCCACTCTCATTGGAAAGTTTCATTCTATAGTTTCATAGACATTTAATTCTATGACTCATAGAGAGTTGGTAACTGTGCCAAGAGAGTTTCATCCCTATGAAACTCAATTCTTCTCTCTCTTCATTAAAACGTTGACATGTCATCAAAAATGCATATGTGACAGGCTATTAAATGCAAATGAAACTATAGTAAAACTCCCACTGAGACTGGCCTAACAAAAACAACCATCATTTACGGCTCCTCCTACCAGGCGTCGCCGCAGCTCCTCTTCTCCACCTTCTGTCCCCACCGTAGATGCGGGCACCGCCCCCGTCGAGGAAGGCGTCCCGGGCCGTGCGAGCAGGCCGGACTCCGCCCCTCGCAGTCTCATGGCCCCTCAAGATCTAGCGTCGCCTGTGGTTCTGGCCGTGACGCCTCCTTCCCTCCCGAAGGTGGTGGCAGGCCCCTTCCCGGGCGGATCTCCTCGGCCCTGGCGGAGACGGCTATTCCTCCGGACCCCGACTTCACTGACGGCGGCACTTCCACCTAGCAGCGAGAAAATTGCATATTTGGGATTCTAATCGTCGTGTTTCGTTGACTTCGTAAAAATGACCCTCTAAACATTGGACTTTTGATTTTCATGACATTATGTGTATTTTCTCCCTTTTATAGTAGGATTGCTTCATGTATTTGTCACATGAATGGACTTTTTGCCCTTCTGTTGTCTTGCCGTGCCGCTCGTACGTACGTCGCCTGTGCTCGTTCGTGCCGCTCGGTACTTGTTGGTTGCTGTTACGTACGTGCAGGCAGGGCAGGCGGTACGTACGTGCTCATACGTATGCCTGGACGCTCGCCGCCTTGGCAGGCAGGCAAGCATGCCGCCACCGCCGCCGCCCCTGGGATGGCTGGATGGCCGGCGCCGCCGCCTTGAAAATAGTGGACATGGCTTCGGGCTCGGCCAGGCCTCAGGCGGGAGCGACCTAGCCGTCCATGTCCGGCGCGCCCAGGCCTCCATCCGGTGCGGCCATGCCCTTGGCGATTTGGCGCTTCCATGCCCTCGGCGATCGGCGCGGCCAGGACTTGGGCTGCCGCGGTCAGGCCGTCGGCGGCCACGGCCAGGTCGGGCAGCTGGGCATTAGGTCCGGCGACTTCCATGAAGGACAGTGCGTCTAGGGCAAGCGTCACGACTGGCGGCGGCACAAACCATCGGGCGGAAACAAAACGTCTGTCTCGGTGTTTTCGTATCCATGCACGCAAGGAAAGGTAGAAGGGCAAAAGAGTCCATTGATGTGCCAAATTCATGTATACATACTAGAAAAGATATAAAATAAACATAATGTCATAAAAATCAAGAGTCCAATGTTTGAAAGGTCATTTTTACAAGGTCATTTTTACAAAGTCAACGATCGAAATCCTAAAATTGCGAATCGCGACGTTTAGAGTCCCAAATATACAATTTTCTCCTCCGCCACGCCCTCTGGATATGGCGACAAGCACCACCAGTGGCGGTGGCGGCGGGGCTTCCCCCTCCCGGCGGTGGTGGCGGGGCTTCCCCTCCCGGCGGCAGCGGCGGCTTCCCCATCTTTCCCGATGGCGGCCCCTTCAAAGAACTGGCATCTGACGGCTGTGTCGGACGAACCTCTGCAAACAAGGCACTGGCGTATACACGCAAAATCATTTTTTCCCTTTACATCGATCCTTGAGTGTTAACAGAGATGAACACCTACTAGCAGGAGCGGTCCGATGCTGTGATCCGGTGCTTGCAGGTTTTCCTCTCCTAGGTTGTCAAGGAAATGGTAATATTTGTTGCTGTCAACACATTTGGTTTTCGGAGTACGTATAGACCTAGTTACATCAGCACTATATGTTGTTGCATACCAGGTTGTCAAGCAAATGCCAATATGAGTAATGTTGTTTCAGCAGTATGCGGTGTTTGACATCTGGAGCTCGGGCAAATTCAAGTGTGATGACAGATTGCTGTATCGCTTCATATATTTTAGTTCATACTTTCGTTAGATTACTCTATGAATATAGTACCAGTTCATAACTTTTTTCAGACTCAAGTACCAGTTGATACTTTTTTCCAGACCAAATAAAGTATATGTTTATACTATTTTCAGACTAGAGTATTGGTAGATACTCCCACGTATGATGTATGTAAATTTTCCATGTAAAAATAAAAAATCTGGTGTACATACATATGTATACTCTCTTCTAAGACTACTCTATATGTATTGGAAAGCTGTGTACCACTAGAAATTTCTTAACTTCTCTATGGTATGTGCACATACTCTGTCTAAAGTATGCATAGATACTCGCACATACTCCCTCCATCCCACAATATTGGTCCTTTGAGGATTCAAAAAATGTACCAAAATAAAAGACGTTTTAGCTTCTATAGGCATGAGCCCCACTCTATTATGAGTACAGCACAATCTATCCCATCATCTCCTGGCTCCTGTCGTCCACTACACATCTATCCCTAATAATAAAAAGACAAAATTTCAGGCTATTTTTCCGTCCAGCCCATTCTAATGGAGCTCAACAGTCGGTCCACTCCTTCCTTTCCACTCGCCTTTCCGTCGTTCCTTCCTCTTCCTCTCCCCCGTCCCATTGTTTCTTCCTCTTGAAAAAAAATTGTTCGTCTTCGGTTCATTGCCTCCGCCTCCACCGAGGGGGCATTGTCGGGGATGGCGGTGATGATGGCGTCGAGGGAGCGGCGAGGTAGTCCAGTAGATCGGCGCCCTGGTCCATGAGCGCGGCGGCAAAGGCGGTGGCACGGCCGAGGTCGACGACCCTCCGCCCAGCGCGACCATAGCCGGCCGGCCGGCCGCCCGTCCCAGCCGTTGCAAGCTCGTGCACCTCCTCTACCTGCCTCGTCCTTCCTTCCTCGCGCTGGGATCTCGCTCGCCGGGAGATGGACGGCGGCGGCGCCCAGGCTGCCTATGCCGGTTGCCGGCAACCTAGGCCACCCAGCGTCCATCCCGACCGTCTCAGGCCCATGCGCCGGGAGATGGATAGCGGCAAGATCAGCTCGGCCGCCCGTCATGGCCGTCACAGGTCTGCATCCCCCGGCCTGTCACGGCCGTTGCAGGACCCCAGGCCGAATGCCGCGGTAGTCAGAATCCGTTGCAGGCCCCAGGCCGTTCCCTTGTGGGAGTCGGAATCAAATCGCGAACTATATCGGTATGTTACGAACTCCATGTCCGACGCGAATTGCTTTTCCGCGATTGCTTCCGCTTTTTGCTTTTCTGCGATTGCTTCCGCTTATATATTACCGCTGCCATTGGGAAATCCTCGAAGAACAAGTACCTGATCTCGCCGAGCAGACCTCGCCTTTGAATCCGTACCTGATCTCGTTGAGCAGAGAAGCGCCTCGACGAGCAGATCTCACCTTCAAATTCGAGCTGAGCAAGAACGAAATCCTCTTATCTTGCCATACACACGACTAACAAGGTTAGCTTTTTTTTAGAGTTCAACAAGGTTAGCTTTCTCAGTGATTGTTCTTATACAGTGCATCTATTTTAGAGACACTTGCCTGTTTGATGATATTGCGAGATTGATGGTGTTGGGAGAGCACGTTGAGTTCTTATCGCTGTTTTTGCCAGGTTTGAATGAGGGCTGACCACGCTTGCCGCCTGGTAAGTTCTTATCGCTGTTGAAGGGGCTATATGCTGCTTGTCAACAGTGGGTAGGAGGCAAATATGTTTGTATACGACTTTGAGTAGCAGTGATTTTTCTAATTGCATACAAGAGTAGTACTAGGAAGAAATATCCTCACAAGCTTATGCTTGTCCTGACCCTTTTAAGAGCATTTTTTTGGTTGATTGATTTGGTTGCTGACTATATGCCATGCCACTTGAGTATTTTGTTTACTATTTGAGTTATGTTGCATGGATCTATGGTAGTTGCACTTGAGTTATGTTGGTTAATTTTTTTTTTTTGCTGTTTTTACATAAAATGGACCATAGCGTTGAATCAAACACTGTTGAGGATTTTGATGATTGGTCCTTCAAGAAAGCAAAATGTTCTAAACTGGATTTGTTGGCATGATAAATGTTGATGCAATTCCTTCAACTACATCACCAACCATAGAGACATTATCTTCAGTTTCTGAATTGGTAGATGAGCAGATGAGTGAAGAAAATCTTTCATCGGATGATGATAAACAACCAGAAGAACATAAACAGACAAATGTTGGTGAAATATATGACTATCTCCCTTGCGTTCAAGGTGTGACAATCTCCCACAAGCCACAAGTTTTTTTTTTCATTTATGTGTACTTCTGTATGTAGTCTTTTCATTATAATACCGAGGATATAAAGCCAATATGTATTGAATTTTATGCAAATTATGCATTGACCAATATGGTATTGTAAGAAAATATTTTCTCATTCTTGGTATTATTTATTCTTCACCTCACGGCATCTTGGGTTGACAGTGGGCTCCAATTGATGTACAAAATGTGCGTTTGCTGCAACTGCAACTCACTCTCTAATTTCTGGGAGTCATAAATCTAGGCTATTGGTAAAGATGCAAATTGTCACAACGTCCAGGCTCTTACGCTTGCACACTGGATACTGCTTCTGTTTGCTGTCATGTGCTCTTTCTGTTTCACAACAAATTAGTACAGGTCACCTTTCTACCACTAGAATTTTTTTTTTGCTGCAGTTGTAGGAGATCTTTGAGCTAAAATTCCTTCAGATCTGAGCCCAATACCAAAGTTAGTTTCCTGATTAGAGAGTAGCCGGGCCCTGTGTATGGTTCAGTTATTAATTTAAAATCTTGAACTAGCAACTGCCTTACTTTTCAGTTTTACATGATGATGTTCTGAAAATTGTGAGCCCAAAGATGTAGGCCCAATCATTTTAGCTAAGTATTGAAACAAATTTATGACTATCAATATGACTTCGGCTGAAATTTGCATCATTATTGTTTTCTTATACACGGCTACTGGCTACAGGTTGTGTTATTTGTTCAAACAACTTTCTTTCTGATTTGGCATTGAACCTATTTCTTTTTGGGTGTGTAGTGCAGTACTTAGTAGTTAGCACCAGAAATGGCGACTACTTACCAAACTGGCCTTGTGGTTGGGCCACAGTTGCTGAACACTGAAACTATCACTTAGAAGGCCAACGACTTTGTTGCTGACACTAACAGAAATGACAAATGCATTGGCTACTTGGATGTGTTTGTACACAAGGCACGCGACATCCACAATGTTTGTATCTATCAAAAGCAGGACATGTATGCAAAGCTGTGCTTCACGAGAAGCCCTGATATGTCATGCTCAACCAAGGTGATCAACAGTGCTAGGCGCAACCCCATATTTGAGGAAAGCCTACGGCTTGATGTGGAAACAAAGAAATATGGCTGCTTCGTTCAAGTGCGAGATATGGATGTTAAGCATAGCGAGTGATGGAAAGCTGGAGGATCAGCTGCTTGGCTTTGCCCTTGTTCCTCTGGCAGATATTGTAATGGGTGATGGAAAGCTGGTCCAGGAGTTCTCCCAAACTTCCACTGACCTGTTCCACACACCAGCTAAATTTGTGCAGCTATCCTTGTCATATACTGGTTGTTCCCTAGATGTTATCCTCATCTCATCACCTAATAAATCAGCGTCAAGAGTGGATGATTCTAGAAATGATCGTGTGGTTCCTTCTCAGCTTAAAAAGATTGTGTTCACAGACCTAGATGTGGAAACAAATAAACCAGAACTGTCACTGAGAAATTTATTACTATGAAATCATCTATTCGAGACCCGCTGCAACGCACGGGCACTTTTGCTAGTGAATAAAAAAAAATAAAAAAACAACGGTGGGAGGAGCAGGAGGCTTATCCTTTCTTCCTTCCCTGGCGTTGAGTCGCCCAGTCATCAAGATCCATGTTGGCGGCAAACTCTCTGAGGCACGACGGTGGCGTGCAGAGCTCGGCCACGGTGCGGTTAAAGGTCGGCAGGCAGTACAGTAGCTCCTCCTCCTCCTCTTCTTCCTCGGCCTACCGCTCTGTTACCGACTAGATCACACTGTATATCACTGATAGTGTTTGGGTAGATGAACTTGTGTTCGTCGGACCAGCTGGAGCCGGATCCGCCGCCGTCGCCGCCGGCACTGCCGCACGGTTCAAAGAATGTCGAATACAAGTCGAGTTTTGCTTCTCACGGTCACCTGCTCTCTATAGGTGTTTACATGGGCCGTTTGCCCTCTTATAGCCACGCAGGGCCCATGAACTTGGAATTCGGCCTTCTGGCCCGTTTTGCCTCCAGCCTTGATTCTTCAGTATCCTCAGCGCCTGTACAAGCTTCTCCTTCGGCAAGGGGCACCTTGGCACTGGTGACATTCTTCCTCCCTTGAAAGACGGCTTGCCCCCAAGCCGGCGCTCGAGGGAACTCTTGGCGAAGTGCATCTTCATCTTCCCAGGTCGACAGCTCCAATGGTGTACGTGACCAGCGAATCAATACTTGAGGTTGGGTCTTGGTGCCGTGGAGATGTAGACGGTGATCAAGGATCTCCTAAGGTACCTGAAGATTGTCAGAAGGAGATGGCAATACCGGACATACCGAGTGTGAAGATGGTACTGCCTTCTTCAATTGAGATACATGGAATGTGGGGTGAATCCTGGAACCAGCAGGTAACTGTAGTGTATAAGCCACAGAACCAATCTTGGATAGGATCTTGTAGGGACCAAAATAACGAAAGGACAATTTGTTTGATGAACGAAGAGCCACAGAAGACTGGACGTAAGGCTGTAACTTCAAATAAACTGGATCCCCAACAGCAAAGTGTCTGATGCCGATCAGCTTGATGTTTCATTTTCTTTTGAGCTCTCAGTAAATGTTGCTGTAGAAGTTGTTGCATAAGTGATCTATCTTTGAGCCACTGGTCCAGATCTTCTATTTCATAGTTTTCAACATCAATACCGAGCTGTCTTGGTTCTTGACCATAGAGAACAAAGAATGGTGTATTGTTCAATGAAGAATGAAAAGACGTGTTGTACCAGAACTCAGCTAAAGAGAGCCATTGTGACCATTTTGTAGGGCAGGCATGTGCAAAGCATCTCAAATAAGTTTCTAGACATTGATTCACACGCTCGGTTTGTCCATCGGTTTGGGGGTGGTAAGTAGAGCTCATACGGAGTTCAATACCTGTAAGCTTGAACAGAGTCTGCCACATACTACTGGTAAAGATCTTATCTCTATCGGATATAATAGCTTGAGGTAGCCCGTGCAGTTTGGAAACTAAATCTATGTGATGAAGAGCAACTTGCATTGCAGTAAAGGGATGAGACAAGGCTATAAAGTGTGCATACTTGGAGAATTTGTCGACCACCACTAAAATGCAGTTGAATGTTTTGGATTTGGGTAACCCTTCAATAAATTCTAGAGAGACGACTTGCCATGCAGAATCAGGAACTGGTAGTGGTGAAAGCAAACCTGGGTAAGGAGTCCGCTCTGGTTTAGCATGTTGGCAAATAGCACATTGAGAGACATAGTCAGCAATATATTGTTTCATCCTTGGCCATGCAAAAAGCTTTTTGAGCCTATGATAAGTAGCCTCTATGCCTGAATGTCCCCCCAAAGGGCTAGCATGCAGAGCTGTGGTGACCTTTTGATGAAGAGCAGTGACAGAACCCAGCCACAGTTTATTTTTGAATTTGATTAGTCCACTGTGTAAAGAGAAATGGCCCATGGGTGAGGCAACAGACAATTGTTGTAGCAATTCTAACAACTCAGGATCTTGGAGGTAAGCTGCTTGTAAGTCAGTGAGCCACACAGGTTGCAGAACTAAAGTTGCTGCAATTTCAGTTGGATCCTGGTGAGTTGCACGTGATAAGGCATCAGCGACAGTGTTTTCGGATCCTTTCTTGTACAGAATTTTGAAATTCAGCCCCATGAGTTTAGTCAGTGCTTTATGCTACCATGGTGAAGTTAAACGTTGAGCATCCAAATGGAGTAAACTTTGGTGATCAGTCTTAATAAGGAACTTAGTATGTTGGAGATAGGGACGCCAGTGATCAACTGCTATCATAATTGCCAGGCATTCCTTGTCATATGTGGAGAGACCTTGGGATTTGTGGCTAAGAGCCTTACTGACATAAGCCAATGGATGTCCTTCCTGTTGAAGGATAGCTCCAACACCCTTTTCTGAAGCATCAGTTTCAATTACAAAGGGCTTGGTGAAATTGGGCAGTTGTAACACAGGGGTAGAGACCAATGCTTGTTTTAAAGCTTCAAAGGCAGCTTGTGTTTCAGAAGTCCAAGTGAATAATACACCTTTCTTTAGAAAATTGGTAAGAGGTTTGCTAAGGAGTCCAAAGTGCCTGACAAATTTTCGGTAATAACCAGCCATACCAAAAAACTTCTGAGATCCTTAACAGTTGTTGGTGGAGGCCAATTCTGAATGATTGCAACCTTATTAGGATCGGTGGCAACACCAGAAGCACTGACAACATGGCCTAAATATTTTAACTCCTGCTGAGCAAAGGTGCATTTCTTGAGTTTCACTTAGAATTTGTGATGTCTTAATGCTTCAAAGACTTGCCTGAGATGTTCCAAGTGATCAGACCAATTGGGACTGTAAATGAGGATATCATCAATAAAAACAACTACAAATACCCTGAGAAATGGTGCAAGGACATGGTTCATCACTGACTGAAAGGAAGCAGGTCCTCCAGTGACTCCATATGGCATAATCTGGTACTCATAATGTCCATTATGTGTTTGAAAGGCTGTTTTATATTCTTCCCCAGGTGCTAATCTGATCCGGTGAAACCCAGAGCTGAGATCCAGAGATGTAAACCAGGATGCTCCTCCCAATTCATCCAAAATCTCATCTATAACAGGCAGTGGGTATTTGTTTTTGATAGTATAAGCATTTAGTTTTCTAAAATCCACACATAATCTCCAATCTCTGGTCTTCTTCTTGACAAGGAGAACTGGTGATGAGAAGGGACTGGTGCTGGCTTGAATGGGACCTTTCTGAAGCAGCTCCTTGATTTGATTTCCAATTTCTATTTTCTGTGCTGAATTGTATCTATATGGTTTGATCTTGAATGGTTGAGTACCAGGGAGAAGTGGAATAGTGTGGTCACCATGTCTTCTTGGAGGTAATCCAGACACAGGTTCAAAAACATCAGCAAATTCAGTAATAATATCCTGGATTTCTGCAGGCAATGTAGTAGCACACTTGGACTGGTCTTGAACCATATGGACTTGTACATGATAAAGAATAGAATCCTCCTTGACCAAAGCTGCCAGCTGGGAATTTGTAATCGGTGACCCCATGGTAGCAGTAGGACTGATGCCCTTGAGTGTGATCAGTTGATTGTTGTAAGAAAACTGCAACCATTTGTCTTGCCAATGAACTTGCATCGGGCTGTGTTGTTGTAACTAGTCCATATCCAAGATAATATCATAGCTTCCCAATGGAATAATCTTGAATGTAGTGCTGAAAGTGTGCCCACAAATGCCCCAAACTTGCTGTTTCAACTGATGGGTGCAATGGATGATATTGCCATTAGCAACTCGAACTTGGATGGGTTGCTTAAGAGCTGTCCAGCCAGGTATACTCTTTGCCAGTTGTTCACTAATAAAAGAGTTGGTACTGCCAGAATCCACTAACATGTAAGCTTGATGGGCTGCAATATAACCTTGAAGGCGTATGGTCCTGCTGGATTCAGTACCCTTAATAGCTTAAACTGAGATGTGCATAAGATCATCACCAGAGTCAGTATCAACAACATTACTGTCAGCAGGACAATCAGTTGTATCATCAAATAATTTCCAGATTCCCTCCACAACATGCAGAGAAATAGCCTTGGGACACTTATGACCGGGTCCCCACTTCTCACCACATTTGAAACAAAGGCCCTTAGCACGGCGAAAAGATTTGAGGTCAGCCATAGCTTCAGTTGGTGACTCAGAAGATGAACCTTCAGGTGAGCTCGGTTAGATGCAATACTCTTGGTATAAGTTGGAGACGGCGGCATAGAAGACTGGCCACCATCCATCGACGCCTTCTTGTTGTAAGAATTGTCCGGGCGACGAAAATCTCTCTTGTTTGGTCCCGCCAACACCTCCTACAACAAAGCGATAGAGGTAGCAGTATCGATGTCGTGGGGGCATTGTACCAACACGACAGCCCTAATTTCATCACGTAAACCATCTATGGACCGATTAGTGATAAAAGAGGGCTCTATGTGAGGATTATGAGCAAGTAATTGATGAACAACATCACTAAAGACCTCAATATACTTAGTGACAGAGCTGGTTTGTTTAAGATGGAAAAAATTTCGCTGTAAGTGATCGTGCTCATCCCGATCAAACTTATGGCAGACAGCTGAACAAAGGTCCTTCCAGGAATGTTTTTGAGCAAAATCAGGAACAGTCTGAACCCAAAGGGAAGTAGACCCAGTGAAGTTCATAGTGGCTAACTTGACCCATAAATTTTCAGGTACAGAATAGAGATCAAAGAATGTTTTAGAATTCCTAATCCACAATTTTGGATTGCAACCGTCGAATTTGGGGAAATTGAACGGAGGCATAGTAGAATTCCAGTTAAGAGCTAGGCCACTAGGTGCACAACCAATCAATCCAAATTATAGAGCGTTGGGATCAAAGAAATTGGCGCACCTGTGACTGGGGCAGGGATTGGAGTAGTGCTATACACTACCCCGAAGCCAGTACCCTGGTGATGGTTTTCTTTGTCGTGGTCCTGAGACCCAGATGCCGCCCGCGGCGGGGTAGGCTCTAGATGGGCGGAGCCCGGCACCTTCAGGCTCGCGGAGGCAGAGAGATCCCCTGGAGTAGTGGTCGACGGGGGTTGGGCGATGGTGACATAGCCTGACAGCGTCGCCGTCGCGAAGTCCACCGGGTGTGCTTGCGGAAGAAGAGTTCCCGACGCCTGTTCGACGCGTTTGCCGAGATCCATCACCGCGTGCTCCAGGTCAGAGACACGACTGTCGATGATGGGCTTCCAAGTGTTGATGTCGGTCCTCAGGGCTCACATCTCCACCATGGAAGTGCGCAGTTCCTCGATCCCCTTGGAGTTCTGCTCGAGCAACGCCAAGATCTGGCCGTACTGCTCCTCCGGTGTCGCCATGGCCATCTGACGGCGTGTGAGGTACGGATGTGATGCCAGGGTCGAAGCTCCGATTCCAAATTATTACCGACTAGATCACACTGTATATCACTGATAGTGTTTGGGTAGATGAGCTTGTGTTTGTCGGACCCGCCGGAGCTAGATCCGCTGCCGTCGCCGCCGGCACTGCCGCACGGTTCAAAGAATGTCGAATACAAGTCGAGTTTTGCTTCTCACGGTCACCTGCTCTCTATAGGTGTTTACATGGGCCGTTTGCCCTCTTACAGCCACGCAGGGCCCATGAACTTGGAATTTGGCCTTCTGGCCCATTTTGCCTCCAGCCTTGATTCTTCAGTATCCTCAGCGCCTGTACGAGCTTCTCCTTCAGCAAGGGGCACCTTGGCACTGGTGGCACGCTCGTCCTCTGACTCGACGGTGGCCACCTCAGGAATGACGACGAGCTTCCGATCGCAGCTGCCCGACGCTCTAGACGTGCGGCCTCTGAGTGCGCGCCTTGCGCTTGGACCACGCCGCCGCCGCGACTTTCTGCTGCTAGCGCTTCTTCCACATCGACGTCGACGCCGCCACGCCGGCGGCGACATCGTCGGGCGTAGGCGCAGGCGAGCGGATTCGCCGAGTGCACCGACGCGTCGCAGCCCTGGCACAGGAAGGCGTCGTCGACCACGCAGCCACTGCGCACGCCACCGCAGGAAGCTATCGCTGGCGGGCACGGCCTTGCCGCCCATGGCGGCGAGCAACAGCCGACGGCCAGCGGGTTCCCCTTCCAGCCTACCGGTGTTGCGCTTGCGCCACCCACCACAGGCCTCGCAGTCCTAGAGTAAGGGCGACGCTGGAGTTGGAGCAGATCTGAGCGAAGCTCCATCGTGGCGGCCAAGCGCGGAGCAGCGGAGGAGGGGCCCATCTCCTCGACGACCGACGCTTTTCCCATCGCGAAGGCCGTGGGCGGGTGTGGCATGCACGCCGGCAGGGAGGAGGCACGCTGGCGGGGAGGTGCCGCCGATCTAGATGATGAACAGGAGACGAGCAGAGGAGAGAGAATAACGTGTGGGAACCGTGCGAGTAGTGTTGTACTGGAGTAGGGGCATGCAGGTCTTTAGCCATCATAGTTGGTACTCATGTCCAATGCTAGAACGACTTGGATTGTGGGACGGAGGAAGTATGTACTGTTTTCCATGCCTAAATGAAAAGTTCTAGTATACATACATACTCTCTTCTAAAATCTCACAAAGCTGTATGTATCGTACTGCTTTCTTCCTTTTTCAGCTTGAAGTGTTTCTAGATACATTGTTAGACTAGAGTATACTAGATACATTTTGTTTTACGGTGTATCCTTGTTGAAGCTCGTGGATTTGTTACTAATCTTGATCGGTTGGTTCTGGATTCAGGGGAATTTTTTTCTCCAATCTTGCGTCTGCAGGGCAGGTCCTGTTCTTCATGTTTGGCGAGTTCGATGTGTTTGTGACAGTAGCGCCATGGGAATGGGATGTGAGACAGCATGTGTGCTTGGTGATTTCGACAAAGAGGTATGGGCCTATGGCAAACATGAGTGCATTCTATATAATATGATTTCCAAAACCAACACCTTAATGTCATGTTTGTTTCCTTTAATTTCCAAGTTCCCTGTTCGTGCTCAGTATCTCTGCATAAGTTTTTCAATAAGTGTATTGATGAATACTTCTTCACTGATTAGAGTATCAGTTCATACTTGCTAGGATTAAAATAATGGTTTTTCAATATGTATATGCAGGAATAATCGTTACCAGCCTGACTGCTGGCTGCATGCAGTGTGCTATGTAGTAATAAAAGAAGTTTCTCTTGGATTCATGGACTAATTTGTCACAAAAACTTTCAGATTATCATCTTCGAAATGTGACTGCCGGAAAGACTCCATACTTGTCGTCAATTTAATCTTCAGACAGAACAGAATAGAATATTACAGACTGTTGGGGGTATGTTTTGGACATATACCTTTTTTTTAGTTTTTTAGCCTCTCCCTACATTTGGATGGATTTTGTAATCAAAATTTTCGTATAGCCTGAAACCTAGTACACGTATATACTAGCTTGCAGAGTATATATGTATGTATGTTTTGGACATATACCCCTTTTTTTTTAGTTTTTCAGCCTCTCCCTACATTTGGAGGGATTTTGTAATTAAAATTTTCGTATAGCCTGAAAACCTAGTATATGTATATACTAGCTTGCAGAGTACTCCTATATAGGGCCTTGTTTAGTTCCCCTTAAAATTCTAAGTTTTTTCACTCTCTCTCCATCACATCAATTTTTAGCCGCTTGCATGGAGTATTAAATGTAGGTAAAAAAATAACTAATTACACAGTTTAGTTGGAAATCACGAGATGAATCTTTTGAGCCTAGTTGGTCCACGATTGGACAATATTTGCTAAATAAGACGAAAGTGGTACTATTCATTAGGTTGAAATTTTTTTCAATCTAAACAAGGCCTAGGTATGTAAGCATACTCTGTCAAAAATATGTACAACTACTCCCTTATAAAAGGTATGCAAGCGTACTTTTTTTATATAAAAAAAACTCGTACACGCATATACCCTTGTTGAAAGTTGGTATATGCGCATACCATCTTCTCTAAACAGTATGTGTATTCATCAAAGTAATAATAAAATAGTATGTACATATATACTCTCTTGTCACGAAAAGTATATGCAGATACTCAGACACATACTCTCGGCACGTAAAGTATATATGCATATACTCCCTTTTAAAAACTAGTATGCACACATGCTCCCTTTTAAAAATAGGTATACGCTCATACTCTGGTACATGCATACGTATGTACGCGTACTCTCAGCACATACAGGTGAAAACTAGATAGATATGCGTATGAACACGTACTCTCAGCACATACACGTGAAAACTAGACATATGCGCCACCGTACCTTGATTACTTTTGATCCCAGAAGCCTTCAATTACGGCGACATAACAATAAATATATTATTTATTATTTAAATAGTTCATTAATTAGATGGGATCTGTTAGTTGCATGCCGAACTGCGTGATTGGATTCTAGCCAAACCCGTTAGGGAAGGAAACGGGCCCTCGTGCGTGTAGGGAGAACTCACCCTATAGATAGAGATATGGCAGGTATGGAATGTTGTTGCTTTTCCTAACTATTGTCAATTAAATGCGATAAACAACCGTCTAAATAGGCACAACTAGTCATTGTGTAGTATTTAGATGACGCGTAAACAAACTATACAGCTATTTACAATTACACTGCTTAAGAGGCATAACTATGTTATATGATTTGCGGAGACAACCAATATTTAATTTAGTGCCTCCGACTAAAAATGTTCACACACTTTCAAAACGTAAAATGGGTCTCTTGGCTTAGGGTTTTGTTGATGCAAAAGTAGATCTGCAAACACAAGCGGCTAATACCCGAAATCGATATCCAAAGCGTGCCAATCGATTTGACCTGTTAATCGACAAGGATGAAGATACGAGCACTTTGGTCCTGACAACAGTGATACGCCCGGAAGTCACGGCCAAGAGGTACTCACGCGGAACTCGAGGATCGTCGAAGATTGCACTAGAGCAATGCAACTCGCCGAATCAATGAGAACTCGTAAAAAGGAAAAATATGCAAATTGACGTAGTCGCCGAAAGTATATGTAAATAAGAGTAAAAGCTGTTTTTTGATGTATTGATTGATCTCCTATTACATTGCCCTTCACTCTATATTTATATCCTGATCTACAGAAACGTAACCAAATACGACTAGGACTCTAAATCCAAATCTATGGAAACACATGACTTTGATACAACTCAGACTCTAATAAACGTATACAAGGAAATTAACTCCTATCTTATCCCATAGTCCGCCTCAGTCACGATGGTATTCTCATCGACCTCCTTTTCATCGGCACATTCCCTGTTTCATCGGCAGCAGCCTCCAAGTTCCTTCCATCGGTACATTCCCTGTTTCATCGGCAGCAGTCTTTAAACCCTCTTTCATCGGCATCGGCAATAATACCCTTAACCTTATCGACAACACTTCAATTTGAATCCATACGCTGCCACCACTCATAACCGTTATTCTCATCGGCTATCAATCTACACAATAATCTTTTCTCTGCTGATTAGCCCTTCCTGATCATCTTGACACGTGCTAAAACCGATGTCAACACATGCCCCCCAATTTCGGAGTATAAGATACTGATGCTCCAAAATTTACTTCAGATAATGCTTGCTATTATCTATTTTTCAACCCATTCTCCAAGCATAACATGATCTGTTACCAGATTTAATCAAATCTAGATCTAATCCATGCATCTCAGTAAATATCGCACATTTTCCAACTGTTTTTTCCTCAATTACGGTTGAGATACCAAAATAACAATCCATTGGCAAGATCTTATCATAGCAACATCACCATTTTAGAACTGAAAGATCCTGTATCAAGATATCCTTCAAGTCATGATTACTTGCCATTCAATCTTCTGTACCATCCCTTGATTGTCGTGTGAACAGTTACCATATCCATCTGAACCACCTCGATCCATCCGCGTACGGCATAGAGATAAGTCAAGAATACCCCTACCCCAAATGGCCTATAAATAGATTTCTCTAGACTGCTCATCTTCTACCTTCAAACTTCATCCTTTGGCATTCTCACTCCGGCGGCAACCCTAACCAACAATCGCGCATCCTCAACCCACCAGAGCCCCTTCCATCGTCATCTTCAAGTTCCCAGCTCGTGCCCTCATCCTTTTCGAAGCAATGGCGGTCAACTTCGATGTTCCTGCGGTTCGTTCTTCTTCTATTACCTTTACTTTGATCCTTTTGGTTCCTTGCGAGTTCTTACAGTCGGCATTTTTCTACTTCTTCCATTTTCTTGATCTTCCAAACTCAGGAACTACGCAATACACTGGTTATTCCAACCAACCAACCTCCCCTCCATTGCCTAGGTCCAATGGGCGACCCAGATCCAACCGACCTGATTAATGCAGAGGCTAATCGTATTCCCTTCAAAGCTCAAAATTTCTCTTTGAATCTGTGGAAAGATACATTCCGCTCTTGGCCCAAACCCACCAAAGGGTGGAAAAACTGGTACTTGAGGGTCAACAGATCAATGCAAGTGTTCTGGGCAGAACGGAAGATAGATCAATGTATCAGGCTATCCACTGCCGATATACAAAAGAATGAATCCATGATGATAGCTGCCGCTCACTTTTGGTCAGATACCACAAATACCTTCATGTTCGGTCATGGCCCATGCGCCCCTACTCTTGCCGATGTGTATATGCTCACCGGCTTGGATATCTCAACTGTCGATGAAGGCCACATTTTTGGCAGAAAATCTGAGTATAGAGTACACGCAACATCGGCGGCTGGACGGAATACATCCAAGAGTACCAAAAGACTGGTACTGTCAATCAAAGGGAACACGCCATATTCCTGAACATGTGGCTGGAGAAGTTTATCTTCTGTGGTCGATCGGTAGGACCAACCAACGCCTTCCTCCCAGCAGCGGAACTCTTAGCCAACGGTGTCAGATTCCCACTTGACCGATACCTCCTGAGCTCAGCCTACCATCTTCTTCACCAAGTGTCTCAGAAGCTTCTACTTGGTGAACCCATCGGCAATCTGGGAGGCCCGTGGTGGTTCGTTAATATGTGGTTAAACGCTCACATGCATAAGCGTTTACTATGGGATTTCTTTGCCCAAGAATTTCCACGAGAGATCCCCGAAGATTACGTCTTTAGAGACGATAAATCGGCAACACGCCCCTCTCTCAACTTCGGCGAAGCCATAATTATCCTTCCCGGAACAGAGGCCAATGAAGATCAAATCGGCAGGTTTTTTCAGAATTTCTACCATGGTCTCCCTCGTGATCTCAGGGCTTGGGTACCCTATATTGATGAGGATAACAAGTTCCCTCTTCTTTTCAATTTTACCGATAGTGATCTGAACCAAGACAATGATCTTATGATGACTATTATCACCCCCAGAGCAATCCCAGTAAACACATTTGGTAGCGGGAAAAATTCTCATATTACTTATGAATTCTACAATCCATCGGCAGTGTCTCGCCAGCTGGCCTTTGGGCAACTGCCAATCAAGCTATGCTTTGCCGATGTGATCAAGCCCAGAGAAATTATTACCGCTGGAACTGAATGGAGTAGGATAGTAAGACTTGCTCCCGATGCCGATATCTCAAATGTTGATCTCTCCGCCTAGTCACCAGCATCTTTCATCACAGAGTCATATAAGCAATGGTGGCAAGAGTGGAAAGAACAGCTGTTTTCAACATCTGTTCACACATATCGGCACATGATCGATCCCGACTATGCCGTTTCTGACGATGCAGTGAGTTCCTTTTAACTTTTGTCTCTCTCCCCCCTTTTATATGTATATCGGTAGCTAATCTTCCTTGAAATAGGCCGATGATCCAGTTCCATCAATAAGCAAAAGTGGAAGACCCTTCAACCTCCACCCTATCTCTCCAGTCTCAATAATCGGCTACAACGCCCCTACCTTAGAGGCCTTAACCTTCTAGAGGACTCGCACCAAAACTATCACCTCCAGACCAAGACTGGCAACATCTAGGGCCACTCCAATGGCTGCTGCTTCAAGCCTAATCAAGGCTTTTAGGGTAATAACCTTGCTTACTCTGTTTTCTGCCGATACACACTATATTAACATACAACTATCAGGGTGTGAGGGCTGCAGCTGGATCGTCATCGGCAACTCTTCCAATATCAAGCACCACGACCTCTACCCCTCCTTCAGAGGTATTCTCTTATTTTTACATTTTTTCCTGTTAAATATCCAATCTTATACCCGTTTTTGCAGCAAAAAACGGGCACATCGGCAAGCACGCCAAGCATGCAAGCTCCCCAATCAACACATGTCGATGCCCCCAGCCAATTGTCGCTGAGACCCAAACAAAGCGCAAAGCTTTAACCGATGCTGAAGCTCAACAAAAGCGATAGAAATCTACACCAGCCCCTGCGTCCGCTCCAACACTTGTCAGTCAACCTACTGATGCAATTGAACAAGCTGCTTCTTCTGCACAAGATACACCATCGGCCATTACACCCCAAGGGCCGACTACCGATGAGATCGTAGAAGACATTCCATCGGCATCCTTTGCCGATCCTTCGCATGATCCTCTTCAAGCCGCTCCCTCAAGCCAGGCTTAAGAAATTTCCCTGAAGCAGGTAAACTGATTAATTGTTTGGTTTATAATATCCCCAGATACCACAGATGGGATTTCTAACTCTCTTTATTTCACAGGAACAAGATTCTCCCGATAGCTTGTTCTCTTTTGCTATCGATGTCTCCGATGATGACGGAGAAGAGGCGAGTTCTTCTCTGACATTGGGAACAATATCGGCAGATACCTATGGTAAACTAGAAGCTCTCCTGAATCTGCTGCAACAAGACACTGCTCAACTGGTGATCGATTCAGACCCTGCAAGGACCATCTTCAAAACGATCCGCGGCCAAGTCCCTGCCGATGTTGAAGAAACCATCTTCCCAGCAGTCCATCTGGAGAGCAGACAACTTCAATATCAAAGGGTTGTTCATCGTATTGCCGACAGAGCAGCTCGGGCTCAACTTAAGGAAGAAATGCTGCAGCTGAAGCAAACTACCGATGAGAAGCACAAAAACATCAGCAACTTGCAAGCCTCCGGTGCTGATCTTAAGCAGAAAATCTTAGATCTATCGGCAAAAAGGGCAGCTCTGCTAGTTGAACTGGAAAAGGTTGAAACAGCCCTAACTCAAGCCAAGCAAGAAGAAGACCAGCTTCCTGACGCTATCAAGGCCCTTCAACAGGAACGAGATGCCCAAGCTCGTAAGGCCTTGGTTCTCAAAAAGAAACTCAAGCCTGTGGAAGGAAGTGCCGATGAAGACGCCAAGGAATTGAAAGAAGCCGATGAAATTCGCCTGCGTGCGATATCGGCTATCCAAGCTTTGTTAAATTAGCGCATCGACAATAATTGATACTTTGTTTTAACTCTAGCCGATAGGATTGTTATCGGCAATTATACTTTTATGCATCTATCCAGATACTAGGGTAATATTTCTTTAAATATTTTCCATTTAATGCTCTGGGAAATACAACTCCTTCGAGAGTTTCAAGAATATATGCATTACCAGGAACAGATTGATTTATCCGATATGGACCTTCCCAATTAGGTGACCATTTGCCAAACTTAGAACTTTTAGTCCCAATCGGTAAAATTAACTTCCAAACCAATTCTCTACTGACAAATTCCTTTATCTTCACTTTCTTGTCATACCATCTAGCTACCCTTTTCTTATTCTCCTCGATGCTAACTAAAGCTTTTAACCGATGACCTGCTACATCTTCCAATTCATCCTTCATAAGAATATCATAATCATCGGCTGTCAATTGATCTTGAAAGCGTATTCGCCTAGAACCAATTTTAATCTCCCAAGGTAAGACTGCATCGTGTCCATACACCAACTGATAAGGTGTTACCTTGGTTGCACCATGACACGCCATCTGATATGACCACAAAGCTTCATTTAATATTGTATGCCACTTCTTAGGATACTCTTTAATCTTGCGCTTAATGAGCTTGATAATTCCTTTATTAGATGCTTCAGCCTGACCATTAGTCTAGGCATAATACGGTGAAGAATTCAAAATTTTAATCCCCATACCTATAGCAAACTCATCAAATTCACCCGATGTAAACATAGTGCCCTGATCGGTAGTGATGGTTTGAGGGATGCCAAATCGGTAGACAATATGCTCCTTCACAAATTCAATCATATTAGCCGATGTCACCTTCTTTAAAGGAACTGCTTCAACCCACTTTGTGAAATAATCGGTAGCAACCAGAATAAACTTATGCCCTTTACTCGATGGTGAATAAATCTGACCGATGAGATCAATAGCCCAACCCCGGAACGGCCAAGGCTTAATTATGGGGTTCATAGCTGATGCGGGTGCCCTTTGAATATTACCAAATTTCTGACATTCCTGACATCCTTTAAAATATTTAAAACAATCTTCAAGAATAGTCGACCAATAATATCCATTTCTTCTGATCATCCATTTCATCTTGAAAGCTGACTGATGAGCCCCACATACTCCTTCATGAATTTCACCCATCAGGCCTTTTGATTCCTCTATGCTAACACACCTGAGTAAAACTCCATCTATGGTACGATAATACAATTCATCATCGAGGAGTACATACTTGGTAGCTTGGAACCTTATACGTCTTTCAACCTTTTTAGATGGATTCTTCAAATAATCAATAATTTCCTTTCTCCAGTCATCGGTATCAGCTACTGATATTAATATTTCTTGAACAGGTTGACATCCTGAAGCATGCTGAGCCAATCGGTTAGCCTCTTCATTATGCATCCGAGAAATATGTTCCTGATGAAAACTCCTGAACCCTTTTAACAATTCCAAACACTTTTCATGATATGAAATTAGAATTTCACTTCGGCATTCATAAATCCCAATCAACTGATTTATAACTAGCATAGAATCACCAAAGACTTCAACAACATCAGCCTGTACTTCTTTAAGCAATTCTAACCCTTTTATCAGGGCTTGGTACTCAGCTTGATTGTTTGTTGATGTAGCAACAATCGGTAATGAGAACTCATACTTTTTCCCCTGAGGGGAAATTAACACGATACCGATGCCTGCCCCTTCACCACAAGTAGACCCATCAAAGAAAAGTGTCCACGGAGCAACTTTCAGAGAATCCACCGTGTTGCAATGTTGAGTAACGAAATCGGCCATAACCTGTCCTTTAACTGCCTTAGCCGATTCATAACGTAGGTCAAATTCTGATAATGCTAAAATCCATTTACCAATCCTACCATTCAGTATCGACATTGATAGCATATATTTGACCACATCATCTTTGCATATGACAGTACATTCAGCCGATAGTAAATAATGCCTCAGCTTAATACAAGAGAAATATAAACATAGACATAATTTCTCAATGGCCGAATACCTGGTTTCAGTATCTATTAACCGTCTGCTCAAATAATAGATAACACGCTCCTTCCCTTCAAATTCTTGAATAAGAGCATAACCGATAACAGTATCTTTAGTTGATAAATACAATCTGAAAGGTTTTCCATGTTGGGGTGGAACTAACACTGGAGGATTTGTTAAGTAATTCTTAATTTCATCTAAGGCTAATTGCTGTTCATCCCCCCATTTAAATTCCTGATCGGCTTTCAATTTCAATAATGGACTGAAAGCCTTGATCTTACCCGACAGATTAGATATGAATCTTCTGATGAAATTAATCTTACCAATCAAGGATTGTAATTCAGTTTTATCGGCAGGAGCAACAACCTTGTTGATTGCCTCAATAGATTTTCTACTAATTTCAATACCCCGCTGATGCACCATAAAACCCAAGAATTGTCCTGCCGATACACCAAATGCACATTTATTAGGATTCATCTTTAATCCATATTTTCTTGTGCACTCCAATATCTTCCGTAGATCGGTTAGATGCTTTGTGATGTCTCCAGACTTAATCACTATATCATCAATGTAGATTTCTACCAACGTACCGATATATTCATGGAAAATAAAGTTCATAGCTCTTTGATAAGTAGCACCGGCATTTTTCAAACCAAATGTCATAACTATCCACTCAAATAATCCCACATGACCTGGACATCTAAAAGCAGTTTTGGAAATATCCTCTTCAGCCATGAATATTTGATTATAACCCGCATTACCATCCATAAAACTGATAATCTGATGCCCTGCTGCAGCATCAATCAACAAATCAGCAATCGGCATTGGGTAACCATCCATCGGTGTTGCCTTATTGAGATTCCTGAAATCAATACAAACATGAAGTTTCCTATTTTTCTTGTATACAGGAACCACATTAGAAATCCACTCTGCATATCGACACTGCCGAATAAACTTTGCCTCAATTAATTTAGTTATTTCAGCCTTAATATCAGGAAGTATATTAGGATTGCATCGGCGTGTCGGCTGCTGATGTGGCCGAAATCCAGATTTAATAGGCAACCGATGTTCAACTATAGATCGGTCTAATCCAGGCATTTTAGTATAATCCCAAGCAAAACAATCTTTATATTCCTTTAACAAATCAACTAGTTGTTGTTTACACTTGGAATTTAACTTAGAGCTAATAAAAGTGGGCCTTGGCCTATCGCCTTCACCAATATCTACTTCTATTAAATCATCTGCCGATGTAAATCCTTGACCTAATTTTCCATCATCGGCAAATCTATCTATTAAAACTCTTCTTCAGAACCGACTGCTTGGATCGGTAGAATTTCGTAATCAGCAACCTTGAGGAACTCTTTTTCCCAAGCTTCTCCTGATATGCACCTGGTTCGCTCATAAGTGTCTGATTCTGCCGATACGATGATATAAGAAGAATCACCAGGAACAACTTCAATTTTATCTCCAATCCATTGTACCAGACACTGATGCATTGTAGAAGGAACACAACAATTAGCATGAATTCAATCCCTTCCTAAGAGCAGATTATATGCACCCTTGCCATTAATAACAAAGAAAGTTGTCGGTAAGGTTTTACTGCCGATGGTCAATTCAACACACACTGCCCCTTTAGCTGGTGATACATTGCCTTCAAAGTCCTTTAGCATCATATCAGTCTTAGTTAAGTCTTGATCTCCCTTACCAAGCTTCCGATACATCACATAAGGTATAATATTAATTGCAGCTCCTCCATCAATAAGTATCTTAGATACAGGCTGCCCATCAACTCTGCCTTTTACAAACAAAGCCTTGAGGTGTTGTCTCTCATCATCGGCAGGCTTCTCAAAAACATCCATCATTGGATCTAGCGTTAATTGAGCTATTTGGTCAGAGAAAACAGCCTCTTCTTCGCTATCAGATAGAGCCAAAAATTTCATCGGCAACATAAACACCATTTTGACATTTGCCGATGGGCCTTTATTTTTATGCCTTATCTGCCACTGCTAATTACCAGATCTCTCATTGGAGGGACTTCCTTCTTGGTATAAGTCTTTTTGACGCTCTCGCTGCATTTTCCTCTTCTGTGTCTTTGTCAAACTCTCTGGACACCATTGAGGAAGCTTAGTTTTCCACACTGGCTGATAAGTCCTGGTTGTCTCCACACGACGTATATTAAGATCCCTGTAAAATATTTCTTCATCAGGAACTCTTGCATTTGCCATCTCTTCAAGTTCCTCTTGGTTTCTCGGAAAATATGCAACGCGTTTACCAAGCCTTTCATGTACACTGAGCCTGCCCCCCAGCCGATCATATACTGATGCTCTCCTTCTGATCGGCTCATTAATGGACAAACCTTGATTACCAGATTGAAACCTTCTTACAGGATGATTAACTCCATAATAACCATTGCACTCTGGGCAATCTTCAACAGTAGGTAACTTAATACCTTCCTCCCAACAATGAATAAAAAACAGACAATTCCAATGATCCTTATGCCGATTCCACTCTTCTTGACGTCTTTCCTCTTGTTGTTGTCGATACCGGTCCCTTCGCTGACGCCAGCCTTCCTGTTGTCTTTGATGAGTAATCACGATGCCAGATCGAGGAGGCTTTCCAGAACTACCACTTTCTGTCAATAGCCCCTTGCCTTTTGCATCATCGGTAGTTATCCGATGTTGGGGATCTACTGATGCATTCTTTTCAGCAGCTTCCGATGTCAACACCTTAATTTTTCCTTCAGCATCCAACATATTTGCTGGAAAAGGATGTTGATCAATTTTTATCGGCTTTTGAATCTTGGAATTGCCAAATTTTATTCTGCCAGACTCAATAGCTAACTGTAATTGTTGTCTAAATACTTTGCACTCATTGGTACTGTGTGAAGTTGCATTATGCCACTTGCAATACAGCATATGCTTCAACTCTTCTACCGATGGGATCACATGATTAGGTGACAACTTAATCTGGCCCTCCTGAAGCAAAAGATCAAATATCTTATCAGCTTTGGTGACGTCAAAAGTAAACTTTTCTGGCTCTTTGTGACCAAAGGGACAAGATATCGGCTTCTTATTCTTAACCCACTCAGCCAAACCGATAACTGGTTCGTCATCTAAATCAGAATCTTCTACCTCTTCAATAAATAAAACTTTCTTGTTCTAATTTCTTTTAGGTTCAAAAACCCTAGTGTCTTGATCAGAAATCCTTTGCACTAAATGACTTAGGCTTTTGAACTCCTGAGAAGCATATCTGTCCTTAAGGTGTGGTAACAATCCCTGAAAGGCCAAATCGGCAAGCTGTCGATCATCCAACACCAGGCTATAACATTTGTTCTTTACATCTCGTAGCCTTTGCACAAAGCCTTCTACCGACTCATCATTGCGCTGTTTCATCTTTACCAAATCGGTAAGCTTCTTTTCATGAACTCCAGCAAAGAAATACTTATGAAATTGCTTTTCCAGATCAGCCTAAGTGATAATAGAATTTGGTGGTAGTGAAATAAACCATGTAAATGCTGATCTAGATAGAGATGATGAGAACAGACGAACTCTCAATTCATCTCTACAAGCTGCCTCTCCACATTGAATAATAAAACGATTAACATGCTCCATGGTTGATGTATCGTCTTGCCTAGAAAACTTAGTGAAATCTGGCACCTTGTAACGATTTGGGAGAGGAATTAAATCATATGCCGAAGGATACGGAGTCCGATAAGAATAGGTATTAACTTTGGGCTTGATCCCAAACTGATCCTTCATAATTTCTGCTATTTTATCGGCCCAAAAAGCATCGACATCTTGTTGACGATATGGTTGAATCTCCACTGGAGGTATTTGCTGATACCCTTCTGCATACCTTTGTGGCCCACGATCTCCAGCAATTGGCACATTTGCCACTATCTGTGGTCCATTAACCTGCTGAAAAGGGTTCATCGGCTGAGCTGCCGATGCTTGATTCTGAAAACTAGCATGTATGTGACCTTGATGAACACCTGTGGCTTGCTGATTTGGTTGAACTGTATGTTGAGTGGGAAACTGCCCTGACCAATTATTAGTATTCATCGGTACAAAATTTGCCGATGGCTGGTAGCTTGTTGGCATTGCTGGATAATTACATCCAACTTGAGGCATAACCTGGACTCCAGGTTGACTTGCGATAGGAGCCTTCTGCTGCATCGGTAACAAATTTGCCGATGGACTTGAACTAGATGTTTGACCCAAAGACACTTGGAAACCTCCTAGAGTTGGTTGTACAGTAGTTGTAGTATATTGAGGCACTTGAGCTATCGGCGAACCAGCCGATGGCATAGGAGCTTTTTCCGCTGCGTCAAACACTTGAGATAATCCGTGGTTGAAAGCAGATGGCTCTGGAGGTATACCATATCCCCACCAATTAGCAGGAGTCTGATTATTCTGTGGTACAGGACCTGATAAAGCCGATGCTGATAGATCTGTATTAAGCTGAACTCGTCCTGATAATGCTGAATTCGGACGCATCGGAGTAGACTGTACGTTAGATAAACCTGCTGATATTGGAGGAGAAGAAATCTCTATACCCGCAACGGCTGGGGGAGCCGATGGAGCAATAGCAGATGCTGATTCTGGTTGATGATAAGCAGGCCCAACGTAACGAGATGACGCTTGCCCTTCTTTGAAAGTTCGAATCACAGCATTATGAACAATATTGGACAGCATATTGAAGTGATTAATTAAAGCATGATTCACTGCGGAATTAACCATCTCTTGAAGTTTACCCGGATTAGAATCAAAGGTAACTTGCCGAGGCAACGGCAAGTCTTGCTTCTGGATGACTTGTCCACTTTTGTTCAAGCTGAATGACTTCAAGCAGAGCTGTCTGTATTCTTCTATAGCCCTCTCCATAGCCTGCTTCTGATCGTCCTTAAGATCTTCTTCTGTTACCGCGATGATGTTCCCCGCATCTATCTCAGGATTAAGCATCTTGACTAGATCTGTCCCACCGAGCGTGCCAAAAGATGTGTTGATGCAAAAGTAGATCTGCAAACATAAAGGGCTAATACCCGAAATCGATATCCAAAGCGTGCCAGTCGATTTGACCTGTTAATCGACAAGGATGAAGATACGAGCACTTTGGTCCTGACAACAGCGATACGCCCGGAAGTCACGGCCAAGAGGTACTCACGCGGAACTCGAGGATCGTCGAAGATTGCACTAGAGCAATGCAACTCGCCGAATCGATGAGAACTCGTAAAAAGGAAAAATATACAAATTGACGAAGTCGCCGAAAGTAGATGTAAATAAGAGTAAAAGCTGTTTTTTGATGTATTGATTGATCCCCTATTACATTGCCCTTCACTCTATATTTATATCCTGATCTACAGAAACGTAACCAAATACGACTAGGACACTAAATCCAAATCTATGGAAACACATGACTTTGATACAACTCAGACTCTAATAAACGTATACAAGGAAATTAACTCCTATCTTATCCCATAGTCCGCCTCAGTCACGATGGTATTCTTATCGACCTCCTTTTCATCGGCACAATCCCTGTTCCATCGGCAGCAGCCTCCAAGTTCCTTCCATCGGTACATTCCCTGTTTCATCGGCAGTAGTCTTCAAACCCTCTTTCATCGGCATCGGCAATAATACCCTTAACCTTATCGGCAACACTTCAATTTGAATCCATACGCTGCCACCACTCATAACCAAGCTTATTCTCATCGGCTATCAATCTACACAATAATATTTCCTCTGCTGATTAGCCCTTCCTGATCATCTTGACACGTGCTAAAACCGATGTCAACAGGTTTCATGAGAAATTTTTAAGGTATTGCTAAGGAAGTTATTTGGGCCCAAACTGGCACCGTGGCCCAGCTCATGTTAATTCTGCTCCCCATATCCCATAGCATCCGCCGTCGTCGCCTCCGTTCCTTTAGGTAGCGTTTGGTTGGGAGTCGAGATGGGGTGGAACGGTCCTGTCTCTGGTTTCTGGGATGGGATGAGGACGGGATGAGGACAGTTTCTGTTTGGTCGAAGAGGGATAGAATGGACCCATTTTTTTGTTTTTGTTTGGTAAGAGGGATAAAGTGAAATAGGATGATGATGTATTTGACACCGTCAGCTACTGTTATAGCGGGATCCACCTAGGTTCATGTGTAAATCTCTTTTTCCCTTTTTTTTATATGTGTCAATAGAAAATAGTTTTTTTTGTTTCAAAAAATAAATTTGTGTCAATCCTCCAAGCCGCATCAGCGTCGTAGTTCGGCTTCGGCTGCAGCACGCCACGCCGCATCTCGGCACAGCAGCAGCGCGGAGTTTCCCAACCGCGACAAGGCAGCCGGGAGCTTGAGGAAGAAGAGGGAGGGCGTGACCGGGAGCCGTCGCCGCCCAGGAGTCGTGTCCGCCAGACCAGGCGCTGCCAGCGACCGCCCGCACCCCTGAGCGACGAAGACGGAGAAGATTTGGAGGGATGGGGAATCTGACCCTCAACCCAACAGAAACAGCAGTCATCCCAGGTAGGTAATCCATATCCATCCATTCCTCTTCCTCGTCAGCTCGCCGCAAACCCAAACCCTAAACCTCCCCATAGCACCCCCACAAATGGCGGCGCTTCCCCCACTCCGCCGCCTCCTGGCCCTCCACCGCCTCCTCTCCACCGCATCCAGCAACCCCCCTACCCCAGAGGCCCTTCTCTACGACATCCACAGCCTCTCCAAGGACCCCTCCCAAGCGCTCGCCGTCTTCCGCCGCTCCGCCGCCGCCGCCCAGCCCGTAAGCTCCGCGGCATACAACCTCGTGCTCCGCACCCTCGCCTCCCACCCCTCCTCTGCCCAGCGCCATTTCTGGCCCTTCCTCCGGGAGATGCAGGAGGCTGGCCACTCCGTCGACCAGGGCACCTACCTCGCTGCTCTCGCATCCTTCAAGAAGGCCAGCCTCACCGCCGACTACGCCTCCCTCACCGAGCACTACGACAAGTTCCGGAAGGGGGCCAAGCCCGCCACCGCCGCCGCGGAGGCCGTCCGGGACCACGACGCCGCGGGCCTCGATAGCAGGCTCGCTGACATCCGTCTCCTTCCGCTCACGGAAACCACCGTCATCACGGTGCTCCGGGAGCTGAGGGAGCATCCGGTCAAGGCGCTCGCCTTCTTCAGATGGGCTGAGCGGCAGCAGGGGTACACGCACAGCTCCGTGGCCTACAATGCCATGGCAAGGGTGCTCGGCCGGGACGAGTCGGTGCCGGAGTTTTGGGACTTGATCCGGGAAATGAAGGCTGCCGGGATGCACGTTGATATCGACACTTACCTCAAGCTGTCCAGGAACTTCCAGAAGCGGCACATGGTCCGGGAGGCTGTGCAGCTGTATGAGCTCATGATGGATGGCCCTTTCAAGCCAGCCCAGCAGGATGGACCCATCATCATCAGGCGCATCTCGCTGGGGCCGTCGCCGGACCTTGAGCTTGTCAATCGGATTGTCAACAAGTTTGAGGCCGTCTGGGGCGTCAAGACCAAGGAGCTGCTTGACGGGGTCCATAGGGCACTTACCAGTAATGGGAAGTTCGATGAGGCTGCACAGATTGTGCAAACAATGAGGGACCAAGGCCACCAGCCGGACAATGTTACATATAGCCAGTTGGTGTATGGCCTTTGCAAGGCCGACAAGCTGGAGGATGCTCGCAAGGTGCTCGATGAAATGGAGGCCGAAGGGTGTGCCCCAGATTTGAAGACTTGGACCCTGTTGATCCAAGGGCACTGTTCAGCTGGGGATGTGGACAGAGCTGTGCAGTACTTCACCGAGATGATCGAGAAGGGCTTGGACGCGGATGCCGATTTGCTGGATGTGATATTGAAAGGTCTGTGTAGCCATGAAAAGGTTGAAGAGGCTTACTCTTTGTTTGTTGAGATGGTGGATAAGGCTCAGTTGAGGCCTTGGCAAGCCACTTGCCAGCATCTAATTGGTGACTTGCTGAGGGTAAACAAACTTGAGGAGGCACTAGCCCTTCTGAAGACAATGAAAACCTGCAAGTTCCCACCTTTCGCGGACCCATTCCCTCCTCAAATTGCCAAGCATGGGACGGTTGAAGATGCAAGGAACTTTTTCAAGGCCTTGACAGTGAATACTTCTCCAGCACCTGCTGCCTACCTGCATGTTCTCAAGTTGTTCTTTGCGGAGGGAAGATATTCTGAAGCTCAAGATTTACTGTACAAATGCCCTAACCACATCCGCAAGCACCCCCATGTCACCAAACTGTTTGAATCAATAAAAGTTGAGAGTGCCTCTGCCTCTTGATTGGGTTCAAGCAAGCAATGATTGGTGAGATTATGGTGAACCCTTAGCTTTGCATGCTAGCTAGCTTTTTGTTTTTAAGTTGCCTTGGTATTGGGTACTTTTATCAAATACTCCATCTTCTAATGATATATGGTTCAACTAAGTCGAATTTTAGTATATGCTACTCCCAGCCCATGACCTGCTGGCATATTCCCCTGTAACTTAGCTTAAGAGGAAGGTGCCCACTGGCACGTCCTTGAAACTGTTGTTTTTCGTACTGGTCATTGTTGCTACTTGCTAGTATCGTTGCAGCTATGCAGATGGATTTTCCTTCAAAATGACTAAAATGAATCAAATCACTTGCTCAGAGTTTGAACACCATGTTTGCTATACTGGCGATTATCAATTTCAGGAGCTCTGAAAAGCAAATGCTTTGACAAATAAGACTATATGATTGCAACCACCAGCAGTATTGCTTAATATTACTACATGCCACAATCATTTGATCTGGTGTAATGTCTGATGCATTTTAACATGACAATTATACAAAATAAACGTCCTGTGGACTGTGGAGTTACAGCTCCGCATGTCCAGAACCTTTGGGAGATGCTGTGTGCTTCAATGATATCTTGATTTATTGGGGTACTCATATGAGCATGTCAAGACCCTTCAACTTGTAGCTCCTACAACTTTCTTGTCAAATCTGTTTGATGAGTGCAGTTTTTTTCTTATCTGATCATGGAGTTGGCTAATAATTAGAAGAATATGTATGCTCGATGCTTTACTATTCAAATTTCCAAATAGAAGCAAATCAACTAGCAGTATCACAAAAGCCTCAGTATCATATATAAAAGTAGTCCATACATCGTTGTTGCAAACAATATTGCCACATAATTACACATCTCCACATAATTACATTACTTTCTTATTTATATTCTATCAATAATGCCATGGTAACTTCACTCCGCAAATATCCAAGGCTGCAAGCAGCATCTATTATTTGATCTAGGACCTATAGACTATATAGATACAAGCATAAGTATATAGTATCGACTGCTTGAACTAGCAACACCTTTAAGTAGAAGGTTGGTACATGGTTGTGCTCTTCTGGAGTGCCCAAGCCCTGTGCTTAAGCTTGATGAAGTCCGAAGCTACTGTATCCACATCCTTATTCTTGTCATCTTTCATCCCATAGCCAAACCCACTGGTTCCTGGTTCCTTCATAGCATTGGCTTGGCTATCCTGAAATTTGATGTGTTTCCTCTGGGCCTGGGCTTGAGACATTGTTACTTGCTTAAGGTATTGAGAAAATGTAAGAAAGTGGGAATTGCTAGGTTGGTGGTTTGCAGCTGTGATGTTTTCGTGCCTTCTTTTATAGGCCCAATGGATATTTACTCCAACAAGATTTTTTTAGATAATCAAGCATCCGATTCTCCTCTGTTGAAGAATTGCCTTGTTCTCTTTCTTCATTCAAATTTGTTAGGCGTCACATGACCTAAGTGTCATCTCTTTCTAGTAGTAGTTCAGCTGATTTTGATGGCTAGGATTTTACTTTGTTCGACTGTAAGGTTAGTTCCCAATAAGGTTTCTTCTCTTCTCTTTTAAGAGAAGCGCAAGTTATGCTACTGGTCAAAGATTATAACTTTTTTTGTGGTCAAATGTGAATAATAAGGAAAACATGGTGTAGGGTTTTTATTTGTTTTGTAGTGTCAAATATTTGATCCTTATAACGCTATGGGACTTGGATTTGTGTTGGAGGAGAAGTATATTAGTACCTATCTTCAAGAACAAGGGAGATGTTCAAAGTTGTACTAATTACCGTGGAATTAAGTTGATGAGCCATACGATAAAGCTCTGGGAGAGGGTTATCGAGCATCGCCTAAGGAGAGTGACACATGTGACCCAAAATCAGTTTGGGTTCATGCCTGGTAGGTCGACCATGGAGGCGATTTTTTTATTACGACAATTGATGGAGAGATATAGGGAGCAGAAGAAGGACTTGCACATGGTCTTTATTGACCTCGAGAAGGCATATGACAAAGTACCGAGAAATGTCATGTGGTGGGCCTTGGAAAAACACAAAGCCCCAACTAAGTACGTTACCCTTATCAAGGATATGTACAGGGATGTGGTAACGTTTATCCGAACATGTGATGGCGACACCAGCGACTTTCCAATTAAAATAGGACTGCATCAGGGGTCAGCTTTGAGTCCTTATTTATTTGCTTTGGTGATGGATGAGGTCACAAGGGACATACAAGGTGATATCCCTTGGTGTATGCTCTTTGCTGATGATGTGGTGCTAGTTGACGACAGTAGGGCAGGGGTTAATAGGAAGTTAGAACTATGGAGGCACACGTTAGAGTCGAAAGAGTTCAGACTTAGTAGGACTAAGACCGAGTACATGAGGTGCAATTTCAGCGCGACTAGGCATGAGGAGGGAGATGTTAGCCTCGATGGGCAAGTGGTGGCCAAGAAGGATACTTTTCGGTATTTAGGGTCGATGCTACAAAAGGATGGAGACATTGATGAAGATGTTAGGCATAGAATTTCAGCCGGCTGGTTGAAATGGCGTCAAGCTTCTGGCGTCCTCTGTGACAAAAGGGTGCCTCAGAAGCTGAAAGGTAAGTTCTATAGGACGGCGATTCGTCCGGCGATGTTATACGGTGCTGAGTGTTGGCCTACAAAAAAATGACATGTCCAGCAATTAAGTGTAGCAGAGATGCGTATGTTGCATTGGTGTTGTGGGCACACAAGGAGGGATAGAGTCCGGAACGACGATATTCGGGATAGGGTCGGGGTGGCACCAATTGAGGAGAAATTGATTCAACATCGGTTGAGATAGTTTGGACATGTCCAACAGAGGTCTCCTGAGGCGCCGGTGCGTAGTGGAGTTCTAAAGCGGGCCGATAATGTAAAGAGCGGTAGAGGTCGACCTAAACTAACTTGGGACGAATCCGTTAAGAGAGATCTTAAGGAGTGGAATATCTCCAAGGATTTAGCTATGGACAGGAGCGCTTGGAGATTGGCAATCAACGTGCCTGAACCGTGACCTCTTTTTCTCTGGTGCCCTTTATGTCCCTTTATGTGTCTCCCTCTTTCTCGTCTCTTTTGGGTTTCATCTCTAGCCTACCCAACTTATTTAGGATAAAAGGCTATGTTGTTGTACTTGGATTTGTGTTACTAGGGAAAACATTTGAGGACCACAACACATCTTTCCCTGTGAATCAGCTTAGAGGGTATTTAGATGAGAAGAAAATTTTTAGGTGTTACATCAGATGTATCGGAAGGATGTCGCGAGGGGTTTTCGGATACTAATAAAAAAACAAATTACAGAACCCGTTAGGAAACTGCGAGACAAATCTAATGATACTAATTAATCTGTCATTAGCACATGTGAGTTACTGTAGTACGTAAGGCTTTTTATGGACTAATTAGGCTTAAAAGATTCGTCTCGCGATTTCTCCGAGAACTGTGCAATTAGTTTTTTTGTCTACATTTAGTATTCCATGCATGTATCCAAATATGCTCTTTTACTGTAGAAGGCAAAAAAAAATTTAGGAACTAAACACAGCCTTAGAAGCCTTTGTGTTTTTAGGCATGTATGTAGATTTAAAACCATATAATTCACAGCTTTCTAGCATGTTTTTTTCTTAAAAAAATATGAACAGCATATCCATCATGAAGATGCTGCAAGTACTATTGGCGCACTGTATTTCTTTATGAAAAGTTATTCTCGTTCAATTGAATATGATTCTCTTTTATCTTTTTCTCTTTCAGAGTGAATAATTGGATGCTTTTCACGTGGGTCGATCGCCTAGACGGACGTGGGATTTCCAGCACAGAGGCAGAAGCAGAAAACATGAGACTTGGTGGATAGATATATATCACATATTGCGTTCTTAAAAGCAGAGTTAATTCTCGCTATAAAAAAAGATATATATCACATATATTGTATGAGTGGACGTCTAGCCCTCCAGGTTTGACGGAGTTTGGCCAGGCATGATGTAGATGGGTAACAGAAAGCAATTATATGGAGCACTCTTCTTTGGAAGATGCTGCTTCCCTTGTGCACTGACAATATCTGCAGAATATCAATTGCGTGAGCATCTTAATTTCTAGCTTTATTCTGACTAAAACTGCAAGAAGCCAGATTTCAATGAACTAGATATTTTCTTATCATTTGGGAATTGATGCCAAAGTTTACGAGTGTGAGTTAGACGTTTGGACAAGCATTAATAGCTGTTTGCCACAGTCTTTTACTTGACGAATCCTGTACCATGTAATCTTGCATCCTATCAAGCCACGTGTCAAGGAGCAAAAACAGCCACGTTTCTTGCATGCTATAAGGTCATGTTTCAAGCAGCAGCAAAAGCCACGTTTCCAGTACCCTTACGAGAGCTTTTAACCTTGCTATTGTTCCACAGAACACATTCCATAACTCTCCAAAAACAATACATTCCAGAGAACTCTCCCATCCTCCAGCTGGACACCTCGCTCTTCAGGTCCTAGGATAGATGAATAGCATGTATGAGATTATCAGCCAGTAGTGTTTTTTTCTAAAAAAATTAGCCAACCAGATCAACCTAAGCAAACAGACTTACATATACAGGATACAATCAAAAGAAATTCCTATCCTAACTGAGGATGTGTTTAGTTGCCCTTGTAAAATTTTTGAAAGCACAGTAACTTTTTTGTTTGTATTTGATAATTAATGTCTGATCATGGACTAATTAGGTTCTAAAGATTCGTCTCGTGATTTACAACCAAACTGTGTAATTAGTTATTTTTTTACCTATATTTAGTGCTTCATGCATGCGTCTAAAGATTCGATGTGACGGAGAATCTTGTAAAATTTTTGGAATTTTGAAGGAACTGAACACACCCTGATCCTGTTACTCTTTAATGGCTACAACTTGAGCCATTCATCCCTTTACTCTTCCCGGTCATCAACCTTCGCAATTCCTTTTCACCGGTGGAAAGTCTTAACTGGTGAACGCCAACATCACTGGCTGCCAGCATCAATAACAAAGCTGGGGTCCCTCGTTTGGGATCGCAAGGTAATAACCACTTTTCTCCTCATTTTATAGCAGCATCCCTTCCTCATCCTTAACTACTCCTGTCTCGGTCAGTTAACAAAACAATATAGCCAGCTACCACCCCCCATCTGCTAGCTGAAAGAAAAAGGTAAAAACATTATAATATAATAACACACTAATTTAAATTCTAAGCACCAAAACAAACTATTTTCTCCATGTTTTAATTCATTTATATATAGCACCTTCTGATAATTTATTAAATCTTATTTTCCAGATGGATGATAGACTCTGTATTGTTTTATATTATTATTATTAATTGTTCTGTTGTAAGATTATACTTTTGTATTATTTCATTCACATTTACTAACTCTTCTTTTCTTGTTATGCAGGCGCATACACTTCATTATAGAAATGAGAAAAAGGGGATATCAATCTGATCAACTTGATAGTACTAACCATAAAAAACAGAAACAAATATATTCAGTTGACAAAAACAAGATACGCGCGAAAATAGAATAGCGAAAATGGAAGTTAGAAGAAAAGAAGAAGAACCAGATTGTACAGGAAGCTATAAAACGAAGATACGTGCAACCAGATCAACTTGGTAGTAGTAACCATAAAAAACAGGAAGAAACATATTTGGTGGACAAAAACAAGATACAGATATGCGCGAAAATAAAAGAGCGAAAACGGAAGCTAGAAGAAAAGAAGAACAACCAGATTGTACAAGAAGCTATAAAACGAATATGTATACAACCAGATAAAAAACATGCATACTTATCTTTACCTTATGGTATGATATACTTCTCTCCCGAGCAAATTAAATACCTGAAAGAAACATACGAGCAAAGATCCTACTTGGGAATACCAGAATACAGTTGCCAATATTGCAATGCAATATTTTGGTATGAGGAACGCAGCAAATATCATAGCGAACGAGCTAACAGACAAATATTATACTCGAGTTGCTGTAAATATGGCAAAATCAGAATACCTCCATTCAAAGAACCACCACAATTTCTTAAAAGGTTACTGGATTACTGTAGCATCCTAAATTTTGTATTATTTCAAAATAGTTAAATTTGATTTATTAAGTCAAACATGTGTGCATTTCAAATATAGGAAACAATATTTTTTATGAAATTAAAAGCAATTATAAGGTTACAAACATGTTCATGCATAATGCTACTGCATAATTATTTTGTGATGATTGATTTTGAGTCAAAGTTTAAAGGAATTCAAAAACCATTTGAAATTGAGTTTGGAAAATCAAATTAGAAAAAGAACTCCTTTTCTCCCTCCCCTCCCTCCTTTCGGCCCGAGCGGCCCAACTCGGCTTGCTATATTTTTTCCCCGCCGGCCCGCGCGCCTTTCTCTCTTCCCTCCTCTCTTTTCTCTTGGGCCGGCCCAGTTCGGCGGTGGCAACCGCTGCTACGCCCTCCATCCTCTTTCCTTGCTGACAACCGGGCCCCGCTCGTCAGCTCCTCCCCCAACCTCCCGCGTTCCGCTCGGTCAAGGCGCAACCGCCGCCCCCGCGCCCACGTTCGGTGTCGTGGGAGCATCCCCCGCTCCTCGGCCTCTTTAAAAGGGACCCGCACCCGCCGCCGCTCCCCCTGCTGCCCCTCCCTGCTCCAATCCCGTTCGCGAGAGCCCGCAACTGCAGCACCGCAAATCTCCAGAGCGCCCCGTCTGCCCCTCCGCGTCGGCCGTCGTCCCTGAGCCGTCTCCATCCTCGGTTTTCACTTTGGTGAGCTTGCCTCGCTCCCCTCTTTCTCCCCATGCCTCTATCTTCTCGAATGGTGGCCTCTAGGGCCATCCCCGCGTGCTCCGGTGAGCTCTTTCCATCGCCGGCCATGGCAAGCACCGCGCGAGCCGTCCCCTGGCCACGCTTGACCCCGGAGGAGGTCCTCCGTTGCCCCCGCTCTCTCCCGGTATCCTCAATTCGTCGAACCATGGCCATTGGCCTCGATTCCCGTGCACGCCGCCGAGCACCCGCCATCGGTCATGGCGGCCACCGCGTCGGACTCCTTCCCCGCCTGCGTTAAGTGCTCGATCGAGGTCGCCATTGCCCCAGCTTCACCCCCATGCTCTCGGATTTGAAAACCGAGGTCCATAAAGCCCTGTTCGTCCACTCCGGCGAGATCCTCACCACCGGCAATGGAGCGTCGCTGCGGCTGCTACTGTTCCTAGCCAGCAGCTCCTTCTCTCTCCCTTCCATCCTTTCACAGCCGTCGGTTTTGAGATCTACGACCAGGATTAGAACATACCCCTTCGCGGGTCCTTTTGCTAAAGAGACCCCGACCTTTTTAATATTCATGCCCGCAATCCTTGGCCGGAATTCAAAATCTGATTTTCTTTGATTTATTTTAATTCAAAAATAGTTCTACCTATTTACAGAAATGTCACTGCAATGTTTTGCTTATAAAATCGTCAATTTAGCTCCGATTCGACCCGTTCAACTTGCGTTAGGTTCATAATTTCGTAATCTATGCGATGATGCTACTGTTAGACCCGTTAGCAACTTTTAAATTTCATGATTAGGCTTAGTCTTTTGACTTGCTATAGGAATCTAGTTTAAGTCATAACTTTCACGTTCTAGCTCTGAATTTCGTGAACTTCGCGTTGATGTGATCGTAGCGAGACGTAGATGATCTTCATAAACTTTTTATCTTGTTTTATTTACTGCTGGTGTACTGTTCTAACCATAGGATTGTTTTGCTTGTATGTATGTTTTCAGAATGCGTATTGTTGGTCCATGTTGATCGAGTTCAGACGGTGATGAGTATTTCGGGAACCTGGATTCTTTCGAGGACCAGCAGGACTTTATGAACCAAGGCAAGTATAGCATGGGTCTGCCTTGATGTCCTATTCATTCTAAATCATCTACTCATTTTGCATGTGTCTAATTTTGACCACCGTAAGGACTTCCTAGTATTTGATGATCTACTCCTTGATTCCTACGGGCTAATTGCACATGGGTAGATTGCTAGTGCTCGAACCAAACATGATCTATACAATGGTTAATGGTTCTATGGAACAAAAGGTAAAATATGCTTTATGACAATTGATCCATAGGGTGATGGTGCAAATGACGTTGATCATGTTGCCCTAAACCCTCCATAAAGACTCATCTGTCGGCAAAAGCTGGGATTGACAATGCTACCGTGAGGGTCACATGGCTCTGGCTTTAGCTTAGTAATAGGATCTTTTCTAGCTTGTTAGAGGTTACCTTTATGGTGCAAGAGGGGCTCGCCACTTTGGGTATAGGACTGCCCATGTTCTTATGTGTATAGCCGCAAAGGATTTGTGCCATAGAAATGGGGGTTCCTACATCTACCTGCCGAGGAAACCTCGCGGCCCTAACATGTTAGAGAGACCTATGGAAGGCTTCATAGTGTACCCTGCCTACTCACATTGGGAGTATTAGGGGGTCGGCGGGCCCCGGATATTTGGGCAACACGACTCACGAGTAAAGATGCACAACCTCTGCAGAGTGTTAAAACTGTTATAACAGCCGTGCTCACGGTCACGAGTGGCCCGAAAAACTCACAGAATAAATGGTTACCTGTTATGTTGTTAATTTATGATGATGATGTTATAATGATGTTCAATGACCCTGTTTAATTCTAGTATATGATCATGTGGGTTAATTTGAGAGCTTAAGCATAATTTGATATTACTCAATGATAAAATGTTGACTTACTAAAAGGTTAAAGGCAGTAAACCGTGTCTACCTTTTGAGCCTTATGAACCCCATGTTATGCTTGTGGAGTACGATATGTACTCACGCTTGTTCATTTTATATTTTTGGATAAAAATCCCGGATGGGTAACAGATGACAGTTGGTATGAAGACTACCCAGAGGACTTCTAGGTTTGAGTCAACCAGTTGGCTGTCCCTGTGTTGGAGCTACCATGTTTGAGAGATATCTTTTATTTTCTACTTGTATTGTATAAGACTAAGTGTTGTATTAAACGTGATGTAAGATACACTGTGATGATACTTCCTGTAATTTGTCGACTTATGTGTGCGACTGTCCCTGGGGCGCACATAATGTTTATGCACTCTATCTTGTCCTTAAAATAGAGTGTGACAATTACAAAGGAGATGGATACTCGAGACATTTTATACAAAAGATACAACAATATAATAGCATGTTTGCTTTTACATCTATGGGAGGCAATATTGACAAAAATATCAATAAGGGAGAAGGCCCTACGTATTTCGAATAAATGGTCAAATACATCATCATATAGGATCACTATTGCCTGATACAAATAAAATACCTAAGTTTGCTGAGCTATATATATTTGATACAAAAAATGAGATTGAAAATAGAATACGGGCCTTAAGCAAAGAAGATCCAGATGGAACAGATCTTAACCTAGCTATAATTGAAGGATTACAGAAAATGCTTGATGAATATAATCCTTTAGTGAAAGTATTTCGCCATGCACGTGATCTACTTGAAGAACATAAAGGTATTGATGTTAGTATCCAAATCATTGGAGCCAATAAAGGTGATCAAATACAATACCAAATGCCGCACCTAGAAGAACTAGCTATGTTAATTGTAGGTAATATAACACTGGAAAACTATAAAAGGGACATAATTGTCATCACCCGAACCAAGACACTACAACGTATATCTATATTTTATCCAGTATATGTGTCATTGCAATATCCGTTATTATTCCCTTATGGAGAAAGAGGATTTCAACTAGGCATAGAACATCATGAGGAAACAAGAAATCGAACAACTCAGCAAAAAGAAACACAATAACAATGCATGAATTTTTTAAATATCATATGCACTATAGACATAACCAACCAAACCTATATTTATGCTATGGACGATTATCAAAACAAGCGATCGTAGATGTAAGAGCAATGGAAGATGAAGATAGACTTCAATTCATTGCAAGAAATAAAAAAAATTAAGAGCTGAATATATACAGGGAATATTTGATGCAATAGAGAAAGGAGATGAAGGAAATCAAATAGGAAAAAGAGTTCTATTACCCTCTAGCCACGTTGGCTGTAGACGTTATGTGATACAAAATTATCATGATGGTATAGCTATATGTCATGCATACAGACCACCGGATCTTTTCATAACATTCACATATAATCCTAAATGGCCAAAAATATCACTAGCGACATTAAATGGCGAACAACCTAACGATAGACCTGATATTATAGTGCGTGTTTTTCATATCAAACTACAACAATTATTAAATGAAATACGCTCAGGCACGATCTTTGGTCCTATATTAGCAATACTACATTCTATAGAATTCCAAAAAAAGGGGTCTACCGCATGTTCACATCTTAGTTTGGGTGGAAAAAAAAATGGAAACCAAGTGACAACTGAGATTATTGACACTTGGATAACTGCTGAAATACCTGACCCTAGAAAAGATTCTTTGGGCTATATACTTGTATTTGAACACATGATGCATGGGCCATGCGGAGAAAAAAAAATTAGGATTGCCCATGTATGAAAAAGAGGAGATGCTCTAAATTCTATCCTAAAGAATTTCAAGAAGAGACTACTTTCACAGATACAGGCTTCACGGTATATCGAAGACGAGACACTGGTATTTTCATCCGAAGAGATGCCCACAATCTAGATAATACATGGGTAGTTCCACACAATCTAGAATTACTCAAGAAATACCAAGCACACATAAATGTAGAATATGTAAACAAGAGTAAAATTTTAAAATACTTGTGCAAATATGTAAACAAAGGTCCTGACCAAGCAAAAATAATCTTTGAATGCACTGCTGCACAACAGGGCTTTAGTCTCGGTCCAAAAAGACCTCTAGTCCCAGGCTGCGAGCCGGGACTAAATGTCCCACCTTTAGTCCCGGTTCGCAGGCTCGGGACTAAAGGTGCTGCTAGACATCGACGTGGCGCAGCACCATTTAGTCCCGGTTGGTAATACCAACCGGGACTAAAGGTTCTTTTTCTTTTTTCTTTTTCTTTCCAATTCATTATTGATTTTTGTTTTCAGTTATATTGTTTTCCAATTTATTCTTCGCTGCTATTATCCGTATATGTTGCACCTATACGAGAGCGTTATTATTGCACACAAATAAAGTATGAAACTATATATATAATAGAGCTATACATATACGTACATACACATTACATTTACAATAATATACAAGTAATCAAGTGTTCTGCCATCGGTTAATGAGTTACACAATTGTTTGCCCGCCACTCAAAGCTCATACAAGTGTTCGTCCTTGTTTGGACTCTTCAAATCCAACCTAGGGTTGTGGTGGAACTCGCCGTCTTCTGGGATGACATGATCGTTGATGAAACATGTGATCGTCTCCTAGATTGCGACGAGTATTGTGTGCTTGAACACTTGTTCTTTCAATTATCACTCCTTCCATTTGCATTAATTAAAGGAAAAGATATTAATATATATAAGATTTATTTAGTTTCAATTAATAAATAAGATATGAATTTACTGTATACACATGTTACTTACTTTTAGCATATCTTTAGCAGGTGTAAATTTGCTACACCTCATGTACTCGCAAACATAGTATCCACATAAATTGGTTCCGTACGGTTGTTTGGGCACCCACTTATGTAGAATAGGAGGGGGAAGTGGCACTTTCAGATCCGTACGATATCTTTGTTGTAGCCAAGCCCAAACCCTGCCTAATAAGTCGGTCGTTGATTAGGTATAGCATAGTAAAGTAAAGGAGCAGACATCGATATTTAAAGAATGATAGAACTTACCTCTGGATCATGTCTATCATGTCTTGGTACATTGCCAGCTCTTTTCTCATTGAGTCCCACACATTTATAGTTTGTTCCTTGATCTTAATCTCAATGAGTATCCAGTGATCCCTACATTTGTTTATATATATATATATATATATATATATATATTAATGTTGGATTGACTAAGACATGATATAACACAACACTTTACCCCATATTGTAAGGGAAGAGTATCAACTCCTTATGCCTTTGGTTATAAAAGAACCTCCGGAGATTTTTCTCCATTTTCTTGATCTTCAAATTGAATGGATCTTTAGTCTTTGTGTCCTTGTACATGACATACGGATCGATAAAACCAATTCGATCGTCTTGTTTCAATCTAAGTTCTCTCATCATGTGTCTGCACATCGTAAGCATAGTTATTACGAATACGTACAAATGCTAGAGTGGGATTATTGATTAAAAGGAAGAATCACTTACAGACAGTAGCAACTTATGAGAGATTTGTCGAGAGCATCCATATAGAGAAACTGGTGTACTTCACTAAACTCTACCCAGATGACGTCATCTCTACGGAAGTAGTGACGGTCTCTGACTTGGACGCCCAGATATTGTTCAATTTGATGTTGTGCACAGAATCTGAAGTAGTACTCGTGCAGCTTGTACATTTGTGTACCAAGATTTTTTACCTTTGCAGGGTCGCATAGACTCCTACCATATACGTACTTCCTCTGTCATTCATCAACAACTTTGGACTCTTTACCAGTTCTCAGTTCCTCCCGACCGAGAAGTTGTTCTAAGGAAAGCCCAGTCACATTCATCCACTTGGTGAGTTCATCTAAGTCCACATCATCAGGTACCGACATTTGCATCAAGTTCATGTTGGAACCATATTGATTCTCAACCACTAGTGGCGGCACTGATTGCTGCACTTGTTGGCCGAGCTGTGCAACATCTTTCCTGGTCGCCTTCTGTTTTCTTTTGTCCTCCTTGATTTTCTTTGTGATAGTACACTCAAAGTCTGATAGTGGCGGTGCTGGTTTTTTACTAGCGGCACGCTTCTCGTCTTGCATAGCCTGCACCACTTGACGTAGCTTTACATGATGATACATTAGGTATGGCTTCTCTTGCTTTGCTCATGCGTCAACTTTGGTCTTTTCGAAGAACGCTTTCACTTCTGCCTTGACTGAAGCATTAAGTTCTTCATCAGTCTTCTCGTATGAAAGCTTGGCCATCTTCGGGATCTTCGTGACCACAACTTGTTTCTTTGGCGGAGGTGGTGGGACCGATCTCTGTGGGCCAGTGGGCCTCTTGTTCCTCAATGGACCAGCCGGTGCCGATGAGGCGGCCATTGTCAGCATTGGCGGAGGCGGTGGCGGCGCGGTTGGAGCTTGCTGTTGTGGAGGAGATTGGGCCGCTGGCGGCGTTGGAGTACGTCGTGGAGGAGATACGGCCGACGGTGGGAATGTAGCCTTGTCTTGTATGAAATCATCGTCGTCATCGTGTCCCACAGCACTGTGGTCATGTGGTGAATGGATAGACGGACTTGGGGAGGTACTGGATTTGAAAAAAAATGAATAAGGTATATACATGAGTGAACCATAATTAGATACAGTACATAATCATTGAAAAGCAATTGCGTTCACAATCATCCACACCTAGGGTTCGGTTGTGGTGGCGGCGCCCCAGGAATAATGATGTACCGTTTCTTCCAACATATGAATGTCTTCTCCGCTTCACCTAGGGTCTTCTCCCCATCACCACCTTCGATATCCAGAGCCACAATTTCATGGCCTTTGACCACTCTATCCACTGAGACACTAGCATATTCGGGTGGGATTCGTTCATCCTTTTCATAATCCTCTAACACGTCTGACTTGTCTTCAATTCCCACGATGTTTCGTTTCCCTGTAAGAACTATGTGGCACTTTGGCTCATTGGTTTTTTTTCTCATCGTGTTTCCCTCTCTTGGGTTTTGTAGACATGTCTTTCACATAGAACACATGATTGACATCAGCAGTAAGGACGAATGGATCATTTCTATACCCAATATTGTTGAGGTCCACTATTGTCATTCCATACTCCTTATCGACTGATACCCCTCCGTTCATCTTCACCCATTTGTAAGGTCCAAATAGGCTAGAGGGGGGTGAATAGCCTAATTAAAACTTCTACAAGAATTACTTAACCACAAGTTAGTACAAAAGGTGGCGGAGCAAAATGCACTAGCTCTAACTAAGTAAGCAAGCCACCTACACAAGTCTAGTACAAGGCTATCCACTAAACACAACAACAACAACAACAAGCTAGATACAAGATGTAATACGAGAGAAGAGCTTCGAGTGATTATACCGCCGTGTAGAGATGAGAAGTACCAATCAATCAATCACACAAGAGAAATCCTCGGGAAGAGAATGGCACAAGAATTTATCCCGAGGTTCACTTGCTTCCCGGCAAGCTACTCCTCGTTGTGGCGATACACCCACTTGTCGGTTCGCGAGCTAATCGACTATCAAGAGTCGAGCCCTCGGCGGGCACCGCACAACCGCACACAAGATGGGGATCCTCCAAGCCACGAGCTCCACTAGAGTATCCAATTCGCGAACTCCCGCGGGGAAGGATCAAGAACCCCTTACAACACTTGGTGAGGGCTCCAACAATCTCCAATTGCGAGCTCAATCACCTCCGCTGCTCCAAGCCGTCTACCGTGTCGGGAAACACGGAAGAGTAACAAGAAATCCGCAGCAATTCGAAGATCAAGTGCCTCTAGAATGCAACTCTCAAGCAATGCACTTGAATCTCACTCAATCTCACTCAAGATGTGCAACTATGCAAAGAGATGAGTGGAGGGGTTGTTCTCTAGCTCAAAGGATGTCTCTAGGTCTCAAAATGTGCAAGAGTTGCCCTCAAACCCCGGACACCCTCTATTTATAACGAAGGGGTACGCAGCTAGCCGTTACGGATGACGCAGCAGAAATCGCGCTGACCGGACGCTCCGGTCAGGGTGACCGGACGCGTCCGGTCACTACGCGACAAACGGAAACAGTGCGCGCCAGAACTAGCCGTTGCCCTGACCGGACGCGCTCCTGTGAATGACCGGACGCGACAGTGCCAGCGTCCGGTCATGTTCCAGTAAGCTCCCGCTGCGACCGGACGCGTCCGGTCGCTCGTGACCGGACGCGCCGCGCGTCCGATCGTCACTTCCGCTGCGCTCTGCTTCTCTGGACACTTGACCGGACGCTCCGGTTCCGTGAGGCACCGGACGCGCCAGTCGCGCGCTTAACTTTTACGCTCAGTTGAACTGACCGGACGCGCTGGTCAGGCCAGACCCGCGTCGGGTCACAAACCCTAGCACCCGCGCCGCGATGAACTGACCGGACGCGTCCGGTCATACCGTGACCGCGTCCGGTGCAGCGTCCGGTCAACGCAGTGACCGCCGTTCGCCTCCGTTACTTTTCCGACTTCCGGCGCAGTGGAAAATAGGCATTTCATTTCCTCAAAAACGCCTGAATCCCGCGCTCGCACGCTCGGCGGGAGGGAGAGCGAACCCCAAACCCCATACTACCGTTCAAACACCACCGCCTTCGTAAATGTGCTAACACCACCAAGTGTACACCATCAATGTGCATGTGTGTTAGCATTTCACAAACATTTTCCAAGGCGTTATGTTAGCTCTTTACTAGATCCTAAATGCATATGCTCAAGACATTGATCTAGTGGCACTTGATTCCCGAGCTAACCGTGATTTCCCCTCTTGATAGTCGGCTATGTATCCTAAACCCGGTCAATCACTTCTCTACTCAACTTAGACCGGCAAAAAGGAAAACCCTATAGTTATACCTTTGCCTTGCGCTCTTAGATCCTTCTCTTCCACTTGATCATCATGTCCATCATTTTATGTGCATTCCATCATGATCAACATTTCATGTCCATGCACCATCTCTTTGTGATCTTGTGGCCACCACTCCTTGCCACGTACACCTTCATCACATGTGTTGCTTATGCCTAACTCAAAACACTTAACACATGGCATTAGCAACTTGGTGTCATTAATTACCAAAACCAAACTTGGGCTTTCAATCTCCCCCTTTTTGGTAATTGATGACAACCATCACAAAGATATGAAGTGAAATCAATTTTCAATTCCGATAGTATTAGCTCCCCCTACATATGTGCTTCCATGAGTTTGGTTCAATTGTGCACATATGTATGGATTAGAATTTTGGGAAAGTTACTACTATCAAATTGATGCTAAGGTATATAGAATGGACCTTTGAAGCGTGATACCAATCGGAGTTGCCTTTATATACCATCCTTAGCATCGATGTAGCTAGACACCACTTGTAATTCATCACTTGTAAAGATCACAAACACTAAAGTACCCCGTGAGATCAACATTATAAGCAAAAGGTGTCTATAAATACCACTTGTAAAGCTACTCACAACAAATCATCATTCAAGTTCTAATTCTAGCAATCACCATACAAACATGAATATGAATTTAAGCTTTGCAATGCAACAATTCATCATGTTAATGCACATACAAATGCAACAAACAGTTCATGAGCTTGCTCCCCCTACTTGTGTGCTCAATTTTTAATTTCTCTCCCCTTACTATATCTTTCTCCCCCTTTGTGACTTTTCTATCTTTGTGACTTTTCTCTCCCCCTTTGTCAACAATCACCAAAAAGGTGCCAATTTTAGTGAGAATTAATTCAATCAATATGAGGGAGTCCAAATTATGGTTCAATCTAGATCACTTGCCTAGAATATGTAATTCGGTTTGATCCAAGGACAAGCTTCTTCACACCTCGTAAAGTATAAGGATTATCTTGACCATGTTGAATTACACATCATGAGCTCATTTTCTAGATTCAACACTAGGTTTGCAAGCCCACAAACATGTTATATGCTACCACTAGATCAATCAAAACATAGAAGCAATAGTGGTACCATATATACATCAAAATCATTTGATTTTCATGAATGAGCCTATTTGTCATGCAAATATGTCTATATGTTCTACACATGTCCTTAGCAAAGTATGAATGATATGCCAAACAACTTTACCTTGCTATGTCGGAGGAGAGGCATGTCATTTTAAGAATGTGGGGGTGCACTCATCTCAAGTTGGAGAAGTCAAGTATGTTCAATTCATTCTTCAACTTGTAAAATCTTTTCTCATCAAGTGGCTTTGTGAATATGTCGGCTAATTGATCTTCGGTGCCAATGCTCTCAATGCTAATATCACCCTTTTGTTGATGGTCTCTTATGAAGTGATGCCTTATGTCAATGTGCTTTGTTCTTGAATGTTGAACCGGATTTTGTGTCATCTTGATAGCACTCTCATTATCACAAAACAAAGGCACATTCTTGAATTTGATTCCAAAGTCATTCAAAGTGGCCTTCATCCAAAGCAATTGTGCACAACAACTACCGGCACTAATGTATTCGGCCTCGGCGGTAGATAGTGCAACACTATTTTGTTTCTTTGATGACCATGAAACAAGAGACCTTCCGAGCAATTGACAAGTGCCACTTGTGCTCATTCTATCAATCTTGCATCCGCCATAGTCGGAATCCGAATATCCAATCAACTCAAAATTAGATCCCTTGGGATACCATAATCCAATATTATGAGTGCCCTTAAGATATCTCAATATTCTCTTGGTTGCTTTCAAGTGACTCTCTCTAGGTGAAGCTTGATATCTTGCACATTTGCACACACTAAACATCACATCCGGCCTAGAAGCGGTGACATATAGCAAACTTCCAATCATAGACCGGTATTGCTTTTGATCTACCATGTTGCCACTTGCATCAATACCCAATTGATCATTAGTGCCCATTGGTGTACTCATTGGCTTAGCATCTTGCAATCCAAACTTCTTGATCATGTCCTTGATGTACTTGCTTTGACCTACAAAAGTGCCATTCTTCATTTGCTTGATTTGAAGTCCAAGAAAGTAACTAAGCTCTCCAATCATAGACATCTCAAACTCTTTTGCCATCATATTTCCAAACTCTTCACAAAAATCTTGATTGGTTGATCCAAAGATAATGTCATCCACATAGATTTGCAACACAAACAAGTCATTTCCAAGCTTCTTGGTGAAGAGAGTGGTGTCAACCTTTCCCATCTTGAACCCTTTAGAGAGAAGAAAGTCCCTCAATCTCTCATACCATGCTCTAGGTGCTTGCTTCAAACCATACAAAGCCTTCTTTAGCTTGAAAACATGGTTGGGTTTCTTGTCATCTTCAAAACCGGGAGGTTGCTCAACATAAACTTCTTCATTGATGTAGCCATTAAGAAATGCACTCTTGACATCCATTTGATAGAGCTTGATGTTGTGTGCACAAGCATATGCTAATAAGATTCTAATTGCCTCCAATCTTGCAACCGGTGCATATGTCTCTCTAAAGTCAAGACCCTCAACTTGAGTATATCCTTGTGCTACCAATCTTGCTTTGTTTCTCACAACCATACCATCTTGATCTTGCTTGTTTCTAAAGACCCACTTAGTACCAATCACATTGTAGTTCTTCGGCCTTTCAACAAGTTCCCAAACTTGATTTCTAGTGAAGTTGTTTAGTTCTTCATGCATGGCATTTATCCAATCGGAATCCTTCAATGCATCTTCTATCTTCTTTGGTTCTTCAAGTGACACAAATGAGTAGTGCTCACAAAAGGATGCTAGCCTTGATCTAGTTTGAACACCACTTTGAATTCCACCAATGATTTGGTCCAATGGATGATCTCTTGCAATACTAGTAGGTTGGAGTATTGGGAGTTGATTGCTTCCACTTGTTTGACCTTGAACTTGAGCTTCATCATGAGTACCACTAGAGCTTGCTTGATTTGTATCAATTTGCACACTTTGGTTGATCACATGAATATCATCATCTTCAACTTGCCTTGGCCTAACATCACCAATGTCCATGTTCTTCATTGCATTTGACAATTGATCTCCTCTCACATCATCAAGGTTTTGAGCTTCATTTTGAGACCCTTGTGTTTCATCAAACTCAACATCATGAACTTCTTCCAAGGTGCCATTAGTGAGATTCCAAACTCTATATGCCTTGCTTGTAGTAGAATAACCAAGTAAGAATCCTTCATCACATTTCTTTTCAAACTTGCTCAATCTAGTGCCTTTCTTGAGAATATAGCATTTGCAACCAAACACTCTAAAGTATGCAATGTTGGGCTTTCTTCCATTCAATAGCTCATATGGTGTCTTTCCAAGCTTTCCATGACAATAGAGACGATTGCTACAATAGCAAGCCGTGTTGATGGCTTCACTCCAAAATGAATGACTCACATTGTATTCACTAAGCATTGATCTAGCCATGTCAATCAAAGTTCTATTCTTTCTTTCAACTACACCATTGGATTGAGAAGTGTAGGTTGGAGAGAATTGATGTCCAATACCAAGATCATCACACAATTCCTTAATTCTTGTGTTCTTAAACTCACTACCATTGTCACTTCTAATCTTCTTGATGGTGATTTCAAACTCATTTTGCACTCTTTTGACAAAAGACTTGAATAGATCATAAACATCACTCTTGTCATAGAGAAAGAACACTCAAGTGTATCTAGTGTAGTCATCAACAATCACAAAACCATACTTGTTCCCACCAATACTAGTGTATGTTGTTGGTCCAAACAAGTCCATGTGTAATAACTCAAATGCCTTTGATGTGCTCATTTCACTCTTCCTAGGATGTGCATTTCCAACTTGTTTACCGGCTTGACAAGCACTACAAGGTTTATCCTTCTCAAAGGTGACATCCTTCAAGCCTCTAACTAAGTCATGCCTCAAAAGTTTGTTCAATTGTTTCATTCCAACATGACCAAGCCTTCTATGCCATAACCAACCCATACTAGATTTGCTAAGCAAGCATGATGTCAATTGTGTCTCACTATCATTGAAGTCAACCAAGTATAAGCTACCATGTCTAAATCCTTTGAATATCAAAATTGATCCATCAACACTAATGACTTCAACATCATCACTACCAAATATGCACTTGAAGCCAAGATCACAAAGTTGTGCCACCGATAAAAGATTGAAGTCCAAGCTCTCAACTAGCAACATATTAGATATGCTCATGTCATTTGAGATAGAAATTTTACCAAGCCCCTTGACCTTGCCTTTCTTGTTGTTGCCGAAAGTGATAGCATCAAAACCACCATTTTGACTTGTATCAATTGATTTGAACATACAAGAATCCCCGGTCATATGTTGAGTGCACCCACTATCAAGCACCCAATGCCTTCCTCCGGCTTTGTAATTGACCTACAAGATAAGATCAATTCTTTTTAGGTACCCAAACTTGTTTGGGTCCTCCAAGGTTAGTGACCAAGCTCTTTGGTACCCAAATGGCTTTCTTCTTTGAGCCCATCCATGGTGCACCAATGAACTTAGCATGAACACTATTTGTACCCTTGGTAAGTATATAGAAAGAATCAAACTTAATTGAGGATACATTAGCATTGGATTTCTTGTTCATGCAATATTGCTCTATGTGACCAACTTGCTTGCAACTTTTGCAATAGCTACCATTGTTCTTCACAAAACGAGTCTTGTGAGGAGCAAAAGCGCCCTTGCCTTTCTTGGGGTTATAGCCCAATCCCTCTTTGTAGAGAGAAGCTCTTTGGCTACCCAAGCACATAAGCAAGCGGTCCTCACCACCATAAGCCTTAGCTAAGGTGTGATTGAGCTCTTTTACCTCCTTCTTGAGATTTTCATTCTCAACTATAAGTGTGGAGTCACAAGTGAAACTATCACTACTAGATGAGGATGATGTAGATGAGCTACATGAAGGGTTAGTGGGAGCAACAACAATAGGCTTATGAAAAGATTCGTCAACTATATCACATGATATGCCTATGTTGCAAGTTTTAGCTTTCTCAACATTAGTTGACATGTTTTCACATTTTTCAACTAGAGAGGAATGAGCTTCTTCAAGCTTAGTGTGAGACTTTTGAAGCTTCTTATGGTCTACCTTTAGACTCTCATAAGATACTCTAAGCTCATCAAGTTCTTGCATAAGGTTTTTCTTTTCCTTAAGCAAGCCCTTGCACTCCTTTCTAGATTCTTTAAAATGTTGAGTGCAATCTTCTAGCATAGTGATTAGTTCATCTTTAGAGAATTCTTCTTCATCACCATCACTATCACTAACATTATCATGATCACTCTCATCGTCGGATGATACCTTAGCGGCCTTAGCCATGAAGCACGATGGAGTGTCGAAGAGGGAGACTTTCTCTTGGATAGCAATGCTAGCATGTCCCTTCTTCTTGCTCTTGTTGTCATCCTCATCATCACTTGAGGAATCATCACTATCCCATGTAGCAACATGAGAATCATTCTTCTTCTTATGAGAGCTCTCCTTCTTTTCTTGCTTCTTCTTTTGCTTCTTCCTCTCCTTCTTGATAGCATCTTCATCATCACTATCATAAGGACACTTTGCAATGAGATGGTCCTTGCTATGGCATCTAAAGCATCTCATGGTATGCTCATTTTTCTTGGATGAGTTCTTCCTTCTTCTTGCACGAAAGCCTTTCTTCTTCATGAACTTGCCAAATTGCTTGACAAAGAGAGCCATCTTCTCATCAATGTCATCACTATCACAAGAGCTTGAGTCTTCATCACTTGATGATTCAATCTTGGATTTGCCCTTAGATGTGGTGGCTTTGAATGCCACACTCTTCTTCTTCTCATCATCCTTCTTCTCATTTTCCTTCTTCTTCTTCTTGACCAACTCATCCTTCTCATCATCTTCTCTATATGAATCATCGGTCATCACTTCTTGAAATATTTGTTGAGGAGTTGAATCCTTCAATGTAGTCCTCACTAGCACGGTGATCAATGTATCAAACCTCTTGGGCAAGCTTCTCAAGAACTTCATAGAGAATTGGTTGTCCTTGACTTCCTCACCAAGTGCCTTGAGCTCATTGACAATGACTTGCAATCTATGAAACATCTCCGGTACACTCTCATCATCTTGCATCTTGAAGCTTGAAAATTTTTCTTGCAAGATATATGCTTTAGCGGTCTTTGTGCCTTCGGTGCCCTCAAATGTTTCTTCTAGCTTGGCCCAAGCATCATGTGCAACTTCTATATTTTTCACTTGCTCAAATGTCTTGTCATCTAATGCCTCATGAAGAGCACTAATGGCAATGTCATTGCATTGGAGCTTCTTCTCTTCCACCGGTGTAGGTGCTTCCGGATTAGCAACCTCAAATTTTGTTTCGGTGACCTTCCACACTTCTCTATTGATTGACTTAAGATGTGCGGTCATCTTAACCTTCCAATAAGCATAATTTGTCCCATCAAAGTGAGGTGCCTTCTTGGTGTTGTTGATGTGCAAGCTTAATTGAGCCATTTCTTTTTCACCGTAGGTTGTTAAGCCTCAAATAAACGGTGCCTCGGCTCCGATACCACTTGTAAGGTCCAAATAGGCTAGAGGGGGGGTGAATAGCCTAATTAAAACTTCTATAAGAATTACTTAACCACAAGTTAGTACAAAAGGTGGCGGAGCAAAATGCACTAGCTCTAACTAAGTAAGCAAGCCACCTACACAAGTCTAGTACAAGGCTATCCACTAAACACAACAACAACAACAAGCTAGATACAAGATGTAATACGAGAGAAGAGCTTCGAGTGATTATACCGCCGTGTAGAGATGAGAAGTACCAATCAATCAATCACACAAGAGAAATCCTCGGGAAGAGAATGACACAAGAATTTATCCCGAGGTTCACTTGCTTCCCGGCAAGCTACTCCTCGTTGTGGCGATACACCCACTTGTCGGTTCGCGAGCTAATCGACTATCAAGAGTCGAGCCCTCGGCGGGCACCGCACAACCGCACACAAGATGGGGATCCTCCAAGCCACGAGCTCCACTAGAGTATCCAATTCGCGAACTCCCGCGGGGAAGGATCAAGAACCCCTTACAACACTTGGTGAGGGCTCCAACAATCTCCAATTGCGAGCTCAATCACCTCCACTGCTCCAAGCCGTCTACCGTGTCGGGAAACACGGAAGAGTAACAAGAAATCCGCAGCAATTCGAAGATCAAGTGCCTCTAGAATGCAACTCTCAAGCAATGCACTTGAATCTCACTCAATCTCACTCAAGATGTGCAACTATGCAAAGAGATGAGTGGAGGGGTTGTTCTCTAGCTCAAAGGATGTCTCTAGGTCTCAAAATGTGCAAGAGTTGCCCTCAAACCCCGGACACCCTCTATTTATAACGAAGGGGTACGCAGCTAGCCGTTACGGATGACGCAGCAGAAATCGCGCCGACCGGACGCTCCGGTCAGGGTGACCGGACGCGTCCGGTCACTACGCGACAAACGGAAACAGTGCGCACCAGAACTAGCCGTTGCCCTGACCGGACGTGCTCCTATGAATGACCGAACGCGACAGTGCCAGCGTCCGGTCGTGGACGCGTCTGGTCGCTCGTGACCGGACGCGCCGCGCGTCCGATCGTCACTTCCGCTGCGCTCTGCTTCTCTGGACACTTGACCGGACGCTCCGGTTCCGTGAGGCACCGGACGCGCCGGTCGCGCGCTTAACTTTTACGCTCAGTTGAACTGACCGGACGCGCTGGTCAGGCCAGACCCGCGTCCGGTCACAAACCCTAGCACCCGCACCGCGATGAACTGACCGGACGCGTCCGGTCATACCGTGACCGCGTCCGGTGCAGCGTCCGGTCAACGCAGTGACCGCCGTTCGCCTTCGTTACTTTTCCGACTTCCGGCGCAGTGGAAAATAGGCATTTCATTTCCTCAAAAACGCCTGAATCCCGCGCTCGCACGCTCGGCGGGAGGGAGAGCGAACCCCAAACCCCATACTACCGTTCAAACACCACCGCCTTCGTAAATGTGCTAACACCACCAAGTGTACACCATCAATGTGCATGTGTGTTAGCATTTCACAAACATTTTCCAAGGCGTTATGTTAGCTCTTTACTAGATCCTAAATGCATATGCTCAAGACATTGATCTAGTGGCACTTGATTCCCGAGCTAACCGTGATTTCCCCTCTTGATAGTCGGCTATGTATCCTAAACCCGGTCAATCACTTCTCTACTCAACTTAGACCGGCGAAAAGGAAAACCCTATAGTTATACCTTTGCCTTGCGCTCTTAGATCCTTCTCTTCCACTTGATCATCATGTCCATCATTTTATGTGCATTCCATCATGATCAACATTTCATGTCCATGCACCATCTCTTTGTGATCTTGTGGCCACCACTCCTTGCCAGGTACACCTTCATCACATGTGTTGCTTATGCCTAACTCAAAACACTTAACACATGGCATTAGCAACTTGGTGTCATTAATTACCAAAACCAAACTTGGGCTTTCACCATTGGCATTGGAATAGAGGGACTTTAAAATTATGTGCATAGTCTAGTTCTCAAATCTCCTCTATGCGACCATAATATGTGTGTTTGTTCCCATTCGGTTTCGTAGCATCCACGCAGACGCCACTGTTTTGGTTGGTACTCTTTTTATCTTGGGATACGGTGTAAAATGTATTTCCATTTATCTCGTACCCTTTGTACATGAGGACGTGCCACGCTGGTTGCCTAGCCAACAAATACAGTTCATCTCCAATAGTTTTATTACCCTGACATTTTTTCGCAACCAATCACCGAATGTTTCCATGTGATGACACGTAATCCAAGCCTCATTCTTCCCAGGATTCTCGGATTGTACAAAATCCATGTGTTTCTCAATATACGGTTCCACCACAGTGAAGTTTTAAAGAACTGTGTAGTGCGCTTTATTGAAAGAATCATCACCCTGGCTGATATATGTTTTCTTTCCTAGTGTACCCTTTTCACCAAGTCTCCCCTCATACCGTGATTCAGAAAGACCAATCGGGTCAAGGTCAGGAATGAAGTCCACATAGAGCTCAATGACCTCCTCTATCTCGTATCCCTTGGTGATGCTTCCTTCTGGTCGACCCCGTTGGTGAACATATTTTTTTAGTACACCCATAAATCTATCTAAGGGAAACATGTTGTGTAGGAACACAGGACCCAGGATATTAATCTCTTTGACCAGATGAACTAGGAGATGTGTCATGATATCAAAGAAGGATGGAGGGAACACCAACTCAAAGCTGACAAGACATTGAACCACATCATGTAGAGTATCTAGATCAAAAGGATTGATTGTCTTCTGAGAAATTGCATTGAGGAATGCACACAACTTCATGGTGGCCAGACGTACATGTGGAGGTAGAATTCCTCTTAAGGTAACAGGAAGCAGTTGTGTCATAATCACGTGAGTTGACAAATTTCTTCTCCGGCACATTTATTATATGCTTTATATTGGAGGAGAACCCAGATGGGACTTTGATGCTGCTTAGGCACTCAAACATGTTTTTCTTCTCCTCATTGCTAAGAGTGTAGCTAGCAGGTCTTAAGTAATGGCGTCCATCATCTGTCTTCTCTGGATGCAGGTTGTTAACGATGAGTGTGTTTAGTTCGCAAAATTTTTTGGCTTTGGGTATTGTAGCACTTTCGTTTGTAATCATACACTAATTAGGCTCAAAAGATTCATCTTGTGGTTTTCTACCAAACTGTGTAATTAGTTTTTTTCGTCTACATTTAATGCTCCATATATGTGTCCAAATATTCGATGTGATGAGAAATCTTGAAAATTTTGAGAACTAAACATGGCCATAGAACTATTACCTTACAGCTGGCTACAAAATAACTTATTTTGTAGCCACTTGGAGTTACGATAATTGCTATGCTAATTTATAAGATTATAGTAATTCCTTACTATGTGATTTACTATAACATTATAGTAAATATCCCCATGTATTATAGTAATTCAACTATCGTAAATATATACTGACATTGTCGTAAAATAGTATATAAAATTATCGTAAATAGAGGTGGCTATAAAATAACTTATTTTGTAGCTAGTCATAGAGTATACTATATATATATATATATATATATATATATATATATATATATATATATATATATATATATATATATATATATATATATATGTGTGTGTGTGTGTGTGTGTGTGTGTGTGTGTGTGTGTGTGGACTTCACTAAAGAAGGACCTACTTCTATATATCCAAGGCTGCATGCATCCCTACTCTGGCCTAGCTTGTGTCTGTTGCCTGTTGAATTTTGCCAATGCCTTTTCTGCATTCTAAATGTTTGGATGGGCTATTTGGGATTTAACGAAAGGGAGTAGGCTCTGGATTCGAAATATGCAGTTCCTAATGTCATGCGTATCGATATGGGGCTACATACACCGCAGTACTCCTCGGTGGAGTAAGCAGCACCCAGTTTTTTAGAATAGTTAACTTTGGTTAAGTGTTGTTTGCCTCAAGCGACATCACAGATAATGAAACTTTTTATATGAATGTGGAAACTTAAGACCGTAGGTATATCTTCTAATAAAAACTTTCGGACATTTTTTGATTTTCGACAGAGTTCATTACCACTGGCCAGACCAAGGTAAGGCACGGCTTTCTACAGAGTTCATTACCACTGGCCAGACAAAAGGTGAGGCGCGGCTTGTTTCTAGTCTTTTGCTGATCGTGCTATCAACTTGTCAGAAATTTGAACCTTGCATTAGCTAGCCTTAATTAAACTGTTGACAATAATTAGGGGGGCATTGTTTTGTTTGGATATAAAATTTCACTCCTGTGATCCTGAAAACTACTTACTGAGATGTATGTATGATATGCTTGGTAACTCGTTTTTGAATGTTCTTTAATCTCTTTTGAGAGGATGCGCATGTTGCCTTTGAGCCTTGCTGCCTTGGTGAGGTTATATAATTTGCATGTGTGGTTGAGCCATCTCCCAAGATCAGTTACTCTGAACAATTCTTACACCCTGATAGAATAGGCAGAGATAGGTTTGGACTGTTTATCTGTGGCATATTTGGCTCAAATTGTGGGAGACATTGGACAAACTGATTTGACGCGTTTGGGCACCACCAAGCGTAAAAATTCTCTCCTGGCTTCTGGAATCATATATGTTGCAGGCTCATTACTCGCAGTCTATGCCCTCTGTAGAACCCGCTCTTCAATGCCGCTACTCCACCTGGATCTGGGACCTCTTCTTCTCTTGGCTTGTGGCAAAGAGCCTCTCGGGAGCTCTCGGCTTGTGGCAAAGATCCTCCTGGGCGCAATTCACAATGGTTGCAGAACGGTGGACGTAGGTCAGTTATTTACATCCCAGGCACTACAATCAAAGGTCTTCGATCACTTATCATTCTAGTTTTCTGTGAATTACGGAAGGAACGGAACACAAGATTTTTCCCCCCCGAGGAACATGCTTCATCTACTGAGTTAATCTAATCGTGAAGATCAATGACATTGTGAGAGATGCTAGAGACGGGCTGCAAACAAGAATTTTATGGCAATTAGGCTAGTTTCAATGAGAGTTTCATTCGGATTTCATCCGCATTTAATTGATGATGTAGCAATGTTTTAAGAAGTCAGAGTTTTATAGGATGAAATTTTATTGGCTCGGTTTCCAACTCTTGATGAATCATGAAATTAAATATCTTTGAAACACTAGAATACATCGAGGATAGTTGTTTTATTCATGTTTCGTTGCATTTTATCTAATATGGTATTTTTAAAGTCAACGATATGAAACTCTTTATTAAAAATGACCTAACTTAGTCTCTGTCTGCTTCTTTGGGCTGCTTTTATAACCTTAGCCTTCGATTTTGTACTTTACTTTTTGAAGGCCTAGACATGTACCTTCTTCTATATTAAGGATCTGTTGGTTTAACTGATAGCTTTTGACTTTTGACTATTGACTTTTATAATAAATTTTTAGCTTCTCAACACGCTAAAAAGCTAAAAGCTAAAAAAATCATCTCAATGTGCTTTTTAGGTTTTAAGTTTATTTTCTGTAAGCTAGTTTTTTCACCGTTTCAAAAACTAGTATTAACAATGTTGTTTGTTTCAGCCAAAAAGCTGAAGCACACCGATACAAATTCTTGTGCCACCTTTATTTTTAGTAAAAAAAAAGAGACGACTAGCGCCCGGACGTCCAGCCTAAGACGTGTCCGGATGCAGCTACGACCCATCTAATACCTACCAAGGAGCCATCAGATCTCAGTTACGGAACCACGGAATAGCGTAACAGGAGCGCCCACCCGCGCCGCCATCCCACGCCGCGGCGCATCGAGAAGAAGGGGAGGGGGCGGTGCCCGCCTGTATCTCAAGTTCGGATGCCCAGCCAGCGCCAAGAGAAGGTGGATACACCGAGGTGAGGCAGCTGAAGACGAGGAGAGAGCGAGATGCAACACTCGATCTATTTTTAAAACATCCAGATGCAACACTTGCAACATACGTTTAAAGACAAATGAAACATTTGAAATATGCATCTGAAAGCACTTGCAAACACATCTCAAAACCATTGTAAAACATGCAACATATAAATAAAACACTTGCAACATATGTGTAAAACATACGTAACATCCAAATAAACACACTTGCAACATACGTATGAAAAAACAAATAAAACATTAGGAACAAAAACTTGGAACATACGTGTACAACCATTGCAACATATACAACATCCCGATCTACTTTTCCAACATCCTTATGAAACATTTACAACATACTACCTATAAAATATCTGAAACTTAGGCTTGCAACGTGCGTTTTCATCCTTCTTCTTCCGTATGACACAGCGCAAGTGGGGGATGGGCAGGGGGAGGGCAACGCCATCACAGCCCCTTCTGGAGACGAGCGAGGGGGGAGGGGATGGGGAGGCCGCCGGCGAGCTTTGGGCAGGATGCGGACTGCCGTCATCGTAGGCGGACAAAGGGGAAGGCAGGGACAGGCCGTCCGCGAGGGCCGGAATGAAGGGGCCTGCCATAGGTGCAGGTGCAACACGGGAAGAAGGGGCCGATGGCAGGCGCATGGACCGGCGACGGCAGAGACGCCGCAGGGGTACATGGAGAGAGGAGCATGGGAAGCGGAACAAGCGGACGGGTTTCTTATTTATTTTTAATTTTTTTATATTTTTAACATGTTCGGACGAAAGTCACGGACCAACACCCTTATCGTATCGGTAAAAGAAGGATATCGCATACCTCTGTCCAGACCAGAGGAGAAGATAATAAAAAAGATAATATGATATGGCTTATTTCAGCACTAATCACGACGAATCAGACGGTGAGCGTCGTCACCAGTCACCACCCGATCCTTGTTTCTGTTCTTTTGTTATCCGCCCGCCGGCGCCGGTGAGGTTGCCGTTTATCTCTCGTGGCCATGGCCGTGGCGGCGGCCTTCTCCTCCGGCTCCCTCCTCCCCACTACTCCCGGTACCCACCTCGCCCCGTTCACTCTGCGCTTTCCCTTCCGCCTCCACCCACGGTGCGCCGCCTTGGTCGCCGCCGCCGCCACACTCCGCGAGGTCTGCGCCGGCCGCGTCCCGGACCACGTCCTACAGAGGTGAACCCCGCAACCAGACGAGACGCCAATCCTTTACCATGCTATTAGCTCACTCGTCGGCGGAGGCAAAGGCAACACCTAGAAATTCGGGGGTGGTTTCATTTCTTGATTGAAAAAATAGAAATTTGGTTTCAGGGCTGAGGAGGTTGGCTATGTCGTGCCCACCGAGGTGCAGGAGCAATCCCTGCCGCTTCTGCTGTCCGGCCAGGATTGCGTTCTCCACGCGCAGGTGGTCCTTTCTTGCTCGTTTCTTTCCTACTGGTCCTAGAGTTCTCGTGTTGTGCGATACTGCTGTGGCCTGTTCTCGCATTTCGCATTTCACGGTGGTCTGTAGACAGGCTCCGGGAAGACGCTGGCCTACCTCTTGTCCGTCTTCTCCGCCATCGACTTCAGCAGGTCCTCGGTGCAAGCACTGGTTGTCGTCCCCACAAGGGAGCTCGGCATGCATTGATATGATTGTCGGCTCGATTGCTTGCTCAGTGCACCCCGTCTGTCTGATCTCTGATGTTGTTTCTTCTCTAACTGCGGTGCTCCAAGGTTACCAAGGTTGCTAGACTACTCGCAGCCAAGGCGTGCACCGTCATGGCTTTGCTTGATGGTGCTATGCTCAAGAGGCAAAAGAGCTGGGTCAAGGTAATAGTACTGACCATCTCTTGCTGGATTTGTGTCTATGTCGATGCCTGATTACCTGGGACCATTTTGATAGGAAGTGTCTATTCAATGGTTAGGTACAGATCTATCTTATGCATTCAACATATGTTTATGTTGTTTCGGTACTGTCGGTTATGGCATGGTAGCGGAATTCACTTACGCCATCATGTAGAGGGCAGTGCTATTTAAGGTTTCCTTTTCTCTGTTGCCATGTGTTTGTGATAGAACTGTCGATAAATTTACAGGCAGAGCCCCCCGCGGTAATTGTAGCTACCGTGGCAAGCTTGTGTCAAATGGTCGAGAGGCGCGCGTTCAGCCTTCAATCCATGAGAGTGTTAGTTATCGATGAGGTGAGGTCATCACTCCTCTTTCTTAAGTCTTGAATCAAATTACTGTCAGAGTTTGCTCCACTCGCTGATGCTCTGTAATCATATTTGTCCAGGGGGCTAACCCTGTTGTTTGTGTAGGTTGATTTTATTTTTGGGTCATCAAAGCAAGTCAGCTCTCTTCGCAAAATATTAACCTCTTATTCAGCAGCTTCCAGTCGTCAAACCATATTTGCAAGTGCATCGATCCCTCAGCACAATCGCTTTCTGCACGACTGTGTACAGCATAAATGGACCAAGGTTGCTAATTTCTTGTATTGAACAAATTGCTGTTTGTTTTGTACTTCAAAGAATGCTAATGTCATTTTACCCTTAACATGGTATAGGGTGATGTGGTTCATGTTCATGTCCACCCTGTACAGCCCATGCCTTCGCACCTGTGTCACAAATATGTGGTGAGCATATCAAATTCTCTGTATAATGATTGATGACCTTGTATCAAATTCCTCATTTAGCTCACTCATGAAAGGACCTTTCAAGTTTCTCCCCTTTCCCTCAACCATAGGCACTTACCCGTAGCCATGCCCACCCTCAGGCTCATTGTTGTAAAATATTACTAATGTTCTTCTTGACAACTAATTCTGGGATGCATGGCACTTACTCGACAGCACCTACCTCTAGGCATGTCACATTTCTTCTAATTCTCAACTAATATAATGCATATAGAGGCAACCTGTTTTTTCTTCTTTCCCATAATTAGTGCCTCCTGGCCAACTAAGTCCACAACCAACCTCCTTTCTCCTGAGATTTCTTTTTGATCTCTGTCTGAATCTTGGTGACTATGACAACACAATAAATGTGCAGATCTGCACCAAGAAGGAAAGGTTGCATGTTTTACTATCCTTGCTTGAGAGGGATGCACCGAAGTCCGGAATCATATTTGTTGCTGAACAGGTACTGGTGTACATGATGTTCTTTTGATACCATACCATGTTTATATAGTTTCTCTAGTATCTTGGGATTTCATCATCTATTTTCTGGGGTGCTTCCTTAGTATGATTGTCAATAGGCCAAGTGATCTTATGACAGGCCAGCAATATTATGTCCGATGCAAATTCAAATTATCCGTATAGCATCTTGCCATAGCTATCTGCTTATCTGGAATGATACAGAATAACACATGATGCAGTTATGTGCTGTGATGCTCTACTGCCATGCACATATGTGATGAGTTGAGCCAATTTGGTATTTGCACTTTGGCAAGCTTGTTGCCTGGGCAAGTTTCTGCAAAATCAATACCCCATCTTGTAAAAACCAAGATCCAGGCCTATGATGACTTAGTGGTATTGTCTGAGGGACAGGGAGCGTCCTCCAGTCAATAATTTCATCATATTTTCAGTTTCCACAATTGCTGTGCTCTGACCAATACCCCCAATTCATAATCTTTTAGATTTTTTAAAAAACTATGTACATGTTAGATGTTACTTCCTTTTTAAAAGCTTTGGATACTTTGACATTTATAAGTAACAAAACTCAAAGAAGTATCTATTCATCACCTAGTTCTGACTTCTGAGCAGTTATGTTGATGGTGAATGAATCTTCAAGTTCTTAACTGAACCAACGAAGTAGTGTATCACCCTCACATCTGTATTCTGTTTTGTAAATCTGAGCCTATGTTCTTAGTCTGAGAGATCAAAGAAGGCTGGTAATCCTCCTTCAACCACGGTTGTTGCTGAGTTCTTGAGAAATGCATACAAGGGAAGCTTAGATGTGCTGCTGCTGGAAGAAGATATGAACTTCAATGCTCGAGCGGCCTCGTTCTCTGTAAGCGCACTCCGAGTTCCCTGTCTGAAGCCCCCAGCATCTCCATTCTCTGTATTGACTATGAGATTTGTGACCTCTGCAGGAAGTGAAGGGACGAGGATTCCTGCTGGTTTCAACAGACATAGCAAGCAAAGGATTTGACCTTTCCTCAAACCAGCCACATATGCAACTTCGACCTTCCTAAGACGGCAACCGACTATCTGCACCGTGCCGGAAGAACCGGGAGAGAGCCATTCTCCAGGTTGGAATGCGGCGTGACAACCCTTATAACAGAGGAAGAGCACTTCGTGCTACAGAGATTTCAGAATGAGCTCAAGTTTCACTGTGAAGCGCTGCCCCTTGAGTCCATGTTCACGTTCTCTTGAGCTCGGATGTGAATACTAGTCTTTTTTTTTCTTTTTTCTTTTTTGAGCATTTGTATCTTCTACGGTTGCATATCCATTTTTCTGGATATATACTTATGAAATGATCTTGAATCATAACAAAGTTGGTCCTGAATTGTTTTATCGTCTTGGAAAACGATTTAACTAAACTACAACCATGTAGCTTAGCCCACTGGACTATAGCTTATTAAACAACAGCTGTTATTGTTCATTGGTCACTTAAACCAGAGCACGATTATATATAAAAGGCACAAATAATTCATGTCAAATTCAACGCTTCATCTAGTCATCCATGTGAAATTATCAACGGAAAAAAGCAAAACCATATTCCATATTCAGTACGGATAACATGTTGGCAGCCATGGTACTCTAGTCTAGTCAAGTGCCACGGCCGATGGCTTAACTTCACACAAACAAAAGTTCAGAGGGGGGCAAATTCACATGAACTAGGAAAGTTTAGGCGGCGCCAGTAATAGCATGAAACTGAACTAAACTGGACGGGATCGACATGGGGCAGGAGGCTGTTCTTTTATGGTTGTTGAGGCTGCAGCAACTTGGAATCGCAGGCCACGATCTTCACCTTGCCCAGTGTTTCTTGAATCTCCTCGCTCTTGAAGGTTGCATCTGTTAGAATGAAGGTCCAGACATTGTCGCAGAACCTGTAGGTGTGCAGATGACCCTGTACAGCAACAAGGAAAGCCGTCACAGATCTAGTCTGATAACTGATAAGGTTTCAAATGCCGAAGTGAAAAGAAATACTGAGTACTGAGCTGAGACCAGTCTGAAACCATTGGATATGCAAGACAGTTTGAAAACTTCCACGCCCGATTTTAATTGTAACATTTGAACCCCAACTTACAGAACTTAAGAGTATCAAACTATCCAACAGAAGCAGGAAGCACGTACACTGGACTCATATAAAGGCACAAGCCCTAGCTGAAACACTAACAATAAGGTATGAGGCCAGAGGCTCTCGTCTTTTTTTTTTTGGTTGAAGTCGAGCAAAATAATAGCAAGCATTCAGTATATGAAGCTATCAGCATGCAAAGAAGGATATCACCGAAGTTCATTCTAGATCATATAAAAAAGGCCCTTTTGCCTAAAAAATTGCTTCATGGTTCCAAAACATCAAAGAGAATACCAGTTATTATAGAAAGACAACTATCTATGTTCCCACGAAAAAGGTGTACTATGAAGTTTTCATTTTAACAAACTGGAAGAGAAACCAGCAATGTGACAGGTAGCTATTTAGAACTTTTCATGTACATGCAGCACTACCAAAAAAAATGTGTGAACTTATAGTACATTAAATTAGGTAGGAAAGTTAAATTTGTAGTTATTTACAGGCCCAGTTATACAGAAGGTTGAACCAGATGCCAAATTTGGAAATTAAACAAGTTGAGGTTTTCTCTCACAAGAACACCAAGCTGTAGTGGCTTATAAAAATGACAAGCCACCGACTGCAGTAGCCGCACTTGTTTTAGGACATGATAGAAGCAGTGTGCACATATGCACAACACTGTGGAAAGTGTAGCAGTTCATAATGATGATGCTGGTGATACGATATATAATACATTGTTAAAGCATGCTAGAACAATTCCTGCGAGCGTGCCAGTTGACAACTAGTTCATGGTACAATGTACTGCATCTAACAAACAGAGGAAGTTGAAGTAGAGACTGAATAATTGAATACATGTTAAATTCAAAGAGCAAGCACATATGTCTCTGGTACATGGGCAAATCAATGATTTCGGACAACAGTTGAAAACATATCACAGCAATGGAAAATAGCAAGGCTAACAGTAAAATAATGCGAGGCTACGTGCAGTGAATCCATATATATCTGAATCAACAGAAAGGGCACCTTGACGTTAACCTTGCTCTTGACCTGCATCTCCAGCGCCTCAGTCATGGACTGAAGACAATAAGACAAGGGTGTCAAAACAAGCAGCGAGGGACCTGGTAATTTTGAGACCCATATGACTGTAACGTCGTGAGACCTTGTCGAACTGCACAAGGACCTGGATGGCGAGCTCTGGGCTGACGGCTCCGCTGGAGACGAGCTCGTCCAGCGTCTCGGTGAGGCAGGTGCCAATGGTGGACCTCCGGTACAGCTCGAAGGTGGCCATCCCTGCATGCAAAGCCACGCGGCGCCGGGCCTCAACAGCGTCAGAACACACCGCAGAGAATTACATGTACATGTTGTTTCAGATAAACTAGTGGTCATGTCTAGGATTGATCAGGGTACGGTACGCACACCCAGGAAACAGGATCGCGGACGGACATCTCTCAAGTTCAAGTCAAAACTCCATTCCATTCCATTCCACAAGGCACAAATGAATGAACCAAGTAACCGAAATCCCCCCGCGATATTAATCACGAATCGATCATCCGTGTAACCCGCGAGCCGGATGATGACGATGACGACGCCTGCAGGGGCAAACCCTAGCGGCGGCGGAGGCCGAATCGCGGCGTGTAAGGTAGCATAGCAAAACCCGCCTAGAAACTCCGGAGATGGAAGGCCTTACACGAGGCTCACCTGGTGGATCGCGCCGGGAAGGAGGAGAGGGACTGATTCGAAATCTGGCTGCTTATATACGGACGGAGGTGGGGAGAAGGGGAATTGGGGACACGCCTTTATATAGGAGCCTAGGACGGAGGTTCTTGACTTGAATTGTTCAGTTCGTTCTCTGCCGCATGTCGGTGCCAATTACCCCCCCCCCCCCCCCCCCCCCCCCCCCCCCCTTTCTTCCTCGACTGCCCATTTGGCATACAGCTGTCAGCTGTAGGTACAAGGACGACCGCACACGTCTCGTCTCGTCTCATCTCCTCTCCTTTAATTTGGCTCTTTGTGATCGTATTTCTTCTTCTCTTTTTACTAGCAAAGACAGGTTACACTTCTTTCACACTCGATTGACATTTATTTGTTATTTCACCACGGTAGAGTTTTGAAAATTTCTAGCTAAATTGACATTTGAGCGGACGTCAGATCATGCGAGCGAACAAAGTGCTTTCATATTCTGTAAGTATGATATGATGCAAACACTTTCTGTGATGGACTTCCTTCATCGCTTTCGTTTTATTGAACAGATACGTTGCTCATGATATTATAGATTTCAAAACTCTCATTGGTAGGCCTCTAAGCTCTTGTTTAGTTCCTAAAATATTTTGGGAAAGGTAACTGTAGCGCTACTGTAGCATTTTCGTTGTTATTTGACAATTATTGTCCGATCATGGCCTAACTAGGCTTAAAAGATTCGTCTCGTCCATTTCGTCTAAACTGTGTAATTAGTTTTATTTTTTATCTATATTTAATGCTTCATGCATGTGTCTAAAGATTTGATGTGACGGGAATCTGAAATATTTTAGAAAATATTTTGGGAACTAAACAAGGGCTAAATGTGGAGTACGACGCAAAGGAATTGAGGAAGGGTAACAAATGCAAATAGATCACACAAAAGTCTACTAGCTGTTCCTAAGGATGAAAACGGTCGTAAAACTCATCAACAGTTTTCTACTTTTACATTTGAAAATACGAAAGCGAAAGCGAAAGCGGACAAGCCAAACACGAAAACAAACACGAACTTACGAAATATCTAGAATTTCAGAAACGAACCAATTCAAGCGGAATTATGTCAAACATGGTCGGTATACGAAAATTCAATACGGAATACTGACCTGTACGACTAAGTCCATAAAAATTAACAAAGTCCATGATCAAGTACATAACAATTACCAAGTGCATGTAATAATTAACAAGTGCATTTGGTATTAAGTGACGTAGCTGTATTTTTATACCATTTAATTTAACATGATATAGCTACGGTAAGAAAGCATGATACAGTATATTTAAAAGTAACATTGTGTGTAGGCATATTAAAAATTTTAGTGCCCATACATTAGCTGGGTATCACTGGCCACTTAATTAAACTGATATAAATTACAAGCTTTATGAGGTATAAATAATATTATAATATGGTGTCACGGGCTCACGGGAGAGGAAGATAGGATTGTCTACTTGTCATTGGACCGGGCCCAAGAAGAAGGGAAGCGGAGAAGAATCAAGAATGCTGCTGGCCTGCTGCCGACCTGCAGACTTCACTTTAGTACCACCTCGCGAGGCCGGACGTGATGAGGCTGGGGCTTGTGAGTTCTGCAGTGGGCCAAATTCGGATTATTTCGAATTTAGAATTCGGAATATTCCGAATAGAATGTAGAAAATTAGAAATCGGTCGAAAAAAGCTTAAACTGAATTCGTTTTGATTTCGAATTTAGTGTTTCGTATTTTGAATTTAGTATTTTGTATTTTGTTCGAAAATATGAATTCGCTTGGGTCAAATGTAGAAAACGATATGGTTTGGTTTGGGATAATTTCCGTTCTGTTTTCATCCTTAGAGCTCCCATGTGGCAATCTATGGCCGTCCATACCCAAGCACCACCATGTCCTAATCTACAAGCACAACAAGTTTATCACCCAAGACCACCGGTGCCCTCATCGAACAATCAGGGAACACCATCCACAAGCAGAGGCCGACACCCTATTCGTTTGAGCTATTCGGCCACATCAGCAGCCATCCAGCAGTGTTTTTCTCTCACAATAAACCAGTGAATAGTACTTTCAGCCACAGTAAACCAGCGAAACGAGCAGTCTGCGAGCCTGGCGCGTTGGCCCCCTATCTCTGCAAAAAAGAAGAGTGACCGCTCTGTGAAACTAAAGCCCAAAGCAATTAAACTAGACGAGTCATATAGGAGTAGGCGCATACTCCCTCCGTCCCAGAAAAAGTGTCGTTTTAGATTTTTCAGACATCGTGTTTGACCGTTCGTCTTATTCAAAAATTTTGTGTAAATTATAAAATAAATAAATCATTATTGAAGTATCTCTAATGATAAAATAAGTCATAACAAAATAAATAATATTTATTAAAATTTTTTGAATAAGACGAACGGTCAAACACGATGTCTGAAAAATCTAAAACGACACTTTTTCTGGGATGGAGGGAGTAGTTGTGACAGAGTGCAGGTAAAGAACAAAAGACAGAGCATGGTAGGAGTAGGCGCATAGCTGCAAGCCTGAGACTGAGTACAGGTAAACAACAAAAGACAGCATGGGTAGCTTGCATGCATGCCATATGGAGTGGTGACAGGATCATGGGAATATGTGCTTTAAAAAGTCTAGATCCGTGTTTGTTTTTGGCTTATACAGGGAAGTTTTGATAGCTACAGTAGCAGCATTTTAAATTAGGCCCCCTTAATTTTCACTCGCCCTCTGCCACTGTCTACAATGCCACATAATTCTAACATGAAGGGTTCGTGTTACACATGTGGTGCATATGAGCACAACTCCAATAGATGTGGACACAAAGATTCTACACTTAAGGGCTCATGCTCCTACACATGTGACCGTTGGATTTATTTTGGAATATGCACCAACTTTATAGTCCAGCTGGTATGCAGCTCGTACTTTTCCTGGAGCATTTTTTATCCGCAGTATTTGGGTCTGACATCATCTAATGTTTTGTTAGTATTCACCTTGGGACCTCTCGTACGACTCCTATGTTCATCTCTCTCTCCCTTCCTCTCTATCTCTAACTCTACTCATCTATCTCTCCCTCCTCCTTCCCAACCTCTCTCTCCCCACCTCCCTCCTGTACCAGAAGGTGGCACTCTGACTCTCGACGGTAACACAGTCGCGGCCCCCAACATGCGCATGGACCTAGACACGCCTCGACGTCCAGCCCCCCCCCCCCCCCCCCCGATGGCGCCCATGCCGCGGCGACGCCCCTCACCGGTGCACCACGACTACACCTCGGCGGTGAAACCCCCAATGGTGGCGACCAGGCCGCACGACACCTAACCCCTCTCCTGGCGCACCACCACGAAGATAGGCCATGACAATGCTGGGAAGAAGAAAGGTGTAAAGTGAAAAGACAGTGAAAGGATAAGGCCATATTATTCCCATGACATATGCTTGGTACATGAGTCCAACCTTGTATACCTATCCAGTGAAGTGTGTGTATATATATATATATATATATATATATATATATATATATATATATATATATATATATATATATATATATATATATATATATATGAGCTTTTACTGAGCTAGAGTAAAAATGGCACACGTCTTGAGACTATCCCATCAGCAGTTGCATGTGTGGGAGCATAAGCCCTTAAGGAAGATTTAACTTTTTCCAATGGGTATCTTCAAAATTAAGAAGACGAAAATTGTCCTCAAGTAGCAACTCTCCTTATCAGTCACGACATGGTGGATAACAAGCCCCTCACCCTACATCAAAACTAAATCAAGGCTATGCATGTGGTCGAGTTCATCACATCACTGCTGAACAAGCTCGAGATGCTCCTGAAGTGGTTATGGGTATGTTTCTTGCGCACTCAATTTCTACCGTTGTGCTTTTTTTATTCTGGTGTATCACACTCATTCATATCAAGGAAATTTGTGCAACGACATGGCATCCTAGTTAGCTTCTTTTTTTTTTGGCCCTGTCTGGGTGTTCCGAAATTTTATGTACCTATAAATGCAATACAACTGTAATTTGTCGGGCACAAGAAAACCCTTGGAATGCAAATGATTTGTTCACCCCTAGAAAAGGTTGTTTCGGTGAAGGGTATATATTGAAATGCTTGCAGGTGTTCTTAAACTGAAACTGCAACAGAGAGAGCGGTTAACATCAACTTGGATCTTGGAATTGAATTTGGATCTCGAAGTTTGGAACTGAAAAATTGAAGAATTACATAGCAGAAACACATTCGCTCATCAGCAAACCAAAGCAGAAAAGACAAGAGAGTCGACGAGTGAAAAGAAAAGAAAAGAAAAGCCAACTCGTACTGCTCCAGTGCTGCATTGCCTGAATCCTCGCTTGTCAGTGCCCTGTTGCCGTGCTGCCCGCCAAGGTGGGCTCGTGTGTCTCATGGCTTATACTCTACCTGGAGCCGGCGAAATAGCTGCAGTTCCATCGAGTCTGCCAGTGCGCGCGGGCAGGCGAGCGAGCGGACGCATGGCTGCGCCGCTCGATTCGCCGCCGCCGGGCTCTAGATCGCCGGATTCGAGTTCCGACGTGAGGAACAAGCCCGCGCTGAGACCTTGGGCCTGCGCCGCTCGATTCGCCGCCGTTGAGCTCTGGATCACCAGATTTGAGTTCCGACGCGAGGATGAACGGGCCCGTGCTGAGGCCTTGGGGCTGCACCGTGGAGGTTAGCAGTGGGGTCGCTACGGTGGCCTTTTGTGCGTGTGGTGGGCATGGCAAAGCAAGGGTGTTGGTGCACTCCGGGTGGCACGAGAAGTTGGCGGCGCCTACGAGTCTCGACTCTCGACGAGGAAGAAGGTGCGCCTCGCGAGCCAGACCCGATAGGCGTCGGAAAAAAAGTGTGGCCGGTGGAGACCATTGTAACATGCCAAAACAGACAAAATTTTAGTGGACATCAAGCAGTACTTTTGAGTCCAACCGGTATAATTTTTCTGGCCTGAATTTTACAGGAGTTTTGGACACAAAACCATCCTTCCAAACAGGCCCATATTAAAACGATGATCAATATCCGGCCCCCTGGATCACATTTAATGACTGAAACCACGTGTCAAGGATTAGACATATAGATCAATGGGGTTACATTTCTAAGCAATCCCATTGTGCTTGATACTCAAGGAATAGATGTAATTCTTAGTATGGATTGGGTAGCTAAGTATCAGGGCGTCACATGATGTACTTGCTTGGACTCAGCCCCAAGATGTTTCAGAAAGTCCGGAGTTTCCTTGGTCTTTCGCTGAATATTATCGCCGGTCCATAGAAAACTTTTTCCCAAATCGCCAAACCAAACCGTGAACTCAACTCCTTAGAAAGGTTGTTGAATTTAAGCGGACAAAAGAATGAATGTGAGTCCAGCTTTCTGGAATTGAAACAAAAAGCGAGAGGTAGCAGACTGAGTGTAAGAGGTGGGTATGATACTATCACAAATTAGACCCTTCGCGGGATTTATAATATACAGCACATACTAACTGCAACTTGACTGGGACTGGGAGGAGGAAGACTGACTTTTCTGGAGCCGAGGAGCAGATCTCTCTAACGAGCGACATACCCCCTACCCTAACCCCGACGCCCCTAGACCCCTCAATGCTGCCGCCGCCAGCGGCGCCGGTTGCCTCGTCGGCGCCGGCGCGGGACCCTGCCTCCCCCTCGCCTCCCTCCCCCAGATCCACCTCCCTCTCCTCCCCTACCCCCTTTCCCCAAGCGTGCATGGATGCAGGCACGACGCCTCCACCCGCGTGGCCCTCGCGGCCCCCGCTATCTGCAGCACCGGTCCCTGCCACCGATGGCACTACTGACGGCCCCGTGGAGCTGCCGCTACCGTTGATTGCCGTGAACGACACCAATAGTGCCATCACCAGCGTCTGGCACGCGCGGACGCTCGTGCCACGATGGAACTGGTGGTGTGCTCCCCCGAGCCAACGCCGCTAGATACCGCCGCCGACACCCCCCCACGGCTTCCTTGCGGAGCTCCTGGGCGGAGCCACGACGCCCCCTTCCGAGGCGGCAGCGCGTTCCCCGGAGCCGCCGGAGCCAGTTCCCGTTCTTCCCCCAAAACATTGCGGTGCCGCCGTCCACCTTCTCCTCCTCCATGGAGCCCACGGCGCTGAGGAAAACTCTCCCAAGCTCCCGCCCCTGGATGCGGCGGCGGAGGCTGCCCGCGCCTAGGCGGCAGGGTCGTCCCTCTCGCCCTTCATTGCTCCTTGGTCGCCTTCCTAGCCGGGCGTGGCGGGTCCTTCCTCTTGGGGGCCCTAGGATAGGCTCTCCTTCACTCAGAGGCATCCGGGGACGAGCTGTCTAAGCCCTCGCCCATCGCCGCAGTAGACAAGGGGAACGCGGTCCCCGTCCCAGGCCGCGGTAGGTGCCGTCGTCGCGCCCGTCCATCCGGGCCAGGCTTCACGGCAGACGCTCACCGCCACCCGCCCAGCGTGCCATGCTTTTGGGGTTGCAGTCGACCGGGGGGCCGAGCGGCCACGCCGCGCCCCCGGAATCAGCATCCAGCAGGCCACGTCGCAGCCACCCCGCCAGCATCACCACGTTCCTAGGGCCAGCGCGCGAGTCGACGGAGAGGGGTTTGTAACACCTCAGGTGTTATAGTGGCTAATTAATCTGTCATGTCATCATATTGCACCGCAAAAGCATCCATGATTAGGTCAACCATGTTATGCATTAACTAAAATGAGTTTACCTTTTTAGGTTGGATGTGCTTCTCAGTGGTGTGACTCGAACCGAAAACACTAATTTCGAATGTCACCGCAAATACTTAGTTTATGCCCTGCATAATTTGAGGTGTGTGACTGTGTTACACACTAGTGCCAAGTGTAGGGTATGAACTCAAGTACAACACGTAAAATGAAGCTCCAAGTTTGAGTTTGAATTGGAATCAAAACTTGTCGCGAGTTTTTCTGATTCGAATTTGAATTCAAATTTTGGGGATTATTAAAAGAGTTTAAAAAGTTAAATTGGTCAACCAAGAGTGGCATTTGGTCAAATATGTGATGATTGTCTAAATGATGCCCTTGGATGATGGTTTGATCATTAAATAATCACCAATTAAAATAGCAACAAGTTTCAATTTGAAATTCTTCCGAAAACCCTAAAATCCAAAACCCTATTTTTACCCCTTTTGAAATAATTCAAAATCTAAGAAAAATTTGGGAAAAAGTTTCAAACCAGGTTTGTAGATATTTTCTAGGGCTACAACTTTGGTGTTTTGAGTTTTCAAAGTTTTAGTGTAAAATGTGGAGCAATTTTGAAAAGAACAAATTTCAAATTTGACCCCTTTTCATCCCCCAACTCAAATTTCAAAATGGAGGCAGAATTTGAAAATAGCTTGAATAGAAAAGTTGTAGGTCTTGGCTAGATGTACAACTTTGGTGTTTGGAGTTTTCGAAGTTTCAACATAAAATTGAAAGTAATTTCTAAATTACCAAATTCCTGAAAAGTGTCCCCTTTTGATTTTAAATTCAAATTTCAATATAAAACTTGTAGAGCTTGAAATTCTGAAGATTTCATATCTTGGGAATTTTTTAAGTTGCTACATGATTTTGAGAGTAATTTGACAAAACAATTTGAAATTGAAAAAATTTGGGGGGTGCTACAGTACCCGACGAATCACCGCCAGGCACCGAGCGGCATGGGCACCGCGCGAGCCGCCGGGTTGCTTCCAGGCCATTCCCGCGGGCGCTCGATCGCCACCTCGTCCGTGCGCGCACCTTCTAGCGCTGTTGGTGACCCCTATATAAAGCCAAGCAAGCCGCCGTTCTTTTTCTTTTTCTTCTCTGCTTTTGGCCGTCGCCACCGCTTAGCTCCGCCGCTCGCCGCTGCCGCCGTTGAGCCACCACCAGCCACACAAACTGCATCATCACGTTCGCCTCACCCTCGCGCATCTCTTGGTCCGCCTGAACCAGCCCAATTTCGCCCGAATCGTCCGCACCACCGTTTCCGTTCCCAACTCCGGCGACTGAGCATCACCGAACCGCCTCCCATGGCCAGCCACCTCCACCGCCGCTCTGAGCTTCCTGTTTGCTCCACTGCAATCGCGGTGAGCTGCTGATGCTTCCCATGCCCTTTATTTTAACTGCTACTAGCTTATTTCGCCGGGACGCCGGTCACCGTGACCACCGTTACGCCATGGCCATCAGGAAGGGTTCCTCGGGGTTTAAGCGTGGGTGTTTTGGGTTGTAATCGGTTCGCGGTGAGGAGTAGATCATGTTGGACAGGTTGGTTGAGTGACCGATGTCGTGATCGCTGGCCGGCCACCGTGCCATTTCCGCGGGAGAGAAGGCGAGAGCGGAGGAGGGAGATGACAGGTGGGGCCGAGCTCTCAGAGAGAGAGCAGGCGAGCGCGCGTGCGGCAGGCCATGTTGCTGGGCCGGTTCGGGCTGCTGGGCAGCGCGAGCGGGTGACGCAGGCTAGCGCGGGCGCGGGCGCGAGCACGCGGATGGGCCGCGCGTAACCGGGCCGAGCTGAAGGAGAAGAGGAGAAGCGGCCCGATCAACGGTTTTGTTTTTCTTTTTCAAAAATGTGAATAGTAGTAGTATTTGTTTATTTCACTAGAATTTTTGTAGAGCTCCAAAAATAGTGAAAATTTTTGTGTAAGCTTTTCAAGGTGTAAACTAATTAGAAAAAATATTAAATGCTAATTTTGATTACTTTTTGTAAGTTATTTAATTAGCTTAATTAAATATTAAATGCAACTTCCAGGAATTATAGTAATTAAAATATTAATCCAAAAATCATGAAATTTGTTTTAACACTGTTTTAGGCTAGGATTAATCTATAAAAAAAGTTTAAGCTCAATTAGATGAAGTTTGATTTATTATTAATTATGCCCTAATTAATTGAGTGTTTAAATAAATGTTAAATTCATAACTTTAAGTGTTGTGTGCCCTTTTGATTGAGTGATGACCTTGGATCACTAATTCTTGGTGTTCCTTGGTGCCTTAATGACTTGGTTGAGCTCGTTAGTAGCCTGTTCAGTAAGAAGCGTTAGTATTGCTTAAGTTATCGCTATTAGTTAGTAGGTTTTACTGATTTGCGACTGTACCGCGAAGGAAAGTTGTATTCGAGTCGTAAACCGTGGCATATAATCATCAAGCATCATGTTTATCACCGCATCATGTTGAAACATGTTATATGCTCGTGTAGTTTCCGCTTTCGAAGAAGTCGACGTTGGCGAGCAAGTCTCCGGAGAAGAGCTATCTTCGGTGGGTTCCGGACCGGAAGTCAGAGTTTTTGAGCCTGAGTTAGTCGTCTCGTCAGAGCAAGGCAAGCCCCGGTGCATTTAAACCCTACCTTGAGTTTTACAAATCTTTATTATTTATACTATGGTTTATTGCATTAAGTAATTAGGAGTTGAATGATAACCCAATTGCTGCATTGTCATCCTTGATTATTGCGATATCACCCTTGATGCCTGTTTTATTACAAAATACGTAGTATGCTTCGCTATGCTTAATGAGTTAGGCTTTTAAATGAAATGCTTATATGGCCAAGATTGATGAGATACAGGCCCGATCTTTCGAGAGGTAGCCGCTAAGTTCGATTTGTGGAGATCTCGACGTTGGCGATCCGGCTTCAAATCAGATATGATTCGAACCCTGCAACCGTTACACCACTGCTCCATTGGTTATCAACCAAGCACAACTTGATTGACCTCGCCAAGAAGGTTTTTCCTGCAAGCGAATCGAAGAACACAAGCAAGAAGGTAAAAACACGCAATCTGAAATTGCAAATATGAATGATGCAAATATCAATATAGGGTTCAAGAACTCGGTTCCAAAGGACTAATCGACACAGTGGAGGAGATCAAGAACAGGGGCCCTGTATCACTGTAAAAGGATTTGTCACCACAGTTATAATGAACGATTCAGTTTCTCGATGGAAAACTAAATTCTAAACAAAACCCAATTGTCTAGCAGCGGCGGTGACTGTTTTTATAGTCTAAGACTCGACCTAGGGTTGAGGACGGCCAGGGGTTGGGTGTCCATAACTTGGGCTTAAGGCCCGACACGATACATGGCCAAGTTGGCCCAAATAGGTGACGCAACACCTTGCTGTGGTCACATAGAATGATCCACGGACCTTCTGGAGCTAGGACCAGTTCCAAAATGACGGCATCGTCGTCTCCTTTCCAACGCATCCAAGAACGCCCCGTTTCGATGTCGTATGAGAGAGTTATGACTGAAACAATGACGACATGTCTGCTGAATCCGAGGGTGACGTGGCAGCTGAGTTGGAGACGAATTACAACTTGGGGAAGACCATAGCGTCGGTGTATCCAGCGTGGCGATATCCTCATCATCCTCCCCTTCTTGAATTGGAGTCGTCCTCGACTCCATCTTGGCGATGTCCTCATCATCCCCTCCTTCTAGAATTAGAGTCGTCCTCAACTTCATCCCATCATAAGCGAACTCCTGCAAAAGGTTAGTGACAGCAGGCAATGCACCAGACATAATAGGTTGACAAAACATAGTATAACATGGTGCATCAGGATTATCACATAACTCAGCAGTAGCAGAAGTTGTAGCAAGAAAAGTACCTCCTTTTAACCTAATCCCATTATTTTTAGCAATGTCAGTTGGAGGTTTATTTTTAATCTCTTTAGCATGTTTAATAATATCCGTAGGAGACAAAGGCAGCAATGTAATTTTCTTGTCCTTATGTATGATAGTGTATGTATTAGTTCTACCATGGTGTAAAGCATCATTATCAAATTCCCATGGATGACCAAACAAAATGGAACAAGCTTGCATAGGAACAACATCAAAATCAGCAGTATCATAATAAGAACCTGTGAAAAAGCTAATGCGTGCTGATTTAGTTATCTTAGTCTTACCACTATTATTGAACCATTGAAGTTTATATGGATATGAATGTTGTCGTGTGGTCAAGCCAAGCTTCTCAACCAAATCTGAACTCACCAAGTTATTGCAACTTCCGCTATCAATGATAGTGAGAACACAACAACCCTGCACAATGAAATACATGTGGAACAAATTGTTTCATTGGATCTTCATCTCTTCTTCATGTCCCACACGTGTACTCAACACACGCTGCACAAGAAGGCTAGGGTAATCTGCGGCAGCAGCCACATAGTCAATGATGATGGCCTCCTTGTCTTGATTTCCCTCGGTGGAATATGCATCAATGTTAGCAGCAAGGGCTAAATCATCTTCAACATCACTAGTACTTACATATCCATCCTCGGTAGCAATGAAAGCACGACGACTGGGGCAATCCTTCATAACATGTCCCATGCCTTTGCATCGGTGGCAAATGATTTTAGAGCTGGACGAGGAGGAGCTAGTAGAAGCACCTGGAGTGGCACCTTTCTTCTACACATCAGGCAATTTACTTACCCCATGTGGTGCAACAGAAAGCTTGGCGTCTCCGGCTCAGAACGCTGCTGAAAATTCCTCCCATTGTTAGACCTGAAAGGCTGGTGTTGTTTGCGGCCCTGTACTTCACGTTCTGCCTTAATAGCAAGATAATACAATTGAGAAAAATTACGCTATTCTTTGTAATCAAGTATGTTTTGTATATCATGGTTTAGACCACCAAAAAATCTAGCACTAGCATCATTATCATCTTCATTTATACCACAACGGGCTAAACTAATAAGCAATTCTTGATAGTAAGCTTCTACTCCTTTATCACCTTGTTTTAAAGTTTGCAGTTTTAAACGTAAATCACGTTGGTAATAAGGAGGAACAAAACGAGATTTCATACGTTGCTTTAAAGCATTCCAAGTTTGAGGCACAGCAGCAGCATTATTAGCATTGCAAAGATCACTCCACCAGAACAAAGCAAAATTAGTAAACTCACTAGTAGCAAGTCTAACTCTATGCTCAGCAGGAACATTATGAGAATCAAATTTTTATTGAATAGCAAGCTCCCAATCTAAATAAGCCTCTAGATCAACATTATCAGCAAAAGGAGGAAGGCTAAATTTAATTTTAGCAAAAGGATCGTTATTACCATGATTATTACCTCCCATACCGCGACGGTTGAAGTTGAGGCGGCGACGTGCATAACCGTCAGCATCCGCATCGTCATCACCAAAATCATCTGCATCGTCATCAGTAGCACGATGAGGTGGAGGACGTTGCTCGAGTTGTTCAATGCGGATGACCAGGTTGTTCACATTGCGCGTCAGCTCAGTCATAAGATTGCGTTGTTCAGTCATGAACGTTGTAAGCTCGCCCTTGGACACACACTCATTAAAGTCCGTCGGAGATCCTGCCATGGTTAGAAGATAGAAAAAGACAACACGAAAGTATTATCCCTATCAACTAAAAGGAACCAAGTGGTGGTGGTGGAGAAAGTGGAATGCAAAATCACAAGCGGCTTACCACCGTCTTGCCTGTATTCTTACCAATGCCAAACAAGAGCAAAACCAACGTGACGAAGTAATCTGTTGTTGAGCGTGGGTAACAGTTGCAAGATGAACTTTTGCTGACAGAAAAATATGTGGAGCTATGGGTAGGCACACAATATGACAGCAAGGATTAGCAATTAACAAATACAGATTAGCGATTGTTCAATCCGGATCCAAAGTACAAATCACAGCTGCTGGCTAAGACGTGTCGAGACGTAGCGCAACAAGGTGAAAACAAAGGATGATGGAAAGAACTCACAGAACAAGCAAATAACCCGGATTTTTCCTTTTTCCTGAATTTTTTCCTAATTTTTCCAAAAGGCACTAGTAGGAATCAAACTTTTTTTATTTTTTCACTATTTTTTTTATATTTTTCTCTGAAAAAGGATCACAAAATATGCAACCACAAAAATTGGCACCTACAACTGAGGTGAGATGTGGTCTACAGAAATACAGCACGTTCTCCGAAAAGCGTGCAAAAGCTTTGACAATTTTTTTCTTTATTTTCCTGAATTTTTTTGATAATTTTGATGAGACCAAACAGGGCGTAGCCGAGTTTGGGTCGGCTCCAAATGGTGTCAAGAAGCTGCTGTAAAAATTTCAGATTTTTCTGATAAACGAGCGAAAAGTTATGCCTATTTTACTGAAGGTACCTCAAGTTATGTTTTCCGGTAGGCACAACACGGCAGCGACAGTTAGGGTAAAGCGTCCCTAAACTCTAACACCGATCACAAGATTGTCCCTGTGACTCCAACAGCGACAGTAGGTATTCGCCAGATGATGTAAGGAGGGCTGCGATGCAGGCAAAATATGAGCGGTTGGCAACCTATCTAGGGTTTGCGCGGCGAGAAGTTACACAAGGCGGCTAGCGGGGCAAGTCGAGTAATGTGGTGGCTTCGACTTGTTGTTTGGAAACGGTGGATGGGATAGCGGAGAAAAACAAAAATCACAGCAACGGGCGATTGAACTAGGACCACGAACGCAATCCTAAACCAGCAACAAGACTCGACCACAGACACAAACTCAACAACGCGAATCTGAAACGAAATTGCAAAGGCACAAAGGATGATAGGACAGCAGAAATTGAAATATTTTTGGGCTTTTTGTGGACTTTAGGTAATGAACAAATATGAATCTAAGGCAAACGAGAATATACCTCGTGGTAAACCTAAAATCTCTGATACTAATTGATGAGATACAGGCCCGATCTTCCGAGAGGTAGCCGGTAAATTCGATTTGTGGAGATCTCGACGTTGGCGATCCGGCTTCAAATCAGATACGATTCGAACCCTACAACCGTTACACCACTGCTCTGTTGGTTATCAACCAAGCACAACTTGATTGACCTCGCCAAGAAGGCTTTTCCTACAAGCGAATCGAAGAACACAAGCAAGAAGGTAAAAACACGCAATCTGAAATTGCAAATATGAATGATGCAAATATCAATATAGGGTTCAAGAACTCAGTTACAAAGGACTCATCGACACAGTAGAGGAGATCAAGAATAGGGGCCCTGGATCACTGTAAAAGGATTTGTTACCACAGTTACAATGAACGATTCAGTTTCTCGATGGAAAACTAAACTCTAAACAAAACCCAATTGTCTAGCAGCGGCGGTAGCTATTTTTATAGTCTAAGACTCGACCTAGGGTTGAGGACGGCCAGGGGTTGGGCGTCCACAACTTGGGCTTAAGGCCCGACACGATACATGGCCAAGTTGGCCCAAATAGGTAACGTAGCACCTTGCCATGGTCACACAGAATGATCCACAGACCTTCTGGAGCTGGGACTAGATCCAAAACGACGGCGTCGTCGTCCCCTTTCCAACGCATCCAAGAACGCCCTGTTTCGATGTCGTATGAGAGAGTTATGACTGAAACAATGACGACGTGTCTGCTGAATCCGAGGGTGACGTGGCAGCTGAGTTGGGGATGAATTACAACTTGGGGAAGACCATAGCGTCGGTGTGTCCAGCGTGGCGATGTCCTCATCAAAGATGGCATACTTGATAAATATTGAAATGTGAGAATGAACCTGAAAGATCGGGCAGGTGGTTTGGCCACTGGTAACTTGCATTGGGAAAGGAGTCTCAATGTAGTGTTTCCGTCTTGTCAGTTAAGGACCGTTTGTTGTAGGCCCGCTTGTGTTTCGAGACTTTGCAACTAGCCTCATGCCTTGGGTAAGCCCAAGATGTCAGTGATTCCATTACGAGAATGTCTAACCTTACACTGGGAGTGGAGAGATGACGGGAGTAGCGTGTACCCTCGGGGCTAGAATTGGGCCGGGTTCGAGGGGTATTGTACTCTCGGGTGGCAATGGACACGTTCTGGTTTTGGGAGATGTAAATGAGGGTTGACATATGCAAGATTGGGTTCTACATATGTCGTGAGGTTAGAGATCCCCAGCTGGGTATAATCGATTCGAATCGTCGTTGCTCCTTGGTTATGGAGACTCGATCGTCTGTCCTGCATCGTAGTTAAGAAATGGAAATGTTGAATGAATCAGAAATAATTTTGATGAGAATTACTTTGATCTAGATTAGAATCACTTAGAATTGGTTAATGAACCATCAATGATAAAAATAAAATATTGAAAGTAAGGCCTTGCTTTAGTAAGACTTTCTGCAAAAAGATATTTTGATTCTTGAATACCCGTACCTTGATTTGCTAAAGCTAGCATGCCTTTAGAGTCTTTTCTTAGTCGGGTAAGTCTTGTTGAGTACTCCCGTACTCAGGGTTGTTAAACCCCTTGTTGCAGGTGCAGTTCATGAACAAGTCTGCTTTGAGCCTTGTTGCATGACCATTGTGGCTGAAGAAAGTGACGACGAATAGGCTATGTGGCCTCTGGGAAAGACATCTCGTTTGTGTGTTGTAATAAAGTTACTACTGATACTTCCCTACTACCGGTTTGTAATAATGCTACTTAAGGTTTAAAATTTGGAAACTATGGTTTGTAAACTTAAGTTATTGTAAGACTTCCGCTACTTTACTCTGATGGTAATTTGAATTAATTGTTGTAATATTGCACTACTCCTGTGATTGAATCTTGTTTGGAGGATAGCAGGTCTTTTAAGTTATTAGGAACATAAGTACGGCTGTCAAAGGTCATTATGACGATGACAGATACATGTGGGCCATCATAATTAGGAGGTTCTGTGATAGGGTTCATGCTAGTCGAGAGCAGACGCCGCTGGCGTAACCAGGGGCGCGCACGGGTCTGCGACCGCCCTGTCCCCTCAACTCTGGTCGGCCTCTGCTTTGACTGTCTGGCCGGAGATCATGTCGCTGTTGACTATCGCTTCCCGTCTCGCTGCCTGTACTGCAGGTGTGCGGGTCATCGTGCACGCGACTGCAAGCGCGACCGCTCTCCCACACGCGCCGTCACTCAAGGCACGGGTGAAAGTCCCTAGTTTGGTTTTGGCTAATTGATGAAACCTAGGACTAACCTTTGTATCTAAGTAGATGATTTAGATAAAGGTGGTCATTGAATGTGAGACATGACATTGACTCGTATGACTAAAATGGTGAAGACCAAGATGAGGCTTGGCTCAATGGACCGGTTGTGAAGGTGAAGGGCAAGTCGAGGCTTCGAAGCGAAGGACCATGCAATGGTGAAGCTTGAGCAAGACTTGGCGTCGACGGACCGATGCAACGGTGAAGAGCAAGTGAAGTCAAGGTCGATGGATCGAGACGTCATGTGATGATATATAATGGATCATATCATTTGGAGAAACAAAATGGGCTCAAGACAAAGGTATAACCATAGGGCCATTTTGTTTTACACTCAAGACACCATAGAGGGTGTGAGTGGTTTAGGGTCGATAGCCGAACTATTAAGAGGGGAAGTCTTATCGGTTACTCGATGCACGGGTGCCACTAGGTGAATTCATAAAGTGCATTGCATGTAGGGCCTAGTGAGCTAACCGAAAAACCTTCGAAATGTTTATGAAAATGCTAACACATGTGCACAAGGTGGTGATCACTTGTTGGTGTTGGCACTTTTACGAAGGCGATGGAGTTTGAGCGGTAGAGAGGGGTTTGGGTTCCTCCCGCCGAGCGTGCGAGCGCGGGATTCAAGCGTTTTCGGGGAAGCGAAATGCCTATTTTCCATTGCGCTGGAAGTTGAAAAAGTGGAGAAGTCACGTGGTGTTTCACGAGCTAAAACATGTGCTAAAGTGACACACATTCTTAGTCTAGCTCATATGTGAAAGGGCGATAGAAACGGAGACGAACGGAGGTCACAGAGGTGACCGGACGCTGGACCGGACGCGGTCTATTTTGACCAGACGTGTCCGGTCAGTGTTCAGCGTCTGCGCGTGTCTCTGGTTTTTGATTGGACACGGTGGCGCGTCCGGTCACGGACGACCGGACGCGTCCGGTCGTTGGGGGAGCTTACTAGACTCCAACCGGACGCTGGCACTGTGGCGTCCGGTCAGTTCTCCAGCGCGTCCGGTCGGTGATTCGTTGGAGCGTTGCTCAGGCTTGACCAACGCGTCCGGTCCGTTACGGGACCAGCGCGTCCGGTCAGGGTTCGCAGCGTCCGGTCGTGCGATGACTGTTGAGGCACTGAGTCAACCATTGAAATCTGACGACCGCAGTTGAAACTGGATGGACACGTGGACGGCGCAGGGCGACCGGACGCGGTGCAGCGCGTCCGGTCAGTTCGACCGGCGCGTCCGGTCGTCCCGAAAAACGCCTAGTAAAGTGGCAACGGCTAGTTTCGAGGATGGGAGTTATAAATACGTGTTGGCCGGCCCTTGGGGAGGTCTCTTGGCATTTCTAACACTCTTGTGCATCCTTTGAGCTAAAGCTTCTCCTCCCACTCATCTCTCTTGCTTGATTGCAAATCAAAAGTGAGATTGAGTGATCCCAAAGTGCATTTGCATAGCTTGAGGGCATCTAGTGGCACTTGTGGGTGGTTTAGCCAGTGGATTTCTTGTTACTCTTGGAGAGTACCGCTCCTAGCCGGCTTGGAAATTGTTGGAGGCGTTGACAAGAGAAGGTGATTATTCTTGCCCACCTCCGGTTGATTGTGAGAGGTTCTTGTGCTTTCCTCGGCGGGATGCCAAAAGAAACTCTAGTGGAATGCGCGTGTCATTGAGTTACCTCACTTGAGAGTGGTGTCTTGTGGTGCCTTGCGGGGCGTGCCTTGAGGGGCAAGTGACTTGAGGGTCACACCGGGAAACCATCTAAGTGTTGGTCGACACAACCGGTGACGTAGCTTGTCGGTGCACAAGTGAACACCGGGTGAACAAAAATATTATGTCTCTTGTCTCCCGGTGATTGATCTTCATATTGTGTTGTTGTCAATATTGATTAATTGTATATCATCTTGGTGATTGGTAACATCTTCACTCCACCGTCGGCATAAGAATCACAATCCTCTCTCTTGCACTTACTTTTACTAGATTATCTTGTGTAGCTCTAGTGGTAGCATTGCTAGTAGTGTTGTTAGCTTGCTCTCTAGTGTAAAATTAGTGACATAGCTCTTGTGTGAACTAGAGATCATAATCTACTAGACTTGTAGATAGGAGGCTTGCATCACAACTCTTGACTAAGCAAAACTCGCTTTACGCCGTTTATTATTCTAACAAGTTTACTTAGTGGTATTTGTAGAATTTTTTATAGGCTATTCACCCCTCTCTAGCCATCTAGGACCTTACAACGGGTGCACCGCGTCGTCGCCTGTCTCGCCGGCCGCGGCGACATCGTTTCGGCGGTGGTGGCAACCAGGACTCCGGCGAGGGTTGCGACCTGCAACTGGGGCCCAGGTGGGGCCTGACGTTCCAGCAGGCGCCGTGTGTCATCGTGGGTGAGATTCCCTGCCCATTACCAGTCGCCGGTCCGCGGTCTGAACCAAGACTGCTGAGGTGCAGGGATCGTCACCTGCTGACGTCGGGTCTGGTGTCTTCTTCCAACAACCAGTCGCTGGTGGGGTTCAATGATTTCGAAATTCAAATCCCCAAGCCTATGGTGATCGCACCATTCAGGCTGGATCCAATGCTATGCTTCGTCGATGACCCGGGCGCCTTGAGCGACATGGGCGCGTCAGCAAACCTGGTGTCTCGCTCGGATGTGCTTTCCAACGCAAAACCGGAAATGGTGCTACAAAGTGGCCATTCGCAGACGTCGTGGGTTGCTCATCTGGTGGTTGAAGACCATGGCTTCACGACATGGCCCGCCACTCCGCCCGCCATCTGTGGAGGGGCTCCCGTGGCCGTCGCCGCAGACACGTCGTGCCCCCCAGTCTGACGAGGGCCTATGCGACAACCAAGCCCACAGAGTGCAAGATTCTCGGCCTGATGGGAACAGCCCAGCATCAACCCAAGCCGACGCGCAAGTCCGCAACATGTCGCTGGCTATTGTCGGTTCGCCTATAGTGCAGCCGGTCTCAAGCTACCGCTTGAACAGCCCCTGATCCAGTCGCCGTCGCGCCTCCTTGTCTCACACGTTCCGGTGGACCTCATCCCATGTCACAGTGACAGGCTTGCGGCGAAGTCTGTCTACCGTGACCCCAACCTGGAGAAGCAGGCCAAGCGGGTCCTGCTGAACAAGTGGCAGCCCTCATCTAGTGCTCCACGACTGTCGCCTGTGCCCGACGCCTCCATCGCCACTCGTTTCCATGAGACGCTCCAGGACCCGCTGTCTTCATCCAAGCAAGCTGCAATGCGGGAACTCTTCCCCATGCATGGTGCTCGCAGGAGGCGGGTGGTGACACAGGCGTCCTGAGCACGGGTTCCCTCAACGTCGCAAGCTCTAAGCTCTTAGGTCGTTCTTTTAGTTTCTTAAAGCCCAAGTTTAGTTTTGGTAATTAATGACACCAAGTTGTTAATGCCATGTGTTAAGTGTTTTAAGTTAGGCATAAGCAACACATGTGATGAAGGTGTTTGTGGCAAAGAGTGGTGGCCACAAGATCACTAAGAGTTGGTGCATGAAATGATGAGCAAGATCCTGAAGAGATGCACAAAATATGATGTACATGATGATCAAGTGGAAGAGAAGGATCTAAGAGCGCAAGGCAAAGGTATAACCATAGGGTTTTCCTTTTGCCGGTCTAAGATGAGTAGAGAAGTGATTGATCAGGTTTAGGATACATAGCCGACTATCAAGAGGGGCAATCACGGTTAGCTCGGGAATCAAGTGCCACTAGATCAATGTCTTGTGCATATGCATTAGGATCTAGTAGAGAGCTAACATAACGCCTTGAAAATGTTTGTGAAAATGCTAACACACATGCATATGGTGTTTTTCACATGTTGATGTTGGCACATTTGCGAAGGCGGTGGTGTTTGAGCGGTAGTAAGGGGTTTGGGTTCGCTCTCCCTCCCGCCGAGCTTGCGAGCGCGGGATTCAGGCATTTTCGAGGAAATGAAATGCCTATTTTCTATTACGTCAGAGGCGAGAAAAGGTGACGAAAGTTCGAATTGTTTATCACTGAAAATACAGTGACCGGACGCTGTGGTCGAATTGACCGGACGCGGCTGGCGCGTCCGGTCAGTTCAAACCACAGACAGACGCGCGTGTGAGAAGGGTCGCGGACCGGCGCGTCCAGTCCCTTGTGGAACCGGCGCGTTCGGTCACGCATCCAGGAGTTCAGCACGGAGGGCAGATGCGATCGGACGCGGTGGCGCGTCCGGTCACGTTCGACCGGACGCGTCCGGTCACGAGTGGACCGTTACTAGACTCCGATCGGACGCGGCTGGCGCGTCCGGTCACGTGCGATCGGACGCGTCCGGTCTCGACGGGAGCTTACTGGATCGCGATCGGACGCTGACACTGTCGCGTCCGGTCAAACGCTAGAGCGCGTCTGGTCACGGCAACGGTAACTTCTGACGCGCACTGTTCACGCTTGTCCTGTAATGACCAAACGCGTCCGGTCACCCTGACCGGAGCGTCCGGTCAGCGCGATTTTAACTGTGACGTCCGGTAACGGCTAGCTGCGTACCCCTTCGCTATAAATAGAAGATGTCCGGGGTTTGAGGGTAACTCTTGCATATTTTGAGACCTAGAGACATCCTTTGAGCTAGAGAACAACCCCTCCACTCATCTCTTTGCTTAGTTGCTCATCTTGAGTGAGATTCAAGTGCATTGCTTGAGAGTTGCATTCTAGAGGCACTTGATCTTCGAGTTGCTGCGGATTTCTTGTTACTCTTCCGTGTTTTCCGACACGGTAGATGGCTTGGAGCAGCGGAGGTGATTGAGCTCGCAATTGGAGATTGTTGGAGCCCTCACCAAGTGTTGTAAGGGGTTCTTGATCCTTCCCCGCGGGAGTTCGCAAATTGGATACTCTAGTGGAGTTCGTGGCTTGGAGGATCCCCATCTTGTGTGCGGTTGTGAGGCGCCCGCCGAGGGCTCGACTCTTGATAGTCGATTAGCTCGCGAACCGACAAGTGGGTGCATCGCCACAACGAGGAGTAGCTTGTCGGAAAGCAAGTGAACCTCGGTAAAAATCTTGTGTCATCTCTTTACCGAGGATTTCTCTTGTGGTTAATCATTGTGATTGATTCTTCGAGTGCATTACTTCTCTACATCGTTGGTATAAGAATCAAGTCACTTGCTCTTTACTTTCTTGTACTAATCCTAGTGTAGGTTGCTTAGTGTAGCTTTTATCACATAAGAGTAAGTAGCTTAGTGACTTAGCCTTGTTGGTGTGTATTAAAGATCATAGCCTTGCTTCACTAGAATTGTATAGGTGGCTTGCATAGTATAGTTGAGTTAGTGTTAGAATTAACTTAGCCATCTTTTATACTCACGTGGTTGTTTAGTGAAGCTTGTAGTTTTTTTTTAAATAGGCTATTCACCCCCCTCTAGCCATTTGGACCTTACAGTTTCTTAGGAGCGTGCGTTCCACCACCGAACGATGCCTTGTGTTGGGCCCTTCGCTCTTGGCGACTCGCTGTAATGTGACGTTGGACATGTAAACCTTCTAACTTCTTCTTAATGAAACACGTGCTACGCACGTTCTCGAAAAAAGGAGCAGATCTCTAGCAAACAAGCAATCACAAACCACTACAACACTTCATTTAATTAAAGGCATTTTTGTTAAATTGCCTTGATTTCCTTTTACTTAAAGGCATTTTTATAAAAAGGCCTTTAAAACCACTATTTCTGGACATTGGAGGCATTTTTTGAAAATGCCTTGTATAGTCTTTGATACAGACTTGACCATCATGTCGTCTCTTGACTTGTTTCATTTGCTTTGCAATCCACGACCATTTGGGCACTTGGGCCTTACTCAGTACTCTGTACTCACGCCTGGCCTGGGATATACTACTACTACTACTCACGCACGGATCGGATAGACACCCTGTACACCGCACCGCTAAATTCACCCTGTACTACTACTACTACTACTCACGAGACCTGTACAGGCGGCGGCCAGCACGGCTCCCGAGCTCGCCTACGTCTCGGCTGGAGGCACGCAAGCTGACCCTGCCTTCCGCAATAGCAGCCACACGGGGGTGGGAGGGGCAGCCAGCTCCGGCGACTCCAGCGCGGCCCTCCTGCTGCGCATGAAGGGAGGTGCGGCTGCGGGGAGGCCAGCGCGAGGAGTTCATCACTTCATCGGCTTCTCTGAGATCCGTAAGCACCACGCCGTGTTCGCTGAGATCCTCAAGCGCTCCTCCACCAAGCCCAGCCTCTCCGACTCCTTCGCCCGTCTACGAATCCTCTGCCGCAACCTCTACGAGCCATCGTCGAATTGCTACAGCCTCCATCGTCTACTGACTGCTATGTGAATACACTGTATTGAGATGCTGCTGCTGCTGGATATATGGGAATCGACTTGCTCTACTGTGTCAAATAAAATGTGCTAGTTATACTATTTGTTCAGTTTTAATAGGAGCAATATATTAAACATGACTGTGTTACATTTATGTCCTGCCAGTGGATCTGCACTCGATTCCATCTAGCTTGATATTATGGTTTGGATTAAGATGGCAGTGACACATTGGCCTCACAAGGTATTAGTGGATCTGCCCCCCTCACTTCGTTTACTCAGTTAACAAATCATTTTGCAGAGTAATGTTGTAACAATTTCTCAGAAACACATAGAGTTGCTATAACTCATTACATCACCATTGTTCAGTCACTAAATTCCCCCATTTCTGTTTATTTCATTACAGATTATTCTGTGCCTCAACTGATTTAATCCATTGAGTAGAGGGCATGGGCTAAATGTCGCTAACTATGAGATGTTTTGTTCTCATAGTCAGTTTTGAAGGAAGATATATAGTTAATCATCTGTTGAGACATATAATGGAGCATCTAGATTGTGATTTCCTTTGATAATTCTGAAGTTAGCCAATCCAGTAAGCAATGGCTTTGTGACCAATACAAGTTGGTAACAAACCTTAGAATACACTTGAATACGATACTTGAAATTCTTATATTGTTTCAGCAATTGCATTCCTTTTATGCTAAACTGAAGTATGCTCTAGCTTATCATGTTTCAGATTTACTGTTTGAGGCGATCGGCATATGCTGCTGTTCTGAGAGCATTCTGTGCTCATTTAGACCTTCTCTCAAGGGTACTTCCTATTACTCCAATAAGTTCAGCTGTGAAGTATTTACTAAGAAAATCATATACAGTAGGAAATATGGTGATCTGTTACTCTATACCATGACATGGTAATATGATAGATATTTTTGTTTCTTATGTCACTTCTGAGGATATCTTGTTGAAACCTTATTTTTGATGCTCTTATTAGTTGTTTCAGATGATTTTCAATGGATAACATTGTTTTCCTAGAATATGTATCATAGCATATTCAGTATCTTTTTATATGTGTGTTACATGCTAGTTACCTTTGTCTTCTTGAATTCTTGAATTTGACAGAGCCTGTATAATATTGCAGGCTGAACATGCAGAATGTCTAGTGAAATCCAGAACAAATAAGCAAATCATGTCTTTGAGGTGAAATAGTTAGTAATCAGTATGGTTTCTCATAGTAAAACATGTATGCTGATTGAAAGAATGCAGTGCTCTTTGTCTCCACCACTTGCCAGTGTTTTACACTACAGATTAATCTGATTCCTATGGCATACCTTTTTTTTCTTGAACCAGTTGTCATTTTTAGGCACACATTATCATCACGAAAATAGTTTCATTTTCATACTTTGTAGTAGTATCTATCTCAGCTTCACGTGACAACTGCCCTTGATTCTCAGGTCCTTACCTTATCTAACACAACTTTTTGTGTTAAGCTGATCTTTTGAAAGTTACATCTCAGGTGGTTGCATTGCTACTTGGTCTGCATGTATATTTTTGATGTACCTTCACTGTTTTGGGAATTTTGAGCTCTTCCCACCAGTGCACTCTATCTTTTACAGCTCTCTTGTATTCTTGAATTTGACAGAGATTGTATCGGAAATCCTGGGAAATCAGATGCCGGAGTCATAATTTGGTGGTTAGATGGATCTGTGGTATGTACACCAGTCTTAGCTTAGCTGTTTTATTTTTCCTTCAATTATCATGCCTAGCTGTTTATTGTGTTCCCCCCTCTACTAAAGATTGCTCTACTACATGAGGGTTTGGGTATGATGACCAACAACGCTGCTAAATATCGTGCATTGATCCTTGGGCTAAATTATGCTTCCAAGAAGGGATTCAAGTATACAGTGCAGATCTGTAAGCAACATCTTGAAAATCAGTTTGGTTTCAATTTCTAGTTTTTGAATTCATTTCTGAAAATTCAAGATAATATCTCTAACAGTAATACATTAGCACAATATTTTATATACTCTCACTCATTGGGACATGTTTGGTTTCAAGCAGGAGGAATTGCTGAGTGAGGCCAGTAAGTAAGAACGCTGGCAGTGAGGCAACATATAGTCAGTTTGGATTTGCACTTGCTTATGTATATAACTGTGGTGTGAACATGTCAAGCTTCAGGGTTGTGGAGCATCATTTGAAGATAGATATCTGATTATTTTTCTACCTTATTGATTGTGTTTGGTTACAATTTTAACTCTGGCCTCGTTTAGTTCACCTCAAAATTACAAGTTTTTTCACTCTCTCTCCATCACATCAATTTTTAGCCGCTTGCAGTATTAAATGTAGGTAAAAAAAGTTGATTTCTGCATATTATGTATGGCTAATGACATCAAATTTGAGAAAATTCAAATAGAAAAATAGGGGGGAATTTGACAAAACTGTAATTTTCTAAAAATTAGAATCATGGCAATAGACTTATGATACATGGCAATTTAGAACCACGACAAGATCTCTCCAGCAAGTAGAATCACAAGTGAAGTATAGGCAAACACATGGGATTCATAAATTTTATATTGCTAGCATCTTTAGGGGCGTTTTCAAGCTTCCTCTCAAATAAGAATTTCTGGAGGTTTCAGACTACGGTATGCGACACCTTTACAATATCCAAAATACTTTTTCGCCCCATCGTCAACTAACGCAGTAGTTAGTCTGTTTGATTCAAAAACTAAAATCGTTCACATTAAGCATGAAGAGAGGATGGGGTTTACCAGGTCCTGCCCTGAGAAAATAAGAAATAATGGACAAACTAATAATTGGCTGAATTGTATTCAAAACAGTGCTTTGGTGAAATTGGACTAAATTGTTGCTTGCATATACACCTCATAATTTCATTAATAATTAACAGCAAGAATGAACTGCATTGGCTTAGTTCAGTAGGTTACCTTCAGAATTCCCACACAGTAGTTGTTCCAATGAAAGAAACAGCTAGATCAAATAAGATGCTAGAAGAAATGTCAGGTACATTGCATTCTCACCTGTTCATTGGCCAGCTGTTTGTAAACACCAGCTTCATCTTCACGCCCACTCTTTCTTCTGAAAAGAAGAAAGGAATGCAGGGATTAAAAACAAGACTTGACCCAACAATAACGATGAATCTTGGGCAAGGCAGGGGCTTCTAACAAAAGCACAGGATATGAGAAAAGAAATACAAAATCATCTGAGGCATTTCAACAAACATGTCATGTGCAAGTGGAACACGCAGACCACTATCCTCTAGCGAATCTGCCATCAGCAACATGACCACAGGCGCTAGTTCACGACGCTTCATTGTTGTCCAAGCCGCCGGGGCCATCCACCTGCTATTCGCCAATCCTCGACTCCCGGAGGTGGCGCTGCCATGAGCCGCGTCAACCCCAGCGACCGCAGGCGAGGGCCCCACCGGCTCCCTGCCCCTGCAGCAGCCGACACCGAGGACCCGGTCCTTATCCGCGTCGCCGATGGCGGCGTGCCGCTCGAGGGCGTCATCCAGATTGAGCGAAGGGGGTGAGTGGCGCCGATGGTAGAAGGTGCGCTGGGTTGGGAAGGCGGCAGACGACGGAGCAGGGGTGGGGCAGCGATGGAGGACTGAGGCGAGCCTGATGATCTCCACCGGTCGGCGCCTGATGTTGCTCGGTTCCTTGCATCCACTGAACAGCCATCGTCTGGTATCCAGTGCGTGACGCAGCGGCCCGGGAGGTGACGGGACCGAGGCCAGTCCAGAAGATGGAGGATGCGAGGGCACTATGCGGCGATGGGCGGCGTAGCAACAGCGATGCACGTATGGCGGCGACGAATGATGGCACAGCCGCTCGGCGGACGTCTTGATCTCCAGTGCGAGGCGATGGCGGCAGGGAGTGACGGGGCGTGGGATCGCGGTCGCGGCATGGAGCAAGGGAACGACAATCACGCGCGCGTGAACAGCGGCATGGCTGCCTTGTGTTGGGCACGGGGAGGATGAGGAGGATGATACACAAGATCTTTGACCATTCATTTTGAGTGAGCAAGAACAGAGAAGACTTGAAATAGAATCTGAACGGTTTGTTTAAAAGATGTGAATTTTTTGGAAACATTTTTTAGGGTGTATGAAGGGGTGGCATCTCAGTGGGGGAGAATTTTTTAGGTGGGTTTAGCAAAGAAAAAGTCGGTGCATTAGTAGAGTAGATGTGTTGTTCACATGTGCTTTCATTGGTTAATTTCTCGATGGATTGTGCTGTTTTGGTATTAATTACTAACAAATTTCTGCATGTAAGAGTTGGTTTTGGAGGCATTTTTAATAACGCCTCCATCCATGTTTGAAGGCTTATAGAAAATGCCTTTATATATTGATATTGAAAGGCGTTTTGAAAAAATGCCTCAAAAGACCTTTTAAGTCTAGTTTATAGAAGGCATTCTCAAGTAGGCCTAAAAAGGTTTTTGAAGACATTTTGATGACTTTTAAAGACATTTTTAAACGCCTCCCATAAACAGCCATGCTGTAGTGAACGTAGAGCAGAGTCTTTGAAGATCCCAAAGGACGGGTAGAAGCCCCCCGTCGAGGAGTATGTTGTGGCTGCTGATGTAGAGCACGCGGTGGCGGCAATGTCTTGTCCGCCACCCGCAGGCGCACGGCCTCCATGGCCTGCTCCGCGGCGTGGTCTGACGTAGCTGGCGCCAGAGGTGGGCGCCGGGCTCTCCTCCTGGTGGCTGATGCCGCTCGCCCCGCCCGTGATCAGCTTCACCTTGCCCTGTGCCCTCCAGCCGTCATGCCTGCCTGCTGCCTTGGATCGGATGATCAAGTCAGAATGGCTCTAGTCTCTACCCTCTGCAGCAGCCAGCAGTCCCGTCTGCTCTACTGTTGGATGTGCACGCTGCTACCCAGCTTGCAAGCACCACAACACCGTTGCCGAGTCACTGCTGCGCTACAGCGTTACAGGTGCTGGTCGTGGCTGCTGATCCCATGCTGTCATTGCTGCATGCGCGTGGGCGTGGCCACTATTAAACTCTTTTATCTCTCTTTTCGATCCATCACCTACTGCGACTTGCTGTGTAGAGTTGTATCCACACATCTCACCCACGTGACTTATATTTCACAAAAGGTCACGGGAATATATTAATATATACTCTTATTCGTTCTAAAAAAAATACAATTCTCACTTCCTGACGATGAGTCAAATAAATAAATTTAAGTTTGATAAAACCTATAAAAAATACTAATATTTATAATACACGTATCATTAATTAACTATAAAATATTTTTTCATAGTAAACCTATTTAGAAATATAAATATTGATATTATTAGTTCTAACTTAATTAGTCAAATTTTAAAAATAACATGTTCGATTTATCCTAAACCTAGAATTGCATATATTCTTTTTTTGGATAGTGGGGGTATATATAAGCGTTGCAAGTAAAAGCATTAGAATATAGTAATATACTTACTACATATATAGTATCACTTTCGAAAATGGGGCAGTTTGGCATATATGCACTAATGGATAGGTTCCATATACCGCTTTTAACTTGTTCGATTCGATCCGGTCGATCTAGAGACTGATGCCGTGATATATTCATTCATTCATTCATAGATATAAATACAGGCAGATGCTGGATTGTTGGATTGCATCGCATCGTTACACACACATAGACGTAGAGCCAGGCACGCACTCTCTGCTATAGGCCTAGCATAGCATAGCTCATCAGCGCTAGGCCACTAGGTAGCATCGTCAGTCATGGAGGATGGCGAGAAGGCCACAACACCGGATTCTTCGCAAGCGCCACCGCCATCGCTACCTCTGAGCGCGGTGCACCTGAACAGGCCCCTGGTCGCCGCCAACCGCGCCATGGCCGCCGTCCACGCCGCGCTCGTCGCCGCGGTCATCGCCCACCGCGCCATGGCGCTGCTCTCAGACTCCGCTGGCAGCGCGTCGTCCTGGTCCCGGCACGTGGCCATGGCGCTGGCCGACCTGACGCTGCTGTTCCTGTGGGCGCTGTCGCAGTCGGGGCTGTGGCGTCCCGTCACGCGCGCCGCGTTCCCGGACCGGCTGCTGGCAGCGGTGCCCCGCGGCGCGCTCCCGCGCGTGGACGTGCTGGTGGTGACGGCCGACCCGGACAAGGAGCCGCCGCTCGGGGTGATGAACACGGTGGTGTCGGCCATGGCGCTGGACTACCCCGGCGGCGCGCTCAGCGTGTACCTGTCGGACGACGCCGGATCGCCGCTCACGCTGCTGGCCGCCAGGAAGGCCTACGCCTTCGCCAGGGCCTGGGTGCCCTTCTGCAGGAGGCACTCCGTGCAGTGCCCCTGGCCCGACAGGTACTTCGCCGGCGACGACGCCCACGACGGCGGCGGAGGCGATCGCCGGGAGGAGATCGCCGAGGAGACAACAAGAGTCAAGGTAGGACGAAGCTAGAAAAAAAATTAGGGGGCTGAACAAAAGTGCTACAGCGACTTAGCTCTATTATAACCCCTCACAATAGAAAAAAATATAATAGCTTGAAGTAGTCTTATATTGAAAACATCAATTAACTATGAAATTCACAAAATACATCGTAAAAAATAAAGGTCTCAGCACATCCTACCTTATATATTTGTGTCTAAAATTACGAGGGAAGCACCAGGGGCTCCACTGGACCAGCAGCGGTAGGGTAGCCCCACCGCTGGCTCCGTGCATCGTCTCTAGTGTTTTGACTTTTCTTTTGCCTTGGACACGTATGTAAGAGGACGAGGCACGGCGTTTACCGGATAGGAGCCGCGCCAAACTCCAAAGTGTGGAAATACGTGTCACATGTTGCAATAATAGCCGCTTAATCGACATGCACGCATGCGACAAAGACACGACACATAAGATTCATTGGGTGTGTAGTGCACTACTATTAGCTAGTGTTGTCGTACATGCATGGAGGGACATGAGCACAGACCATTTTCGTTCTCATGTAATCTTATCTTAAGAAGAAGAAGAATAATTATTTGTGTGACCTGCTGTTTTTTTTTTTGCAGAAATTATACGAGAAGTTGAAAGCGGACATAGAGGCGGCCAAGAAGGACGAGAGTATTTCCGGGAGCTGGACAAAAGCCAAACGCCAGGATCACGATGCTTACGTCGAGGTAAAAACTAGTTATAGATTCAATTAATTGACTAATCATGATATATATATTTCATCAGGATGCAAATGCGGAAAGTTTAAAGCATCCGATCCATGGCAGATCATCACTGCTAAGGAAGACGGCGGCGAGGATGGGGAGGAGGAGATGCCGACGCTGGTGTACGTAGCCCGCGAGAAGCGGAGGGCGTGGCCTCACCGCTTCAAGGTCGGCGCTCTCAACGCCCTGGTGCGTCTATTTCTTCCCTTAATTAGCTTAGCTTGTTGGATTACATTCATCCATGCATATATGTAGTGACGATAATGATCTGATCGTGCTATATACGTACTTATTATCACTATCGATCAGATCATGCAATAATTCAATCAATTGTGTGATGATGTTGCAAATATGTAATACATTACGGCTCGCTTGTATATATGCCGGTTGCCGGCCGGCCGGCCGCATAAATGCATGCAGCTGCGAGTGTCGGGCGTGGTGAGCAACGCGGCCTACGTGCTGGTCCTCGACTGCGACATGGCCTGCAACAGCCGCGCCTCCGCCATGGACGCCATGTGCTTCCTCCTCGACGGCAGCCGCCGCAGCAGCCCGCCGACGGCGCCGGAGAACCTCGCCTTCGTGCAGTTCCCGCAGATGTTCCACAACCTCAGCCACAACGACATCTACACCAACGAGCTCAGATACATCTTCAGGGTACCAATTTTCATACACATCATATATACACGCACATGATCGATCGATCATTGTTAACCCGCCCGCCGGCGATCGCCATGCATGCATGATCATATCAGACCCGATGGTTCGGCCTGGACGGTGTCCGGGGCCCTCTCCTCTCCGGCACCGGCTTCTACGTCAGGAGAGACGCGCTGTACGGGGCCACGCCGCCGCCCGGGAGCACAGACTTGAGCTCCATGGATGCCGGCAAGCTCAAGACAAGGTTCGGCCACTCCGACCGTCTCGTGGCATCCTTACGCAGCAACAGCGGCGGCGACCAGCATCGTCGCCGTCTTCCCCTTGCTCCACCAGAGCCAGAATCCCTGGCCTCCTGCGCGTACGAGGCGGGCACCGCCTGGGGCACCGGCGTCGGCTTCATGTACCAGTCGGTGGTGGAGGACTACTTCACGGGATACCAGCGCTTCTTCTCGCGTGGCTGGACGTCCGCCTACTGCTACCCGGAGCACCGGCCGGCGTTCCTCGGCAGCGTGCCCACCAACCTCAACGACGTGCTGGTCCAGAACAAGCGCTGGATGTCCGGGATGCTCGCCGTCGGCGTCTCCAGGCGCCACTCCCCGCTCGCCTGCCGCCCGCTCGTCCGCGCCTCCCTGCTCCAGGCCATGGGCTACGCCTACTTCGGCTTCGCCGCGCTCTACGCCGTCCCGGTGCTCTGCTACGCCACCCTGCCGCAGCTCTGCCTCCTCCGCGGCGTCCCGCTCTTCCCCTGCCCCGCCGCCGCCGCGGCGGCGTTCGCGTCCTCGCTGCTGCTGCACCTGGCGGAGGTGTGCGTGGCCAAGCGGGGCCTCGCGCTGCGGACGTGGTGGAACGAGCAGAGGTTCTGGGTGCTCAACGCCCTCACCGGTCAGCTCTTCGGCTGCGTCAGCGCCGCCCAGGAGCTGCTCGGCGCGCGCGCCTTGGACTTCGACCTCACCAGCAAGGCCGCCGACGGGAGGCTGTACCAGGACGGCGTCTTCGACTTCACGGGCTGCTCCACGCTGCTGCTCCCTGCGACCACGCTCTCCGTGCTCAACGCCGCGGCCATCGTCGCCAGCACCTGGAAGATGACGTCGTCAGGCGGCTTCCAATTCGCCGGCGAGCAGCTGTTCCTCATGTGCTACGGCGCGGCGCTCAGCTACCCGCTGCTGGAGGGGATGTTCCTCCGGTGGGATGCTGCCAGGATTCCGCCACGCATCACCGCACTCTCGGTCGCCTTGGCAGCCGTGCTGCTCGCCGTGTTTGGATGAGCATGTCGGTCGGTGTACTTCCGCCACACTCATACAGTATACTACATATTCAGTTTTATTATTTTATATAAGCACAACATACTGAACTGAACAACGAGACGCTTAAATTCATTCACAGCAAAATTAAGCAGAGGCGGATCGAGCAGGGAGACGAAACAACACCCGAGTGTTCGATTATGTTTATGGAACAAACATTCAACATGTTAGATTATGCTTAAGCAACTCCTCGGCAAATACAGAACCTTCAACACTAGAGTCTAAACTCTGCAAGGTGCTACTGCATGTCTGCATCAGATAGAACCACCCTACATGTGGGCATGCTGGGATTCCAGCAACAGGATCAAACCGTGTAACGGTTCCTCGGTCCCTTGTCCGCCTTCTTTGCATCGTCCTGCAGCCAAAGAGGGCCAAGTGAGAATCGGCACACCTTACCCAGGGCATTGACAAGAGAAGGGTAGCTTAAGCACTTCTCACATGAACAATGAATCCAATGGAGTCCTTGTAATCCAGGAATTCCTTCCACTGCTTCCCAATGCTTATCTGAAAGGAAGGGGGAACATGTTCAGCACCTTATGTCAAGCTTGTTAGGAGGATGCTTAACAATGTTTCGGATCCAAATGAAGTTACATAACCAAAAAACAATTTACTGCTAATCATGGTGTCAAAAAACAATTCTCGACAATTTCCTGGGCCTCGTACAGGACCATGGAAATGGCCGATTACCAGGGGAATCCCCAGTCATGACCCCCTTCTGTTTTCCTCATTATTCTTTCATATATCAGGGTTACATTAATTAATAACATAACACGCATAACTCAAACTTGGCCTTTTGCATGTATGATAATATTGTAATTATCAGAACAAAAGTATATTATTCGTAAACAAGGAAAATATATAAGTTGTTGTACAAGTATTTATCATGACACCGTAAATTATCATAAAAGTGTGATGATTGGATAGGAGAAAGGAAACAAGCTCTTGTACAGGCATTTAGACAGAGATGTGATTGCAGCACTCGTACCTGAGCAGCTTCATTAGCAGCATTTTTTGTCCAGATAGCTATTCTTTCCTGCTTGCCACGCACGCTGACGACTGCTCCACAAATTTCATCACCATAGTCGAATTGTTCACCAATCATAGCCAACAGCTACATGAAACAAAATTGAAAGACTATAATGGTGGAGGACTGTAGGGTGTAACAAGGAGAGATGAGCAGAACAAAATTATCTTTTTTTCTGATAATAAAATAGAATTGCTTACAGTGTGCAGCCACAGCGTGTCAGATTTTCCTCTTCCACAGCTGATGGTCCATTTACCGCCATTAGCACAAATAGGGTCTTCCCATTTTGGTTCAATCTTGTTCTTGAAGCAATGGAAGTCAGCTCCCATGGCCAACTTGCTAGGGTGATGAATATTATTGTAAAGGCTGAGAAACCAGAGATCCATTAGTTGGAATATATTTATAGATGAAAGGTAAAGTTGGATGGGTACACAAGGACCAAAGCAAAGATCAACAGATGTCTGACACGAAATTAGACCAAGAGCACTCATCAGAATTCAGAAGGAAGAGAGGAAGGGTTATTAAATATCAGATCCTCCAACTTGCAATCCCACACAACAGCTATTACGAAATTTGACTCTGAAAAAAAAGGAAACGACAAGCAAGAGGGCCAAATAAACTATGAAGCTCAGTTCAGCGGATTAAATTGAATCTCTGATTCTGAAGACTAAAAAGCATATGTTACAGATTTTGCATCATGACAGAGACTGAATTTGCTCATATAAACTAGAGCCATGAGGTGGGTGTCACTTTGACTTAATATCAACCATAGACTTGGGCACTTGGCAAGGCTTGTGTTTGAGTATGAACAACAAACTCGGGTGAGCAAGGACTAGCAGGTAGGACTGGAGAACAGGCTGTTGAGTATGGCAACATACCATGCTTACCCAACAAAGAGTTCAGACAGCATACACATGAATGAAACTGAAAAAAAAGTGTAAGATTGATCAACAGCTGCTTCTAATATGACAATTGAGAAGGCTAATATGCACGATATAGGCAGAGGGGGAAACATGTAAAAGTATAGAGACAGCTGCCAACATCAGAACAACAGTTCTGTGTGGTTTTGGGGTAACCTCTAAAAGGCTTAATTAATGGAGCACAAAACTTGAGATAGACACTAGTTGAGCACAGAACTTGTGCAAATCAATATCTGCTTCAGAGAGGCAGGCGTCTTGCAAGTCATGGAAGGCTGCGAAGTTGAGACAGCAACTATGTATCTTCCCCGTTGGAGAGACTAGCGTTGAATAATAATACTATGGATTAAGCAGAGTCAGAAACTAATGCATTAACTAATCTAGAGATCCGAGATCCGTGAACCATGGCAGATTTGGCTCGTATATTGTGAATCTAGGCATGTACCAGTTGTACAGGTAACGAGGGTTTGGGATGAGATGAGGGGCAGGAGGGAGGGAGAGAATCGGACGCACCCCCAGAAGTCCTCGACGGTGGAGAAGGTGTGGATGGGTCGGATGGAGCTCCCCCAGGCGGCCTGCTTGCTCTTGCCCTGCGGGTTGTCGAACCAGAAGGTCCACGAGTGCTCGAGCGGGTGCGTGGCGGGGAGGGCGGGCGCGGGGGCGTCATCGGCGATCTCGCCCTCCTCCCTGTCGTCGTCCTCCGTAGCGTGCGCGGGGCGGCCCCGGGAGCCCGCGGAGGCCGGCCTCGTGTCGATCTCGTCGGGCCATGGCGGCGGCGGCGGATGGGATGGTTGCGGGCTTGCGGCGAGTCGAGTCCAAGGACAAGGAGGTGGACAGCTGGCTGGGTAGCAGGAGGAAGGAAGGGAGCGGGTGAGTTGGGCTGGTCTTGTCTGGGCCGGGTCAGGTGAGTTTGTTCTGCTTTGATTGGGCTGGAGAATATGATCTGGGCCAGCCCCTCGTAGTAAAAACAAGGAAAAAGTCTACTTTTCCTCCCCCAACTTTCACGAAAGTCCGCTTTTCCTCCCTCAACTCTAAAACCGGGCAAATCACATCCCTCAACTTTTCAAACCGTGCATTTTACCTCCCTGGAGCGGTTTCGAAGGCGGTTTTGCTACAGTAAACGGTGGTTTTGCTACAGTGAGGCGGTTTTGTCTTTTTCTTTTTTTATTTATTTCGGCTGAATCTTTGAAAAATCATAGTAAATCACAGAAAAATCATAAAATGAAAAATCTAATTTTGTTGCACTCCACATGAGTAGATCTACACAGTGAACATATAATATGGTATGCTTTAGTGCAAAGTTTTTGCTATGAAGGTTTTGTCTTTTTCTTTTTTATTTATTTCGGCTAAATCTTTGAAAAATCATAGTAAATTACAGAAAAATCATAAAATGGAAAATCTAATTTTGTTGGACTCCACATGAGCATATCTACACATTGAACATATAATATGGTATGCTTTAGTACAAAATTTTTATTGTAGCTTTAGATCTATGCTTTTCTATAATTAATTGAAATAATTCATAGGTGCAGCTTCTATAATTATTTTGTTGGACTAAAGAATACCGTATTATATGTTCACTGTGTAGATCTACTCATGTGGAGTCCAAAAAAATTAGACTTTCTATTTTATGATTTTTTTGTGATTTACTATGATTTTTCAAAGATTCAGCCAAATAAATAAAAAAGAAAAAGACAAAACCTTGGTAGCAAAAAATTTGTACTAAAGCATACCATATTATATGTTCAATGTGTAGATATGCTCATGTGGAGTCCAACAAAATTAGATTTTCCATTTTATGATTTTTCTGTAATTTACTATGATTTTTCAAAGATTTAGCCGAAATAAATAAAAAAAGAAAAAGGCAAAACCTTCATAGCAAAAACTTTGTACTAAAGCATACCATATTATATGTTCACTGTGTAGATCTACTCATGTGGAGTGCAACAAATTTGGATTTTTCATTTTATGATTTTTTTTGTGATTTACTATGATTTTTCAAAAATTCAGCCGAAATAAATAAAAAAAGAAAAAGACAAAACCGCCTCACTATAGCAAAACCACCGTTTAATGTAGCAAAACCGCCTTCGAAACCGCTCCAAGGAGGTAAAATGCACGGTTTAAAAAGTTGAGGGAGGTGATTTGTCCGGTTTTGGAGTTGAGGGAGGAAAAACGGACTTTCGTGAAAGTTGGGGGAGGAAAAGTAGACTTTTTCCTAAAAACAAATCCTAGGCCCAGGGGTCTTCTCCTTCATCATCCATCTCATCAGAGCCATCCTTATTGTTTCTCAAGAAAAAAAAATCAGAGCCATCCATATCAAGTTGATATAGGCCATATTTATCCGGCTTATAATCCGTACTTTTCAGCTTATTTTTTCAGTTGGAACAGTGTTTTTCTCTCACAATAAATCAACCAACAGTGTTTTTCAGCCGGCTTATCAGCACAGCCGAACGAGACCATAATGATGATATGAATGGACTTTTATTATTAATAAAAGATAAAGAAATGATTTCCCGATGCATCACCTTGTTGAATTTCACCGGGTGTATATTCGAGGTGGGGTGTCAACATTCCACGTGAATCGTATGTTTGTGTCAATGTCATGTCTTTTGTCGTTTGTACAGTACAGCAGCTGCTCACAAATGACCATGGCTCTGTTCGCTTGTGTTATAAGCCGTACTTTTTCAGCTAACGAATAATATTTTTCTCTTACAATAAATTAACAAACAGTACTTTCAGTCATACCTTTTTAGCCAAGCGAATAGGACGAATGTTTTCTAACTTATTGTAAGTAAGGTATAATTTCTTTCTTTATTTAGGATACCTAGAGGGGTTCAAAAAATGATAGTGTATGTCAAATCAAGATTTCTTCTGGCTGAACAAGCCCTCCTGGTTATACTTCATTAGAACGTACTGAAGTTTTGAGTGTGCAACTTTGCTATGATAAGCGTGAGCTGATTCCTCTATTTTGAGATAAATTTGAATATTTCTATTGTTTCAAAATAGTTTTAGAAAATAATCAAATTGAATTGGGGCAGGTAAGTAGGTCACTATGGCGCGAGTGAAGGCGCGTCGCCAGTATTGTAAGTACTTTATTACTTACGAAACAAAATTAATTTGCGTGCTTATATATAACACGAAATTTAGTTGCACACCGCCTCACCAGGCCAGTAGCAAACCGGTCGAAAGCGAAGGAAAGAAATTAGGATGTGCGAAGGAGTATAATTTTATTTAGGTCCTGTTTGGAAAGCTAGTTTTGGAATCAAAACCAGTGTAAATTATATCTCTACATGTGTTATCACAATATCACATGTGGTACGTCATAACTTCCTCGAAACATTCTTAATTTTTTTATCTTAGCCTCCACATGCGATATCATGACATCTTGGCAATTTTTGTGATTTTTAGACTTCGTTTGTATTTAATAAAATTTAAAAACAAATCATCCGTAAGTCGGTGCCCATGTTTCGTGAACATGATGTTCGAAATTTCAGGTGCGTTCCTAGATAGCGCCTCATAATACACTCAAAAGCATGAATAACATTTTTTTGAATGGCTAAATTCCATTATTCCATGCACCTGCAGTTCAAATTTGTTTTTTACGAAAAAAAAAATTCAAGTAAATGATACAAATTAACTAAGTGCAGCAAAAAACATAAAAAATATACCAAATTTAAAAATGTAGCTCCTAATATTATAGTAGGGCTGCAAAAAAAATTGGGTACAAAAAAAATTAAATTCTTTGTCGAGTGCTACCATCCTAGCACTCGGCAAAGAAATTAAAAAAAATACTGAAAATTCTTTGCCGAGTGCCAAGTCGTGGGCACTCGGCAAAGTAATTAAAAAAAATTGGGTGCAAAAAGAAAAAAAATTAAATTCTTTGCCGAGTGCCAGCATCCTGGCACTGGGCAAAAAATTTCTTTGCCGAGTGCCAGGATGCTGGTACTCGGCAAAGAAATTTTAAAAAAATAAAATGCTGAAAATTCTTTGCCGAGTGCTAAGTCGTGGGCACTCGGCAAAGTAATTAAAAAAATTTTGGGTGCAAAAAGAAAAAAAATTAAATTCTTTGCCGAGTGCCAGATCGTGGGCACTCGACAAAGTAATTAAAAAAAACAAAAGTATTTGCCGAGTGCCAGATCGCCGGCACTCACCGGCGATCTAGCACTCGGCAAATACTTTTTTTTAAAAAAAGGTTTTGCCGAGTGCCGAATCGCGGGCACTCGGCAAAGCAGGTAAATATACCTGTGAAAGCCGCCCGCTCGCAAACATCTTCTTCCACCTCTTACCGCTCGCGTCCTGCACGGCCGCGCCTCCGCGCGACCGCGCCGCCGTACCGCCGCACCGCCGACGAGCACACACTAGGTTCGTTCATTCCTTTTCTATGCAATTCGTGCAATGTGTGAAATAATCGTGTCAGTAGTAATTGTTGTTGTATGTGTTGTCGTTATATGTAGTTTTCGGACATTGAGCCATTGTATGTGGATATCGGCCATCGAGCCGTTGTATGTGGATGTCGGCCATCGAGCTGTCATATGTCAATGTCGGCCATCGTGCCGTTATTTTTTGTAGGTATTCGAAACCTTCCCGTGCAGGGGAGGTTCTGCCGAAATTTTTAATTAACAGTATTATTTTTCTTTCTTTCTTTTTTGTAGAGAAGAGCCCGTTGAAGCGGAGTCGGAGTACGTCGATCGTCTTCCTTGGTGTTACGATGGAGCAGAGGCAGCAGCAGCAGATGATGAAGGTTCTCCAGTACATGCAAGCTCTTGGGCAAAAGACGGGTGTAGCTCCACCAGCTTCGCTATTCGTTACACCGCCACCTCCACCTTTAGGGCATACTACTCCTGTAAGTATGAACATGATTGTTTAAGTTTGTATGTTCATGCTTAGGGCCAAACCGTAATACTACTTGTAGCCTAGTGGATTATTGTCTCACACATGCAATGTCTTCCCCTTTGTGCAGTCTCAATCGGCGGGTTCGAATAATCCACCTCCCGGACCCTCAAATGATCTAGTTCATGGTACACCACAGTCTCAGTGGGGAGCTTGAAGATCTGGGTAGTTGTCTTTCTATTTGTTGTTCACTTGGTGATGGACTTGTGATGCACTAGTGTTAGTTATTTGGAGTTGTGATGAACTTGTGTTAGCTATTTAGACTTATGATGCACTTATGTTATATATATTGTGATGCATCTGATCTATATGAGATATTTATGATGTATGTGAGATATATGTGATGAATTTGATATATATGTGAAATATTATTTTTATCGCGATGGAATGTAAAAATTCAAAAAAAATGGGGCGGTTATAGTCACTTTGCCGAATGTAACACTCGGCAAAAGAAGCCTTTGCTGAGTGCAATCACAAAAACACTCGGCGAAGCTAGGAAAAGCAAGCCAATTTTGTCAAATTTCCCAGCTTTGCCAAATGCCAGGGAAGAGGGCACTCGGCAAAGAATTTTTTTTAAATTTTTTTGCTTTCCCGAGTGCCAAGCAGAGAGCATTCGGCAAAGAATTTTTTTTTAAAAAAAATTGCTTTGTCGAGTGCCAAGCAGGGGGCATTCAGCAAAGAATTTTGCCGAGTGCCACTCGGAGGGCACTCGGCAAAGAATTTTTTTTAAAAAAATTGTTTTGCCGAGTGCCAAAAAAAATTCTTTGCCGAGTGCCACTCGGAGGGCACTCGACAAAGAATTTTCAATTTTTTTTCTTTGCCGAGTGCCACTAAGAGGGCACTCGGCAAAGAATTTTCAAATTTTTTTTCTTTGTCGAATGCCCAGCTGTGGGACAAAAATTCTTTGCCGAGTGCCTAGCTGTAGGACACTCGACAAAGAAAATTCTTTGCCGAGTGCCCAGCTGTGGGACACTCGGCAAAGCACCCGTTAACGTCATCTCCCCTGTCACGGCAACTTTTCTTTGCCGAGTCTTGTCGTGGCACTCAGCAAAGCCCGACAAAAAACACTCGGCAAAGAGGTCTTTGCCGACGAATTTTTTGTCGTGTACTCTTTGCCGAGTGCGGCACTTAGCAAAGCCTTTGCCGAGTGTATTTATGGCTTTGCCGAGTGTCCTGAACACTATCCACAGCAAATGCATTGATCCCTCAGCTTTTCAGGTATGTTTTGCTTCTAATCATCCCCATCTTCTTGTGGTTGATTTGATGGTCACACACGGTAACATCCTTGGTTGGGATATGTTGTGCGGACATGGCCAACGTCCACCTGAGTGAGGCCAGCTACTACCTGCCTATGAGTTCATGGCCCGGAGAAACCTCGTTCGTGGCGCCGCCGATCAACTCCATGACGATCCATGGAGCTCCAGTGGCCAATGCCGTTGCCGGCTCAATACGGTGGCGATGATGAGTTATGTTCGGCTGCTTTTTGCATCTGCTTGATTGCTTGAAGTTTGGTTTTGATTTCACAACCCCTTTCCTTTCTACTCCCTCTGTGACTAGACACTAGACTACTGCTTCTGCATTCCTTTTTTTCCAGGGTTGAGAAATAATTCTTGTAAACCAAACACAGATCTCCAATGGAAAAGATTTACAAGCGGTTTCTTGTGCACATGAAAATACAGTCGGAAGCCATTTTCAGATGAAAAGAATCACAGGGCTTCCAAACATGCCCTTATGATGATTTTAAAAAGGGAGTATATGATACTGTTGTGACGACAGCCGATGTCAGCTGATGATAAGCTCTATTATATTATCCTATCTGAGTTTATCTTTTATTTATAATAATAATTAATATAACCATCAACTCTCCTACCCAATCCGTTTAAAAAAAAGGCCTCGCAGCACACCATTTTAAGCTAAATTAGCATTGGTACATGTGTAAACAAACGTGGTGCACGTGATTGAGACAGAGAGAGTGCTTTGCCCCTTCCCCTATCGAGAAATCGTTAGACTACTTTATTAGAAGAACGATGATGAGGCGATGATGCAATTGCGACGAAATGCAGTGAAAGCCAGATCCGACCAAAGGACCCGTCTCCTCTGGGATTGGGCTGCTGCTGGGTGCTGCTACCACTTGGTCGGCCCGGTCGGTCACATGTGACCTCATAAACTGCTCTTACCACAAGTAAGACCTTTTACAGGGACAAACCCTATTAACCCAAGTACCAACAAAAAAAACCGGTTCATGACTGAAACCACTGAAGAGCTGGAGATAAAATTTTCAATTTCTACCTTTTTTCTCTTAAAATATACTCTCTAAAATCATTTTGCCACACTTCTTTTCGAAGTACTATAACTTCACTGGAAAAGGTGCTCCACTGGAGAAGCTAGAGCCTATCTTTAAAACATTCGTCAACCCTGAATTAAACGGTTGGACCATAATCTCTTTAGCACATGTCATTTTAGATCTACGTGACATCGAAAAAAAAGCATGTTATGTTTCTCTTCTTTACAGAGCGTAGTACATATGCAGGTACCCATATCTCTTAAGAACATAGTCATATACTATATCTCTGTAGAAACTTCAGAGAGACCGATGAAGAACTAGTTCGACATATAGTTTAGTTGTCTTCTAAACCATCGTGTGACTGTGATGCTATGGGACAATTGTTTCCACAACCTAGAGAATGCTCTTTAGTTGTGCATGCGTTTGCAGAGGCTGAAGCACTTGCCGAAGGAGCTCGACTATCAAGTCGATGGTATTGAGGCCCGATCTTAATGGAGTTGCATTGCGAATGAGATAAATCGAAGTTGCGCTTTGTCATGGAGGAAGTGAAGCATTTATCCTAATCCTTTGTCTGCATGTCTTTAAACAGGTACTTTATCCGTTCTAAATTATAAGATATTTTTATATTTTATTATATTTTTCGGTGTATCTAGATATAATGTATTTTAAGCATATAATAAAAGCTATGTATCTAAAAGTTAAAATATCTTATAATTTAAAATAAAGAGGGTAATTGGTAGCTCATGAATTAGCTTTTATAGGGGGGAATAAACCATTTTTATTAGGCCAAACACCTACGGTAGGTGTCTCCTAAGGCAACGTATCTGGTGCAAACCAACCTCTCTGTGTAACCGTGTAAACTTTTAATATGGGCTACATGATGTTGATCAAGGGGGCGCAGGAGGAGTGGGAGGGGGGATTTGCAAAAGTGTGATTAGGAGCGGGCGGTTAAGCACAAAATTACCCAATCCCCATACGCCCCTTGGATTAACATCATGTGGTCCAGATTAGAAGTTTGTATGGTTACACGGAGAGGTTGGTTTGCACCAGATACGTTGCCGTCTCCTAAAGCTGTATCTTTTCTTTATCTATCTATCCCTAAAACGATCTTGATTTTCCTCGAAGGAAAAATCCACAGATACGATTTATAATGCAGTAGATCACGAGAGCAATCCATCACATTATCAATTATCAGCTGATATCATAGTCATACATCGTAGATTACAAGTTACAAGGCTTTACAACACTGGTTAACACACCTATTATGCAAGGGTAGAAGAAAAGGCCTATATATGGCTGTAGGTTTCCTATGCAAGTTCAACAAGATTTTATAATAATAGTTCATCAAGTTTTAACCCATCTCAATCACACGTTCTCCCATCCCATTACACACATCTCACCACACTCTCACACTCTCTAGGCGGCAAGGACAACTCCCGCTCGTGCCTTGCCTCAACGGCCAAAGCCGGATCCAACACCAAAACCCAGGGAAAAGGTAGAAAGGACTCCTCTCACTAATCAAGTGAAGCGTAGGTCATGGGAATGTACATATCCGTGGACGCGGCTATACGTATAGATCGATCAACTCTGCAGAGCGTGTACACCTGGAAATCCACAAGATCACCATCATTGGCAGTGCCCCGCCTAGGCTGATGCCGACTACCTCCCAACCGGTACGGTACCACCCTACCACTCAGCCCTGGGCCACCCCAGAGTCCACCGAAACGCTGAGACTGTGAGACGTAGTACCGGGCCCCCAAGGTCACTACGCTGTCTTAGGAGGGTGTGGGTCCCCATGCCCGTACCTCCCTACACTATCACCTTCCAACCTAGTAGTAGTGGCACCGCCCTAGTCAGTCGGGTAATCATCTCCCGCCCATCGGGAGCGAGTGGTGTGCACGAAGGGTCCCATGGTTCCGGTTCTCAAGACATACCAGTCCTTAGGGGGACCGGACAAGATATCTTCTCAAGGGGATAACCAACACCCCGTGCCTCGACGGCACCTCCACTGGGGATAACCAACACCCCGTCTGCTCACACATGCACCCGCCACAGGTACCTCTCACGAGGGATGCCCAGGTCACACCCCTCCGGCATGACTTGCCCCAAAGACTCGTCATAGGATCCTGTCCGATCGACTCAACCCTCACCACACACCCAAAACGCACGCCAAGATCTCTCCAAGTTCATTATCCAGTTTTACCAAGTTATCGGCACCACGTGCCTTATCCATTCACGTTATCCCTTCACCAAGCATCACATCACAGATATAATGCGTAGTGAAAGTAAAGCAGTAAGTAGAATGCGAGCGTCTAGCCTATCAGCGGGTGTGTAGGGGAATATGTTGCGACAAGGTAATGGCTTACAAGCAGTCTACCATGCAACCTATCACAGTTCAATTGCAAGAAAGTAAAGCACTAGCATCTATATGTAGCATGTCTAATAGGTTCTACGAGGTTGGGTGGGACATGGAACACCTGTTAATGTCATATCCGAGATCCTCGGTGCACTTGTAGTCGTACTCCTCCATAGTCCTTCCTCCATCCGCATGTCCTTCCTCCAACGGTCACGATCCAATCATCGCTATCCTTGACGCAACTACCTCGATATAGCGACAAGCAAAAGAGCAATCAGACCACTAAGCCCAGAAAAGACTGCAAAAAGAAAGGCAACGAAGCACTGAAAGAGCAACTACACCGGAAGAGCACAAAAGGGAGACGACTTAGCCCTCTCGGCGAATGTCCGATCCCTGGGCGAAAAGATCAAGAGTGGTTGTTTGCTAAGCACAAGCTTATGCCTTAGCCTAGCCAGTACTTCCCGGGTCGATCGTGTCGACCTGTACAGCTTAAATAGAAATGGCATAGGCCCTAGCTCATCCTAAGCAAACACCACGGCTCGCGGCTTTCGATCCAAGCGTCATGGAAACTGACGAGAACCAAAAGGACTACAAGCAGGAGAAGTTCCGTTCTCCCACTCCGTACGCCATTATAATTGACGAGAACCAAGAGAGGGTGGAACGGGGAGAGAAGAGAAGAGGGCGGTCTACTTCTTCCAATACACACGCCATGGCAAAGGACGAGGCAATGGAAAGGAGCGACACACAAAAGAACACGAGCGCCCAAACAACTTGTAGGGTACCAAGACCTAGGTGCACTAAATGCACTAAGACATCTCTAGGGTTCGAAACGGTGCGGTTGTCACCGTGAGAACCAAAGAAATGCTATGGTCTAGAAGGTACAAGCATACAAGGGCTCGAGCACGGAAGAGCCAAAAGGCGGAAGGAGACACGGGATTCACCTTCCTTTGATCCACTCGCCATAGCAAACGACGGGAATCGAAGGAATGGAATCAAGGGAGCAACAAACATCATACAAGCAAGGGACTCAACCCACATCTTTCTGGATCGACGGGGATTGATAGGGGAAAGGAAGAGAGGAGAGAACAGAAAAATAGCTCTCGCATTCTTTCGACCAACTTGCCATGGGAACGGGCTAGGGTTGAAAGAATGGAGGCACAAACCCCACGGTCTCTCGCTCCACACCAACTCGTATGGCCCCATGACCTAGGCGCATAATTAGCACAAGACTATTCCTATGGTCCTTGGCGATGAGGTTATCACCGCATTGGCCAGAGGAATGCCAGGGTCTAGGTGGCACAGGCATATGAGGTGGCTAGGAGAGAGTAAAGAAAGCAAAAGCAAAAGGGGTAGAGCCCGATGGTCATAGCGAGGCAACTCACGGCCATAAGCTGTACCTACACGAGTTGGCATCCGTCGATATACAAAGGTTGTCCCATAATTCCTATCCCAATAGAATTGGTCACGGAGGGCTCGAAACATGCGGGTAAAAACCGCGTCGATAACAACATCGAGTTCGAGTCCACAGTGACCACGTCTTAGGGACGAGAACAGGAGCTAATGATCGTAGTTCGGCGAAAGACAACTAAAACACAAGAGAAGGGATATGCTCGGCGTTACGGCCATGGCGAGACGAGCTCGCGGTTGCAACGTTCGAGCACTCGCTCTCTCGACTAGCTCGAAGGCACGGTCCACAAGCAATCATTAACTCAAACACTCACAAGAAACCACCACATACACATACAACCGACTCACGAACGACTTGGAGTAGCACATATCCATAGCGAGATAGATAAAGATAAGTAGACTGGCTGCAAAGGCACGACACAAGCATTGGTGATGACAAGTGATCAAGTAACAAGTGTAGATACATGATATTGATGATCAAGCGTCAAGCACGAACGATGATATGTATGTAGGCGACAAGTATGTAAAGAAGAAATGAAGAACAAAGGTTTGTTGACGTCGTGAATGGCGTCAACTGGGTTCTAAGGTTGACCTTGATGAAGGAGGGCTGCTGCTGGTCGAAGGCTGGCCGCTGTTGGCCTGGATGCAGCAGCACGTGTCCGAGAGGTGGCGGAGCAGTGTGCATGGCCGTGGCGTGTCCGCAGTCTGGTGGACGACGTCGCAGGGGCATGGATGCCGATGAGATCGCTGTGGTTGACGAGGATGACGTAAGGGCGCTGCTCCATGCTCCAGCGAAGAGGAAGGCGAGGGGAGTCGTTCGTCGGGCTCCGGTGCTCCCATCGGTGGCATGACGAAGAGGAGAGCGTGGCCTTCGGCTTGGTGCTGTTGCAGCAGGCGCCCAGGTAGTAGAGGCGCGACGCGAGGAACGCCACGCCAGTGGCATGGATGCGGTGCTCGGGACTGTAGTCCGAGCTGGCGCCACGACTCACGCGAGGGCATCCGAGGGAGCTGCTTGGCTTCTTGCGGCGCTAGCCCTCGTGGTGTCCCCTTGACCGAACGGAAGGCAGAGGACGGAGCAGGTAGAAGAAGATGACACAGCTGATACGAGAAAAGCAACGGGGGCGTGCGATCCTGTGGCTTGCCGTCGCTGGCCAAAGCTAGGGCCCCACAAGCGGCGACAGTTCTTCCGCATTCGTGCTGTGCTCGCCAAGGAAACAGATGGCGTCGCCGGCAGGACCCCTGGGACTGGCGTGTGGGCCATCCCAGCCCTGCAAGAGCGGCGTATCCGATGGAGCAGCGGCCGCTTGCTTCTGCACGTGCTGCGCTCGTGACAAGCAAGGAGGGGAGCAGGACCTGCTGCTTGCTCGTGCGGGAGATGCCAGACTGGGCCAACAAGGCAGCATGTGTACGCCATCTGCAGGCTTCGGCCTTTGGCAAAGGGAGGATGGCGTGCTTTGTGCTGGCTGCTTGCGGTTTGGCCTCGGTACAAGCAACGGAGGTGGATGCAGGGCTTGTGGCTTGTGCCGTGCATGCTCCTGCTCTTAGAGACACGAAGGTCTGGTTGCTTACTTACGTGATTCATCATGTAGCTCAAGATACGTGCACAGGAACATGCATGCTCGTGTAACCTGCCTATTGGCCTAGTGGCCAAGAGGGAGGCTTACGAGCTAGATTGGAAGGAGCTTTGGCCAAGGAAAAATGAGAGATATTCAAAAGGAGCTTGGGACGGATTCAAAGATATTTGTCAAGAGTTTAAGCAGAGGATGAAAAGGACTTCTCCCAATTCCCTGTTGGGACAAGATAGGGGTATTTCCCATTTATCCTTCAAAATTTTGAGATGGATCCAAAAGGAGTTAGAGATGAAATTCAAGCGAGGTGTTGGAGAGAAGAATTTGAGAGGTGAACCTCGAGGAGAAAGGAGAAGAGATTCAAATAGGATTGGAGAGATACTTGCTACGGACTGTGCACTCTAAACTCCAACTAGAAAACACAGGCATGCTTCTACAAACAATTCCACATGAATGCAACGATTTGTTAGCGGTTAAGCTCGGGTTCGACCTAAATACTACATGCTTCACACAATTGCAGGAAATTTTTTAAAAAGTTCGTATTTTTGGTTGGTCAAAAACCCGGAATGTTACAGTCCACCCCCTTACAGGAATCTCGTCCCCGAGATTTAGTGTTGTTACTCCTAAAGGGTGGCAGATAGGTTTACCTAAAGTTGATGGTTTTCACTACATGTTCAACGTGTATTAGTGCATCAGGTTTTTTTGGAAAGAAGCTTTTGAAGAAAGGGCTTTTGGAAAGCAGTTTTCACAAACCTTTTCAAATTGAGAAAGGAGAGGGAGGCAATTTTGCAATCTCAAATCGGTTTTTTGGAAAAGAGCCTTTTCTCAAAAGAGCCTTTTGAAGCTTTCGCAAACTAAGTTCAGATTTTTGCCTTTTAAAATCATTTTGTTTTCGTTAATCAAAAAGCTTTTGGGACACAAGTTTAATGCCAGTTGGAAACTTTTTTTTGCACCAAAATTTTGTAAAGTAAGTTTAAAAGCCATTTGGGAAAACTATTTTTTTCTTTAAACAATAGTTTTTGGATCAAAAGATAACTTTGGAAACAATTTTCTTTTTGGAACGAAATTCATTCTTGCAAGATAGGGAAGCAACTTGAAATAGTTTTCATTTGAAAACAATTTCCCTTTTTGAAGTTGGTTTTAGATTTGGTAAACCAAAACCTTTTGCAAATAAAGCATTTTTAAGAGGCTTTGAAACCATGTTTTCATAAATCCATTTTTGGAAAACGCCATTTGGAGGAGGCCGCTTTTCTCAAAATTTTCAAAAACACAAACAAAGGGTTTGAAGCATCTTTTCAAAAAGTATTTTGAAATTGGTGCAAGGTTTTCAGAACGTTTGAAATCGGCCAAGAGTTTGAATGGGGCAAAATTTTTCAAAATTCCATTTTTTTAATGTCGTTTTTACTCCAAGACAATAGTTTATTTCGCAAAAATTTGAGTTTTGAAACCTTTTGATAAAACATGGCAGGGTCCTTAAGTAAAGATTTTGAAATCCAAAACACATTTTTTTGAAGTAAAACTCTTTTCAAGTTGTTGCTTTTGAAGTAGGGTTTTTTTTTTGAAAAGCTAAGCTTAGGATTACCATGGTATGCACGTACCACTTGGAGCGGTCATTGTCATGTACCTCAATACTTGCATACGCCTAGCAGCAAGCCATGTGGATGCATCACACATGGGGCCCCAAGTCTCGTAGCGGCACCAAGGGTTATGATTACGACTCACTACCAAGAGCACCCTGATATTCCCGAGCTAAAGGGAGAGGAGAGTTTTTAGAAAGAAGTGAGGGAAAAGCCCTTTATAAATGGTTTCGGAGGTCATGATTTGGAAAAACATAGTTATAGAGCTTTTGTTTCGCAATTTTGCAAGGAGAAAGGGCACAACCTTCAGATTTTGAAATCAAATCAACACAAAAATAATTGAAATAGGTTGTATCCCACTTTGGTTTTTGAAACTCAAATCAAAACTTTTGAATTTTGGTCAAAATAGTTCATTAGAAGGGATTTCTGGAAACATTTAAATAGATTTTCAGTTTGTGAAATCCAAACTTTTATAGAAGGTTTTTTATTATTATTTTTCCAAAACCTCTTTCAAAACGATTTTTCAGAGACTTTTGGGCCTTTCGAGAGGGGAGGTTTTAGAAATCAATTCAGGTTTATACACTTTTCTAAATGGGCTTTTTGGAAAAAGACGTTTTAAAATAGCGAGCACACGGAATTGGAGAGATACTTGCTACGGATTGTGCACTCTAAACTCCAACTAGAAAATACAGGCACGCTTCTACAAACAATTCCGTGTGAATGCAACGATTTGTTAGCGGTTAAGCTCGGGTTCGACCTAAATACTACATGCTTCACACAATTGCAGGAAAAAATTTAAAAAGTTCGAATTTTTGGTTGGTCAAAAACCCGGGATGTTACAATCCCTAATAATAAAGAGGCAAAATTTCAGGCTCTTTTTTTCGTCCATCCATTTGCTTGGTTCATCTCCCTTTAACTACCGAACAATGGAGGGT